>JAKSZU010000017.1:48717561-49317561 GCA_026018925.1 Tupaia tana | reverse complement strand
TACAATCCTAGTGCCTGGCAGGTACTTATGAAGATTTACTGAACGAAAAAAATGCAATCTGCAAAAAAGCAATAGGAGATTTTGCACATACTGTGTCACTGTGGCAGACCAGCTAGGTGCCGACCCCTTCCATGTTTGTCTCCTTCCTGGTACTCAGGAAGACATCCGTCAGCCTCCCTTCCATCTGGGAGTGGGAGGCGGTGGTTGTGGTCTGGCCTATCATATGCCTGCAGCGGTGATGTGAGCTCCTTCCAGGACTGGCCCAGGTCACCCCGCGCGATCTCGTCCAGCAATGTGGTCAGAAGCCAAAGACTTGTACCCGGTACAACCACCCAGGGGATGGCGCCCGGCCTTCGAGTCGCCTCTTGGCTCAGCGGCCACCTCAACTACACCATGCTTGGCTTAAGTGAAAAAATAAAAGCTTATTAAGGTCGAGTCCTTCCATTTGGGTGTTTGTTTCTTCTTACAGTGGCGACAGTTAATTACTGTGATTGATATAAGTACTCCTAAATTGCTTCCCAGTCTGGGTAGGAAGTAAAGCTAACGGCACTGAAGTGGACGGGGGCTACGTCAGTGTGTGGACACACTGAGGTTGGAACCCTGTGGTTTAGCTCGAGCAAAAGAAGACTTTGGCCAAAGGAGATAGTAAGGATTATAAAATTAGTTGGTTAAGTATATCCGCTTCTTTTTCTTTCTCTTTCTTTCTCTCTTTCTCTCTTCCTTCCTTCCTTCCTTCCTTCCTTTTTCTTTCTTTCTTTGTTTCTTTTAGAGACTTTTGCTATAGGGTGTGTGCTCTTGCTGGAGAGACAGAGAGACAGAAAGCGAGAAATTACCCCCAAGGGGGGATGGCCGCACTGCAATCCTGCAGTCCCTTCTCCTCCATTCTTCTCTCGGGACCTGGGGCATGCTCGCACACGCGCCTGTCATGAGTATTAAGCCACCGGGTCCAGGACTTGAACTGCAATTGGCGCTGTGGGAGTCCAGTGACATAACCATTAAGCCATCTGCTGGTCCCTTTCCCTTCGTATCTTAGTCAAAAGGAAGGAAGTTCTGGAAGTCTAGATGCAAGGGGGAAAGAAAAGGAAAACAAAAAATGTGAACACGCTGAAAAAAAAAGAAAAAGAAAAAGACGAGGCCCATTAGACGACAGCGACTGGCCCTTGGCTAGAGCTACGTTGCTAGCGTCCAAACTTACAGGTCATGTACTCAGCACCAGGCCTCATTTCCTTTAATACAGGTGCAGCAGGGAATCTGATCACTTCTAAAACCAAAGCATACCACATCACCCTCCTTAAACCCTCCGAAGGCTTTCCATGGCTTTTATAATAAGATCCAAGACCCTCGGGGGCCACGAGCCCTCCCTTGGCGAGGTCACTGCACAGTCCCCGTTTCGCCTCTGCCTCTCCCACCTCCCCCTCCTTATTCCAGATACACTAACTGCCCATCTGTGTCCGGAACGCAGAGGGTTTCTTCCGCCCCACGACGTCTGCATATCCCTGCGCTCCCTTCAGCTCTCAGCTCTGCTGTGGCTTCTCTCAGAAAGCTCTGCCCTGGCCTCTCGGTTAGGGCAGACTCGTGGTGGACGGCTCATTACGAGCTTCGTGTCCCGGTGTGTGGCATCGAGTGAGTTCTCATGGTTGACTGACGAGTTAGAAGGCCATGAGAGGTTAAAGGATGACAAGAAATTAAACCTTATAAACTAGAATACTCTTGAACCAGCCATCACCTGAGATGCTCAGATTCTTAAATGTTCCAGCTACGGCCAGATCCCTGATCCTTCATGGAGGACAGCGGGACAGTGTCCACCTTAAGGTCCACACGGTGACTGAGGTTTATGCAATGAGCGTTTTATAGAGGGCTAAACTTAAAGTGGAGAGGCCTATTCTTGCTCTATTTCCAGGTAACTTTAGGCCAACAACTGAAAAGAAACTGCTAAGTGACCCCAAAGGTGTCCTACTACACAACAAAGCAGGCTCCTCCTATGCACGACGGCACACTGGCTCTCTCGGACAGACCTTGAATGAAAGAAGCGGACACAAAATAACACATTCTGTCCATTACACGAAGCCCCCTACTGGCAAAACTAGAGCATGGGGGTGGAGGTAGGAATGATGGCGCTCTCCGGGGTCACAGACAGAGGACGCACAGAGCGCTGCCGGGTGCTGGGAACACTGCACAGGACGGGGTGCACACACTGAGAATGCCTTAGGCTGTGGACTCACAACTGTGCACTTTACCACATGAGCAGGACTTGAATGAAAGAGGAGCTTTGCAAAAGTTAACTGTAGGGCTGGCCCTGTGGTGCAGTGGTGGACGTGTCGTGTTTAAGGGACCAGAACTCACATGGCGACTGTGATTTGAATCTCAGCCCTAGTGGTTTGAAAAACAAGTCAGGTGCATGTGTAGGCATGCTCCAAATCCTGACGAAATGGGGAAACGGAGGGAAAAGGACAGTAGCATGGCCATGTCCTGCTGCAGGGTGGGGGCTGCTTTCTCTCTCTCTCCCTCTTTCTCTCTGGTAAGCAAAGATGCCCTCTGTCAATTAAAAAGGAAAAAAAAAATTGTCTTGGTCCATTATTGTGTTGCTTACAGAAATATCTGAGACTGCATTGTTTATAAAGATAGAGGTTTATTTAACTCATGATGGTTGTGGCTGGGAAGTCCAAAGGCATGAGGCTGGCATCAGACTGACTCCGTGACGACATGGGTGACAGAAGCAGAGAATCCAGGGCAGCCTGCAAGGAGAGCCTGGCCCGTGTTCCACGAAGGCCATGGCCTGCTCGCTGCCTCTCTTCCATCATGGAGGCCCCGCCCTAACCACCCACCCACTCATCTCTCAAAACGCTCATCTTCTGGATGCCACAGTTGAATCTCATTTTCACTCTCTTAATCCTGTTACAGTGGTTCAATAAATGAGTTTGTGGGGACATATTCAAATGACGGAAAAAATAAAAGCAGAAGTGGCCCAGTAACGAAAGTGGAAACAAGAACTCCAGAGCTGCACTCCCTGTGCTGGGTCCACCCCTGCCCCACAGGGCACTGTCCCAGTCCTCTGGAAGCCACTCATGCTCTGAACCAGCCCCACCGGATGCCCTTGCCAAGTTAAGGTGCTCCACACTAAAGCTGAGCTCCAGGCATGCGCTGCCCCAAAATATCTAGATGAGCCATTCCACTGCTCACCCCCAAGCTGCCGAACCTGCTGTCCCTCTGCCCACTCTCCAGGGTCCTCTTCTGTGCCCCCTTGAGGGAGTGAGCCTGTGCTGAGGTGCTGTCAAAAGAGCACCTCACGGGGGACCAGCAGTTAACGTAAATGGCTATGTCGCTGGACTCCCACGTAGTCGACCGCAGTTCGAGTCCCAGATCTGGTGGCTTAAAACTCACGCCAGACGCGTGTGCATGTGTGCCCAAGATCCCAAGAGGAGAATGGAGGAGAAGGGATTGCAGCGTGGCCATCCCCCCTGGGGGGTGATTTCTCGCTTTCTCTGACTCTCTCTGTCTGGAGAGTACACACGCCCTATGGCAAAAACCTCTCCAAAAAAAAAAAAAAAAAGAGCACCTCATGAGACCAGCAGTTGGAGTAATGGCTAGTCACTAGACTCCCATGTAGTCGACCACGATTCGAGTCCCAGACCCGGTGGCTCAAACCCATGCCGGGTGTATGTGCATGCGTGCGTGCCCAAGATCCCGAGAGGAGAATGGAGGAGAAGGGATTGTGGCGTGGCCATGCGCCCTGGGGGGTGATTTCTCGCTTTCTGTCATTCTGTCTCTGTCTTTCTGACGAACACATGCACCCTATGGCAAGAACCTCAAGGAAAACAAAAAAAAGATCACCTCTCCTGAGAAGCCCATTCCTTTTTTCTTTCTTTTGGTAGAGGTTTTTGCTATAGGGCGCGTGTGCTTGCCAGACAGACAGAGAGAGACAGAAAGCAAGAAATCACCCCCCAGGGGGCACGGCCATGCCACAATCCCTTCTCCTCCATTCTCCTCTCGGGATCTTAGGCACACATGCACACGCACCCGGCATGAGTTTAAGCCAATGGGTCCAGGACTAGAACCGCGGTCGGCTACATGGGAGTCTAGCAACACAGCCATTAGGCCAACTGCTGGTCCCTGGGAAGCCCATGTCAGTGCGGGGCGAGAGGCAGAAAAGTGTCAGCACCTTCTTCTGCTGTGTCCACTTCCAGCCTTTATTACTCACAGCAGAGAATGTCCCTGGGGCTGGGTAAGGAGCCTCTTTTCCGTGTTCCCCTTGGGGAATTTTCACTCTAATCCATGACGATTAGAACTCTGCATTTTAGCTCACACGCCTGCTCCCCCCACCAGACTTTGGGCTTCTGCAGGGCAGATTCTTGTGTTGGTTAGCTCTGGAGCCTCAGCCTTGGGCGGGTGCTTATCATATTTATTAAACTCGAATCGAAAACCACACAGTAAGGTATGTAACAGGTAGCAAAGGAAGAGAGGACATTTTGGCCAACGTCTAGCTGAAAGAAACAAAAACCTTTTAGAGCATAAGATGCCAGAGATAGAGAAAGTAAAAATTCCAGAGCAATAGTTTGGACAGCAAAACTGAGTTTTCTTTAAAGTCCAACTTTAAATATTAATTGAACAGGTTAAGGGGAGAGAAGTGGCAGTGACGATCATTTTGGGGTTTGTGTGTGGGTGCAGGGTATGAGGTCAATCAGGACTGTCCGAGGAACAGCAGTGAAAATGGCTAGCATGGCATCTAAGGTTTACTAAGTGCCGCCTCATCTGCCAGGCCATCTGCATGCATTAACTTTCATAGTAACCTCTTAAAGACCGGCCATTATCCTCCCTTTTACATAGTCGGGAACTGGTGTTTCAGGAGGTGACCCGGACGAGACAGGTGGAATTCAGATTCTAACCCAGCCTGTGTGACTCCAGGCCTAGGGCAGAGGGACTGTGATTAGTGACACTGTCGAAAGAGCACACTGAGGGACCAGCAGTTAGCATAATGGCTGTGTTGCTGGACTCCCACGTAGTCGACTGCGGTTCAAGTCCCGGACCCGGTGGCTTAAACTCACACCGGGCGCGTGTACGTGCGTGCCCAAGATCCCGAGAGGAGAATGGAGGAGAAGGGATTGCGGCGTGGCCATCCCCTCTGGGGGGTGACTTCTTGCTTTCTGTCTCTCTGTCTCACTCTGTCTGTCTGGCGAGCGCACGCGCCCTATAGCAAAAACCTCTCAAAAAAGAAAAAAAAGAGGGAACCAGCAGTTAGCGTAATGGCTATGTCGCTGGACTCCCACGTAGTCGACCGCGGTTCAAGTCCCGGACCCGGTGGCTTAAAACTCACGCCGGGCGCGCGTGCGTGCGTGCCCAAGATCCCGAGAGGAGAATGGAGGAGAAGAGATTGCGGCGTGACCATCCCCCCAGGGGGGTGATTTCTCGCTTTCTGTCTCTATGTCTCTCTCTGTCTGTCTGGCGAGCGCACACACCCTATAGAAAAAAAAAAAAAAAAAAAACAACCTCTCCAAAAAAAGAAAAAAAGAAAAAAAAAAAAAAAAAGAAAGAAAGAAAGAAAGAGCACACTGAGTGGCCAGCAAGTGGTGTGGTGGTTAAGGTGCTAGCTCCCACATGGCCAACCTGCGTGGTTTGAGTCCTGGACCTGGTGGTTTGAGAAACATGCCAGCTGTGTGTGTGTATGTGTGTGCCTAAAAATCCCAAGAGACGGCCTGGCCAACCCTTCTGAGAAGTGATTTCTCACTTTTCCTCTCTCTCACACTTTCTGTTTCTCTCCAGTGGGTGCACGCACTCTGTACCAAAAAGCCTGAAAAATAAATAAATAAATAAAAAGAGCACCTTAGAAACCCATGCCAGGGGCTGGCAGGCATAAAAGTGACATGGCCTCTCTCCACGGTGCTCACAGCTGAGCCACCCCTGGTGTCCCAGAATGCCAGGGAGCCCCCCAGGCCTGAAAGCAGCTGCTAACAGGCTCATTACAAACCACATGCGAAGCAGGGGTGATTTCCCGTATGGCAGTCATCCTAGTACCGACCAGGAGAAACAAAACCGCCCTGGAGGAACCCACAGGTCAAGAGATTTGGAAAAATGGCTACTGATAGCCACATGCCAAAAAAAGAAAAAGTGAAGAGAGAGAAGAGGAAACGGCAGGACTCCGCGGAGTCTCGTGAGGGACACGCTGGCCCCATGGCCACCCACAGCCAGCACACAGCAAACGCCCGTGCACCACAGGCCGTCTGGGTGTTCTGGACAACCCTCGGGCACAGCCCATCTAGTGTGGCTCCCTGGGCTCTGGGGGTTGGGGCCTGTGCACCTCTGCCCGGCCTCCCTGCAGACCGGCTGCAGTGAAAATGACCTCTCTGGCCACAGTGGACCAGCATGGGAAGAACCACCAGCCTCTCAGAGACTCTTAGTGCGGTTTACCCTTACTACTTAACTGAAAATGAAGGGTAACAAAGTGCCCGAGTGACACGTGTACGCCCGGCACTATGGCCAAATTATGCTGCCAGATTTTCTGTATGTTACTCCTCAAGGTATCTTCCAAAACCAACATTTCCAGGGTGTCCTGCTACTCTGTAATATAGCTTCTTATTTTTTTTTTCAGGTCATAGGGGAAGGCAAACAGACACATTTTTTACATGGACAGGTCTAGAAAAATAACAATGCACTGCCTGTATTACACAATGGGGCCTTGTATTTTTACGGCTAAACTGCATTAGAATACAGCCAGTGGACCTAGACTAAATCAATTTAATGACCTCAGGTGAGGACCCGGGGGACATCCATTCTTACAGCAAATCCCAACCGTTTGGCCTCAGCCGCAGTTTAACACGGGCCCCCACGAGCTGGGCAGGAGTTAATGTGAAATGTGCACGTCCGGCCTCTCAAAGAAACGACAGCTCCTGGCCTTAAGGAGAGAATGGATTTGATAGAGAAATGCTAATTTTTCTGGATCCACAAGAAGCAGATCTGCATCTCACACATTTTTCAGTGGGAAGAACAGCAGAAAGCAGTCAGAAAGGGGGCTGGTGCAGAATCCGAGCTCGATAAATATTAGCCATTAGTAATGGCAATGCAAACAAATGTCAGTTCATTTTCACAATTTCTATACCACTAGATTTTCAGAACTCAAAAAGGACCTGATTTTCCAAAAGCTCACTGCACATTTTAAAGAAATGTCAAAACGGGTTAATTAAAAGTATGATAAATTTTAAGTATTTATGAATTTCTATTATTTTAAATACAAACTATTTATATAAAAGTACTTGATTAATGCTTTTAACCAAAAATCTAATGCAGTGTCCCTCTGTGGGTCTGGGTGATCACAGGGTAAATCCCCATCACAGCTCACGTGGGTGTTCCAGCCGGAAAGCGGCAGCTCTGGGACTTCATGCTGGTCGGGATCTCCTATATGCAGAAATAACAGAAACTATCCAAAGCTTTTATGTGTGTGGACTCTATTGTTTTTTCTTCTTTATTAGCAATTAGACCCAGGGACCGGCAGGTGGTAAGGTGGTTAGGGTGCTGGATTCCCACAGAGCTCACTGTGTTTCGAGTCCTGGACCTAGTGGCTTGCTTTCTCACTTTCCCTCTCTCTTTCTCTATCTCTTTCTGGTCAAATTAAGTGATGATAATAATAATAATAATAATTAATAAAATTAAATAAAAATAACTCTTTAAAAAGAAAGCAGTTAGACCCAAAAGAATGCACCCCGCCCCGCTTCTGCGTGCTCCCCACTGTCCTGCCTGCGGAGTCCTCCCGGACACTGTGGAGGCACTGAAGCCCAGAGAGCTGAGCGGCTTGTCCCAGGCTGGGCTGCTGGTAGACGGGAGAGCTGGGATTTGAACCCAGCTGGTGCGTCTCCAGAGTCCTGCTCTGCACCTCTGACGGGCCCACTGTGGCATATCCTGCCCACTCCCGTCTGAGGGATCATCCTCTCCCACCCGCAGGAGCGGGAGGAGCAGCGGTGCGAAGGGAGGAGTGCAGACCAGCAAGGCGTTCAGACCCGGAGTGCGGACAACGGGACGATCTGCAGCCTGAGGCCACGCAGGAGCCCCAGATCCCTTTCTCACAGAGTCCACCAGGATCCCAGATCCCACCCAAATCGTGCACGTGCGAGCATACGCCCACAGCTCCAGCTCCTAGGGAGGCTCTGTCCTTTAAAAAAAAGAAAAAAGAAAGAAAGAAAAAGAAGAGAAAGAAAGTATGACAGGCCGCCATGCGAGGGGCTCCACGTCCGCCTTCTGTCATCTTTACGCTGGGGATTCCTTCGGGGCAGAGTTCTGCTTACGACAATTGTTTTATTTATTCATTTGGAAAATAACACCCCGTGTGTGAAGCACTTTGGGGCTGGAAGATCAGATGGTAGTTTTTAAGAAGGTTTTCCCCAAGGAGGTGTGTTGCAAGACATTCTCAAAACGGCAATATGTCCCCCTATTTCCATTATGCAAATCGGACTGCCTTACTCAGTTCTCCTTCAGTACCTTAAAAAAAAAAAAAAAAAAAAAAATGAGCCTCCTAGACAAATTGGTATAAGAGAAATAATACGTCGCTTTCCCCAAACCCACAGCTGGCCCAAGGGCTGAGACAGCAGCTGGCCTGATGTTGATCCACTCACATGAGCTGCCGGGCCTTCATCCAGAAAGGTAGCAAGATGCTACTGGTGATTTAAAGATATGTAGCCATTATCCCTGTAATTATGTGGCATACGTACGTGACAGTAACAACAGAAGCTGCTCATGCTCACGGGAGAGTTGCCTTTTTCAGGCTCTTCACGTCCTTACAGACAACTGATTTTGAAATTTTCCTGTGCATTTCTACTCAAACTTGAATCTTAGTAATCAGAAACCCCAGAAATAATTACAGGCATTTTTTTTGCTTATGTAGGATGACATTAATGCCCACTAGCAAAACCATTCTTTTTTTTTTTTTTTTTTTTTGAGAGGTTTTTGCTATAGGGCACTTGCACTTGCTGAGAAATCACCCCCCGGGGGGATGGCCACTCCGCAATCACTTCTCCTCCATTCTCCTCTTGGGATCTTGAGCATGCATATACACGTGCCCAGCGAGAGTTTAAGTCACCGGGTCCAGGACTCGAACCGCGGTCAACTACGTGGGAGTCCAGTGATGCAGCCATTACGCTAACTGCTGGTCCGAAAACCATTCTTTGCAGTCAGGTGAGAAACGAAGCGGTGGGGAGAATAATACTCTGAGGACAAAACCAGGAGCTTTTCCCACATGTGTAAAATGTTTAAAATTTACTCAAATCTTTTTTTTTTTTTTTTGAGAGATTTTCGCTATAGCAAAAACCTCTCAAAAAAAAAAAAAAAAAAGAATGGTGACAAAGCTGTGATGCAACATCTAAGACCACATGGGGGAAGAGTCCCAGGTTGGCATCCCACGGTATCCCTGTACATGCCAGCAACATGCATGTGTGCCCGTGATCCCAATGAGACTGGGAGTGGACCACAGCATGAAGGCCCTGTTGAGAGTATCTTCCTTCCTGCCTTTGTCTCTATCTTTCTTCTCATGGATAAATACATAAATCTAAAAAAGACAAAACAAAAACCCAGAGCAATTACCCCCCACACATAATTTATCCTCCCAGTGTAACAATTCTCCAAAGCTAATGGGAGGCCTTGTTCCTTAAAAGAAAGGTAAAATACATTTAAAATAATAATTCCTTTCTTTTTTTGAGAAATCAACCCCCAGGGGGGATGGCCATGCTACAATCCCTTCTCCTCCATTCTCCTCTCGGGATCTTGGGCACGCATGCACATGTGCCTGGTGTGAGTTTAAGCCACCGGATCCGGGACTCGAACTGCGGTCGACTACATGGGAGTCCAGCGACGTAGTCATTATGCTAATTGCTGGTCCCAATAATTCTCATTTTTAAAAGAGATGAATAGGGAAAGAAGGAGAGGGGCCTGATTCATAAATCATTTAAATATAAATAAATCATTTAAATATTCTATAGAGGAACCTGATTTCATTTGCAAATCCATTTTATATGCTAAAGAGAAAAATGATTCCTAATATTTTCTTTTTTCTTAGAAAATTACTTTATTGAATTTTATTCATCATCATTATTTTTTCGATTTGACCACAGAGCAACAGAGAGAGGGAAAGCAAGAAAGCAAGCCGCCAAGTCCAAGCCTTGAACCGTGGTCAGCCAGGTGGGAGCCTGACGCCTTAACCGCTATGGCACCTGCTGGCCCACTATCATCTTCTTTAACAGAGAAGGAAAGCGAAGCTCAGAAAGTGGCACAACTTGCCGAAGTCTCAAACCTGGGAAGCAGGGAGTTTGCGACTCAAACCACTATCTGTGGGGCTCTAAGACGAGGTATTATCTCTCATGAGATCAGGGACGGGAAAGGCTCATGGAGCTGAGCAAGCCTACTGTTACCTGAGAAGGTGGCGTTCGCTTCATCCCGAAGGACTTCTTAGTCCCGGAGAGTAGATTCACCTGATTAAAGCACAGGTCTGGGACCAGCCGGACGAACATGGCCGCTGGGGAGACGGGGCACCTCTGGCAGGCGCCATGCTTGCCAGAGTCCCATTCTACTAAGCTCAAGGCATCGTGGTCCACCTGGCATCTCCTGTCACTCGGGGCTAATCTGGGGGCAAACTGCATGTGACACTCCCCATTTCTCCCTCCCTCCCTCTCTCCTTTCTTTGTTTCCCTCTATTTCTACTGAAGTTTGTTCTTTATATAAAATACCAGTATTTTTTAATGAATTATTTAATTTATTATCATTTTTAAAAGAATTATGCTATTTAACTTTATTTATTTATTTATTTATTTAATTTATTTATTTTTAATTTGACCAAAGAGGGACAGACAGAGAGAGAAAGAAATAAAAAGAGAGAGAGAGAGAGAGAGAGAGAGAGAAAGTGAAAAAGCCACCCACCAGGTGGCTCGAACTGTGGTCAGTCATTTGAAAGTCCAGGGTCCTTAACCACCATGCCACCTACCAGTCCCATGATTATAATTTTTTAACTTGCTATAGGGCACATGTGCTCACCAGAGAGAGACACAGAGAGACAGAGAGGGGGGAAGTGAAAAAGCAAGTCACCAGGTCTGGGACTCAAACCACCATCAGTCATGTGGGAGTCCGGGATCTTAACCACCACACCCCCTGCTGGCCCCTAAAGTATCAGTGTTACCTCAATTTTACTTTTAGTCTTTTGTCAACAGCTCTCAATACACCCATTCCCCCCACACACACACCTCAAACCCTGGAATGCAATAGGAAAGCTGCTATTTAAAGAAACTTCTTTTTTTTTTTTTTTTTTTATGGTTTTTTTTTTTTTTTTTTTTTGGAGAGGTTCTTCGCTATAGGGCGCGTGCGCTCGCCAGACAGACAGAGAGAGACAGAGAGAGACATAGAGACAGAAAGCGAGAAATCACCCCCCAGGGGGGATGGTCACGCCGCAATCCCTTCTCCTCCATTCTCCTCTCGGGATCTTGGGCATGCACGCACACGCGCCTGGTGTGAGTTGTAAGCCACCGGGTCCGAGACGCGAACCGCGGTCGACTACGTGGGAGTCCAGCGACATAGCCATTACGCTAACTGCTGGTTCCCAAGAAACTTCTAATATCATGGGACTACAAGTGATCTTTTGGAAATTAGAAATGAAGGTGAATTTATTACTTGAGTAAATGCCCTGAGGACATAAAAGAACCTACATATACTTCGTTTCAAAATTGTAGGCGGTGGGGAGACAGCAGGTGGCGTGATGTTTAGGATGCCAGACTCCTAGGACTGACTATGGTTCAAGTCCTGGACCAGGTGGCTTGCTTTTTCACCTTCTCCTCCCCTCCCCATCTCTCCCTCTGTCTCTCTCTAGTGAGCACACATGCCAAATAAAATTATAGATGACTAAATAAAATTTTTTTTTAGCAACTGTAGGTGGAGAGAGCATGCCAATTCTGAAAATCCAAAATCTGAGACACTCCAAAATCTGAAACTTTCTGTGTTGACATCATATCACGAGTGAAAAATTCTGCCCCTGACCCCATGTGATGGTTGCAATCAAAGCAAAGCACACAAAATACAGGTGATTCAGTGTGCCCATGGGAAAAAAGACCCTCCCAGCACCTGTTAGCTCTGATATGTCTTTTCCACATGAACCCAGATGCTCCCATGCAAGCACACTTAGAAAGGGTTTCATGCACAATTAAAAATATGGTATGGGGGGACAGCACATGGCAGAGTGGTTTCATTGCTGGACTCCCACATGGCTGACTGCAGTTCAAGTTCCGGACCCGGTGGCTTAAACGCACGCTGGATGCATGTGCATGTGTGCTCAAGATCCAGAGAAGAATGGAGGAGACCGGATTGTGGCGTGGCCATCCCTTCTTGGGGGGGGGGGGGGAGTTTCCTTGCATTCTGTCTCTCTGACAAGTATACATGCCCTATAGCGAAAACTCCCCCTCAAAAAAAAAAGTGTGTGTGTCTGTGTCTCTCTGTGTGTGTATGTCTCTGTGTGTGTGTGTCTGTGTCTGTGTGTGTGTCTGTGTGTGTGTGTCTCTGTGTGTGTGTCTCTGTGTGTGTGTGTCTGTGTCTGTGTGTGTGTGTGTGTGTCTGTGTGTGTGTGTGTGTCTCTGTGTGTGTGTGTGTATGTCTCTGTGTGTCTGTGTCTGTGTGTGTGTGTCTCTGTGTGTTGGATAGGGCCCAGCCTTGTGATGAAGGCAGTGCTGGATGCACATGGCTGACCCCGATTCAGATCCCTGGCCTGAAGGCCCGACGTGGACCAGGTGCACACTCACATGCCTCAGACCCTGACAGGCTGGAGAAAACGGGTCATACGGTGACCAGACCTTGTCAAGGCTGCTCCTCTCTCTGTCTGCCTCTCTGTCTCTCTGCCTCTTTCTTTATCACCTTCATACATGCTCTCTGCTATGAATAAAAGAAAATTAAAATATCGTATACGTTACCTCCAGGCTATGTGTATAAGGTGTGTATGAAGGATGAGTTTCCTGCTTAGACTCGAATCCTAGTCCCAAGACAGATCTCATGTTGTATATGCAAAATTCCAAAATTGGGAAAAGATCCAAAATCTGAAATACTTCTGGTCCCAAGCATTTTGTATAAAGACACTCAATCTGTACTGGGAACATTATTTACTTTCTACGCGGATATCTGGAAAGTCTAAGGAACAGCCTGAGATCACTGAGGGTCTATGAAAAAGGAGGAAAAAAAAAAAAGGCGCATTGGCTAAGGGTGAAGGCTGTTATAAAATAAGCTCACTTTGGAAGATACTCTAAGCAATGAAGTATGATATTTATCTGAAAACAGGCACCAGCACAATCTTAAAGTATGCCTTTATGGGGCCAGGAAGCACGGTGGTTAAGGCAGCTGGACTCCCACATGGCCGACGCAGTCTGAGTCCCAGACCCAGCAGTTTGAAAACCACACTGGGCACATGTGCATGTGTGCCCAAGATTCCAAGAAGAAAAAGGAGAAGGGATTGCAGCATGACAATCTCCCTAGCGGGTGATTTCTTGCTTTCTGTCTCTCTGGTGAGTGCACGAGCCCTTAGCAAAGATCTCTCAAAAAAATGTGTGTGTGTGTGTTTACACCCTTATGATGTTTAAATCTTAGCTCCATTACTTATTATTTATGAGACCTTGAGCAACGCTTTTACCTTACTTGAGTTTGAGTTTTCTCATCTAAAAACAGAGGTACAGAGAAGAAACTGTTTTCACCAATGAGTTAACCCTTGTAAACCACTTAGCTTCAGGCCTGGCACAGAGAATCCTCAATCAAGATTTAGAATCCATAATGTTCTTAATAGTTTCTATATAGAGCACTATAATTTTCCACTAGGATGTGTGCTTTAAGAAGTTTATTTATGAAAGAATGTCTCTTCTAAGGAAAAAAAAAAAAAGTCAATTGACTTACCTGGTAGTTATGGAAGACAAAAAGGAAAACTCTGAGGCCAGCTGGTGCCGTGGTGGCTAAGACAGATGGAGCCCACGTGGCTGAGCACACGGTTTGAGTACTGGACCCAGTGGCTTGAAACACATGCTAGGTGTATGTGCATGCATGCCCAAAATCTTAGAGAAGACTTGAGGAGAAGGGACTGTGGCGTGGTCGTTCCCCCTGGTGGGGCGGGAGGACTTTCTCGCTTTTCCTCTGTCTCTCTCCAGCAAGCACATGTACCCTGCCGCAAATGTTTTTTTGTTTGTTTGTTTGTTTGTTTGTGTTTTTTGGGGAGAGGTTTTTCGCTATAGGGCGCGTGTGCTCACCAGACAGACAGAGAGAGACATAGAGACAGAAAGCAGGAAATCACCCCCCAGGGGAGATGGTCATGCCGCAATCCCTTCTCCTCCATTCTCCTCTCGGGATCTTGGGCACGCACGCACACGCGCCCAGCGTGAGTTTTAAGCCACCAGGTCCGGGACACGAACCGCGGTCGACTACATGGGAGTCCAGCGACATAGCCATTACGCTAACTGCTGGTTCCCCCGCACATGTTTTTTAAGACAGAATTTTGCTCTGGAGTGTGTGCACACACCAGAGAGACAGAGAGACAAAGACAGACAGTGAGAAATCACCCCCAGGGGTGATGGCCACAGGCAATCCCTTCTCCTCCATCCTCCTCCTGGGATTTTGGGCAGGCGCCCAGTGTTTCAAGCCGCCAGGTCTGGGACTCTAACCGCGGTCGACTACAGGACAGACCAGTGAGGTAACCACTCTGCAATCTGCTCATTCCACCTGTAGCAAATTTTAAAAACTGAGTTAAGAGAACTCCAGTCGTAGCAGTGGATTCCTTGAGAGTGGCAGGAAAACTTGCAGCAGAAGATCCTGTCTGTAGAGTCATTATTACACAAATGACAGGCATGTGCGCAGCGGAGGCCGCAGATCCCTTACAGCAGTTAACACAATAAGTGCACTGTGCCCTTCTGAGGTGGGAATATTTATACCGCATATAAATTACTTCAAGGATATATGGACCAGGAAAGTAACCTGGGGAAAAGGATAACAGAGACCAACTTTGGTCTCAATGTAAAAGGAAATCTGGAAAGAAAGTGAATACTTCTACTGTAAGAACATTTACAACACAAGTGAGTCAGATGTCAGATTAGGAGAAAGCGTGGAAAATCTCCGAGCCCCGCTGAGAAGCTAACGTAGCAGGCCATCAGTAACACTCTGATCCCACCTACGGAACCTATTATTTTTCTTAAACCATAGTCATATTTGAAGGCTAATTATGATTCCACTTTTATATTAATAATATCACACTTCAAAGTATGTCATAGTATCTCTTAGGTCAACATTATTCAATAGCATTACTAATCTACTCATCTATTCCAAAAAGTTTTATCTTAAAAGAAAAATTTTTTGATTTTCTTTCTTCGCATTTGGTTTCTGTTACTATAGCTTATTAAAATAAGAGTTCGATCCCTTTTTAACTTAAAATTAAATGTACATAATGCTTCCTATCCCCACCCTATTACATGCAGTATGTTATTTTCAACCGTTTGAATATGTGTACAGTCGAATTCTGTTTTGGAGAAATGAGGAAGATTGCTTACTGAAGGTTTAAAAAAGAAATGATCAACTGAGCCCTTGAGTACGAACACCATATGCTTTTCATCCCTTCTCTCGCTACTGTATTCATGGCACAGCTCTTACAAGAATAAAACTTTAAGGAACGTGAACTTGTGGCAAGACCAGACAGAATATTCTGGAGCTATGCTTTGAAGTAAAATAATCATTCCCTTAACATCAGGAGACTTAATACTTCCATTTCACCATGAAAATAATCACAGATGAATGCTCCAACCAGGACTAATTGTCTTTGAAGTTCTCTAAAGCCAAGCATTAAAAACGGTGCTTGACAAAACTCTTTACCTTATCAAAAAGTTACAAAGAAAACAACTTGAGGGAAAGACTCAAATCTATTTTGGCTTGTATTTAAAAATCAAAGCTGTAACATTAAGCAAAATTAGAAAGTGTCGGAGAGCCATGTTACTCAGACAACCTGAATCTGAGAGCCCGACTTTCAGTCCTTATTTTACATTCATCAAGGTGACAGAATAACAGCTGGGCGACAGCAGCCATTTAGCGATCAAAATCGGAACAGCCCATGCGTGATTGTGATTTGCCTTGTGATTGTTTTCTGATAGGAATTCAAATTCTGTTCCCAAAGCTCCAGCTGTGAAAACAGGCTTTATAACTGATGCAGGACACAAAAAATAAATATCCCAGATTCGGAACACTCGCTTGCACCTGGACTGGTCCTGTGGGCTGTCTGGGAGTTGGAACATTAAACACGGCAGGCTTTTCTCAGGGATCTGGGAGGGGTCCATCCAGTAACATTAGCTAGCACTGAGGCACATGCTGTCCCTGCTGCCGGTGGGGCCAGCAGGGGGCGTGGAGGTTAAGGCACTGGATCCCACATGGCCGACTACCTGGTTCCAGTCCTGGTGGCTTAAAAATCACATTGGGTGCATCTGCACATATGCCCCAAATCCTGAGAGGAAAATGGAAGAATTGGGACTGTGGTGTGGCCATCTCCCTGAAGGGTGGTTCCTCACTTTCTCGCTCTCCCTCTCTCTCTGGCTAGTGCACTCTCTCTATAGCAAAGATCTGAAAACAAACAAAACCTCTCCTCTGCCTGCCTAACTCATGCCAACTCATCCTTCCACCCTTGGTGTCTTTCCGGATTCCAACTTCCGGACAATAGTGCCCCCCCCCTCCCCCAGCTCTCTCCCGGCTGCAGTGGCACCTTTCCATCGGGCCGAACCTCAGGAGCCCGGGCCGGGTGCTGGTTCCCGGGCACAGAGCTGGGCGCGGCACGTGCTTACGGAGGAGTGAGAGCAGGGAAGTGGGGAGGAGTACGGAGCTCACCGTGGCTGAGTGGTACTGCTGCCAGCATCCTCCCCGAGGCCCGGGGCCCAGCACGGTGGAGCGGCCCACCCTCCCCCGGTGCCTTCCACCTTCTCGCTCCCTCCAGCCGCCGCAGGGACCAGGGCGCGGATACCCAGCGGGTGGGAGCCCCAGCCTGCGTAGCCTGGGCCTTCGAGGTCCGTACTCGTCTCAGACACGCTGTGCTCCTCCCCGTCAACCCGGTAGTGTTCGTACTTACTTCCCAACCGGGGCTCTCTGGGGACAGGACAGCAGGGGGGTGGCCACAGTGGCACGGTGGCTGCCTTTCAGAACAGTGTGCAGAGTGGCAAAGCCCTGGAGGGCAGTGTCCCCGCCAACACGCACGGGGAGCAGTGTCTACACAGTCTGTGGGGTCCGTGACGAGGAGGGGGTGAGGGCTGACAGAGTTGGGGTTCACGAGGCCAGGAGTCCGCCGGAAATCCTCAGCTCCCTTGGTGCCGTCTCCGAGCGCTCGGAGCCCACCAGCCCGGCCTCAGAGCCGCAGACCCAGCGTTCACAGAGCATGCGTACGGCCTGCGCCGTGAGAGGCGGGGCGGCACGCCGGGAACCCGCTTCTCTCATCTTCATGTGCTAGAGGGCGTGTGCACCCGCCAGAGAGAGCCAGAAACGGGGAGCCCCTTCTCCACCGGCTTCGGGATGCGGGGCCTGCACGCGGGCCCGTGTTCTCGAGCCTCCAGGGCTGAGATGCTGACCCCATAGCCATGTGGGATCCGGCCACCTCAATCACTAGGCCATGCACTGGCCGGAAGGTCTTTCCAGTTTTTCATTAAAAGACTTTATTTTTAAAGAAGTTTTGAGGCAAGAGAAAGCCAGCAAAGGGAAGCAGGTGAGGGCCCGGAGCACCTGCCCGTGTGGCTCGGCAGGAAAATGGGTCAGGGCAGAGAACTCCCGCCTGAGGGACGCAGGCAGGCGATTAGTGGGGTGTCTGGCGGCCTACGCCCGAGTCCACGCAGCCAGTGAGAACCCGCGGGCCCAGCCACACGGGGGACAGCGGTGGGACGAGAGCTGGGCCCGCCGTGGTCAGCCCGCGTGACCGCGGGTAAACCCCGCAGGACGCCGCTGCCGGCCTCGGGGCCCTCCCTCTGCCCGCCCAGGCCCCCCCTCGGGGTGCACTTTCACTTTTACCCAATAAACTACCTTTTCCTTTCACCATGGGCATGTTTCCTTCCATTCTTTGCCAAAACACCAAGAACCTGCGTACCATCGCAGAAGCTATCCCGCAACAGTTTCAGATTAATAGGAAAACTGAGCAGAAAGCAAAGTTCCCAGACGCCATCCCCTCACTGCATTCCAGTTTCTAAAGTATTCTTTAAAAATAATAATAATAATAATAATACACATTTAGCTGCCAGAAAGAAAATGTTCTAAAATTTGTTGCTTTTGTTTCAAATTAATTGGCAAACTATTTTAGATAAGTATTGGCACAGATTAACTTATCTCAAGTGACTTCACTTTTAGTCTATTTTGAAAGTAGAAAGTTTAAATATTGGTAAAGGAAAGAGAGGGGTAGAGAGAATGGATACAGAAAAGAGGAAAAGGAAAATCCCAACATAATTCTTCCACTAAAAGGTAACTACAAGAACTATGTTGTGTGTATTTTTCAATACGTTTTCTTAGGTAAATATTTTTAGTTTTCAAAAACAGAACTGAGATAATATTCTATATATTATTTGGAATAAATAGATGACATTTATTATATAATGGAATATATCCTGGCCATTTATTGAGTATTCTCAACATTATATTTAAAGGCATCATAATATTTCATTCTATGAATATAATGGAATATATCCTGGCCATTTATTGAGTATTCTTAACATTATATTTAAAGGCAGCATAATATTTCATACTATGAATAACCATAATCTATTTTAAACAATGCCTAAGCTTTTGAAATTCAATTATTTACTTGTAAGATTGTAACTACCTATTTACTCCAATTCACTCTTTTTATTGTTAGAGGTTTTTGCTGTATGGCTCGTGCACTCGCCAGAGAAAGGGACAAACACGCTGAGAGGGAAGCGCGCGTGCACGGGGGGGGGGGGGGGGGGACCACTCTGCAATCCCTTCTCCTCCATTCTCCTCCCAGGACCTTGGGCGTGTGTGTGCGTGCGCGCGCGCGCGCGCGCGCACACACACACACACACACACACACACACACACACAAGGCATGATTTGCAAGCCACCAGGTTGCACTTAAACCATGGTTATCAATATAGGAGTCCAGCAACATAATCGCTAAACCACCTGCTGTTCTCCCATTCGTTCTTTTAAACGTCTTTAAAGAACAGCACTCCGGGGGCCAGTGGGTGGCATAGAAGTTACATCACTGGACTTCCACATAGTCGCCCGCAGCTTAAGTCCTGGACACAGTGGCTTAAAACTCATGCCAAGCGAGTGTGCATGTGTGCCCAAAATCCCAACAGGAGGAGGATGGAGGAGGGATTTTTGGCGTGGCCATCCCCCCTGAGGGATGATTTCTCACTTTCTGTATCTCTGTATCTCTCCAGCAAGTGCACACACCTTATAGCAAAAATTTCTTTTAAAAAAATAAAAATATAAAAAGAACAGCACTTTGTAGAATGGAAAAATCATAGCAGTGAAACACATGAGAGTTTATTTTCATCTTTATACCAGATACTGGTGTTGGCAAAAGGAGAGAAGAAAGGCCCCTCCCATGACCCTCATTAACTCTGGACGAATGGCTACGGTCCAAGGCCGGCAGAGTGATAACCGGGCTTTGGCAGTCCCTTCTCCCACCTTGAGTAGTTCCAGTCACTGCAGAGGGTCACTCAGGACAGGAAGCAGGGACACTGCGTGGCTTTTTCCCAGGGTGAATGCACAGATTCCTCATAGAAGGCTTTGGCAGGACTCTCAGGATGCTCAGAGCAGCACAGAAAGTGGCTTTGTTTTTAAGGCTTGGATTCAGCTGAAGCACCCGCTCGGGACTTCAGAGAAGGCAATGCCCAGGCTTGGGTTAAAACAGTTGGTTTATTCTTGCTCTCACAGTGCACAAAAGCTTTCCTGATCTGCCCGGCAGGCATCTGCGAACCCCACACCTTAAGATAAGTAAAACACACACAGCCCAGGAGCACTGAGTCCAAACTCCGACGGGAAGAGTACGCAGGAGGCTGGATTTCTAAATCATACCGAGTGACTATATTTTACTGCAATTCCGCGTAGTTAGGGCAAGTCAGCTCCCCACGGGGAACGCACTGAAGCTTCATCAACCAGAGCATCAGAATATCACATTTCTTAGGAAATTTCCCAGATGCTGTCCTTCCAAATCTCAGTAGTCAGTTATGATGTATACACATTTTCCTTCTTTTTTTTAAAAAAATTGTTTATTTAATTTTGTTTATTATTATTTTTGTTGTTATTTTAATTTGCTATAGGGCACATGGGCTCACCAGAGAGAGAGAGAGAGCGGGAAAGAGAGGAAATGAGAAAGCAAGCTGCCAAGTCTGGGTCTCGAACTGCAGTCACTCATGTATGAATCCAGCGCCTTAACCACCACGCCACCTGCTGGTCCCAAATTATGCCTTCTAAGTGGCTCTTTCATTTTTAGAGACTAAAGCTCTGTGGTGGGGAAAAAATCTTGCTATCTTTGTTTATCAATTTTTTTAGAGGTTTTTCCCTTAGGGCGAGTGCACTCATTGGAGAGAAAGGGACAGTGAGAGGGAAAGCAAGAAATCCCCAGAGGGGATGGCCACACCACAATCCCTTCTCCATCATCTCCTCCTGGGATCATGGGCATGTGTGCACGCACACTCGCCCGGTGTGATTTTCCAGCCACCAGAGTCTGGGACTCTAACCATGGCCAGCCATATAGGAGCCCAGTGATGAAAACACTACACCAGCTGCTGGCCCTTGTTTATCAATTTTTTTATAATCCAACTTTCCTACAAAATGGAAAAGACTAGGTTTTTCTCCCCAGGTAAAAATAGGAATTGCAACATGATACTACAACAACCCACATAATATAGAAAAGAAGCTCTAGAAAATAAAAATCCCATCATTGAAAGAAAGCTACTATTGAAAGATTGGATAGCTGGTGTATATTGTGGTGCTGGAGATTGTTTTCTTCCTGACACTTAAATATGCAAAAATACATATTACACACACTTGCTCTGTAACTTTCCTTTCCAATTTAACAACATGCAGATACATCCTTCCATACCAGTCAATGCTGATCTTGTTCTACAGTTGTATAATGAACTATTTTTAATATTTAAACAAATCCTGACGTGCTTTTCCGTTAACAATGCAGTTAGTAAGACCATTGTGGCGGGTGGAGAAGTCATGTATCTCCGTGCTGACAGCTGGCTCTTTTCTGAAGGGGAAAACTTAGTAGACATTAATTAAAATAAACAACCCAACCATTTATAGCTACAAATTTCTGTATAGGCAATGAAGACAGCACAACAAAACAAAAATGCAATCATTAAAATGTCTAAAAAACAGTTTACTTTCTTCGAGCTGGTTTTATCAGTGTTTACTTTTGAAATGAATTAAGTTAGAATTTTTGACATTTTATGTGTTGCCCAACATGTGTTACTTAAAACTAGGTAAAAATAAAAAAGATCAGATGATTTGTACAAAGCAAAAGCATTAAAAGCAAAAATTCAATTAAACCAAGTAAGATGTTCACTAGGTTTTACTAATTTGAGATTAACTTATGAAAAGCAAAAGTCAATTAAGTTTCCAAAAGAATCTTGATTGGTATCCAAAATGATGAAAGAAGAGTATAGATAAAATTTTGAATTGTTTTAAAATCTTTTAAGTAGTATAATAGATCGTAAGTATAGTGCATGGAAGAGAAGTAATTAACTTCTGATGGGTAAAGTGATTAATTTAAGAGGGCAAATTAAAATAACACAGTCATTATCAAACAGCATCTAAGATTCAGCCACCATGGCACGGTGGTGGCACAAGTGCCCTACAAGGCTGGAAGCCACATGGCCACCATGGGTTTCAATCCCTGGGTTGGCCTGAAAACATGCTGGGCATACAAGTGGGTGTCCCAGATTCTGAGAAGCAGAGCTGGAGGGCTGGGGAGAAGGGACCCTGGCATGACGAGATACTCCCGAGGGTCTCTTTTCTCTCTCTCTCGCTCCTCTCACACCTTTCCCTAACCCTAACCCATGCTCCCAAGCTCTCTACGATAAAGGAAAAAAGTTAGCCATACTACGTATCTGACAGTGTCAAATCTGTGCTTACTGGTTGACTATTTCCTACCTTCTGCTCATAGCACAGACAGAAGATGATCTACAAAGATACCCTTAACCTACGGATTCACATAAGAAAACTAGCAGATTCCACTTCTAATTTTTAAATTTTGTTAAAGAATCACTTATTTAATTTTATTTATTATTATTATTATTTTAATTTGCTATAGGATATGTATGCTCATCATACAGAGACAGACAAGAGAGAGGGAAAGTGAGAAAGCAAGCCACCAGGTCTGTGACTTCAATCATGGTTGGCCAAGTGGGAGTCCAGTGCCTGAACCATCACACCACCTGCAGGCCAAGTGGTTTTTATTTTGAATACTTATACATGATCATACATCTCTTTAAGATTTTGATGAAAGTGGTAGATCCTTTCTTTATATAGAATGCATATCCTTGGGCCAGCCCTGTGGCACTGTGGGTAAGCCCTGTGGATAGTAAGTCTACTTACACATGGCCGAGCTGGTTCAAGTCACGGTTCAAGTCGTGGCTCCAGGGACTTGAAAAATACACCAAGGGCCTGTGTGAGTGTGCCCCAAATCCTGATGGGATGGAGGAATGGAGGAAAAAGGATTGCAGTATGACCACACCCCAAGGGGGAGTGCTTTCTCTCTTTCTCTAGTGAGTACATGTGCCCCTGGCAATAAAAAATAAGAATAAAATACATATCCATATTATTGTAGATTTATAAATCTTTTCCCTTAGGCACTCTTGCTTCCTGCTCAGTAACGACATTTCCAGAACAAAGAGGAGACTTCTCAGTTGTTCCTTCAACTAGATGTGCCAGGTGACTAAGTTCTGGCCAGTGAGACATACGCGTAAGTGTCTTGTTCAACTTCCAGAGGGAGGGTGTATTTGCTGGAGAAAAAGTCAGAGAGAGGGAGAGTGAGAAATCACCCCTGCCACAGCCCTGTCTCCTCTCGTCTCCTCTCAGGATTTGGGGCACACGTGCACACATGCCTGGCATGTTACCTGGGACTCGAACCACACAGCTGGCCATGTGGGACCCAGCCACCTGCTAGCCCAGATATTTTAAGTAAGGCATAGCTGTACCTGTACCACAGTCACTGGACGGGTGATAAAAACGTGGGGTTTGGACCATTCACCTTGGTTATAATACTTACTCCATTATTAACTTTGAGCAAAAAATATACCTCGAATTTCAGGATTATTTGTGTCATATAAATCAGTAAACTTATGGGTTTAAAATAATTCTTACTTTATTGGGAATTGTAAAGATCAGGAAGGATAATGGGTGTGAAAGTTTTAATTGTAGAGTACAAATATGAAGTGGTTATCATTATATCTCTCTGCACTTCTAAGGTGCTATTTTAAATGTGGGGGTCCAAAGACCCCACCCTCGAAGTTATGTATAAACCTGTGTTTTTGCCTATTATCAATTAAGATCAGGTTCAGCTGTGACTGGAAGAATAACTGACGTAGCTACCCCCTAACAAAACCTACATTCGTCTCCTCCCAAATATGGAAACTCAGGAGTTAAATCACCAGGACCCCAGGGCAGTCCAAAATTACCAGGGACCCATGCGCCTTCTCTCTTGTCATTTTGAGCTCCCTCACAGTCTAAAATGACAGCTTACGCTCCACGCCGTCACAGGTGCCCTCGGCCAACAACGAAGATGAAGGGGAGGAGCTCTGGTGAGAGCACGCGCCCTAAAGCAAAAACTAAAATGTCCCTAATTATATTAAAATTATTTCTTTTGGCTGCTAGATCATAATATAATTTGCACATAATTATTTAAAATATTAAAGGGAAAAAAACCTTTTTTTTTTTTGAGAGGTTTTCACTATAGGGTGCGTGCACTCGCCAGACAGACAGAGAGAGACAGAGAGACAGAAAGCGAGAAATCACCCCCCAGGGGGGATGGCCACGCCGCAATCTCTTCCCCTCCATTCTTCTCTCGGGATCTTAGGCACGCACGCACACGCGCCCGGCGTGAGTTTTAAGCCACCGGGTCCGGGACGCAAACCGCGGTCAACTACATGGGAGTCCAGCGACATAGCCATTACGCCAACTGCTGGTCCCAAAAAAAAAACCTTTGTTTTATAGTCAAAGCTTCACTCTCACCTGCAACGGTGCGGAACCCAAAGCAGGCTGGTCCCAGTGTTCCCATGACAACTTTACAAGTGGAGCTGGCGGGACCAGATTTCTTCTCTGGTGGATGACTTGTTAGGCTATGAGACCTGGGCCTCAGATACTTAAAGAAAACCTTATGCCCCACAGAGTCTCACCTACACAGGACGAGAGTCCAAGACAGAAGGCAGAGATGGTGGGAGAGAGGTCTGTAAGCAACCCAGGCCCTGCAATTGTCCCTGAAAGTCCAGGTCTGCCCCTGGCCTCCGTGTCCTTTAACTGGACTAATAAAGCCACCTTCTTATTAAATTTGTCTGACTTAGGTTTGTGTTACTTGTCATCTAACAAATATTGGCTAATATAAATGTTAAACATAGTAATGTAGGTTAGATTCATAGGCATTCACTCCTGGACTCACTCACATCTAGTAGGTAATGACTATGTGCTGGGTAGCAGGCCAGGAGCTGGAAACGCGAGGTAAGTCAGGGAGTGAGTGGTGCCAGCTCTGATGTTTAATCAGTAACATCTTGTCATAAAAATATTGAGCCACCTTCTTTTCTTGGCAAAGGGGTCTGCTGCCGGATACACCCTTATCAATGTGCCTTGATACTGTGAATTTCTTTCAGCATATGGCATTCTTTGTGATGATAAAAAATAAACAAATGAAAATAATGTGAGAATGTGTCAATGAAAGAAGATCCTGGTCACGTGACTGGACTCTGGGCTGTGGGAGAATAAAAGTAATATTTGTAACTCCCTGCTATGCCCACTGAAGGTAGGGATGGTGCCTTCCACTACCCCCTTGCCACCAGCTAGAAGATGATGTGGGGATCAGCCCTCCGGGGCCCTGGAGAATAACACCCAGGATAGCAAAGCAATGGCTCAGGAGCCTGGCTCTCTTAACACCTGAACACGGAACCCTGGACTTCTACTGACTGGAGTGTTACTTGAAAGAGAGAGTTTAAACCATTATTTGATAAATCTGACCCATATTCCCATTAATACATAGACAATGGAATGTTTTGCTGCTATTTTTAAGAATGAGTTAGATGATGTCTATTTCTTGGGGGATATATTTGCCTAGACTGTTACTTGAAAGAGATAGCGTAAGCCACTATTCAGAAAATCAAACTATATCCCCCATTGAGATAGAGAGAATGGGGACCAGCAGTTAGCATAATGGCTATGTCGCTGGACTCCCACGTAGTTGACTGCGGTTCGCGTCCTGAACCCAGTGACTTAAAACTAGAGAAATCACCCCCCAGGGGGGATGGCCACGCCGCAATCCCTTCTCCTCCATTCTCCTCTCGGGAACTTGGGCATGCACGCACATGTGCCCAGCGTGAGTTTAAGTCACCGTGTCCGGGACTCGAACCGCAGCTGACTACATGGGAGTTCAGTGACATAGCCATTATGCCAACTGCTGTCCCGTGAGGAGTTAATGTTAACGAAGCCCTTATTACAGAACGGAGTCTATCAAACGTGCTTCTTGGTCATACATGACCTTGTTCAATCCTCTCGAGAATTCCACGAGGGGTATATATGCACGACTAAGTGAGGCTGCAGATAGAATGACTGAGAATAGAATGCCGGGACCCCTACTGGTAAAGTGCTTGCCCCAGGACCTGGCAAAGCAAGCACTCTTATGCAGTGATTCCTTTTATTTTCTTTTTTTTGCTGTTTTTTTTTTTTTTTTTTTTAAGTTAGATGGATCCACAGCCAACCAAGCCACAGGTTAAGATAGAGTTTGACCCTCTTTCTAGGGAATTTGCAATTGGGATGCTAAGATTGACCTAGTTAGCTGTGCGGGAGAGGAGTGTGTCGACAGCTTACGGAGGAGCAGAGAAGATACGGGAGGAGAAGATGCGCGTCTGCTGAGAGGGGTTTGGACGGACGTGCACAGAGAAGCCAGGCGGGAAGCTCTCCCAGGTGAGACTGCACGACACTGAACGCTCGGACGGCTTAGCTCCTCTTAACCTCACCTGCGCTTTCCACAGCTCAGTTCTCCTTACTATCAGTCGCCTTTTCACTTGATCTGCTTTGAATGAGTTTCTGACTCTTGTTATAATGTCCTTTTCCTCTCATTAGCAGTGGTTCTCCTGCCACTGCCCTCCGTCACTGCTGGGTGTTCTAGAGCGCCCATAGCACCTACAGACAGAACACGCTCCATACATGCCTGTGCAGGACTGAGGCTTCGTGCCCTTTCTGCTCACTAGGCAGGCCAGGGGGTGGCACAGTGGAAATCCAACTGGACCCACATGGAGAAGGTCCTGGGTTTGTCTCCCGTGCCCTCCCTGAGCACGCCAGGAGCATGCCATGTGCCTGTGAGCAGGCTGCCGGAAACGGGATAGACCGTGGCAGGAAGTTTTGCTGGGAGTGTCCCTCTTTCTGTATCTCCCTCTATGTCAACAAATAAATAAACTTTAAAAATTATATTCAGGGGACCAGCAGTTAACGTAATGGCTTTGTTGCTGGACTCCCATGTTGTCGACCGTGGTTCGAGTCCTGGACCCGGTGACTTAAACTCACGCTGGGCACGTGTGCGTGCGTGCCCAAGATCCCGAGAGGCGAATGAGGAGACGGGATTGCAGCATGGCCATCCCCCCGGGGGAGGGGGTGATTTCTCGCTTTCTGTCTCTCTGTCTCTCTGGTGAGCGCACGCATCCTATAGCAAAAACCTCTCAAAAAATTATATTCAGACACAAAAAAAAAGCAAATTTCACTTCTGCGGTGATTATGCTGCCTTCCTCTATAGTTTCATGGTCAAAATCTGTCCCAGTCGGGTCCCCTTTCAAGCAAAGGACTCAGACATAGCAGAAGAGTCTGGGTTTTGTTCTTTTATTTTACTTTACTTTGTGCCAGAGAGCACATGCACTCAACAGAGAGAGAAAGGGAGGGAGCGGGAGCAAGCACCCTCGATGGGGAATGCTCACGCCACAGCCCTCTCTCCTCTCTTTCTCCTCCTTTCCAGATTTGGGGCATGCACACACGGGCCTGGCAAGTTTCTCAAGCCGTGGAGCCCAGACGTGAACTGCAGTCAGCCATGTGGGATCCAGAGCCTTACCCGCACCCGCCGGCTGGCTGCCGCAGGGTTTTCTGGCGCATCACCAGAGCACAGGGGAGGGGACACATCTTTGCTTTAATAAGTACATGTGGATCATATTTTAATTAGGGGGATGATATTTTCCCTCACATTCATTTCATCTGAAAATCTTTCTGGTTAAGTGATGTATTCTCACTACATCGTACAGAACCATTCCTTACACATTTGCAAATAGATTTCTCTCTGTTGGCTGAGAGTTTGTCAGTTATTCTCATCATCAAGTAATAATAATCTGAATGTAAATGTAGTAAGTTATATAATCGCCCCCTACTTCATATGCTTTTCATGTTTCCACTTTTACACATTAGGGTCCCTTAAAGTAAAACACACATGATAAGTGTTCTTTTTTCCTCTAGAAACACACAAAGCTTTGAAATGTATTCACTTGCGGTTGCTCGGATGAAGGTAACCGTGGGTCTAGTAAGGTGAATTTGGTCCCTGTAACTTAGCTGACCGCTTGGAGCCCCCTGCTGTAAATACCGTCTGAAATGAGGCCAGCATACCAGGCGTTTCAAACCCTGCCCACCCTAGGAACATTGCATTGCTATGTCCCTCTGAAAATGAGATCAAGATGCTGAAAAGGAAAGGTAGAATATCTCTTTTTCCTCCCAAAAGATTTGTGGACATGAGTCTGCAAAGAGACATATATGAAGCAAATGTTTACCAAAAAAATAAATAAATAAGTGAGGAAAGCAGTTTTATAGCAAAGGAATAATTTCTCAATGACATTTAATAAAATCTGAGCCTATAAAGAGTTGCTCTCCTGTCTTAATTTTCATGCATTACAAAAAAAAAAAGAAAAGAAAAAAGAAAGCTGCCTTCAGTTACCACGTTCATAGGGACATCTGGGCTGGTGACTCCGCCCCCTTTTAGTCCTTCCTAAAGAACCTTTTTATACACAAAAACATTCAGTTACTTTTTTTGGCTAAAACAAAACAAAACAAAATCTAATCTTATAAAGTAGGTGTTCTCTACTGCATCAAGGTTGATGAAAACCATCCCCTTCAACAGGAAGTTCAAAAGAGAGAATGGCAGGCTAGGGCTGACCCATCTGCTCTGGAAATACGGTTTCATCCTCGAGGGCTGAGCCACTGACAGGCACACAGCAGTATTTACGAGAGGCCTCTGCTCCCCGCCCTGGCCAGGCCTGCTCCTAAGCTGCAGCCAGGCTGAGCGTGTGCTGATACCGCTGATACCGGGCTGGCCTGGCGTCCTCGTGACTGTCAGGAGCAGAGGTGTTAGTGAAACATTAGGACGGACAGGAGGTAGACGAACCAATCGGTGGCGAAAGAAGCCATTTAAGAAGCTGAAAGGAGAGAAGGACCCACCAGCTCTGGGCATTTAAATACAAGTCTCCATCAAATTTAACGAACCTTCAGATGGTGATGAGCAAGGGGCTCCTCAGCACCGTCCTGGTCCTCTCCGCCCCGCAGAGCGGGCTGCCAGCCACTGGGGCTTCTCCAGTGGGGCTGCTTTCCCCCATTCACATTTTTAAAAATAATTATTTTTAAAATTTTATCTATGATTATTACTATTTTTAAAATTTGTATAGGGCATGTGTGCTCACATGAGAGACAGAGAAAGAGAGAGAAAGCAAGCCACCAGTTCTGTGACTCAAACCATGGTCCGCCATGTGGGAGTCTAGTCCACCATGCCACCTACTGACTCCTCTAATTCATAAACCCTCCTTTTTTAGAATTATTTATTGAATTTTATTAATTATTAGTATTATTATTTGGTAACTTGCTCTTACCAAAGAATGAGAGAGAGAGTGAGAAAACAAGATGTCAGGTCAGGGACTTGAACTGTGGTCGGCCATGTGGGAGTCCAGTGCCTTAACCATCATGCCGCCTGCTGGCCCCTTTTCCCCGTTTTTTGAGAACACATTATTTCTTCATTCAGCATCAGAGCAGAACCTGGACCACAGGCATGGCAACTGCCCTAATTTAAATGCATCACAAGTCACTGGGTCTGTTTGCTCAGAACGTACTGAGGAAGGTCTGGGAACACAGCTCAGCAAATGCGTGTCTTGTCTGCGCCCCCGGTGCCACCACTATAGACGACATACTGTATGGGCGGACTTCAAAAATGAAATTAAAGGATGACTTTATTTTGATACAAAACAATTTTGAAATCCATGCATAGTTTCTCTTTTCTTTTCATCTTTTTTTATTTTATGATTTCTTAATCACATTCAGTTGTAGTACATCTCTATAGCATACAATATGGTTTTCGAAGCACGTGTGTAGTATGTGACCGTCACATCACATCATGGGGAACTTTACATTCTTATGTTTGTTAAGTAGGGTTTTCCAAATAATATCTATTTTTTTTTGTTTGCTTTCACTTTTTTAAAGTTTTTGCTATAGGGTGCATGTGCTCCCCAGAAAGAGACAGAGAGACAGTGAGAGAAAATGTGAGAAATCACCCCCCATGGGAAATCGCCATGTTGCAATCCCTTCTCCTCCCTTCTCCTGGGATTTTAGGCATGCACACACACCGGGCATGATTTTCAAGTAGCCAGATCCAGAACTTGAATGATGATCGGCCCTGTGGGAGTCCAGCGCCTTCACCACCACCCCAGCGGCTGGCCCCATTTTAAACAATATGAATACTCATTTTTCACAAACCTCTTGCAGACCCCTTGTGTTTTCTTCCCGTGTGGAAGAACCCGCGTTTGTTCTGAGGGAAAGCCGCGGTGCGTTTGCAGCACTTCTCTGACGACACAGTAGGTTAGGGGTACATGTGTGGCTAATCAGCCAGGGTGTGATCGCATTCATTTTTAGCAAGTCACACAATGAAAAGGAAAATAACATGAAAATAGTTTTCCACATGCAGCTATTTCAGCATTAGATCAGTGCTTTCAGAATTTTATTAATATGATTCCTTTAAGTGCGTGGCTGTGCCTAACAGGTCATATTCTAGTTTGAAGATATAATTTCCACTTCTCCCTTTCTTATAAACACATTTTTTTCTGAACAAATCATGGGAAACTCCAGTAATATTTATACTCTAGTTTGAAAAACTCAATCATCTCTATAGTATTAAAAGCTTCCTCTATCTTTCCTGGACCTTGAAGATTTCTTCCTCTTACTTCTTTTATTTGTGTATTTTTTTAGTTTATTTTTTATAGCTCACAATATGATTTTTCAAAGTATACAAGCACCAAAAAAACAATCAAATCAGGGCCAGCAGGTGCTATGGTGGTGAAAGTGCTGGACTCCCACATGGCTGACCGCAGTTTGAGTCCCGGATCTGGTGGCTTGCTTTCTCACTTTATTTCTCTCTTTCTCTCTCTGTCTCTCTCTGTCTCTCTCTCTCTCTCTCTCTCTCTCTCTCTCTCTGGTGAGGGCATGTGCCCTATAGCAAATTTTAAAATAATATATAAAATTAAATAAATAATTCTTAGGGAAAAAATGACAGTCAAATCAACACTATTACCATGTACATCATTTTCAATAGAGAACTTTACTTTCTTGTGTCTGTAAGTGAACATTTCTTTTGAATAATAGTAATATACATTTATTAGGTGATCTTGTCCAATTCTCCCAGGCCAAGAATGAGGCATGAACAAGTCAGTAACAGGTCATGTAGCTGTTGCTCTTAGTTTGCTGGATTTTATCTCTAAAATATGTAACACTTTTCTTTGTGATAAACTGTTAAGTTTATCACTTTTCAGGCCAAAATTCCACATTAGAACTTAGCATACCATGAGTCTTGTTAAGCTCCAGCACATTTAGGAGCATCCTAACTTCAAGACCATGGAACCATTCATTGCACAGTCAGTGGGAATTAGTTACTGGTGAAATGAGAGGAGCCATTTTAAAATAAGTACTCTACGGAATACTATTCACCCATAAAAAATAATGAGACCCTGACATTTTATACAAAGTGGACAAATATGGAAGACTTAATGCTAAGCAAAGCAAGACAAACTATGAAAGACAGGCATTGTATGTCCCCACTCAATATACATCGAATGGTCTGTGCTCTACAGCAGAAACTGAAAGATTGGAAGGTATAACAGCACGGAGGGCAACTGTGGATAGTAAAGATTCCCAAGGCTTTAATTTTTACTCTGTGTTCAATAACAAACCGACAAGCATTTCCTTAGCCATTTGGTCTCTGTCCTGTTATGTTCTAAGTTGTTCACATATGTAATTTTGCATAATTATGATGATAGTGTTATGATGTAGGGGAAACTGCTAGCCCTCATTACCGACAAGAATCCTAAGGATCAGAGAGGTTAGATAACTTGCCCAACGTCACACAGCTAGTAAACGGTAGAATCACAATATAAACCTATGTGATCTGATTCTAGTATCCATGGTCCTACCCCCAGTGCTGTATTGTCTTGTATGATAAAAATATCAAATGGCAACAACCCATGCTTTTACTCACGCTCACTGAGCATATTGGTCAGGGGTCTCCAAAGAAACAGAAGCAGTAAGCTACATGTGGATGGCTCCTGTGGGTAGTAGAGACAGGGGTGGGGATGTAACAAGGGGTGGTTAATAGGGGATGGGAGGGGCACAGAAGAAAAACACCACAATGTTTAATTGACCCAAAAATGAAAAGTTATTGCTGATGATAATGTATAGAGTAATGTCTTTGTCTTGACTGACATGCACTGTATTCGTGCTGGGGAAAAAACTATGTTTTGGGGACCAGCAGTTAGCGTAATGGCTATGTTGCTGGACCCCCACGTAGTCGACCGTGGTTCGAGTCCCGGACCCGGCAGCTTAAACTCACGCCGGGCGCGTGTGCGTGCGTGCCCAAGATCCTGAGAGGAGAATGGAGGAGGGAACCAGCAGTTAGCGTAATGGCTATGTCGCTGGACTCCCACGTAGTCGACTGCGGTTCGCGTCTTGGACCCGGTGGCTTACAACTCATGCCGGGCGCGTGTGCGTGCGTGCCCAAGATCCCGAGAGGAGAATGGAGGAGAAGGGATTGCGGCGTGACCATCCCCCCTGGGGGGTGATTTCTCACTTTCTGTCTCTATGTCTCTCTCTGTCTGTCTGGCGAGCGCACGCGCCCTATAGCGAAAAACCTCTCAAAAAAAAAAAAAAAAAAAAGAGAGAGAATGGAGGAGAAGGGATTGCGGCGTGGCCATCCCCCCTGGAGGGTGATTTCCTGCTTTCTATCTCTCTGTCTCTCTCTGTCTGTCTGGCGAGCGCACGCGCCCTATAGCAAAAACCTCTCCAAAAAAATTAAAAAATAAAAAAAAACAAAAAAAAAACAAAAAAAACTATGTTTTGTACACTGTAAAGATAGATGGTGATTAAATGTAAATAATAAATCATTTTAAAAGGATTTATTTTATTCATAATAGGAAGTATGCACACAAGCACAAGAAAGACAGGGAGGCACCCTTGCCTCAACACCACCTCCCACCCTCTCAGCTGCTCAGAACCATGGGCACATGTGCGTGTACCCAGAATGCTCTGGAGCTGACGTGGGGATCTGAACTGAGCCACTGCGCTGGGCCTGGGAGCCAGTTTTTGAGCACTGCCCTTGGCCTTCTATAAAGACAGATGAATTGGGTAATTAGTCTCCTTTTACAAATAAGAAACCAAGGCTCAGAGGGGTGAAGCATTTGTCTGCGATCACACAGTAGTAAATGCTGGAATGGAATTTCAAAATCAGGATTTTTATCTCCCATGTTCATATTCTTTCTACAATACTATACTAAATTGCCTTTCATCTCAAATGACTCTATTTTGGTAGCAAATAATCCAAATTAACAAAGTATCCATAAGTCAGAAATCTAGGGACCAGCAGTTAGTGTAATAGCTATGTCACTGGACTCCCATGTAGTCGACCATGGTTCGAGTCCTGGATCCGGTGGCTTAAACTTACGCCAGGCACGTGTGCGTGTGTGCCCAAGATCCTGAGAGGAGAATGGAGGAGAAGGGATTGTGGCGTGGCCATCTCCCCTGGGGGGTGATTTCTCGCTTTATGTCTCTCTCTCTCTCTCTCCGGTGAGCGCACGCTCCCTATAGCAAAAACCTCTCAAAAAAAAAAAAAAAAAAAAAAAAAAAAAAAAAAAAAAAAGAAAGAAGTCAGAAATCTAGTTCTAAAAACAGAAGTAGAGCGGCCAAAACTCATTCATGAACAATTTGCAAAAAAGCCTAAGTTTTCCCATCTTGACAAAGAGAAAAACCATAATTTAAAGGCTACTTAAGGCCCAGCTTGGTGGCAGACTGAACTGCAGGCTGGATGCCACCTGGCCAGCGGTGGAAATCAGACCCGGTGCCTGTGCGCATGCCCGAGGTTATGACGGCTGGAGGCTGGGAAGGAGATCGACATGACGAGACCCTGCTGAGCATGCTTCTGTCTCTCGCAGTTTCTCTTTCTCTCTCATGCACACACATATGCTCTTCATCATGAATAAAATGAATACACTTAAATACATAAATAAAATTTTTAAATTAAAAGTTATTAAAAATATCAGGGGTGACAAAAGACTCTCAAGGTTTTCCTTTTCACTCTGTGTTCAATAACAAACCGATGAGCGTTTCCTTAGGCATTTGCTCTCTGTCCTGTTAAGTTCTAAGTTGTTCCCGTACATAACTTCACATGATTTTGATGATGACATTATAATGTAGAGGAGACTGCTAGCTCTCCCTACAGACAAGAATCCTAAGGAGTGGAGAGGTTAGATAACTTGCCCAACATCACACAGCTAGTAAACAGTGGAAACAGTATGAACCCATGTGATCTGATTCTAGTGTACATAGTCTTATCCCCAACGCTGTTCTGATTCATATAATAAAAATATCAAATGGCAACAACCCGTTCTTTTACTCACACTCACCAAGCGTATTAGTCAAGAGTCTCCAAAGAAATAGAACCGATAAGCTACACGTAGAAGAGAAGATCTAGCCAGGACCTGGCCCGCTCAGTTAGAGGCTGAGAAGACCATGACCGCTCTCGGCCAGCTGGGGAATCAGGAAAGCTGGTGAGCCAGGACAGTAATGCGGTCTGAGTCTGAAAGTCTGGAATCTGAGAACTGGGGCATTAGGGCGGTAGGTAGGTATGAGTAGCATTGCTCCCCGCCCCGTTCGTCTCTCTGTCCCCTAGTTCTCAGATTCTGGAGGCCTCAGACGCAGGAGGGCAATGCCGAAGGGCGGGAGCAGATGCATGTCCCAGCTCCAGCAGGGAGCAACTTTGTTCCGTGTAGGTCTCCGTGGACTGGCTGCCCCATCCCCACTGGTGAGGAAGAGCTTCTTTACTCAGTCAATCGATTGAAATGCCAGTCTCGTGTGCACACGCCGTCACAGACACAGTCCAAAATAATCTTCCAGCAGCTCTACGAGTGGCCCTTAGCTCAATCGGGTTGGTACATAAAATTAATCAGCACCCTGAGTTATGAAGGAATGCAGAGTGAGGCGTATGTCAGGCAAGAACACCGATTACCGGGGTCTGAATGAGTCTGTCCTGGATACCCAGGGTGTCAGGTATGCAGATGAACTGGGCAAGCGCGTACAGCACTGAGGGATTACCCACCTCTTGGCCTGTCCCTGCTCTCTACAAGCCACCCTCCATTCATCACAAAGGGGTCTGACCAGTACAGGGACCAAAGCAGGAGAGGAAGATTATCCAGTTCATGTGATCATCCCAGTCCCAAAGGATGTTTTAGCAATACTGAGAATCCAAACTGGAAAGTAAGAGTATTAAAGCACCCAACAGCAGATGGTGTAATGGTTACATTGCTGGAATCCAGACCCAGAGGCTTGAAACACACCAGGCGTGTGTACATGTGTGCCCAAGATCCCGAGAGAATGGAGAAGGGATTGCAGCGCGGCCATCCCTCTGGGGGGTGATTTCTCACTTTCTGTCTCTGTCTCTGTCTCTGTCTCTCCAGAGAGTGCACACACCCTATAGCAAAAATTTCTCTAATGACAAAAAAGGAAGGGAGGGAGGGAGGCAGAGAGAGAGAGAGAGAGAGAGAGAGAGAGAGAGAGAGAGAGAGAGAGAAAGAAAGAAAGAAAGAAAGAAAGAAAGAAAGAAAGAAAGAAAGACAGACCGACCCAATAATTACCATTATATGGTTCCTGGCACAGGGAATATTGACTCTTAATAAAGACTCTTAATAAATACTTACAGTCCCCTTGCATTGTCCTTTTAACCTGGACTTACTATACTACATAGAAAACATCTATAAGATCTGTATATTTTAATACACACATGAAGAAATACCTTTCTTCACTATGGGAATAGTTAGGTATTCCTGCTGTACAACACATATGGACACATGGTAAGGATTAAAATATTTGTTTAACTGTAATGCCAGCGAAGCTTTGCCTTTGTAAAAGGATACCAATACACAGAACCAAGGGTTTAATAGTGAAAATACCCTGCCCCTCCACTCCCCTTGACGATTGCTTCGTAGTCTAATGTGCTGACTTGAAATATGTTGGTATTTCTAAGAAATATCATCATTTGTAATGACCAAGTTCTTTCTGTGTCTAGGGGTAAAACAAACATATTGTAAGTTATGGATTAATAATACCTTCTCAATTTCCTCTCAGAAATCTAAGACCTTCTGGTTCAAAGGGCCTTAGAGAAGATACTTGGGGAAAACTTGGTTGTGTTCTAGGATATTCCGTTGTAATTAGAATATGTCATAGCACTATATTACTCTCTACTTTCAGTAGGTCAACCCTTCTAGACTCCATGATGACTAAGATTGTGTGATATTTGTCTTTCTGTGCCTGGCTTACTCCACTTGTAGAATGTCCCCCAGGCTCATTCATGTCACAGTTAGACAGAATAAGTGCCAGTGTCCCCCTGCATGGAAGGGCGGCCGTAGCTAACGGCAGGATACTGTGTATTGGCGAGGGCTGCAAGAGATGATCCAGAATGTTCTCGGTGCACAGCGGTGATACGTGTCCGAGGTGACGGCTCTGCTCTTCCCAACTGAAGCTTTACATGCTGCATACATGTGTGGAAGCGTTACACCATACCCCATAAATAAATATTATGTTCCAATTAAACTTTTCTTTTTCTTTTAGATTTTTGCCAGAGGGCACATGTACTGCAGAGAGACATAAGGAGAGGGAAAGTGAGAAATCTCTCTGCCAAGCACTCACATCGTATAGCCAAAAAAAAAAAAACAAACAAAAAACTCTCTAAAAAAAAGTTCATGGAAAATGTATATGATGATAAAATGTATGGATTTCAAAAAATTTTTGAACCAAAAAGAACCCCGTACTTTAATCCTACATGCCCAGCATGGTTCTCGAGCCACCAGATCCGGGGCTCAAACCACAGTTGGCCATGTGGAGTCCAGCACCTTAACCACTATGTTGCCTGCTGACCCCCAATTAAACAATTTTCAAAGGATATGCTGTGACAATAAAAATTTTAAAAACTATTAAATTATGTTTCATAATACTAACATTGAAGACTTTATACTGAAAAAGTTGCAAATGAAAATATCATATGTAGAAAGATTTTTAAATGCCTGCCTATTCCACAGCTCCATTTACCCCTTCAAAAGACCCAAAGATCAGAGGGAATAAGTTGGTAGGACACATTGACAGCCCTCTCTCTGACCCATAAACAAATGAAAAAAGGCAAGTATTCTCAGCACTCCTAATACGGAAAGGCAGGGAGTGTATGGGAGAAGCCTTCCTTCAGCCTCTGAAAACCATTTCTCATGCAGTTAGGAGATGTGTACACAACCAGGTTTCAAGCCTTAAAATTAATGTACTGCCGGGGTGCACTGGCAACGATATTTTACTAAACTAGCCCTTCAGGAAAAAATTCTTGTGTGGCTCACTACCCTGGAGAGATATCTAAAGCAACAGCACACAATATACAACTTCCATGTATCGACAAGTTTAAGACATCATCGATCGTAAGACACATCCCAAACATAATACAGTGTGAAAAAAGAACATGTAAGGAGGCCAGCAGATGGTGTAGTGGGTAAGATGCTGGACTCCCACAAGGCTGACCATGGTTCAAGTCTTGGACCTGGTGGCTTGCTTTCTTACTCTCCCTGTCTCTTGGTCTCTGTCTCTCTCTGCTCAGATTAAATACTACTACTAATAATAATAAATAAAATTAAATAAATTTTAAAAAGGAATAACACGCACCTCAGGTGGATAAATACAGTAGGATGTGATAATTACAGCTTCGGGATTACCCAGGACAATATTTCAATGACTTGTTATGAACCACAATGTACCTAATGTCCTATAAATAGGACACATGGTTAAATCTACACTTGAGTACATTGGACACAGAACTGCAGGCAATTATCCTAACGTGTGTGTAAAGTCTAGGTGATTTCTGTAAGATCTAGTCTTTATATTCTGGGGGGAATCTTTGTTGCCATAAATTTGTATTCTTAAGGATTTTTATCTTTTAAAAGACCTCAGGAAAAAAATTAGAACTCTGGTTGATAATTTCATTGCTAGATCAGAATGACTCTTTACTTGCTAATTGATTTTTATAGGTTTTCTTTGTTAACTTTCCAGAACTAATACAAGGTGTACAGATGTCACCACTCTTAATTCTGGAATATTTATATCGCCCCTTCGAGGAACCATTAGCAGTCATTCCATTTCTCTTTCTCCTCCCAACCTCTTCCCTCCACCCCCATCCCATGCCAGGCCCTGGCATCCACTAATCTTCCTATCTCTATAGATTTGCCTGTTTTAGACATTTCATATAACTGAAATCATGTGACCTTTTATGTCTGGCTTCTTTCATTTAGCATAATGTTTTCTTTTTTTTTTAAAGAATTATGTATTTAATTTTATTTATTCATTCATTTTAATTTGATGAGAGAGAGAGAGAAGGGAAGCGAGAAAGCAAGCCACCAGACTCAGGACTCAAACCATGGCTGGCCATGTGGGAGTGTCCAGTGCTTTAACCACCATGCCACCTGCTCCCCATTTAGCATAATGTTTTCAAGATACACCATGCTATAGCCTGTGTCAGTACTTCATCTATTTTTAAAATGATTTATTTTATTTTATTATTATTATTTTAAAGTTTGCTATAGGGCATATGTGCTCATCAAAAAGAGAAAGAGAGAGAGAGAGAACAAGTCACCAGGTCCAGGATTGGAGCCATAGTCAGCCATGTCGGAGTCCCGCACCTTAACCACCACGCCACCTGCTGGTCACACTTCATCTATTTTCATGACTGGATACTATATGGATATAACACGTTGTTACGCCATTCTTTGGCTGATTTGGGTTGTTCCTAATTTTGTGTTGTCATGAGTAATATTGCTATAAACATTCGTGTACAAGTTTGCATGAACATATATCCTCAGTTCTCTTGGGCATAGAAGAGGAAGGGCTGCCCTAGGCGTAGAATTGCTGGAGAACTATGTTCAACTTTCTAGGGAACTGCCAAGCCATTTTTCAGAGTGGCTATACATTCCCGCTCCTGGTTTGTAGGCATTCGGGCTTCAACTAGGACTTACACCATTGGCTCCCCTGGTTCTTGGGACTTGGAGTGGAGACTGGAATGACACCACTGGCATTCCTGGGCCTCCAGTTTGCAGATAGCCAATCAGGAGACTTCACAGAATCTATATTACATGAGGCACTCTCTTAGAACAAATCGCTGTCTCTTTCTGTCTTATCTCTGTCTCTTTATCTCTCTTAACATATAAAGGGACTTCAAAAAGTTCATTAAAAAACAGAATTGAAGTATAAACTTGTTGGTACAAAAATGTTGAAATTCATGCTTTATGCACATTTTCCATGAATGTTTTGAAGACATCATTTACATTCTATGTGATCTATTTCTCTGTAGATTCCTGATACTGATTTCAGTACCAAAAGAGGGGTGCTGCTATAACAAGTAACCTAAAAATGTGGAAGCATCTTTGAAACTGGGTAACAGGTAGAGGCTGAGAGAGTGTGGAAGTATATGTAAGAAAAAGGCTAGATTCCCATGAATAGAACTCTTTTTGAAGTGTTGCGTTTATTTCTTTCATGAGCGAGAGAGACAGAGACAGAGAAAAAGAGGGAGAGGTACCGCCACCAAAGTCTCGATCCAGCTTCAGCTTCAGCCAGCCCCAGAGCTCATGGGTGTGAGCATGCATGGGGTAGTCAGTGAGGTCCTAGACATAAACTCAGGACCTCTCCACACGGAGAGGCCTCACAGGGCACTTCATTTTACCACTGTGCCACCATTCGGCCCCGTCATTAGCAAAATGTGAAAGGTAATTCTGGTAAGGGCTCAGAAAGAAAAGTAAAGAGCCGTAAAGAAGGCCTCAATTTTCTTAAAGCATATGTAAGTTATCATGATGAAATGTTCACAGAAATATGAATAAGGGCTGTTCTGATATGGTTACAGATGGAAATGAGGGCAATTTTTAGAAATGGAAGAAAAAACTAACCTAGTTATAAAGTGGCAAAAAAATGTGGCCTTGTAGTTTGGACTTGCTTGGGATGGATTACCTTTTTTTTTTTTTTTTTAATTTCTCCTTTTTGGAATGATAATGTCTATTCTATGCCTATCCCACCATGGTATCTTGGAAGCATCTAACTTTCACAGGCTTACAGCTGGAGAACAATTTGCCTCAGGATGAATCACACTTTGAGTTGCATCCATATCTGATTTAGATAATATTGGGTCGTTGGAAAAGTCATAACACATTTTTTGCATAGAAAAACACAAAAATGCATCATGCCTTTTCTAACAACCCAACATTTAAATGAGACTTGGGACTTAGGACTTGAGTTGATGGTGCAATGAGTTCAGACTTTTGGGGCAGTTGAGCTATGATAAGCGTCTTTTGCATGTAAGACAAATATGAATTTGGGGAGCCAGGGATAGGATGCAATAGACTGCATGCTTGTGTTGCCCCTCAGATTCTAATATTGAGATCATAATACTCAATAGGATGATATTGGGAGGTGGGGCCATCGGTAGGTGATTCATTACCTACTCTCATGAATGAGATTAGGGGTCTTTATAAAAGAGACCCTGGAGATCTCCCTCACAACCACTGCCATGTGAAGACTCGGCAAGACCACGGCTCACTATGGAACTGGAAGTGGGCTCTCACCAGACACTGGATCTCCCAGCACTTTGACCTGGTACTTCCCAACAACCAGAACTATAAGAAATAAATTTCCATTATTTATAAGCTACCAGGTCTATGGTAGTGGCAACAGAAGTTCAAATAGACATAGACAAATATATATTAAAATTATTTGCTTGTTTTAAACTGAGTTATCTTTTTTACTGTTAAGTTGTAAGAGTCCTTTATAATATTATGAGTACTAGACCATTAAAAGATACATGATTTGAAATATTTCTCAGTTCTTTGAACTGTATTTTCACTTTATTGCTAATGTCCTTTGAAGCAAAAAAATTTCTAATTTTGATGAATCCAGTTGTGCTTTTAGGTGTGTGTGTGTGTCTGTGTGTGTGTGTGTGTGCATGTATTAATTGTCAGAGGGCCCATATGCTCATCTCTAAGAGACAGAGAGAGGGCGAAATACTCCTGCCGTGGATCCTGGTCCCACCACACTAACTCCCCTCCATTTCTCCATCCTGTTGGGATTTGCAGCACAGAAGCACATGTGTCCAGTGTGTTTTTCAAGCATCCAGGGTTCAGACTTGAACTGTAGTTGGCCATGGGAGATCTAACTCCCTTAGCCACTAGGCTATGAGATCAACCCTTTACTGAAAATCCTTTAACCACGAAATTCTTTATGAAATTTATCATGAGTAAAGCAATTAAAATTAAAATGGAGTACCTAGCCTAGTGCTGCAGTCGGTAGCATACTAAACTGCAGTGCTGGAAGCCACGTGGCTGACTGAAGGTCTGAATCCAGGTGACCTGACCCACGTGGGGCATGTATGTGTGCACCCAACATACATGAGCTGTTGAGCTGGCGGGCTGGGGAAAGGAGATCACTGTGTGCAAGGCCTTCCTGAGGCTCTCCTCCCTCTTGCTCTTCCTCTCTGTGTCTCACAGGCACATGTGCATGCACACATGTGGACTCAATCATGAATAAAATACAATTTTTTTTTGGGGGGAGAGGTTTTTGCTATAGGGCACATGCACTCACCAGAAAGACAGAGAGAGACAGAGACAGAAAGCGAGAAATCACCCCCCGGGGGGATGGCCACACCGTAATCCCTTCTCCTCCATTCTCCTCTCTGGATCTCAGGCACACATGCACTCGTGCCCAGAGTGAGTTTAAGCTGCCGGGTCCAGGACGCAAACCGTGCTCGACTACATGGGAGTCCAGCAACATAGCCATTATGCTAATTGCTATTCCCAATAAAACATAATTTTTAAATGGAGGATTTTTTACTGTTATTCATTTGACAAAGAACTGAAGAAGTAAACAGCTTACAATTCCTCTACTGGCACAAAACCCCAAATTTCTCTGTTTAATTCTACGGACATAAAAAATAAAGAAGCAAAATATTTAAAGAATACAAAAATGAAAAATTACCTGTTGATGATGACGTGTATGATGATATACTTAACTGGACTGATATACAGTGTATTAATGCTGGGAAAATACATTTTACAAGCTGCAATGATATACAGTGATTGAATGGATAAAATAAATTAAAAAATTAAAATTAAAAAAGAGACGATAACTGAATTGGGCAAGATAAAGATTTCACAGGCAAAAGAGACCAATTTCATTTTGTCATAAAACATTTATGACAAAGATTTCTTTTTTCCTTCTGTACAAGTTAGGGAAAAATTGTTTCCAAAGGCGTCAAAATAAATCTGAACAATTTCTTTGCCAACAGATAGAAGTTAGAACCATCACTTGATGGTCTATCTGCTTGTAGAATTTCCTTATTTTTAAATTAGTGTTGGAATCTGTGTTTGGACTAAATGCCAATATTTTTAATACACAGACTAACTTTGCTTGCTATCATTTCTAAAGATGTAGAATTATACAAACATATTTCCCCTATGACATTTCAAAACACACTTACCCATTAAAAGAAAATTAATTTTAAACATATCTGTGCCAGTATGATATATTGTACTTCTTCAGAGAACTACGACAGTTGGACTTCATTTTGGTAATAATAAAACATGCCATGGTGACTTCCAAGTACTATATAGTTTTGCAATGGAAAACAAGCTGGAGAAATCTTGAAAGTCTGTCATAAACTGTGATGTCTGGGTGGTGAGTGGGATTTCACTAGGCCCCAGGGACATTGCGAAACCATCTTCCCAGCCATCTGTTGCTTTGTATCTGCAATTCTATTGGAAGTCAGTCAAAAAGAGGATGACAAGTAAAAACTATTTTGGCAACAAAACAAAAAGTACAAAACCCAAAACAAACATCTCCACACAAATAGACTTTCTGTTGGATCAAATCATACATGGCAACAATATTTAGAAAATGCTGGCCCCTCTATGTTAAACACACTGGAGGGGCCAGCAGGTGGCATGGTGGCCACCTGTGGTTCAAGTCCCAGACTTGGCACCTTGCTTTCTCACTTTCCCCCTCTCTCTCTAACTGGTGAGTGTATGTATTCTATAACAAAAATAAATAAATAAATAAAATTAAAACAAATAATTCTTAAAAACACACACACACACATATTGGAAATGCCAAAACAGATAGAATGAGGAATGAAAGTAACTAGGAAGGGACACATGTTCAGGAAGTCTGCTTTCTTGTTTTTTTCTCATTAGACAGAAGCTCCGTGAGGGCAGAGAGCAAGTCTTTTTCATTCTACTCATAGAATCTCAGTGTTGGCGATAGAAACAGGTGAAAAAAGGGACCAGCAGTTGGCATAATGGCTATATCACTGGACTCCCATGTAGCCGACCACGGTTCGAGTCCTGGACCCAGTGGCTTGAAACTCACGCCAGGAGCATGTGTATGTGTGCCCAAGATTCGTTCTTCTCTTTTTCTCTGTTTCTTGGTTGTTTCTGTTGCTGTTGTTTCTCTCTCTCTGTTTCCTTTTCTGCACACTCCTGGACGCTCAGATTGAACTTTAAGTTTGGGAAGAAACACACCATTCATCTGATGACTAGACATCATCGCAGGGCCACAAGAAATATGGGAAAGCAAGAAAATATCTCTTCTCTAAGGGAAAAGAATAGCTCCTCTTCATCCACAGACAGTTCAACAGAAATCATGGAAATGTCTGATCAAGAATTTAGAACATTCATAATGGTGAAGCTAACAGAGATGGAAGAGAAGAGAGACAATGAACTGCAGAAGAAAAAGGAGAAAGAAGCTAACGAGTTCCAGGAGGTGAGGAAATTCTTGCAAGATCTAGAAGAGGAATTACACACTTTACAAAAGAATCAAATGGAACTGTTAGAGATGATGGCTATAATACAGGAAGTCAAAATCTCCCTTGAAAGTATTAAAAGCAGACTAGATCATACAGAAAATAGAATCGCAGACATAGAAAATTGCTGGTCTAGAAAAATCCACCACGAAGACTGAAAAAGTTGCCCAAAAATATGAGGATAACATACAAGAAATACTAGATACCATCAAACGTCCAAACATCCAATAATTGGCATCCCAGAAGGCGAAGAGACTCATAAGGGCATTGATAATCTATTCCATGAAATCCTGCAAGAAAACTTTCCAAACCTAGAGAGGTATTCAAAGATCCAGTCCCAAGAAATACAAAGGATCCCAAGTAGAATCAACCCAAGAAGATCTTCTCCAAGACACATTATAGCCAGACTGACCAAAACTACAGACAAAGGTAAGATTGTCAAGAGAGAAACAGCAAGTCACCTACAAAGGATATCCCATCAGGCTAACAGCAGACCTCTCATCGGAAAAAATGTGAGCGAGGAAAGAATGGGGAAATATATTCAAAATGTTAAGGGAAAAGCAATTTCAACCAAGAATACTGTACCTGGCAAGATTATCCTTCATATAGGAAGAAAAGACAAGAACATTCTCAGATAAACAAAACCTGACCAGACCAGATCGCCAAGAAGTTCTCAAGAGAGTGCTGTATCAGGAAAATAAATGCAGACACACATAAATAAGAGTTCAAAAACTAAGGAAATGGCCAACTTAATTGTAGGGACAAGTCTAGAGTTGAGTGTTATATCCCAGAATTCAATCGGGAAGATCGAACCACAACAGAAGATAGATTAAGTACATGAGACTGAACTGGTGAAATAGCATTCTGTGACTTTTGACTAAAATATTGCTGCTTTTCTTCTAGGCTTTGTTGTCCGGTTTTAAGAGTTTTTGTCTTAAGCTGTCAATAGGTTCATGTACCTACTATTTGAACAGAACACTAACCTGTTTCTAGGCCAAAAAAAAAAAAAAAAAAATCCAGGTAGGAAAGACATGAAATTGAATGAAAATGCTTAAAGATATGACTTGGGATGAGGAAAAAGTACTGACTGGAAGTGGCATTCCATTGTGAAAGAGTGGCACCTTTAACCGCCATTGACTCGTGATTTTATACTTATTTGTGAATCTCCAATGGCCACCACCCAAGGTTCTGGGGATGCAGCTACAAACAAAATGGGCTAAATCTCTATGTTAAGGAGCTCATACTTGAAAGTCAATGACAATGGGACCAGCAGATGGCATAATGGCTATGTCGCTGGACTCCCATGTAGTCAACCGCAGTTTAAGTCCCGGACCCAGTGGCTTAAAGTCAGGCTGGGTGCGTGTGCATGCGTACCCAAGATCCTGAGAGGAGAATGGAGGAGAAGGGATTGCGGTGTGGCCATCCCCCCTGGGGGGTGATTTCTTGCTTTCTGTCTCTCTATCTCTGTCTTTCTAGCGAGTGCACGTGCCCTAGAGCAAAAATCTCTCCAAAAACAAAAAGCCAATGACTATGAAGCACTGAATTGTGCCAAGCACTATGTGCATGGCTTCGTGTGCTCTTCATACCAATGCTACGGGATAAACAGCATCATTATTTCTACTTGATAGATGAGATGAGTGAAGTGTGGGAGTGGGATTTCTCCAGGTATGGGAATTAGTGATGCAAACGTATTGCCCTCTAGCCTTATCTGCTAACCACTGAACCTCTAACCATCACTGCTGCACAACAGCATCACAGATGCATCACGTGACTCTAAGACACACTCTTCCGGCTGCTATGCCATGTTGTTTAACTTTGGACAGCAATTACACAAAGGGTACTATCCCATCTCTTCTCTTACACCATTATAGTCAGACATAGGTGAGAGGAAAAGCGTCTAGACTTGAGAAGCTTAAAATCCGTGGACTTAAGAAAGGAAACTTTAAGTCCCAATGAATAGTGAAGGGAAAAAAAGATAGAATTAGGTGATACCAAGTTAAAAGTCATGTTCATAACAGGAAGTAATAATGCTATGTGTTTTTTAAGATGGAAGAGACCTGTCTTCCATTGGAGATAAAGATTTAACTCTTACCCCTCAGAGAAAAGAGGAAAACAGGTAAAAGAACTCTGGCAAACTCTGGAGCAAGGTAGTGTGGAAGTTCCAAAATGATTATTAACAAGAGGTTCAGAATATAAATAACTAAAAAAATTATTTCAGTCTGTATTGTTTCTGATGGTCTTTTAGTAATTCAGGCTCTGGTAAATACCTTACGAAACACTAACGTAATCCTTCAGAGACAGAGACATCTACATAAAACTTAATGCTAACTAAAAGTTAATTACAACTTTTTACTCCATGAAATGTCAACTTAATTCAATCTTCAACAGTTCGAATTTAGAACATCTAAAGTCCCTCCTGAGTCCCATAGAAATAATTTTTGCAAAACTGCTCAAGTGACCTGTGATAAAACCCAGGCAGACTTGAGCATTTCTTGGGGAAGACAAGCACTCTGAAGCACATGGCTGGGGAGTATAGTACTTTTAATCCATTTTAGCAATGCCATATTGTCACTATTAAGATACTCTGGGGTACGCTCATTTTCCATTTATAACTACTTGGAACTTTCTCTTAAAAGTAATTCTATTTTATATTCTGCTAGAATATCAAAACTCTCAAAAGATGCAAAAAAAAATCCAATAATTAAAGACATACAAAACTTCCAGAGTCAAAATCAACATCATTATAAACATTTAGCTTGGGGGCAGAAAAGGAGACATTGAAATTGTAATACATCGCCGGGCTGATCCTGCAGTTCAGTGCTTAAGTGCTGTGTGGAAGAAGCAGGATCCCACATGGCCAACCAGAGTTCCAGTCCCAGCCCAGACACCTTGAAAAACATGCTGGGATTTGCAGGCATATGCATGCCCAGGACCCTGATGGGATGGAGAACTGGAGGGAAAGGGACTGTGGTAGGACCAGGCCCCACTTGGGGGTTAGCTCTCTCTTCCTCTCTCATCCATAAACATGCCCTCTGACATAAAAATATTACAACAGAATGTTACACAAATAATCCCACTGAGTCAAAGCTATATTAGAAATTGTCGTATGTATTATATAAATTACAGCCCATACTTGTGCTTCATTTCATTCAACAAATGTTTACAAAATGCAATATTCTAGGCTTTGTGATAGAAGCATATATATAGAGAGAGACAAAATAACACAATCTCAGCCTTTGATTAATTTACATTACAATTTGCCTCATAAAACATATGACACTTAACAAAAAGCCCCTGTATTTTTTCAACACGTGAAAAGGGAAATTATCTTGGGTGGCATGGTGGTTAAGGCACTGGACTCCCACATGGCCAACTGAGATTTAAGTTCTGGACCTGTTGACTTGCTTTCTCATTTTCCTGCTCTCTCTCTCTCTCTCGGTCTCTCTGTCTCTCTCTGGTGAGTGTATGTGCCTTGTTGCAAACTAAGAAGATAATAATAGTGATAAATAAAATTAAACAAATAATTCTTTTTTAAAAAAGGAAATGATCTTAACATTCTAGTCAAGAGAGTGGTTAGTACAGCTACTCTGAATTGTACTTTGGCAATTTCTTTAAAATGTAGACACATGGTGGGACCAGCAGTTAGCGTAATGGCTATGTCACTGGACTCCCACGTAGTCGACCTTGGTTCGAGTCCCAGACCCGGCGGCTTAAAACCCACGCCGGGCGCGTGTGCGTGCGTGCTCAAGATCCCGAGAGGAGAACAGAGGAGAAGGGATTGTGGCGTGGCCATCCTCCCCAGGGGGTGATTTCTCACTTTCTGTCTGTCTCTCTCTGTCTGTCTGGCGAGCGCACGTGCCCTATAGCAAAAACCTCTCCAAAAAAAAGAAATGTAGACACATGGTTACCATACAACCCAGCAGTTACACTCTCGCACATTTTCCAAAGAAATGAAATTTTATTCCCGCACGAGAATCTGAACATGAATGGTCATAGCGGCTTTATGTGAAACAGTCAAGAACTGGGAAAAAACACACATGTCCATTAATGTACAGATGGGTGAACTCACTGTGGTACATATATGCCGTGAGCTACTACACAACAGTGAAAAGGAACTGATAGATACATGGTACCAATGTTAGTATTGATTTGTAAAACAACCTTGATAGATCTCAAGAACATATGAGAGGGGGAAAAGCAAACCTCGAAAGGCCATTCACTGGAGAATGTCATTTATATAACATTCTTGAAATGACAACATTATGGAGATGGAAAACAGATTAATGGGTGCCATAAGGTAAGGATGATTAAAATGAAACTATAGTACATCAGACAGAAATTATTGTTATGGGGGCCAGCAGGTGGCACAGTGGTTAGGGGCACTGGACTTCCACATGGCCAACCGCAGTTCGAGTCCTGGACCTGACGGATAGCTTTCTAGCTTTCTCACTTACCCTCTCTCTCTCACTCGCTCGCTTGCTCTGTCCCTCTCTGGTCAAATTAAAATAAATAAAAGTTAAATAAAATAATTCTTTAAAAAAATAATTGTTATGATAAACAATAAAGCAGAGGGCCCACTGTGGGGGAGAGATCGTTCTATTTCATACAGGTTGGTCTGAAAGGCTGCTCTGCAGGAAGTGAGGTGTGAGGCCGGTGGGTGTCAGAAGAATGGAGGGCAGAGGGTGAAGGCTCAAGCAGGAGCTCGCACAGTGTCTGAATAATGGCAAGGGAGAGGTCACTGTGGCTGAATACGGGGGTGGGGGAGGTTATAGGATCAGAAGGTATTGTTCAAAGGTCGAGAAAAAGAGGACAGTAGATCCTCAATAACCCTGGAGGCAGTGCAGGAATGTTGGCTTTTTTTTCTTTTCTTTACTTGCTTTTTTTTTTTTTTTTTTTGTCAACTCACCTGGAAAAGCTACCACAAGGTGTTGGGTAGGGGGGTTATACCAGTGCTTAAAACAGTGACTACACCGAGTAGGTGTTCAGCAAATGGTTGTTGGACGAATGACATAATTTGAATGGCATGCTTTATAAAAGGATGACCCTGGCCAGTCGGGGGAGACTGGGCTGTATTAAGGTAAGAGTGTGAAAAATACTGGTGCACGTGTAAACTGGCACTGCTTGAATACATTCAGAGCAACATCTGTCAAAGCTACCAACGTACATCATCTTGGGTCCAGGAGTTCCCCTTCCAGGAATAGATACTGAAGATCCACTCACACACACGTAAAATAAAGTATCTGGAAGGCTTCTGTTTAATCGCAGTAGATTAGGAACAACTTTGATGTCCAATGAGAGATGTGTCAGAAAAATCGTGCGATGCCCACACAACTGGATACTATGCACGACTGGACAGAAAGTTCTTTACATAATGATGGTCTCCAAGATATACATGGACAGACAGATCGATAGAGGTTTAGAGGTAGTACATCTATATCTATGTCTGTATTGATCTAACCATCTATATTATGAGGAGAAAGTCTCCAGATGGGGCATGGTCATGCTACGATTCTTTCTTTTCCTCTCCTTCTCTATCCTGTCAGGATTTGGGGTATGCATGCACCTGTGCCTGGTGTTTTGGAAGCCACTGGGGCCAGGATTCAAACTCCAATCAACAATGTGGGATCTGGCTCCCTATGCACTGCCTAACCACTACACTATGGGGCAGGCCCTCCAAGATATATATTAAATGAAAAAAAAAAATTAAGGCAGAGTACAATGCGATGATTTGAATAAAAAAGCCTCATCAATGCTATCATTTGTACTATATATTGAATCACTGGAAATGTCATGATGCATTTTTGCATAGAAGAACAGAAAAAAAGTAATGACTTTTCTGACAACATATTTTATATATATAAAATATCTCCCCAAGAAAATAAAGAAACTGCAGCCTCAGTTGTTTCCAGGAAAGATAACAAATTGGCAGAGGGGTGGGAGACCAGGATGGAAGGAAAGCATTTCACTATATATAATTTTAAAGCTTTTCCATTTTAAACTATGTGAATAAAAATAAGTAGCATTAAAATTATCCTTCATGTTTTAAAATATTATTTAAACACCTTAGTTGGGGAGGGGAGAAAGAAATGTGAGACTCTGAGTTACGAAGATAAAGACCCGTTCAGCATTTGTAGGAGTGTAACCTGAGACAAGCCGCATAACCTTTCTGATCCTCAACTTCCTCCTTTGTCAGTGGGATTGTGACGGGGCAACCTCACCGCTAGGGTTCATCTTTCTACGCGCGTCACATCTGAGTCCCTCTCATCTACTCGGGTGTGTGGCCTGTTCTACTCTTCTAGGGCTGCCACAACAAGCCCCACAGGCTGGGTGGTGTAAGCAACGGAAATTTATTTTCTCACAAATCCAGAATCAGGAGTCTGAGGTCAAGGTGTCAGCAGGGCTGTTTTTCCTGAAGCCTCTCTCTCTCACTTGTAGACGGCCATCTTTTCCCTGTGTCTTCACGTGATCTTTCCTTTGAGTGTATCTGCGTCCTAATCTCTTCTTATAAGGATCCTAGTCACATCGGCTTAGAGCTCAGCATAATGACCTAGTCATTTAACCTTAACCAACCTCTTTAAAGGACAAATCCCCAAATACGTACATCACGTTCTGAAGTACTGGGGTTAGAACTTGAAGAGAAGAATTTGGGAGCGTCACAATCACAGTCCAGCCCTGATAATAGCTCCAACCACGCCGCCCTTCTTTCACAACTCCCTACTGAATCATTCCTATAAGCATATAGATGTGTTATTTTCCCTATGTTAAAAAAAAAAATCCCCGACTCAACCTTCCCCTTCAGCATATCTTGGGTCTCCTCTACAACCTCAGCCTTTCAGAGAGTTGTACATAATCACTGACTCAAAAGCCTCCTTCCCTATAATCTCTCTCTCTCTTTTTTTTTTTTTAATGAGAGGTTTTTGCTATAGGGCACGTGCACTCGACAGAGAGACAGAGAGAGACAGAGAGACAGAAAGCGAGAAATCATCCCCCAGGGGGGATGGCCATGCCACAATCCCTTCTCCTCTATTCTCCTCCCGGGATCTTGGGCACACATGCACACGCGCCCAGTGTGAGTTTAAGGCACCGGTGGAGGAGTCCAACCCAGTGGGGCTCCAGGACCCATCTGAGCCCTTTGATCTTTGAGCATCGCTTCCGGTTGGTTCAGTATGCTGGCAAAGCCACTACTGTATGCCCCCCGACCCTGGAACAAGCTTGGATCAATTAGCATATTGGCAAGGCCGTTTGCTATCCGCTCCGGGACTGTAGTAGCCTTGCTGGGAAGTGACCCCCCTCTGACTCCCCGATATATTACTATAAAAGAATTAATATAATTTTCTTATACATCTTTGTAGTAAGATCTCCCCAAAATCCCCCGACCGCTCCCTTTACTCTAATCACTTACTGTTATTACAACGCTTCATTGGACACAATAAAGGGTGTGCTAAAGTTCTTCTCGATCTTTGAAAGGCTTTCCTTTCAAAACACATTTAAACTTAAGAATCACCTCTTACGCAGAAACTGACCCAGGACACCCCCGCCTCACTGTAGCTTATGTTCTGACAAGGTACATGATGGTGGCAACACAAGCACAATACAATGCCTAGGTGTGCCACAAAGTTTTTCGTTAACTCATTAGTTACTTCACCACCAGTTGAAAAGCCTGTGTCCCCGCCCTCATCAAGTGGACACTAACTTCACCCTTTCAGGATAGGTAAATATATTAGGATTCCTTTAAATAAACTTTAGATCTCTATAAAATTATATAAATATCATTCTTTATTGAGATTTATAAGAACTAATATCTGTACTTGAGATTTTCCTTTATAGAATCACAACCAGTAACTGCAAGATTGCTGCCGCCAAGTACTGGCTGATAATTAACTCTGCCTGCTGGAGCTGTTCTCCGAAAACTACACTCCCAGAACAGAAGTTCCCAAAAGCTTGCTTACATCAATCAAATAATTGTTGAATTGTATCGATGATTAATAGTCCTGCCCTTTATCAAACCCTGAATAGAACCTTTGATCTCTATTGTTAAAACTTTATGAATTGATAATTAGAACACGTAGCCCCTCTCCCATTTACTTGCATGTATCACATTTTCAATAAAAAGGCACGATGATTCCTAACAGTTGTCACTCCTCAGAGAGCGATCTCTGGGAAGTGTCCGGCTGAGAGGACGTGCATGAAAAGGCACCGAGACCTCAGTCTTCCTTTCCTTCGCCGCCTCCGTCGAGTCAACCCACCCCCGCCGAGGCTGGTCCCCGGCACACCGGGTCCGGGATTCGAACCACGGTCTACTACATGGAAGTCCAGCGACACAGCCATTACGCTAACTGCTGGTTCCTCCCTCCCCTATAATCTCTTAAACTCACTCCACCAAAGCAAATGATCTTGCTACTGCACCAATGAACTCTCAGTTGCATAATGCAGTGGCCAAGCTCAGTTCTCCTCTTACTTTTCCCACTAGTAGTGTCATCAATCTACTTTAACTTGGCTTTAAATACACCATATTCTATTGTTCTTCCTTTTACCTCAGTTTCCATTGTTCGCGTCTTTCTTCTCTCGTTCTGTTTAATGTCAGTCCTTCAATTTGTTTTCTCCCCTCCCCTTCATCCACTTCCTCGGTGATACCATTGTCTCATGGCCTTAAATAACATCTGCATTCCAATAGCTCTGGAAGTTTTGCCAGGGATGTCCAATAGATGGATCAGCTCAGCCGTCCCGAAGGTACACGTGCGTGCACTCTTCCCTCAAAACCTGCTCACGTAGAGCCTCTCGTCCCAGCTGACTTTAATTCCAACCCTCGCCGTGGCTCAGGTCAAAAACCTCTGAGTCCTCTTTTACAGCTCTCTTCCCTCATCTCCCACATCCACCCACCAGGGAATCCTTGTGGCATAACCTTCCAAATCACAGAACGTGATCTCTTTAACCTCCTTCGTCACTAACATGTGGGCCCCGGCTTCCATCACCTCGCACCTAGCTTACTCCAAAAGGCTCCTGACAGGAGTGCATGCTTCGACCCCTGCTCTCCTCTTCGGACTCTTCTCAACAAACAGAAACATGATCCTTTAAAAATGTATGACAGACATTCTCACTCCTTTGCTTACATTTCACTCAGAGTTAAAACCAGAGTCTTTAAAATGCCCCCCAGACTCTTCGAGGTATGTGCCCCCTCCTCCCATGTTGCTCTTTTTTTTTCTTTTTTTTTTTTTTAAGAAAGATTTTTGCCATAGAACATGTGTGCTCACCAGAGAGACAGAAAGTGAGAAATCACTCCCCCGGGGGGGGATGGCCATGCCACAATCCCTTCTCCTCCACTCTCCTCTCAGTATCTTGGGCACGCATACACATATGCCTAGTATGAGTTTTTTGTTTTTTGTTTTTGTTTTTGGAGAGGTTTTGCTATGGAGCGTGTGCGTTCACCAGAAAGACAGACAGAGACAGAGAGACAGAAAGCGAGAAATTATCCCCCCCAGGGAGGATGGCCATGCTGCAATCCCTTCTCCTCCATTCTCTTTTTGGGATCTTGGGTACGCACGCACACATGCCCAGTGTGAGTTTAAGCCGCCAGGTCTGAGACTCGAACCGTGGTCAACTACATGGGAGTTCGGCGACATTGCTATTATGCCAACTGCTATTATGCCACGAACATAGCTATTATGCCACCAGGTCCCAGGCCTGGTGTGAGTTTTAAACTGGCAGGTCCAGGACCCAAACTGCAGTCAACTACGTGGGAGTCCAATGACGTAACTATTATGCCATCTGCTAGTCTCAACCCCCATGTTGCTCTCTCTATTCCTTTTTTTTTCCATGAACAAAAAGTGAAATATTTTTATTTAATTAATTTTTTGCCTTAGGAAACCTCACCTTTATTTATATATTTATGTTTAATTACTGTACCTCTTTATAGCATACAAAATGGACTTAAATTAGTCCAGCCTAAGATATTACCATACACACTGTCACCAACAAATAATGTTACATTTTTTTGTCCATTAAATGTTTGTTTTTTCTCCCTTGATTCCCTCCCACCCGCCCCCATTTCCACCTTATCCTACATTGTTTCTAGTGTCCTCAGTTGTCCTTCCTGCTTTTATACCTTCCAATCTTTCAGTTTCTGCTACAAAGTTTAAACATTTGGTATATATGAAGTGGGGACATACAATGCCTCTCTTTCATAGTCTGGTTTGCTTTGCTTAGTATTAAATCTTCCATATTTGTCCATTTTCTATCAAATGCCATGGCCTCATTTTTTGTTATGGCTGAGTAGTATTCCATAGAGTATATGTGTCACACTTTTTCAATCCATTCATCTGTTCTTAGACATTTGGGTTGATTCCATGTTGGGGAAAAGAAAATCTCTTCAGCAAACTGTGCTGGAAAAAGTGGATAAGAGCACAGGAGGGCAGGCTTAGTGATTAAGAGAGCTGGATCCAACATGGCCGACCACTGTTTGAATCCTAGCATGAGCAGCTTGAAGAACATGCTAGGTATATGTGTGAGTATGTCCCAAATTTTGGCAGGATGGAGAAATGGAGTAGTAAGGGTTGTGACATGACTATATCCCCTAGGGGAAGGGAGTTCTTTCTCCCTCTCTCTTTCTCTCTGTCTTTCTATCAAGTGCACACATCCTCTGGCAAGTAAAAGAAAAAAAAAATAAGCTCAGGAGTTACCAATACTTACTACTAGGGTGAGCTTAAGCAAGTTATTTAATTTGCCTCAGTTTCCTCATCTGTTCAATTAAGATAATAATAGCAACTACTTACTAGGGCTTCTTCTTCCTTTTTTTTTTAGTTGTAAATGTGCACATATGCATGTGTGGAGGGATAGAGAGAAATGGTTAGTCTGATTATTTAATTTTCCATAATAACCTTTTTGTATGCAGGCTAGACAGAAACATTTAATTGCTTTCATTAAACTAGGCATTGAGAGGTCATTAGGACTATAGTACAAATTCATGTTATTGAGAAGATGCTTCTGACAAAGCATCCTGTGAGAATAAGACTTGGATAAAGGATGAATGGATGGAGATGAATGAACAGAGGCACAAGGTTCTCTATGGAATCACACATGACCCCAATCCAAACCCAGCAAGTATCAAGAGATTACAGACATGACATTTCTAGTTTTACTTTGGTATTATTCTGGGTCCTGAGGATTTCCTTTCTTTTCAAATGTTTCTTAGTATCTATCTTTTATAGTGAGTGTAAAATATACCGATATTGAAAAGGAATTGTAAACAATGCTTTGTAAATTTCCATTAAAATCTCCTGTCTGTGCAAATATTCTGAACTTTTGCATAAAGATTCACCACCACAGCCAAACTGTGTTTCACAGAGAATCGTGCAGACCATGGTTGTGAGATTAAGAATAGAAAAGATAGCTCTCCACTTCTGGCACAACTTCAAATGCTGCAGTGGAGACAGAAAAATGTCAAACACAGAGATTACACTGAAGCACTGCAGCTCCCATGGACAGGGAGGAAACCACCAATAATTTCTGTATGGTAAAATACTTACCACATGCTCCTTCCACACATCATGAAAAGACTGGCTTGTGGAAATACAGGGCGGGCCTGCGCTAGTCACCCCTAGGCTGCACAGGGACCTGGGCAGAGGGCTGGGCTTAGAGGGCTGATACAGAGATAAGGGCACTGGGCCTCTGGTCCCCTTCCTCCTCTTTTTGACGCCGTTGCCACATTCCTGTTGCACTAATCTAAAAAGCGACTCACAAAGTTTCAAATGATATTCCTACTTGATAATAGTTGATCTTTTAAATTCTAGATAGTGAAGGGTTCCAGTCAGCTCTAGTTCACAGTACATATGTAAAGTTTTAAACTTATCTGCTGATATGGAGGAAATTACTCATGGGAGAAATAGCTCTGATGCACAGCACACAGTCTGGGTGTGTTGACATAGTTGCTCAAAATGAAAAAAAAAAAAGTAGTAAGCTGTGCTTTTAAGCAGACATTTTGAAAACATTGGTTGAAGTTAAAGATACAATGTTAGAAAAAACCTCACTAGTAATAACCATGGAAAAAGATAACAAGATGAGACCAGCAGTTAGTGTAATGGCAATGTCGCTGGACACCCATGTAGTCGACGGCGGTTCGTGTCCCAAACCCGGTGGCTTAAAACTCACGCTGGGCGCGTGTGCATGCGTGCCCAAGATCCCAAGAGGAGAATGGAAGAGAAGGGATTGTGGCGTGGCCATCCCCCCGGGGGGTGATTTCTCGCTTTCTGTCTGTCTCTCTCTGTCTGTCTGGTGAGCACACGCGCCCTATAGCAAAAACTTCTAAAAAAAAAAAAAAAGAAAGAAAAAAAAGACAAAGATAAAAAGAATAAACTTCACACGTTTCAAACCTATATGAAGAATATTTTTGTAAAACACTTCTAAACAACACAGATGCAGACAAACAGATATTCCTGATTCTTAGTTGGGCTATCTCAACATCTCAAAAGATGTCTGTGCTCACTAGGCCAATTTATACATTTTGTAAAAAGTCTCTGGTAAAAAAAATTTTTTTTCACTTGGAATAAACAAACTGTCTTTGCTGTATAGTAAAGTTAACACAAACAAATAACCAAATAAGAACATCTAGAAAACAATGAAAAGGGGCAGGTATGAGAGCGGAACAGCCATCCTGGATACTAACACCTACTACCAAGTCTCTGGGACTAAAACGGTATGGTACGGTAGAGCATGAGCAGACACACAGACCAATGAGACAGAACTGCAAGTCCAGAAAGAGACCCAATCGCAGATGGAAGTCAGTCTAACATATGATACGGTGGATCTGAAAATGCAGGTGCAAAGACGAATTGTTAAATAAATGATTTGGGGAAAAGATAAGTTTTGATTATTTTTCATACCATTCATAAACACAAACAGAAATAGATCAAAATTTAAAATATTAAGCTATACGATTAATTTTTTTTTACATTTTTTTAAGGTTTTTCCCATAGGGCACGTGCACTTGCTAGAGAGAGACAGAAAAAGATGGAGAGAAGGGAAGTGAGAAACCAGCCTCCAGGAGGAATGGCCATGCTGCAATCCCTTCTCCTCCATTCTCCATTTGGGAATTTTGGCATGCACACATACATGCCTGGCATGAATTTCAAGCTGCCAGGTCTGGGACTCCAAGCATGGTAATGAGGGAGGCCAGTGACTTAACCACCACACCATCTGCTGGCCTTTACATTTAGCTTTTTTAAAAATGAGTAATTCCCACTATAATTCCTCTATAAACTGATAGAAGAAATGCTTTTCTAACCATGACTCAAAATTCAAAAGCAGTTTTAAAAAATTATATATTTGGCTATCTGAAACAAATGAGTGGCAAAAACACCATAAGCAAAGTCACAAGACAAATAAATTACAAAAAAATTTTACAAATATGTCATAGATAATGAACTAATGTCCTTAATTTGCAAGGAACTTTAAAAATTGATTGAAAAAAGAGACCAAAAATATTGACTACTCTAGGAAAAAAATGAACAAAATAAGTAAATAGAAAGTTCATATAAAAGATATAAAATGGCATTAAAATATGAAAATATGTTCAACATAATTTAAAAGAGAAATTCATATTAAAATTATATTGAAATACCATTCTCATATTGGCAAAAAAAAATTAAAAGCTTGACAATATAATCTATTAGTGAGGCCAAAGGAGAACAGGACCTCTCATACATGACTTGGGGGAAGGCAAAAGGTATAATCCCTATGCGGGGGAATTTGGCAATGTCTAACAAAACCACTAATGTATCATGACTATACTGACTCAGCTAGAAATTTACCCTGATGGTATACCTCCAACACATAAGCACAAGGCTTTTCCTGGCATCACTCTTTGTAAGTCACACATACTGAAAACAACCTAAATTCTCCAACACAGCGTATGTTGATATCTGACAACTACAAGAACCTCAAGTCACATACTCCCCAGTTAATGCCAGCTACCATGGTATTCTGGGAGTTTCCGGGAAGATGAAAGAATGTGGAAGGATGTTAATATATTCTTGAAACACCAAACAAGTCTCTACACAATCACAGATCCTCCAGGTGCCACCACCTGTCGAATTCTGTACAGGATCAAAGTTGTAGAAGCTCTTGAAGAAAGAAAACTGAGGGCACACTGATTATTTTAACTGCACCTATACAAAGTATCTGTCTCTTTTCTGACAGATACTTGAGAAACAGAACAAGGAGGGAAGCTTTTTTTAGTTTTCCAGGAGAATAGCACTCTGAATACCTCAAACCTGCCCTGAAATGGAAACCATGGAACATTGCTGGAATTCCGGGCTTTGGAGACCCCTGAGCCTACAAGTCTCTGGCTGCAGAAGTGGAACACAAGAGTGGTCCAGGAGGGACCACACTTCAAGTCACCACTTCCTGTGATCAGTCCCACCTGCTCCAGAGCAGCTTAAGAAGAGTCCTGAGTTCTTAAGGCTCACCCAAGAATATCAACCATAAGGAAAAGGCACAAGACCTTGTTCCCATACTCAGTGGCTGGGCTTAAATGCTGCTTCTGCACTGGCCATCCTTGGGAAGGTTTCTTACCTTGTGAGCCTCAGGTTCCTCATCTGTACAGTGGAGCCAAACGCATCTACCTCAGAGGTAAGAGGTGATAAAAAATAATAATGTAATAAGAAGGTAAAGCAGTCCACCCAAGACCAAACACCTTCCAGGCCTTCCTCTCACCATCTCCTTCCCATCCCATCATCCACTGTCTGTTCTTTATCTGAAGGTATAAGATGGAGGCTGCAGGTGTGCAGGCAAGCAGTTTTGCACGCATGAGAAAAAGAACTTGGTGGGCTGCAAAGTCTGGAAGCTCAACAGTGAGTCTTCCAACCTTGGCTTGCATTTTTGGTAAACCTCTTTTATACATTTCTGTATACACCCAAACACCATGAGCCATTTTAGATAAATGCGATCACAGTGAAAAGCTTCTTCAAAAGGCAAGAGAACAGTAGAGAGTTAGATGCATTTTTTTTCATCCAATCATTTTGATGGAGATTGTAAATAAAATATGAACATGTTCTTTCCGTGGGAAAATTTTGGATTTTTTTTTCTGTAGAGAAAAATTTCCAAAAAGAACACACTGGACTCCCATTTCAGTTAAGGTGAACTAAAAACAACCCCACATTTATCCAGCCCTGAGGGCAAGCCAGGTACTCCGCAGTGGGAGAGGGACACAGACATGAGTGACGGGTCAGAACAAAGGACAATTGAAAGAACAGCTCAGGCAGTTCTTGATCTCTTGACAGTTAAAGTGAAAAATATCAGTCATATTAGTGACTACATTTAATTTTTATTTTAATTTGCCAGAGGGTGCAATGCACTCACCATGGAGAGACAGATAAAGACAGGGAGAGGGACTAAGCTCCCCTCAATGGGATGGGGTCATGCCACATCCTTTCTCCTTTCTTCATTCTCCACCCTGTTGGGATTTGTGGGATGGGGTCATGCTGTATCCCTTTTCCATTTCTCCATCCTGCTGGGATTTGTAGGACACGGCCATGTTGCATCCCTTATTCATTTCCCTCTCCTGTTGAGACTTGGGGCCCTCTCTCTCCATTTCTCCATCCTATTGGGATCTGAGGCATGCGTGCACATGTGACCAGCAAGTTTTTCAAGCTACCGGGGGCCAGGATTCAAACTACATGGTTGGCCATGTGGAATCTGGCTCTCTTAACCACTACAACATGGAACCAACCCAAGGTGGCTGCATTTCTCTGTATGGGGGTAGTTAATGATGCATTAGTAGTTAATGATAATAGTTCTCCATCTATGAAAAATTAAAATCAAGGGACCAGCAGTTAGCATAATGGCTATGTCACTGGACTCCCATGTAGTCGAGCGTGGTTGGAGTCCTGGACCTGGCAGCTTAAACTCACTCTGGGCACATGTGCATGTGTGCCTAAGATCCAGAGAGGAGAATGAAGGAGAAGGGATTGCGGCATGGCCATCCCCCTGGGGGGTGATTTCTCACTTTCTGTCTCTCTGTCTCTCTCTGTCTTTCTGGCGAGCGCATGCGCCCCATAGTGAAAACCTCTCCAAAAAAAAAGAAAAAAAAATTAAAATCAAGAGCTAATGGTGGTCAAATGAGATATGACCACAAGGAGAAATCATTCAATATTTCTATCAGAAAAAAAATGTTCAGAAAATGCTTTGACCACATGAGATATAGCTGGAACAAGTGGAATCTTCCTTCAGGTTCTGTTTACAGTAAGGCATGGTAACAGTTCTAGGAATAACAGTAACATCCTACTGAGTGAGTGCTTTCTAGGGCATGGGTAGCGTTGATCCTCCACCACTCTGTGAGGGGATAGTAATTCCAGCCCTGATTTACCAAGGATGGAACTGAGAGGTAAGAACTTGCCAAGTCACAGGTAAAATTAACAGGGGTACTTTCAATCAACTCTACAAGGTTCCTTTCCATATCCCCTTTATGCCTTTTAACCACCGCACTACATCAGTTTTCTCTTACAACCTGCCAGGCATCAGATAGATTTATTCGTGCGTGCGTGCGTGCGTCCTTCCTTCCTTCCTTCCTTCCTTCCTTCCTTCCTTCCTTCCTTCCTTCCTTCCTTTTCTTTCTTTCTTTCTTTCTTTCTTTCTTTCTTTCTTTCTTTCTTTCTTTCTTTCTTTTTTCTTTCTTTCTTTATTAATGGGAGGCTTTTGTTTCAGTGGTGTCCGTATCACATGGGGTACAAAAGTCACTTTGGGAGCCAACTCTAACTCTGATAGAATTTACAGCTTCTTAGCAGAGACCTGTAAGGGATCTTTAAGTAACTGGAAGGAAAAGACTCAACATAAACATTTTAAAGTGTGGCCTTCAAAACAAGGTTTCTATGCAGAGTCTGTAACAGGGTGGATTAGAGCAAGAGATGATAATAGAGCCAGCTTGAAAGTCCTGGGATTTGATGGCTAAGAAGAAAATAAAGTCTCCTTAAGGTAACCGCGCAAGGACTGCTGGTATTTAGGATCGGCATGTCTTACCCTGAAGTATGCTTTCATTTTAGTACTTTCCAAACCCCCAAAGAGTGCTGTAATCCCCTGTGGAAAACAGATAACTTGAAGTATTCCAATAACACAGATGAAACCCAGAACCCCAGGGCCAATCAGCAGTGACATCACACAACATTCCAAAGCCGGCCTCGCCCCAAAGGAGCTCACACAGAAACCAGAGCCCTGCTTTCCTCAGTAATCAGGGGCTGGAGCGTGCTGCATTTTGTAGAAGAATAATTACGATGGGAGGATAATTACCTTCCCTCAAACAGGCCCCATGTGCCTTTCATAAGTAGGAAAGCCATGTGCCCCTCATATGGGTACCTGGAAGGTCACAGTTTTGCCAGGTCAAATTCAATCATATTTGAAGAGGAAAAAAGCAGACAATATTTTTACAGTCTGGGGACAAAAACACTTTATAACTCTTAAAGTAATAAGTGCATTTAAGAGAAAATAAGCACACCTTAAATCTATAGGGTTTTTTTTTTTTTGGTATGCTGATCAAAAATTTAATTTTATTATTAAAAGTTGTTTAATTTAATTTTAATATTATCTAATATCATTAGAACACACATTTTTCTCTAAGCATACTAGTTAACTGCATTATGAAAGAAAACTATTAATTTTTTTTGAGTAATAATACACTTAGGAAAAAGTTGCTTTTATTAATAGTTAGGACTAATGATTGTGGGGAATAAAACCCTAGAAGACTATTACCAGTAACTTCTAAAAGTATTGCTAATGTGTTCATATTTTCTAGTTATAATATTTGTAAGGACTATAAACTATATATAATTTACTTGTAAAATTAATATATTTATAAATATTATCTTGAAAAAATGTTTCAATTTAAGTAAAGATCATGTCTTAAATTATGTCATTTTTCTCAATGCTAATGAGCAATAAACCCAGACTTGCTGTTAAGAGAATGAAAGTCCAACATTTCTTGGTGTGTTTCAGTAAGTCTAATATCTTTCAATCTGGAAGAATCGATAATGAAGAGATTCACTGCTTTTTCCAGAAGATGAAGGTGGAGGAATTCTAGGCCATGGAGAAGGCTCCCCAGGTCCCACTGCCTCCACAACCCTGATGGAGCCGAGGTGGGTGACCACAGCCTGGCAGCTCAGAAGGCCTGAGGGAGGGAGGAAGTAGCTCTGCTTTAAGTCTCAGGTTTGATCCTGGAGGGAAAGAAAAATCAAGGCTGGGTCCTTGGCTTCCTGGCAGGTTTGCAAAAGCTCCCTGTGATGTGGTTTCTCTTTTCTTTAGGGATGGGAGCAACGTTAGCATCTCCACCATCTCCTCTTCTGGTTTGGAGCACTGAGACCTCTCCTCTTCCAGTTCTTGGACTGGGGAACTTAATTCCTCCCTCACCATCAAATTGATCCTCACTGCCTTTCTGTAATCTTTGGAAGGTGGGGGCAACTTAGACTCTTTCTCTTGCCTGGCACTCTCTAAAGATGACTCAGCCCCTTCATGCTCCTTTTGAGGAGCACTGAGCTTATCAATAAGTTGACATTTCTCCTCTGTACATGCAGCTGGGGCTTCTACAAGCTGCTTTTCTCTTCTCAAATAACATTGGCTTTGAATAGACTGCACAAGTCTGAATGAAAACCAGAGGCCCACCAGGAAACAGGTGAGCAGTGGACACTCCAGCACCTCCCCTTGAGGTTGTTAAAATTGAGCCATGGACTCAGGTTATTGAGTAATAGCTCCTCCACCACCTCATCCAGCTTCCCAAATACCAGCCCAAAGCTAGGATCCACAGAGGATCACAGCCCCTCCATGGCTCTGCAGCCACCACAGGGCCCTGCCCAGTCACCGTGGATCCAGCAGCCACAACAGAGCCCAGGGAATGTCCCCACAATCCACCCGGAACCCAGTCAGCATCTGGCATTCTGGATTGGTCAGTGACATAGTTGGCAGTCAGAGCAGATTTGGAAAATTAAATATGCTTATCTTCATTACTATCTAATGATCATTCTTATTTGCATCCATTCTGTTGCTGTTATATCAACATAGATTAAAAGAATATTATAAAATGTACCAACCATAAGCATTATGACTTGATCAATTTTTAAAACTTCATACCTCTCTGCAGTATTCAACACCCCTATGAATACATGAATAATGTCCAATTAGAACAGAAAATACTCTGTGCAACTTTTTTTTTTTGAGAGGTTTTTGCTATAGGGCGCGTGCACTCACCAGACAGACAGAGAGAAAGAGAGAGAGAGATAGAAAGTGAGAAATCACCCCCCAGAGGGGATGGCCATGCCACAATCCCTTCTCCTCCATTCTCCTCTCAGGATCTTGGGCACGCACGCACACGCGCCCAGCGTGAGTTTAAGCCACCGGGTCCAGGATGCGAACCACAGTCGACTACGTGGGAGTCCAGAGACATAGCCATTACGCTAACTGCTGGTCCCTGTGCAACTTTTTAATTGATACTCACTCACCATGAACATAAGTCAGTGTCACCAGTTCCTGAACATCATACAATTAAACAAATCACAATGCACTTTGATGTCTGCCTCTTTTGCACAGAGTAGTCTTTCTGATACACATCCATGTTTCTCTGTGGACAAGCAGTTCACTCTGTCATGTTTGAGTAATTTGACATTGTATAAGTATATCACTGTATATTTGTGGTTACTGGGATTGCTTCAGGTATGGGCTATTGAAGATAAAGATAATATGGCTATTGTTCTTTTCTAAATTAAAGCACTTTTAACTGACACATAATAATTGTACATACTTGTGTGGTACTGTATGATTTTTAAATACATGAATATGATGTATAATTAACATGTCCCTTTTTATTTACATTTAATCATTGTACAACACATCTTTATAATATGATTTTTCAAAGCATGCATGCAGTGCATGTCAGTCAAGTCCAAGATATTACCATATCTTGTCATAGATATTACCATACCAGTTTTCAATAGATAACTTTACATTCTTGTGTCTGTTGAAAGTTTTTCTTTTCCCCTTAGTTCCTTTCTCCCACTCCCAACTATCCACCCTCTCCTATACAGTCTCTCGTATATACATTTGCCCTCAATGTTGTTATATATTTGAATCTTTTAATTTCTGCCACAGGATATAGACATTTGGTATATATTGAGCGAGGATATACAATGTCTTTGATAATCTGACTTCCTTTGCTTCTCATTAAATCTTCTATATTCATCACTTTGTATCATATGGCAGGGTCTCACTGTTTTTAATGGCTAAGTAATATTCCACAGTGTATATGTGCCACATTTTTTTTTCAATCTAATCACCTGCTCTTGGGCATGTAGGCTAATTCCATGTCTTAGCAACTGTGAATGATGCTGCAAAAAACGTGAATGTGTAAATGTTTTTCTGACTTTGGGAATGAGATTACTGGGTCATATGATAGTTCTGTTTGTAGGTTTTTGAGAAAGCTCCATATTGTTTTCCACAGGGGCTGTACTAATTACATTCATACCAATATTGTAGGAAGGATCCCTTTTTACTACAGCCTCACCAACACTTGCTGTGCTTTGTTTTGTTTTTTAATCATAGCTATTCTGATTAGGGTTAGGTAGTATCTCATTGTGATTTTGATTTGCATTTCCTTTATAAGAGATACTGAGCATTTTTTTCATATGCTTTTTTTGTTCATATGTCTTCCTTGGAGAGTTGTTTATCATTTGCCCATCTTTCGATTGGGTTGATTGACTGACTGATTTCTAATTTTTTTTTTTTTCTGGTATCCTGCCACTTTACTGTATTCATTTATCACTTCCAGGAGTTTTTTGTGGATTCTTTTGGATTTTCTAGTTATACAATCATGTCTTCTGAAAATAGGGACAATTTCCCTTCTTCTTTTTCTGTTTGAATGCCTTTATTTTACTCTCTTGTCTGACTGCATTGACTAGAACTTCCAGTACTATGTTGTAAATGAATGGGGAAAGTGGGTAACCTTGTCTTGTTCCAGTTTTTAGTGGAAGGCTTTCTGCTTTCCCCCATTCAGTATGATGTTAGTTATGAGTTTGTCATATATGAATTTTATTGTGTTGAAAAATGTCCTTCTACACTGATTTTGCTAAGTGTCTTAATCATGAAGGGATGTTGTATTTTAACAAATGCTTTTTCTGCATCAATTGGAAGGATCACATGGTTTTTATCTTTCCTTCTGTTAATGTTATGTATCATATTTAATATTTTGCATATGTTGAATCACTGTTGTATCCGTTGGGATAAAGCCTACCTGGTTATGGTGTATGATCTTTTTAATGTGCTGTTAGATTAGATTTTAGAGTGCCTTATTAAGGATTTTTGCATCTATATTCATCAGGAATACTAGTCTGCAGTTTTCTTTTTTTTTTTTTTTGGAGAGGTTTTTGCTATAGGGCGCGTGCGCTCGCCAGACAGACAGAGAGAGACAGAGAGATAGAAAGCAGGAAATCACCCCCCAGGGGGGATGGCCATGCCACAATCCCTTCTCCTCCATTCTCCTCTCGGGATCTTGGGCACGCACACACACGCGCCCGGCATGAGTTTAAGCCGCCGGGTCCGGGACTCGAACCGCGGTCGACTACGTGGGAGTCCAGCAACATAGCCATTATGCTAACTGCTGGTCCCTGCAGTTTTCTTTTTTTGTTATGTACTTGTCTGCTTTGACGAGCAAGGTGATGAAGCCTAATAAAATGAATTTAGGAGTATTCCTTCCTTTTAGACCTTTAGAAATAGTTTGAGGAGAAGAGAGTTATCTCTTTTTTAAAAGTTTTGTAGAATTTACAAGTCAAGCCATTAGGACCTGGGCTTTTGTTTGTTAAGAGACTATTACTGACTCAATTTCATTGCATGTTATTGGTCTATTTGGGCTTTCTATTTTCTCCTGGTTCAATTAGGTAAATTATATGCATTCAGAAATTTGTCCATCTCATCTAGGTTTTCTTGTTTATCGGAATATAGTAACTCATAGTATTATCTCATAACCTTCTATATTTGTTATGACTGTTGTAATGTTGCCTATTTCATTGCTGACTTTTATCTGTTCTTTATGATTACTCTAGCTAATGGTGTGTCAACTCTGTTTATCCTCTCAAAAAAACAGCTTTTTTTCCCCCTCTGGGTATAATTCTCTTGTTCTCCATTTCTTTTATTTCATCTCTAATAAATATAATTTCTTTTTTTCTGGTTTTTGTTTTGTTTGTTTTGTTTTCCCAGTTCCTCATGATGTGTTATTGGGTTATTTGCCACCTTTTCATTTTTTTCTTGTGAACACCAACTGCTATGAACTTCCATCTTATGACTGCTTTTGCTATGTCCCCAAAATTCTCGGGAGCTGTGTATTCATTCTCATTGGTTTTGATAAATCTTTTGATTTCTTCAATAGATGTAAAGTCATTCAGGATCAGATTGTTTAGTGTCCATGTATTTTTGTTTTAGTTTCCAAGTATTTGTGTACTTTGAAGGGCTCTTTCTGTAGTTGATTTCAAGTTTAGTTCCACTGTGGTCTGAAAAACTGCTGGAGATCACTTGCATATTTTTTAATTTGTACAGGCTTGTTTTGTGCATATTTTTTAATTTGTACAGGCTCGTTTTGTGCCTTATCATATGGTCAATCTTCAAAAATGTTCCATGTGGTGATGAGAAAAATGTGTATTTTGCAGCTGTTGGGTGAAATGTTCTATAGATGTCTATCAAGTTCATTTGCTTTATGGCATCATTTACTTTCTGTGTCTCTTTGTTTTTTTGTCCAGAGGTGACAATGGGGTGTTGATATCTCCAATGATTATTGTGTTGCAGTCTATCTCTTCCTTTATATCTAGCTGTCTGTCTTTCACATATCCCTTATAAGAGATACTGAGTACTTTAGTGTACTTTAGTGTTTGGTGTGTAACATTTGTAAGTGTTATATCTTCTTGATGAATTAATCATTTTAGTACTATATAGAATCCTTATTTGTCTCTTCCTATGGTTTTGTCTTGAAGTTTATTTTTTCTGATATCAGTATCATGACTTCAGTCTTTTTTTTTTGTATTTTTTTGTATTTTGTATTTATGTGAAATATCTCTTCTAGTCCTTCACTTTCAGTCTATGAATGCCTTTATCAGTGAAGGATGTTTCTTGTAAGCAGTATAAAGAAGCTTCCTGGGTTTTTGTTTGTTTGCTTTTTACCCATTCAGCCAGTCTGTGTCTCTTAATTGGAGAATTCAGTCTATTAACATTCAATGTAATTATTGATATTGGACTTTTTAATGCCATCTTCTTAGTTGTTTTATGTTCTCTTATTTTTCTTTGTCTCCCTTTCATTTTCCTATTATAGTATTCCTTTCAGTACTTCATGAAGAGCTGGTCTAGTGTTAGAAAATTCTTTCAGTTTTTGTTTATCTGAGAATTTTTTTTATTTTTTCTTCCCATCTGAAGGATAATCTTGCTGGGTATAGTATTCTTGGTTGAAATGTTTTATCTTTTAGAGGTTTGATGTCTTCTCTTCTTTCCTTGCCTGTATTGTTTCAGTTGCGAAGTCTGCTGTTAGCCTAATAGAATAACTTTTGTAAGTAATTTAACATTCTCTGCTGGTAAGACTGCAGGAAGGTGTAGCTCTCTTGCCAGCTTTGGATGGGAGTGAAATGAGGTCCAATCTTTTCTCCCCCGCTTGAAGCTGCTTGTTCTTGAGCTTCTTTACCATGTGTGTTAGCTTCTTGCCAGTTCCCTTGTTCTTCTATGGGTGGGATTTCTAGACTCCATGGTGGAAGTCTGGGGTTAGAGTTTCAGAGAGGAATTATTCTTATTTTTCTCCTCCGGAAGGGAAATTGGGGAGGGGACGTCCTCCAGAGCCTCACTTACTTTACTTGATTGGTCCCTCTCTGCTTTTGCAATTAGAAATCATGCGATCTAAAAGTTCCTGATGACTCCCTTCCGACTTCCAAAAGTCTGGCCTGATACCACTCCTTGCATGGACCGCTCACAGGCAGTGGCCAGGGCCTAGGTACCTTCAGGCTACAGAGTTAATGGCAGTAGGCCCTCCCCAGCCAGTGTCCATGTTACCCTGACTTACCCCAACCTCTCTGGTCCAGATGCAGCCAGGGGCTGAGCCAGTGGGTGGAGGGGATACATAAAAATTTATTTGTCAATCATACCTCAATAAAGCTAGAGCAGAAAGAGGCAAAACTAAATCACAAAGAAAGTTGTTAGTGGTCATACTTTTACAATTTAACACAGAGCCCACTGCTACTGTCAACACCAGTGTAACAGTTGTCATTCACTGAGGTGTCATTCAATGTGCTGGCCACTGTTCTAACAATGCTGTGATCTAGGTACTACTAGGATACCTATTTGGCAGATGAGAAATTTAAGATACAGAAATGTGATGTAACTTGCTCAGGGCTACATTACTAACAAGTGGCAGAACCAGGATTCAATCCCAGGCAATCTACGGAGCCCTGGTCCTAAACCTGTGCTGAGAGCATTAGTAACTCGTGTTTTACCTGGTAGGGAAAGGCCTGGATGTGATTAACAAAACAGGAGTTCGTGGTAAACACCATGTCATGTTCCAGAGACATGAAGGTCTCTGTTTTATAGTCCACATTGGGAGAAACAAGGTTAAAGAGACTGGCTGACCCACTTAGATTTAAGAGAATTTTTCGCAAAGATGAGAAGAAAGACAATTTGTTGAAATTTTATAAGGTCACAAAAGTTCAACATCCTCAATGGGCTTTGGTATAAAGTGGCCAAAATATCCTGTCATACAATTTTAAAATAAAATCCTGTATTTTATGGAAACGAAGAGCTTGCTAGCTAGCTATCATGCAAGTTCTGCATTAACTTAGAGTGTCATTAACAGTCCCCAACTCACCCTTCATATCTCTTCTTTTAATCAAATAAATGACCCTGAGCCAGGCACCCAGGAGTCCTACGGTAGATCCATTCATTTGACAGATGTTCACCACGTCGCTGCTATATGCCACACTCTGTGTTTGGCATGTTTCTGGACCCCTAAGGATATGCATAGCTATGCGGATCTTAAGTGACACAATAAGTGAACCATTTCTAAATTGGTCACAACTGCTGCTTGCTGTACTCTTTCATCCCACCCACAGGGAGGTGAAGGAGAACACTGCAGAGAAGGGAATCCAGGGCGGCTGGGCCACTTGGGGACATGAGAATGAAGCAAGGAGAAGATTCTGGGGAGGATGAGGCAGCACAGGCCCCGTCTACAGGCAGACACTATGGAGTTCCAATCAAGTCCTGCCATTCTTTACGTTTCTCAAAGAGACTTTTTCTTTTTTAATCTAGTAATTCATTATGCCAACTGCTGGTCCCCAATCCAATAATTCATGTAAAGTCTATATTGCTCTAGTTGGAGGTTCCAAGCGAACACCAACAAGGCCAAACAAAGCAGGGCTCTCGAATGGTAAGCATGCTGCTCTTGAGTCAGCAATTCGGTCTGCTTCTGTGCATAGCAGGAAGGGGGCTGGCTGACCTGGGAGACGATTCCTTCCAATCCACAGAAGTGCCTCTGGGAACTACTGCAGAGCCAGCTGAGTGTGTGTGACGCTTACGCAACAGACCTGGTCATGATCCGGACAGCGTCCTGCAGAGACGAGGCACAGGGAGAGGCCGCCGGGCACGTGATCTTGACTCTGGAAGAAAGTGGCATTCCAGCCAGCCCCGCCCGAGTATTGTTTCGTATTACATAAATACAGCTAATCAGTTATGACTGGGGCCGTGATTAGAGCCACATTACCACTGCGACTTTTAAAAAGCAGACATTAATCAAGAATATTAATATAAGCAGCTACCAGGACCACTCTCATTTTTCTTGTCTTCTGTTCCCAAACGTTTCCTTGCCTTTAACATTTCAGCTGCCATTATCATATCGTGTTTCCATTTAAACCTGATTCTGACCTTCTGATATCACCTAAGGGATAACTTCCCAAGATTTACTTACTTCAGTGCCCAATTTCGAAATCCGAAGAAAAATAGTCCTGGACTCTGATCTGAATCTTGATACGCCAATAAACGATAGCTCATTCACCATGAAGGGGAAGGAAGAGTACCAGCACAAATCTTGTCCTGTAAGAGCCTGGGCCACTAAATGTAACAACTGTCACAACAGGCAGTGAGAAATGAACAGAATGAACAGGTGAGAAAGCAGCCCGGAGCTATTCTGCCCGGAAGTAGTAAGAAACCTGATTCAGAGATGAGGAGCTCTCGTGTTGGCCTTAGGTGGGTTTGATTTCTAGGCCCTTCGCTCGATACTGTGATACAGCATGTACGTCAGGACTCTCTCTAAGCCCCATCTTTCCCAGCTGCAAAACTGGGTAATCATTATCTCTTTGACATGGTGTTGCAGTGAAGATTAAATAAGGCAAAGTATATAAGACATTTTATAGGCCCTTAATAAATGGTAGTTGTACCCTTTTTTAATATTTTAGTAAACTTGTGGCTTATTCATATGAAAAATTCAGACACGTTTCTGACCTATGAGGTTATTTACAATGTACCTATAACGCATACCTAATGTTAGAAAGACTCTCTTGCTGACCCATCCTTTTCAAACAAAATGGCCCTTGCAGGTTTGTATTTACACCGCAGACTGCACGACGGGGTCAGTCCTGCAGCCAGTTGGTTAAGGAAGCTAGATCTCACATGGCCAACTGTGTAATTTGAGTCCCAGCCTGACAGCTCAAAAAACACACCAGACACACGTGCGTGTATGCCCAAACCCTGACAGGATAAAGAAGCTGAGGTAAAGGGACTGCGGCACGACCACGCTCTGCCGGGGTGCTTCCTCCCTCTTCATCTCTCTCTGAAAACCACACACCCTCTGGCAACTAGAAACAAGAAAGTAGCATGATGACTACTTATAATCTAGATATCAGTTTTTCTTCATTTCCCCCAAGTCTGTTGCAAAGTACGTTTCTGTCCCTCCATCCCTACTCCATCTTCACCTGTTAGCTAGATATGAGTCATCGTCTGCAAAAATAGAAAACAAAATTTGCAGATATTTAAGTTTAAACCACTCTTGTCTCAGCTAAATACTAAGAGGTTAGGGTGTACACTTGCAGAGCTCTTTCTCGCTTCGGCTTCCACTGTCTCAGGCTGAGCCAAGGGGATGGGGGAGGACGGCAGTGTACACGCAGACAAGCTCGAGGCCAAGCATCTCCCAGCAGCCCAGCCCCGTGCTAGAGGCGAGGAAGAGCAACTGAGCCCGTGCTCAGGGGACACACTGCTGCTACCATGGACGGAGGACCACTGGCGGGCATGGTTAGTGAGTCACAGCTGAGTGCCTACAAGAGGTGACACTCATTGATTCTGAAGTCTCGGCTCAGATCCCCCAACGGACTCTCTTCAAGAGGACAACCTCACCCTGTTTGATCCAGAACCTTGTTTTAGAGCTTCAGAAGACAGAGTGAGCTCCTGGGTGTCTCCAGTGGGATGAAGTCTCCAGGACCTTCCCCATGCCCGATCATGTTATGTCTGTGACATAACAGATTACTCTGGTTCCAGACAGATTGTTTGTTCCAGGTCAGTAGGTCTAGGGTACAATCTGCAGAGCTGTATTTCTTAAAAGTTCACCCACTTATTTCTTCTGTGTGAGACAGAGAGAGAGAGAGAGAGAGAGAGAGAGAGAGAGAGAGAAAAGAGAGAAAGAAAGAAAGAAAGAAAGAGAGAGAGAGAGAGAGAGAGAGAGAGAAAGAGAGAAAGAGGAAGGAAGGAAGGAAGGAAGGAAGGAAGGAAGGAAGGAAGGAAGGAAGGAAGGAAGGAAGGGGAAGGGAAGGGAAGGGAAGGGAAGGGATGGGCACTCCCATCAGGGTCCCCAGGCCACAATCCACTCCAGGCCCCAGACAGACAGGCACCCAGTGAGCACAGGGATACATGGGACATGAATATGGGACCTTCCCACATGGCCACAGCATCATGGAATGCCTCAAACCACTGTGTCACCGCACCTGGCCCAAGGCTGTATTTTTATCGCCATCTCCAATGACTCTGATACAGCTGGTTTGCAGAATAGGACACAGAAACCATTCTATCTAGAGAAGAATTCAAATGGGCCTTCACAGGCATGTCTGGTACTGACAGTCTATGAGGCCCCGTACTGGACAGCAGCAATCCAAAGGATGTGTGTGCCCCAGAGACAGCCCTATAAAAACAGAATATTTGGGGCAGGGCATTTTCTATAGAACGCCCAACACATTGCTTCACTGTTGAGAATATGAGCCCAGGGGAATAGACCACCTGATGAGATGGTTTTGGTGCTGGGTCTGGAGATTTCTGGTGTATAGTAAACATTAATTCCTGTTAGTGCTGGTGCATACTAGGGACATAGGACCAATTATTTTAAAAAGAAGAAACAATTCGTCTCACATAAGCAAATGCACTGATCTAACAACCAAGCTGCACATGGTTGGACCAGAAAAGGCTGAGGGCCAGGTAATTACAACCCAGCCTACAAAATTTCCTTCAGAGAAAAGTCATGTAAGAAAGTAAGTTCACCTCAATCATTCATACGTGAAATATTCTTCTCTTATAAAGTTAAAATAAAATATTTCAGTTCCAAATATGTTTGTGTGTGTGAAAGGAAAATAAGAGTCAATTCCTAGATGCACAAGGCGCTTTTAGGGGAAGAATAGAGAGATTCTGCCACTATCATGATACTCGGTTTATTAGAAATAGAAGCAAACGTTTTTGTCATACAGCAAACAGGATCTTTCATAAGGCAAGATTTTACAGAAAAAAATAAACATTATCAAATACTCCTATCATTAGCTAACAAGGTCTAGAGTCCAAAAGGTGAGCTATCAGCCCAGCCTCCACTGAGCTGAGACCAAGTCTAGGAAACGTGAAGAGCAGCATGAAAATGTAAAGGTCCAGTATTTTCTCCTCCCTCATTCAGCACCACAATTTTTTAAAAGAATTATTTTATTTAACTTTATTTATTTATTTATTTTAATTTGACCAGAGGGGGACAGAGAGAGAGAAAGATAGAGAGAGAAAGTAAGAAATCAAGCCACCAGGTCTGGGACTCAAACCGCAGTTGGCCATGTGGAAGTCGGCGCCCTTCACCACCACACCACCTGCCAGCCCCGTCAGCACCGTAATTTTAGATGAGAGTCAGGAATGCAACAGTAAATAATATACGGTCATTGGAGAAGGAAGGAAGGTAGGTAGGTAGGTAAGTTTGTTTGCAGAGACCACAGCAGGACAATACTGCCAGGTGCTCCTCCCGCCCATCAAGAAGGAAGGGAAGGGAGGGACCAGCAGTTAGCATAATGGCTATGTTGCTGGACTCCAATATAGGCAACCACAGTTCGAGTCTCAGACCTGGTGGCTTAAACTCATGCCGGGCACGTGTGCTTGCGTGCCCAAGATCCCGAGAGGAGAATGGAGGAGAAGGGACTGCGGCATGGCCATCCCCCCTGGGGGGTGATTTCTCGCTTTCTATCTCTCCGTCTCTCTCTGTCTTTCTGGTGAGCGCATGTGTTCTATAGTAAAAAACCTCTCCAAAAAAAAAAAAAGAAGAAGGAGGATGGGAAGGGAATCATGCTGGGGGGCTCAGGGAAAACCAGAGAGACTGAGCTAACACGAGGGGTACCCATGGCATTGATGAGTGCACTGACAGAGCCTACCCAACCTACGACTGCACCTTCCTACCTAGCGGCACCTCCAGACTAACTGGGTGAAAGAAAAAAGGCAAGAGAAGAAAGAAGGGAATGAAGAGTCAATTTAGTATGAAAAGCGGGTTGCGTTAGTTTCTATCACACTGGTTTTGAATTGATGCTGTCCACATGGAGCTCACCTTCCCTTGTGGAAGATGCGCCTGCAGCTCCTCACTATGGGACACACAGTCGTCCCACTTGACTACAGAGCACCAGGTGAACGGCCCAACCTCCCCCAAGAACGCGGGGTCCGAGAACACTCCAGGCAGGAAGTCCTCCTGCTCTCCACGAGTTCCTTCCATAGAAGTTCCTTGGCCTGTTTCATTCCCAGTTTTAACAGGTTGGAAAACAATTCTCAGAGGACAAGAGGGCTAAAAGATGGGTTTAAAAATGTTTTGCATTCCAGGTGTTGGCGGAACAGAATGCTCAGTACTTGGACAGGAAAACAAGATGAGGACATAAAGAGAAGAAGAGAAAAACAACAAAGACCTTTTAAGAAATGAGAAATGGGGAGAGAGCTCATTTAACCCAAATCCTCCAGAATTTAAAAATCCAGACACAGCGCAACAGCTCCGTTATTGCTGGTGCTATTTGTTTTCACCGCAGGCTATTTTCTTCGCCGTATTTCAAACAATGAGGTTTGGGAACCAGCAGTTAGCGTAATGGCTATGTCGCTGGACTCCCACATAGTCGACCGCGGTTCGCGTCTCGGACCCGGTGGCTTACAACTCACGCCGGGCGCGTGTGCGTGCGTGCCCAAGATCCCGAGAGGAGAATGGAGAAGGGATTGCGGCGTGACCATCCCCCCTGGGAGGTGATTTCTCACTTTCTGTCTCTATGTCTCTCTCTGTCTGTCTGGCGAGTGCACGCGCCCTATAGCGAAAAACCTCTCCAAAAAAAAAAAAAAAAAAAAAAAAAAAAAAAAAAACAATGAGGTTTCAGAACTCGTGGATAGCCCCGGCTTCCCTTCATGTCCCACTCCGTCTTTAACGGGCCACGTATCTGCCCTGTTGGAGTGTCAGAGAAACCCTGAACCTGAACGAAGCTCCCCTCCTACTTCCTGGGTCATCCAGTAAATATTTCTTATGAGCCTTCTGTGTGCCTCCACACACAGTCAGGGCTGGAGGAACAGTGGTGAGCAAAGCGCACAGCTCACGGTCTGGGAGGGGAGGCAGACATTCGTCAACCTGTCACCCGTACCTCACGGACTGTGTGCACTTCGGAGCACACCGTGGGGCTGGGCGGGCGCTGGGCTCCTCTGCAGGGTGGGAGGAAACTGACCTGAGAGCTGCGGTCTGCACTGGGCTTCCCTGGGCTGGGCCGGGCTGTCTGTGCCAGGACCTTAAGTCTGGGGGGAGAGTAACATACTGAAGAAACGGGAAGGCCCGTGCTGAAGTAAAGGAAATAAATGAAGAAAATTGCCTCCAGAGGGAGAAGGTGACCAGTGGAAAAATGAGCGCCTACCGCTCTGTAAAGGCCAGTGCAGACAGGCGTGGCACTTCGGTCCAGACGCCGAGGACGTGGTGGGTGTAGTGCACTATTCAGTAACCATGTCTAGCTCGTCTCTACCCTGGGGAGTAATGACCCAGATCTTTAGGATTTTTGGCCTGACCATGTGTATTTTTGCTATTCTATTATTTTAAGCAAAATTCTGATATTTTTCCCCACTGCCAAATAACTAAACACGAGCCATGGCCTAAAAAAAATAAGCCAACCACAAAGCCAAAATACTGTTATTGAAATCTCCATTTTTTGCAAATGATTTTTCATGTTAAGTCTGAATTTAATATAAATTGAGGCATAAATTGGCTCAAGAGAGAACTGCGAAGATAACAACAATAAGGAAACAATTAAAGATAGAATATTTTTATTTTTATTTGCACATACCCTTCAAAAAAATCCCAACAAGTAACACCCTGATGGCTCTTGTTCTCTTCTCCCCCCTGAGCCTAGCTCCCTGACCCCTCTCGGCGGTAACACTGCCATGCCCGTCTCTGGAAGGGCTGTTGCCCTGAACCGCTGTAATCACCCTAAAGTCAAAAGCCATTAAATATCCACTTCCAAAGTAAAAGGCTTGTACTCATGTCAGATGATGTCATCTTGTCTGGGGTTCTGCGTTTCCAGGGAGAACGACTTGAAACAATCAAGAATACAGAGTGCAAACTCCCGAGGGGATAAGGCAGAGAGTGTCGTACGTGTGTGCTTTCTGATTTCTCTGAGAGAGGTGTGAAACTAGGAGGGGAGGAAGGGTGAAAGGCAACGGTGAACAAGAGGGTAAGGATGAAAACTAACATGAAAGATACAATTACAGAATAAATTATATTTTTAATCTGTTTCTGGGAACAAAATGGGAGGTACTGTGCATTACTAAATATGGGAAAACATGCTTCATTTCCTGTATGTGAAAGAGATGACCGAAATACTGTACGTACAGTGTTGTTTACTTGGTACACAGAAAGGGCACGCATTTTCCGTTAGGAAGTAGCCAATCACATTGTAACCACAAAGAAATCTGTCTTGGCCAAAGATTTAATTCCTTGCAAGGTGGTAATCCATATGGAAAAGAAATACTAAATTCTACATTTAAAAAAAGCTCAGATATAACTATTTTTTCTTAACCACCACAACAAAAACAAGGGGGGAAAAGGGTCCAGCTATTTTAGAGTGGAGTTTGGATAAAATCGCAGCTTCTAAAAGTAAAATCCTCAGCCACTTTGCATGTTGGAAACTGTGGATTGTCAATGAGCACTGCACTGTATCAGTTTCCTGTTCCAGCTGGCTCCTGGCCAGCATATGTCTCATATTTTAAAAAAATGAAAGGCAGAAAAAAAAAAGAAGAAGGGAGTTTCATTTTATAAACACTCCAGTGAGAATTCCTTCCCATTTGGGACCATTTCAGCCCAGGTGCTCAGGACAGAATAAACAGGCAACACGTAAAGGCAGAAAAAGTCAGGCTTCTGTGGGAATTCCATTTCTGGTTATGTTTAAAACTAAATTTTGAAATATGAATCAATAGCTCCACGGTTGCACACTTATGAGAGGACTTTAAAAAGTTCGTGCAGAAGTGGAATTAAGTTTATTGGGCCAGCAGGTGGTGTGTGGTTGACACTGGATCCTACATAGCCAACTGTGTGGTTTGAGCCCTGGACCGGTGGCTTGAAAACCATGCTGGCATGTGTGTATGTATGCCCAAATCCCAAGAGGAGAATGAAGGAGAAAGAAGGGCAGTATAGCCATACCCCCCCCCAGGAGAGGGGCAAAGGGGGTAATCTCTCACTTGACCTCGCTTTCTGGTTTTTAAAATGTTTATTTTTCATCTCAAATTATAAAGTAATATAGCCAAAGGCTAGAACCTACTGTGTCTCTTAGTTTTTTTCCTGCTGCAATTTTAGGCCAAAATTGGTTTTACCTGGGAGCCACAAGAACCTAACGCCCCTCTTTCTGGGATCTTCCTCACACTCTGATTAAGGATAGTGTTACTTCTGTGGGTTAATGCCTCCTACAACTTGGAACATGACTTCACCACCACCATTCTCCCTTCCCAATGCTGGTTTCAATACATTTACCTTGACAATATATCTGTGCCTTCTTCATTTCAGGCATTATGGCCTTAATAGGTCGACTACAAGACACATGTAAAACGGAACCCCACCCGGTACCTCTACCCGGGAAACACGTGTGGGATCTATGTGACACGGAACCCCACCCGGTACCTCTACCCGGGAAACACGTGTGGGATCTATGTGACACGGAACCCCACCCGGTACCTTTACCCGGGAAACACGTGTGGGATCTATGTGACACGGAACCCCACCAGGTACCTCTACCCGGGAAACACGTGTGGGATCTATGTGACACGGAACCCCACCCGGTACCTCTACCCGGGAAACACGTGTGGGATCTATGTGACACGGAACCCCACCAGGTACCTCTACCCGGGAAACACGTGTGGGATCTATGTGACACGGAACCCCACCCGGTACCTCTACCTGGGAAACACGTGTGGGATCTATGTGACACGGAACCCCACCCGGTACCTCTACCCGGGAAACACGTGTGGGATCTATGTGACACGGAACCCCACCCGGTACCTCTACCCGGGAAACACGTGTGGGATCTATGTGACACGGAACCCCACCCGGTACCTCTACCCGGGAAACACGTGTGGGATCTATGTGACACGGAACCCCACCCGGTACCTCTACCTGGGAAACATGTGTGGGATCTATGTAACATGAAACCCCACCTGGTACCTTTACCTGGGAAACATGTGGAATCTAACTTTCTACTTACCAATATATTTCATGCTAAAAACACATGAAAATATGAATAGTAATTTTCTCCGAGTAGTGGCTTTACAAGTAATTTTAAATTTTATTTTTACATTTGGTAAATACAAAAGATCTTTTGAGTATTCTAAAAGGAACAAGTCTGACTTCGGAAAAAATCAAATTCGAAATATTTTTTTAAGAAACATAAAAAACAGCATCGGTGATTTAAAATTAATCCAAATGACAATCTTTACCTTCCAAAGCTTTCATAGTCGTTTTTCGCTACCTGAAGGAGACCGGTTCTGAAATACCCCTCAGATACCAAAAGCTGTGAATGTTCACATCCTTTATATGAAACAGTGTAGCATTTACATATAACCGACATATCTTCATATCTTCTCTTGTATGCTATACATCTCTAGATTACTGATCTCTGTCCTCACCCTCTTTTCTCACACACACACACACACACACACACACACTTATGGCTACATGACTCGGCTTGGCCAAAGAGTAGCCCCATTCCTTGGGAACCAGCAGTTAGCGTAATGGCTATGTCGCTGGACTCCCACGTAATCGACCGCGGTTTGCATCCTGGACCCAGTGGCTTAAACTCACGCCGGGCGTGTGTGCGTGCGTGCCCAAGATCCCAAGAGGAGAATGGAGGAGAAGAGATTGTGGCGTGACCATCCCCCTGGGGGGTGATTTCTCACTTTCTGTCTCTATGTCGCTTTCTGTCTGGCAAGCGCACGCGCCCTATAGCGAAAAAAACCTCTCCAAAAAAAAAAAAAAAAAGAGTAGCCCCATTCCCTAGCAACAGTAACTAAGTCACTCAGCTTTCTTTCCTAGGAACGATCTATAACCCCTGAAAGGGAACAAAACATATTTTATGGGTTGCTATTCTGGACTGATACAAACACAGGAGTGGCTGGGAGGCTGAGGTGACACCGAGACAGTCATTACAGGAAACACTGGGTCCAGTACCTCAAAGGACGGGGAGCTCAGAGGATGCAGAGCTCCTGCCCCGTCTCCTACACAGAGCTCCATCTCGAGACTTCCCATATAAGCAAGTGTGAAAGGCAAACACCCACCGGGGAAACCTACTAACAAACACATGACTAAGTGTTAATGCCCTTACTATCCAAGTGCTCTGATTTGAAATCATTATGCATAAGATGAGTGATTTCACAGAAAGAAAGAAGGTCCTAAGCAATAATCAATCAAATATAATTTTTTTAATTATTTATTTAATTTTTAAGACTTATTTGTCATTATTATTATTTTGTTTGCTATGGTACACATGCATTCACCAGAAAGAGGCAGACAGAAAAAGAAAGCGAGCCAGAAGGAAAGTGAGAAAGCAAGCCACCAGGTCCAGGACTCAAACCATGGTCAGTCATGTGGGAGTCCAACACCTTAACCACCACACAACCTGCTGGCCCCAATAAAAAGCAATTTATATGTGGCCTTTACCTTGCTCTTTGTTTCCAACTTTCCTACATTGAGACTGTATGACTATAACAATACAGAAAAAGTTCAAAGTAATGGCATTCAATATGAAATCAAATGGAAGGTTAGCCTAGCATCAGTACGTAGAATGAATGGGTATATAGACAACAGGTTGGGATGTCAGCGAGAAGGCCAAGCCACTGCAGCATGCCTGGGGATAAGGGAGCGTTCTTGGAGACAGGAATAGCATCTCTAAGGAAATGAAAATGGCAGCAGGAACTGCTGCGTGAAGCCGTCAGTGACTCCATTGTTCTCCTGAGATGGTATGGTCTCCTTGAAAAGGACAGACTGGTGTCCAGAGGAGCTGATTTGGAAGTTGGGAGGGAGTATATTGATTTTTATTTAAATAAATATAAGAAGCAAAGGAAGCTAGAACCACAGAGTGGTTGAGAGACAAGAGACAAGAGACCTTAGATTTGCTTCATGTGAGGGTCTTCGAAAATTCACAGGAAATGAGTATTATGAAAACACCTAGTATGTATTTTAAAAATTTTTGCACCAAAACTCAACTTGTACTTTAATTCCATTTTCCAAGAAGTACCCTTACATAAAATTCTCATTTTATGATGAGGATACTGAGCCCACAGCAAGCTAAGTAATTTGTTTGCAGGTTACATACTTAGGGGCACATTTAGGAGTAAAAACTTGGTCTCCCTCACTGTGTACTTTCCAATCACATCACACCATCTCTCCTATTTGACTCATAGCTTATGTGTCCAGGGAAACTAGCCTGGCATTCCATTTCTTCTCTTCATGATAGAGAAATTGATACCATGTTCTAATATCTAGTTAATAAGCATCAGTAATAATAACTAAGCTCTTAAATAATTAATAGCATATGCACATACATAGTTATTACCATTGGCATTGTGTTTAAATGTGCAACACAAAAATTAGTGACATGGACACTATGTTTCATGCATTTGTGCACATATGAGTATCAGTGCAAGAAGGTCCAATCCAGTGTCTTAATGACAAATGATCATTTCTATGATGCAGTATAGAAAATGAAATACTTGCAAAAGTAACTTGTAATGATTCTTTAATACATTTTACATTAGCAAAATTACGTAATGAGTTGGCTCCCTCAATAGGTAGCTCTGCGTGTCTTTCTACCTAACTGTATGATATGATTTTAAAATATATACTCATTGGGACCAGCAGTTAGCGTAATGGCTATGTCGCTGGACTCCCATGTAGTCGACCGCGGTTCGCGTCCCGGACCCGGTGGCTTAAAACTCACACCGGGCGTGTGTGCGTCCGTGCCCAAAATCCCGAGAGGAGAATGGAGGAGAAGGGATTGTGGCGTGGCCATCCCCTCTCTGAAGCAAAGGAAGCTAGAACCACAGAGTGGTTGAGAGACAAGAGACAAGAGACCTTAGATTTGCTTCATGTGAGGGTCTTCAAAAATTCACAGGAAATGAGTATTATGAAAACACCTAGTATGTATTTTAAAAATTTTTGCACCAAAACTCAACTTGTACTTTAATTCCATTTTCCAAGAAGTACCCTTACATAAAATTCTCATTTTATGATGAGGATACTGAGCCCACAGTATGAGGATACTGAGCCCCATCACTGACGGGGTGATTTCTCGCTTTCTGTCTCTCTGTCTGACTGGTGAGCGCACGTGCCCTATAGCAAAAACCTCAACAAAAAATATATATATATATACTCAGTATTTTAAACTTCATTTGATATAGCTGTTCAGTAATCTGTGCTGTGGTTAACTATTTTAATATGTTGGATAGTAAAACTAAATGTAACAGTTCCAACATTTCTCATGGGAGTGATTTAGGGTAGACATATGTTCTTCATCAGTGTTTCCAGCAGAAATCTTAGAAATCAAGAGGAAAAATAGATCCTATTATACCAAACAGTGTTGTAAGCCATAATGGAAAACAATAGTCTTTAAAGCTGCTTTTGTTTTGTTTTGGTATAGCAGCCCTGAAACAAGAAATGTGAAACACGAGAAATGAAGGTGTATTCCTTAATGAAGAAGTCTAATCCTGGCATGCTGTAAGAGAGAGATGAGAACCCCTAAATTAGAAGCAAGAGATGAATCAAAATCCTTTCTGAAATGAATTTTCGCTCTACATCTTGAAGTCTTCCTTCAGCTGAGTAGGTGGATTCTAAGTCATGGTTTTGTACCAAGTTACCAATTAAAATGAACTAAAGTTTTCCTTCAAGTGTGGGTCACATGAAGGCTGGTGAGAGACTCTTGAGGTCACTCTTCCAGTCACCTTAAACAACATTCTTGTCAGGACCAGCAGATCATGTAATGGTTACATCACTGGACTCCCACACAGTTGACCGCAGTTCAAGTCCTGGACTCAGAGGCTTAAAACTCATGCCAGGTGTGTGTGCATGTGTGCCCCAAATCCAAAGAGGAGACTGGTGGAGAAGGGACTGCGGTGTGGCCATCACCCCAGGGGGTGATTTCTCACTTTCCGTCTCTCTGTCTCTGTCTCTCTGGTGAATGCACATGCCACATAGCAAAAATCTCTCTTAAAAAAAAAAAATCTTGTCATTGCCAAGCCAGGAGGCTTGTTTAAGGAATAATTTCTCAAGGGAAAGACTTTTGAAATCTTGAAAACTGGTTTTCAATTGGAATGGTCTTTCAGAAACAGAAATATTCAGAAATGCATATTCTGAAAATCAGTGAATTATTGATGGAAAACTGTGAGATGAGGGGAAAATGCAGAGGTGGTGGCAAAGGAAGAAAAAGAGCAGAATTCTTTTTAGCTCCTCATTTTTAATGATTCTCTGTTGGGAAGTACTCCATACTTTACTAACAAGATTAACTTTCTACAAGGCTGGGAAAAAAATACTTGGCCAAGTATGAAAAATGCTTTGTTTGAAAGACTTACCTCCTCTAACATAATAAACAAAACGCAATGCCTTGTGCAACTGGAGACGATGGCTTTTATAATTAAATGGCAGCCATGAATTACAACGATAATTTTTAAATGGTCTATGTTTACCTGAACTTTTCAAAAGAGGAAAGCTGTCATAAACAAATCGTTGCAAATAGATTTTTACTGCTGGTTGTAGAAAGTGGCTTTTTTTTTTTTTTTTTTTTTTACTACAGATTAAAGCACATATATGCCTCCCAATGGACAGTAGACCCAAAGATACCATGGGCTGTCCTCTACAACCTTATGAAAAATGGATCAACGTCTTTCTCATTCACAGATGTGGAAGAGACTCTTCTCTGGTAGACTTCCAAGAGGGCCGTTAGAGCGTGTGGAGAGCTCACTGGACTTTGCCGACCCGCCCAGTGTCTCCAAGAGCAGGGCTTTCCTTGCACCTGTCCGTGGACACCTAGGTTGTGTCCATGCCTTGGCCATCGTGAGTAATGCTCAGTGAATAAGGCAGTGCAATCTCTTCAAGCAATGGAATAGTATTCAGTCTTTAAAAGGAAATTCTGCAATAGGCGACAACATGCGTGCATCTGGAGGCCATTACAGCAGGAGAAATAAGCCAGTCACAGAAGGACAACCACTGCAGACACATTTGTATGCAGTATCTGAAAGGGGCAAATCTCTTGAATCGAGTGAAATGGTAGTTTCCAGGAGCTAGAAAGGCCAGGGAGGGAGTAGGATGAGGGGATGCAGAATTGCTAATCAACGGGCATGAGGTTTTAGTTACAGGAGATTAGTAAGTCCTAGAGATCCGCTGTACTGCACTGAGCCTGTTTAATCATACTGTAATGTACACTCAAATATTTGTTATTTGGGTAAGTGTTCATATAAAAATAAAATAAAATAAAATTGAACAGCGTTTTCTAAACCGGACCTGCCTTTCCTTATTTCTTATACAAGGTTGATTGTTTTTTTAAAAGAAATTTCTGCCTTATGGCATGTGTGTTCACTGGAGAGAGATTGAGACAGAGACAGTGAGAGGGAAAGTGAGAAATCACTCCCTGGGGGGATGGCCACACTGCAATCCCTTCCCCTCCGTTCTCCTCTCAGGATCTTAGGCACATACCCACACTTGCCCAGCATAATTTTGATGCCACCGGGTCTGGGACTTGAACTGTGGTGGACCATGTGGAAGTCCAATGATGTAACTGCTACACCATTGCTGGCCCCTTCGTGGTTGATCTTAAGCAGGGAAATACTAGGCGAAAAGGAATAGAGAAGGAAAAAAACCTAGAAAATAAAATCCTTCAAAATAAATTATAAAAAAATTAAAATTAAAAACATGTCTACCATAAATATAATTTCCATATTTCATGCAAATCAATGTGAAGGCTTTTTATTATTCTAGGTAAAATAACAGGAATCCCTATGGTATTATTTTCTGTCAGAGTTTTGGGAACTATGTAGCAAAGGAGGTACGACTACAGATTTAGCTAGAAAACTACCATCCTCACAGAATTTGGGGGGTGGTGACATACCTTCCCACAAAACTTACTCTTCACAGCCTACAATAATATTACAAAGTTTAGAACTCAGGTGGTACACTTGCCTCTAATGCATAGGTTCCGACGTCAGTCCCCATGCAAGGAGGCTCTCTTCCTCACGTCAATCAGGCGTTCTGGCTGGCTTTATTTTCTAGATGTCTTCCTTATGTTAAACCTCAAACTGCCTGTCAGCATTTTCTGTCCAGTAGACGGAGCTCTGAGAGGTCTACTTCCATTCAAACGGTATCTTTACAGCATCTATTTGGAAGGAAAACCTATTCTGCCTCACTAGTAAATTTATGCCAGACCTGGCAGCTCGCTCGCTCACTCTCTCTCTGGTCAAACTGAAAAAAAAAAAAAAATTAATAGCAAATTAAATAAATAAATAAAAACTTGAATGAATGCGATTTTCTTTTCCCTTTGAGTTCAAAGAAGTCAAAAGAGGAAGTCACAGGGCTCCTCTTTCGTTTTCTGGTAAACAATACTGCCTCCTTTTATCTATTTGGAGACCTTTCAGATTTCCAGTAAGTTCTGGAGTTGCGGGTTCAGAAGTGTTCCTCTGTAATCTAGTTACGAGGCCAGGGTTTTAGTATAAAGATCACAGCTACAATCTCAGAAGCTGAATTTTGTCCTCCAATAAGATCCCTTTGAGGGACCAGCAGTTAGCATAATGGCTATGTTGCTGGACTCCCATGTAGTCGACCACGGTTCCAGTCCCGGACCTGGTGGCTTAAACTCACGCCAGGCACGTGTGTGTGTGTGCCCAAGATCCCGAGAGGAGAATGGAGGAGAAGGGATTGCGGCGTGGCCATTCCCCCTACGGGGTGATTTCTCGCTTTCTGTCTCTCTGCCTTTCTGGCGAGCGCACGCGCCCTATAGCAAAAAAAACTCTCAAAAAAAAAAAAAAAAAAGATCCCTTTGACTCATACAGTGTTTTAGAAAATGAGCCAAATTTATTTATTTATTTATTTATTTATTTATTTATTTTGCTACAGGGCACTCAGGCTCAGCAGACAGAGACAGAAAGGGAGTAGGGGAGAATAAGAACGCAGGTCGCTAGCTCTGGGACTTGAACCTTAGTCGGCTATGTGGGAATCCAACACCCAAACCTCCATGCCACCTATTGGCCCCAATAAATCAAGTTCTTAAATTTGGGTAATTTCAATTTTTTTCTTTTTTCAAATCCAGATTCCCAGTTTCTTGAGAGATTGGTAATATCAGATCCATGCTCACTTGGCAAAAATAAGAGGATCTCTACTTTGATATAGTCTCTGCCACTTTCTATTGCCTCTTTTAGTAAAAATGAATAGCCTTCACAATTTACCATTGCATTTTCATTGTTGTTTTGTTTTATTTTGTTTTTCCAAAACATAACTTACTTCACGTACTTAAATTATTTGCTAGATCCTATAAACATTTGAGTTTAAGACTCCTATTGTAACCCATAGTTGCCAATCTTGTTAAAGTATAAAGATTCCATACAGTTATGCTTTGATATCTGCTAACTGAAACATACAAACAAAATTCTGTAACTTTATCAATATCCTTAAATGAATTTATGTTTTATAAATCACACTAGCACAAACAAATATTTATATTTTTATAGGGAAGGAGTAATACTTAGCTCATGGATGATACATAAAGCATATACGAAGCAGGGGACTGTTAGGTACTATTGAGTTGTTGGAAAAGTCATGACATATTTTTGTTTTTCTAGGCAAAATGCATCACACCTTTTCCAACGACCCAATATTTTCCCAGAGATCCATTTTCCCAGAGCCAAAGTTGGGAATCACAGATGTAGTAAGAAGAATTCTGGACTGGGAATAAGAAGAGACTCTAGTTCTATCCTGGCATTAACCAGCTGTTGGTTGTGATCGGAGGAAAGTCAGCTAACCTTTTGTGGCCTTGAGTCCCTCCTGTGCGAAGTGAGTAGTCTGGGAAACTGCTGGAACCTTTCCAACCACAAAACAGACCAGTGCTATGTCCTGTGAGGCCTCATATCTGCCGCAAAAACCCAGGCAACTAGCACAACTCCCAAAGCAGACCTGAATTTACCGGTGGAAGGAACACACAACTCTACTAGTTCCACATTTAGATATAATTTTATAGCCTCAGTCCTAAACCATGTTTTCAAAAACTAGTAGAATATTTGTGAGTAAATTATCTCAAAGAGAAGTTAGCATTACAGATTCATCTCACTGAGCTCAGATATTTAGGGTATACTTATTAGATAGACAAGTGTATGGGCTAAAAATTATATGTTCTTTTCTGATGGAAGGAAATACAGTGTATGAAAATGCTTTGAGCACTATAGTTTTATTATTAGGATTATCAGGTGTTAAAATGCTGTTATTACCTGATAGTACTCAAATCTTTCTCTATATGGTATTCTATTTGGTCAGACCCAATATAGTAATTGAAAATTTTTATTCATTCATGTCATTTAAAACCAAATCATCATCACAGTCATTTTTGTACATTTTGGGTGCTTAACTTATATTTGTATAACATTGTTTCTGCTGTTCTTCATTGTTTTCTGTGATAGTGTGGCTCTTTGTAAGCTCTTTGAGGAGACATACTGCCTGAAGAGACGATGATGATTACAACAAAGACAAAATACCAATAATGATAAAAATAACAATGATGGGGACCAGCCAGTTGCCTAGGGGTTAGGGCACTAGACTCCCACATGACTGGTTACAGTTCAAGTCCTGAACCTGGTAGCTTGAAAATCACACTGAGTGTGTGTGCATGTGTGCCCAAAATCCCAGGAGGAGAATGGAAAAGGGATTGCGGTATGTCTATCCCCTCCGCACCAGGGAGGTGATGTCTCACTTTCTCTTTCACTGTCTCTCTTCAGTGAGTGCAGGTGCACTATGGCAAAAACAGACATCAACAACAAAAACCTAAAATAAAAAAAAATAAAAAAAAAAAAGCTGTGATGACATAAGTAACATAGGCTGACAACACTGAGCACCAGGATCTATGCCAAGCACTTGGCAATTTGCTCTTGTGAATTTGATACTGTTACTCTTCCCATTTTATTTATGAGGAGACTGAGAATCAGTGAGGCTAAATGACCTACTCAATATCACACAGCTACTACGGCCTCTATACTTCCTCCACTGCTCCAGGGTTTCTATGCTTCAAGAGTTTAGAACATGTTCAATAATCATTGATAAGTTGAAAATATTTGTGACATGGTCAGTTATATCAGCATGCAATAGATTATTATTTCAGCCTATACTGTAAAACAAATTTTAATAGAATTATAAAATTAAAATACTCTGGGCATTGCTTCATCTCACACTATATTACCTTGCCTTAAATATCCTCTGTCAAGGAAGACCATAATGATAATTGAAGCAAATGCAAGTTTCTTAGCTTACATCCATTCTCACCTTCTAACAGAACTCTCTTTGTCCTATTTGACAAATACATGCCTGCCCACTTAAAAATACGCACATTCTCTTGTAAGCCAAAGATGGCTGTGAAAACCAGTTCTAGCTAAGAATACAAATCTTCTGGGTGAGACTTTCAAGAAACTGATTATTGGGACCAGCAGTTAATGTAATGGCTATGTCGCTGGACTCCTACGTAGTCGACCGCGGTTCGAGTCCCAGACCTGGTGGCTTAAACTCATGCCAGGCGCGTGTGCGTGTGTGCCCAAGATCCCGAGAGGAGAATGGAGGAGAAGGGATTGCGGCGTGGCCATCCCCCCCGGGGGTGATTTCTTGCTTTCTGTCTCTCTGTCTCTTTCTGTCTTTCTGGCAAGTGCATGCGCCCTATAGCAAAAACCTCTCCAAAAAAAAAAAGAAAAGAAAAAAGAAAGTGATTATTCTCCTAAAAAAAGGGGGGGGGGGATGCAGACTCAACTAGTCGTTACCTTTACCTTCATCCTGCCTCCCTTCTCCTCGAAGCATGGACACAGTGCCATGTGGAGAAATGCCCACCAAAATGACAAAACCCTACCTTCAGGGTATTAAAGAAGAAAGTCAGGAAGAGCATTAAGTCCTATTCTGTCTCCAAAGCTCTTGCTGAAAAAAAAAATGGTACCTGTTTGTTGAACTAGTTTGGTAAAGTTTTCATTACATACATCTGGGTATAATTGTAATAGCTGGTAATCCCAAATTACCAACAGGAAGGAAAATAAAAGCTTAATAAATGTAAATTACAGTTTCTATGTGTAATATGCCTCTATCTTGCAGCACAGAATTTTTGGATACTTGGTAATATTCATTCTTTAGCTTTCCACTAAACCTAACTAAATCGATCCAGCGTTTATTGACCTTGCATTGAAAGATACTGTAAAAATCCAGGGAAAATAATTCAATGAGCAATAACTAAAATTGTTTAGCAAAAAGAAATTTCTCTAAAATAGTTTTGTGTGTTTTGAAAGCGTTGTTTGCCTTTGTTTCCTGACTCTGAGCATTCTGGCTAACATAACCTAGAGTGCTAGATTGCTCCTACTGGGATATGGGTGTGCCAAGCTGCTTCTTCACCTCAGTCCATGGGTAGGCCTAGAGTGGCCAGGGCCCCCAGGTCTGGTTGTCTCTGATCACAACAGTCCTGTCCACCTACCTCAGTATACCTGCAAGCATTTCTCTATGTAGAGTAATGGGAGAAGTGTTGAGAAGCACTGCTCCATATGGCAGCGAGTTGCTGTCACAATAAAAATGGCAATGGGGGAAAATACCTACTTACAATACTGTATAGACCAAAAATTAGTTCAGACACACACCATCTTATTCTTAGCAAAATTGTGAATTGTCAATAGGGCAGCTACGTTTATTATCAAGGTTCAAGAATAGGTGTTTTGCCAGTAATACATACTGCTAAGGAACAGCAGAGCTACAGCTTTAAATCAAGGATTTCTACATCAAAACCCTAAGCTTTTTCTGATACACCTTCCTGTATGATGAAATTCCAAGTTTACACAGATCTTTTAAAAACAGTATTTTTTTTTATTCTCTGTAAAAAGTTTGAATGGTTTTCCTCTCTCTCGTGATGGCCATGCAAACACTAGTATGTGGAAACCGATACTCTCTTTGAACTTAGCAGGACTGAAAAAGCATAACAGTAATCAACATATTTGGGCTGTATCACTTTTCTTTTTATAACTCTATATCTCCCAAAGCCAGGAGCCAACCCTTGCTGTTTTGTGCAAGTAGAAAAGAGTTTTGTCAACCTTTCTAGAAATCTCCCCAGAATTATCTATTTAAAAGAGAGCATATTATGGTATTGGCAAAGGAACAGATACATAGACCAATAGAACTGAACAGAGGACACAGAAATAAATCCATACATAAATAGCCAGATAAGTTTTTATAAAGGTGCCAAGACTATGTATTGGGGACAAGTCACTTCAATAAATGGTGCTGAGAAAATTGGACATCCATATGTATGAGAATGAAGCTAGATCCATATCTCTACCATATGCAAAAATCAACTCTAAATGTATTGAAGACTTAAACATAACCCAAAACGATGAAGCTACTTGACAAAAATATAGAGGGAACACTTTAGAACTGGCAAAGAGTTTGTGAATAAAATATCAAATGCACAAGAAACAAAAGAAAAAACAGACAAATGGGATTATAGCAAACTAAAAGTCTTCTGCACAGCAAAGGAAGCAATCAAGAAAGTGAGGAGACAACCCATAAAATGGGAAAAAGATTTGCATACTATTCATCTGACAAGAAATAAAGAGCTAGAATATACAAGATACTCAAACGACTCAGTAACAAAATAAAATAAGTAACACAATTTAAAACATGGGCAAATAATTTGAATACACGGTTCTCAAAAGAAGACATACAAATGGCCAATAAACATTAAAAAATGTTCATTCATTATTACTAATCATTAGGGAAATGCATATCAAAGTCACAATAAGGTATCATCTCATCCCATAGACATTTTCAGAAAGACAAAAAAATAACAAATGCTGGCAAAACCACGGAGGAAGGGACTCCCTGATTCACTGTTGGTGAAAGTGTAAATTAGGAGAGCTATTATAGAAAATAGTATGGAGGTTATCCAAAAAACTAAAAAGAGAACTTCCATATGACCCACAACCCCACTATTATTATACTCAAAGGAAAATAAATCAGATGTTGCAAAGATATTTGCAACCCAATGTTTATTACAACACTATTCACAATAGCCAAGGTATAGAAGCAACTTAAGTGTCCATCACCTAATAAACAAAAATGTAGCATATAGATATATACACAAGGGAGTATTAGTCAGCCATTAAGAAGGATGAAACCCTGTCATTTGACATTAAATGAGCAAGCCTGGTAAGTGAAATAAACCAGGCAATTAAAGAGAAATACTGCATGCTCCCCTTCATATTTGGAAATTTAAACAATTACCTCGTAGAGAGAGAGGGATGAAGAATGATTGCTAGAGGCTGGGAAGGAATGGGGGGGGGATAGTAAATAGAGGGATGTTAATAAATAGAAATGAAATTGCAGATAGAGAGTTGGAATAATGTCTTATGTTGTAAAATACAGTGGGGGGGGGAATATATTGTAGATGGCAACATACTGCTATGTATCTCAGAGTAAGATTTTAAATGTTCTCAACACAAGTAATGACAGATGGTTGAGATGACAAGTACAATAATTATCCTAAATAAATCATTACACATTGTGGGGATCAGCTGGTGGCATGGTGGTTAAGGCACTGGACACTCACACATGGCCAACCACAGTTTGAGTCCTAGACCTGGTGGCTTGCTTTCTGTGTGTGTGTGTGTGTGTGTGTGTGTGTGTGTGTCTGGCCAAATTAAAATAAATGAGTGAATAAATAAAACTAAATTTAAAAAAATTTTAAATCATTACATATTGTATTCTTTTAAATTTTTTAGGTTGTTTTTGTTTGTTTTGTTTTGTTTTTGTTTATTTTGCCATAGGGCGCATGCACTTGAAGGACATAGAGTAATACAGTGAGAGGAAAAGTGAGAAATCACCCTCCAGGGGGAATGACCATGCCACAATCCTTTCTCTTCTATTCTTCTGGGATTTGGGGCACGCACACTCATACACCCAGCATGATTTTCAAGCTGCCAGATCCCTGACTTAAACCATGGTCAGTCATTCATGTGGGAATCCAGCACCCTAACCACCAGGCCACCTGCTGGCCCCTACACACTGTATTCTTATACTGTAAAATTAATATTTTTTGTAGTTTTTATTTTAATTTATTTTTTTACCATAGGGCATGTGTGCTCACCAGAGAGACAGAAAGAACATGAGGAATCACCCCCAAAATCACCTCTCAGGATTTGGGGCACGCATGCACACACGCCTGATATATTTTTTAATTCACCAGGTCCAGGTCATGAACTTCATAGTTGGCCATACAGAGTCCAGTGCTTTACCCACCTGCCTATAAAATCATATTTTATACCCACAATTATGTACAATTACAAGTGCTAATAACATTTTTTGAAGAGAGCAGGATAAAAGTAATATAGTATGCTGCCACTGATCACGTGTAAGTCTACGTTGTTTAGTTTTGTTTGCCCGTTGCAGTTTTTCATTGCCCTTTCCACACAAGGGAAGAATAGAGAGAAATAAAAGAAGTTGTCAAAAGTAAATCATTGAGGGACCAGCAGTTGGCGTAATGGCTATGTCGCTGGACTCCCATGTAGTCAACCGCACTTCGAGTCCTGGACCCGGTGGCTTAAACTCACGCCGGGCGCATGTGCGTGCGTGCCCAAGATCCCAAGAGGAGAATGGAGGAGAAGGGATTGCAGCATGACCATCCCCTCTGGGGGGTGATTTCTCGCTTTCTGTCTCTCTGTCTCTCTCTGTCTTTCTGGTGAGTGCCATGCCCTATAGCAAAAACTCTCCCAAAAAAAACAAAGTAAATCATTGATACATATTTGACAAATAAAAGGAAATATAAATTTATAAACACAGAACTGAAATAAATAGAATTTAAGTTTGTTACTCATATTTTAGGAAGTTAGACAACCAAGAAGTTTCAATGGCTAGAGATCACTTAATTTCTTTATAACAATGCAGAAATACAGAGGATATGTGGATTAAAACTAGGAAGGTACGGGAAGTATTTACAAGTAGCTAGTGTAGATGGACCAAAAATTACAGGAAATATCTAAAATAATGACTAAAATATTAATTCTCTGTTCAGAAATATAAGAACATCATGGGTTAATTAAGCATACCTGCCATAAAGCAATATATATGTAAGCAAATATGAGTTACAGAGTATGATAAATGCGAGGGTTACAAAGGTGGCTTATGGCAGGCCTAGATCCTTATGTTTAAAGATGGGGGCTCCAGATCTAGAATATAGGATTTAAATCCAGGTTCTACTACTTAGCAGTTGGATGATGATGACATGCTTAAATTTATAGTACAGAAAAAGGATTGATTTCTTGATCCTATCAACAGGAGATAATGAAATGTGTAGCATTACAGATTACATTATAAAAATAGAATTCTTGTATTGATTGCTTGCTTTCAGTAATTTTTTTTAACCAAATTTTTATCAAATGCAAAATGTGTGCAAGGTATAAAATGGATTCTGCTGCCTGGTGGCAAGAAAGGTCAAAATTATATCTGGATTAACATAAGCACAATACACTGTAAGAGCCGGCCAGTTTAGTTCTGCCGTATGCTAAGCATGTGTGGAAGGTAATTCAATTCTTCCAATTTATACTGGGATATTCCCTCCTACTCTGTAAGATTGAGTCATCAATGTTTCAATATTATGATTTTCTTTTTTTTGAGAGGTTTATGCTATAGGGCACATGCACTCACCAGAAAGACAGAGACAGAGAGACAGAAAGCGAGAAATCACCCCCCAGGGGGGATGGCCACGCCACAATCCCTTCTCCTTTATTCTTCTCTGAGGATCTTGGGCACGCACGCACACGCTCCCGGCGTGAGTTTAAGTCCCCAGGTCTGGGACTCAAACCGCGGTCAACCACATGGGAGTCCAGCGACACAGCCATTACACCAACTGCTGGTCCCTGATTTTTTTTTTTTAAGGCTTTTGCCGTAGGGTACCTTAACTCACCAGAGACAGAACGAAAAGAGACAGAGAGGAGAAAGTGAGAAATCAGCCCCTCCCGAGGGGGGATGGTCACGCCACAATCCCTTCTCCTCCATTTTCCTCTGGGGATTTCGAATACACACGCATACACACACACTCAGCGTGTTTATCAAGCCACTGGGTCCAGGGCTTAAGCTGTGGTCGGCCATGTCGGGTTCCAGCACCTTAACCACCACACCATCTGCTGGCCCCATGATATACTTTTTAATCCTGAAATGTATATAGATAAAAATTCTCCTCAGCAGCTGATAAACATAAACTCTTCTTTTCCAGATATTTGACTTCTCAAATACTTAATATGGGGTACACTAGCCAAGTACTTCTTCAGAAATAAGGTTCTTTTGGTGTCCACAGAGGCTAACAAATTTATGTTGTATGTGTTTCAGTGGCAAATTCACTTATATCAAATTTAAGTTATGTATCTTTGCTATCCCGTTTAAAGTGTGTATCTGAAGTTACTCTAGGAAGGAATGTACAATTAGTATTATAAAACAAAATGTCTCTAAAATTGAAATAGTCCCTAAAATTTTCACAAATTTTGAGTTTTTAATGTTCATCCTGTGAGTTTACTAATTTTCCTAATACAAACACGAATGCACAGAAGTGTTTTAAAGGCAAAAAGGTGCCATATCCTGTGAAACCATAAGCAAAGAAACTAATAAAAAATGAAATGCTGGGTCAAGAAACACCTTGAGCGAATATTAAATGGATACTTTTCCAGTATGACTTCAGTTCCAAAAATAACATGCAACATATAAATGCCACAAAAGAGCTATCCAAATAACCCCAGTTACACCATACCATCCTTGTTGTCTGTCTCTGAGGTTATTATTGGAAGTTATTCTTAAGATAATAACTTCAAGTTAAATCCTCCTAGCATTCAAATAAACTTTGAATCCAAGCACAGTTCTCAGTACTGCATAAACCATATTAAACCTAAGTCAATATTCATTTATAGCCAAACACATATAGTGCTGTACTTATGAAATGGAACAAACTCCACTAGGTTTTAAGTAGATCTTAAGTTGGCAGCCAGCTTCTATACTAGGCGAAGAGACACACATTTCTGTAGCAGCTTCGTTCAGTTTCCATCTCATCCGAGTTCAGTTTTCCATAACCAACCACAGGAAAGGTCAGCGGTGACTAAGCACCGTCACGTTCCCAGCCACACAGCCTGCCCCTCGGAAACCTGGCTAGTCCCCCAAGGAGGCAAGGGGACAAGAGAAAAGCCAGCTAGCCTGCCTCAGCTGAGCTTTCCTAAATGGCGAGGACTACATGCTCCTAAACTTACACACACACACACACACACACACACATGAATGAATAAGTGGATAGAGATTTGGGATGTTTTTAAGGTATTTACATCTTACATCTAAGTTTTAAAACTTCTCACTCTCAGACAGGCTTAACCTGTACTCATGGAAATCGGCTTTACACAAAATACAAATAACAATATTACATTTGATGCAAAATAACATAAATGGATGCTTCCATGAGTCATACCACAGTTCTTAATGGAAGTGAAAACAGCTAGATCTTGAATTACTCTTTCCCCTAAGGTAGCATAGCCTACCTTCCTGAGATATTTGGGTATTGGTACCAGCAAATTTAAATTCAAAATGAAGTATGAGAAGACAAAAATAGAAAACTACTGGAAATGGCAATTCCTACAAAAAACTGTGAAACATCCTAAACTGGTCTTTTAAGTTTAAAATGGCAACATCAAAAAAAAAAAATACGTCCATAGAAACCCTTTGAAAAGGATCCATTACATTTTACTTTTCCTTAAAGATAACGTTATTCCTGTGAATACTTTGTTATTTTCACAATTGGCTCTAAGAAATACAAATTCTAACAAGCGATTCAAAAGAAGGTTGCTTCACCACCACGGCAGGAAAGGAAACAGACTGCGATGAACCCCCTCTGATCCCAAAGGCTGCCAGACTTTCACCGGGCCTTACTAAACTCCCAACAACTCCAACAGAGACAATTATGTCTCTCCCTAAAACAGCATTTCTTTTTAAACCTGCTTTTTCTAGCAGCGATGATAATACATAATATCTTTGTTACTCACCTGTGATTTTTTGCAGTAAAGGGGACAACTCGGACTCTTCACAAAAGACCTGAGCCAAAGCTCTCTTGACCTTTTCTTCTGTCTCACCCAGGTCCTCATCCACAGGGAAGTCTCCAGTGACAGAATAGATATATATGAGGAGGACCAGCAGTTCCTCAGGGCTGTAGTCATCCTTGGTCCTCTGGGCCGCAGGCTTGATCAAGGGCAGCAGCTGACTTAACACGACAGACATTGCTGACTCCCCCAGGCTCTGAAAGAAAAGGGGACACCATGAAAATACATCGGTCTTGTGCAAAGGGATAGTTTATGCACCGTAGTAGTCCAAAGACAGCTTGCAAATAGACCTGTGAGGGCCACTGACCATGTAGATTTTTGTCTGTGTGCTTCTTGTCCTGAAGAGAAGCTTAGCATCAGTGTTTTTGTCTTGAAAGATCTAGTTTATAAAAAGGTCAGTCAAGTTGCAGGGCCTGTTACATCACCTTAATACTGTCAAGTAAGAGTCCACTAGTTTAAAAGATAAAAATATAAGGGGCCAGCAGGTGGCATGGTGGTTGGGACGCCGAACTGCCACATGACTGACTACGGTTCTCAGGGCTTGAGAATCACACTGGGCACATGTGCATGTGTGTCCAAAGTCCCAAGAGGAGAATGGAGGAAGAGGGATTGCAGCATGGCCACTCTCTCTGGAGGTAATTTCTCACTTTCCCTCTTATAGTCCCCTTAGCCCACCTCGCTCTCTCTTTCTCTCCCTCTCTCCAGCAAGTGCATGTGCCCTGTGGTAAAAACTCTACCCAAATAAATAATGAAAAACAAAACAAAACAAACAAACAAACAAAAACTAAGTACTTCAGACACTTGAAATTTTAAATAAAAATAGTATATTTTTAAAGTAATATAGTTTAAGGGCCGGCAAGTGGTGTGGTGGATAAAGGCAATGGATTCCCACGTGGCTGGCTGCCCGCGGTTTGAGCCCCAGACCCGGTGGCTTGCTTTCTTGCTTTCCCTCTCTCTCTCTCTCTCTCTCTGTCTCTCTCTGGTCACATTAAAAAAAAATAATAACAAATGGCATTAAATAAATAAATAATTCTTTTTTAAAAAAAGTAATATAGTTTAAAAAACAAATATGGTACATTTACATTCAAATGAATGCTGACAGGCTTACAAAGGAGTCACCGATGAGTTTGCAGCATTTTCTTGTTAATGCTCTCTACAGTGGCAAATATTCGTCAGAGTATTTTCTACAACAGCAAAAATATTTTCTGTGAAGTCTAGTGAGTAGAATAAGGGATCAAACTGAGTAAAGTCACAAGACATGTTTGGGTGAATCTCCAAGTAAGTTGTCTTAAAATGTTTAAATGTGATTTTAGCTCTTTGGCCAACTTCTTCGGTGACATGTAGCAGAGGATTTAACAATTCCTCGTGTGTGATGATAGCACTGCGTGACTCCCAAAGAATGGTACCTGCTTCCAGAATAAACTCTGAGATTTTTGCAAATAGATAAACCCCCCCTTCAAATAATGTGGGACTAGTAGTTAGCGTAATGGTTTTGTTGCTGGACTCCCACGTAGTCAACGGTGGTTCAAGTCCCAGACCCGGCTGTTTAAACTCACGCCGGGCACATGTGCGTGCTTGCCCAGGATCCCAAGAAGAGAATGAAGGAGAAGGGATTGCGGTGTGGCCATCCCCCCTGGGGGGTGATTTCTCACTTTCTTTCTCTCCGTGTCTGTCTTTCTGGCAAGCACACGCGCCCTATAGCAAAAAAACCTCTCCAAAAAAAAAAAAAAAAAAAAGTGATTTAATTTCGCCTGTAATTTAAAATAACCTGATAAACTAAAACTCTACCGTCTGGGTGTACATGAATATTTGAACCAGAGGCCGATTTCTGACAACTTGTAACTAACGTTACTCACTTCGTAGTCACTGGGCACCAGCTGTGTTCTAAGCATATCCTAGCCAGGGACAAACCAAAATCCCACTCTCATAGAGTCACATCCTTCTTTGGGGAAATAGACAATTAAAAGCTAAAAACCTAAAATACATCGTGTAATTGGATAGCAGTTAAGCGCCATGGAAAAAAGGCAAGAAATGTAGATGAGCCTTCAGGGTGTGTGTGTGTGTGTGTGTGTGAACACGCTCTGTTTTATGTAGGAAAAGTCACGTTTAAGAAGAGACTATTGTAATAAAGGACGACCAATGTAAACGCTCTCTTTCTGAAAAGAAATCGCACAGCAAACAGCTGAACGTTGTTCTGTAGTGGGATGATTACCCAAAATGAGCTTTTCCCACACCTGGAAAAATTTGGCTGTATCATCTCAAGGTTAAGGATCACAACTGTACTGTGTACACAGAAAACAGCTGTTACCATTTATTTCCACTGAAAATCTGGATGTTCACGAAGTACGGCACACAAAAGTAAAATGCCGTCTTTGGAATGGAGAATGTGAAAATGGAGCAGCACAGAAAAGAGACTACACTGTCATGCGGTGACAAGATGGGATTCACCAGGATAAACACACACACTCCTCAAAAGCATGGGGGGCCAAGGCTCGGGGGCAGTGTGGGACTGTCCTCCAGCCTCAGGAGAGGAACCCTCGAGTGTCCTCTCTCTACAAACGACAGAAAGGAATTGGAGAGAGAGGAGCCGGGGTTGGCCTGTCAAGAGGCCCAGGAGCCTCCAACTTCCCTTTCTACGGTTCACTCCGTCCCAGCTCCTCCAGTGGCGGTAAGCAGATCCCCTCATCAGATACATACGGAAAGTCCCCCATAAAAGCCCTATTGTTCTCCGCTCAGGGCCAAAAAGCTGTTTTAAAAGACAACTCTGTAAAATAAAGATGGATAGAAGAATCATGAAAAATCATGTGTACAGGGAACCAGCAGTTAGCGTAATGGCTATGTCGCTGGACTCCCACGTAGTCGACCGCAGTTCGCGTCCCGGACCTGGGGGCTTAAAACTCACGCCGGGCGCGTGTGCATGCGTGCCCAAGATCCCGAGAGGAGAATGGAGGAGAAGGGATTGCGGCGTGACCATCCCCCCCTGGGGGGGTGATTTCTCGCTTTCTGTCTCTATGTCTCTCTCTGTATGTCTGGCGAGCACATGCGCACTATAGCAAAAACCTCTCCAAAAAAAAAAAAAAATCATGTGTACAGATTCACCTGCTAACAGCCGGCCTTCAGGCTCCACACACAGGTTGTGGATCTGGTGATGTGTTGCCGAGCGCCATCCTGCAGTAGACCGTCCAGCGGCCGCTGCCGTACCCAATTTCTAAAACTGCATTCCACATCCGCTGACTGCACCCCAAGAAGTCAATAACTGAGTTGAATAAAACCCAGAGAACTGAGCAGTCTTTAAGAGGCACAAGAGGGACCAGCAGTTAGTGTAATGGTTATGTTGCTGGACGCCCATGTAGTCAACCGCGGTTCGAGTCCCAGGCCCGGTGGCTTAACTCACACCGGGTGCGTGTGCGTGCGTGCCCAAGATCCCGAGGAGAATGGAGGAGAAGGGATTGCGGTGTGGTCATTCCCCCTGGGGGGGTGATTTCTCGCTTTCTGTCTCTCTGTCTGTCTGGCGAGTGCACGTGCCCTATAGCAAAAACCTCTAAAAAAAAGAAAAAAAAAACGAGGCACACGATATGGTGGAGATAAGATTCCACATCATAAAGCAAGGCTCCAGCCCTCACTAACCTCTCGGGATCTCGTCATCTCTGAAATGACGTGATCGGACTAGAGGATGTCTCAGTGATAATGCACATTTTGTCCAGGTCTCCATTTTCACTTTCTCCCCCACCCCTTTTTTAGCAACCATTGGTGGTAGAAGGCAGCGATTCACACTTTCACTGTTGGCTACTCGGCAAAATTTAAATGCTCAAAAAAGAAAACCTTTTTTTAAAAAAATAGAGATTTCTGCTATAGGGAACATAGGCTTGCTGGAGAGACAGAGAAAGAGACAGAAAGTGAGAAATCACCCCCCCCAGGGGGTATGGCCAGGCTGCAATCCCTTCTCCTCCACTCTCCTCTGAGGCTCCTGGGCATGCACGCATGCACGAGTGCTCTGTGTGAGTTTCAAGCCACCAGGTCCAGGGCTCAAACTGTGGTCGGCCATGTGGGAGTCCAGTGACATAATCATTATGCCATCTGCTGGTACCCCCCAAAAAAAGCCTTAAAAAAAGAAGGAAAGAAAATAGAATTTCAACCAACTAAAGTAAAATCTGCACTTAAAAGAAAGAAGGGACCAGCAGTTAGCATAATGGCTATGTCACTGAACTCCCATGTAGCCGACCACAGTTCGAATCCCAGACCCAGTGGCTTAAACTCAGCCGGGCGCGTGTGCGTGCGTGCCCAAGATCCCGAGATGAGAATGGAGGAGAAAGTACTGCTGCGTGGCCAGTGATTTCTTGCTTTTTGTCTCTCTGGCGAGCACACGCACCCTATAGCAAAAGCCTCTCCTAAAAAATTTTTTAAAAAGAAAGAAAAGCTTTACATAGATAACAGACGAGCCAATCTGGGGAGAACTGTGCGTGTGTATGTATGGGCTGGCGTGCACACGGGTATTTCCCAGCTCCATCCGCTGACAGGATCTAGAAACAGTTACCCCAGTGTCAACAAGCACACCCAAAAGCCAGCTCTTGGTTAAATATCGTTTCCTATAAAAGGAACCAGGGATCCCTGGAGAAGTGGCTGATTCTAGACATAGGGCACAGAAAATACAAGGTGAGCCAGGAAGATCTTGTAGTACAAGAAAGTAAGGAACTGGTCAAGAAGAAACAAGAGGAACCAGCAGTTAGTGTAATGGCTATGTCGCTGGACTTCCACGTAGTCGACCGCGGTTCACGTCCCAGACCCAGTGGCTTAAAACTCACGCCGGGCGCGTATGCGTGCGTGCCCAAGATCCTGAGAGGAGAACGGAGGAGAAGGGACTGTGGCGTGACCATCCCCCCTGGGGGGTGATTTCTCGCTTTCTGTCTCTGTCTCTCTCTGTCTGTCTGGTGAGCGCACACAACCTATAGCGAAAAACCTCTCAAAAAAAAAAAAGAAGAAACAAGAAGAGCGACATGTTGGAAGGACACTGGAGGTCTACCACAGGTGACAGGGTGCCACAGCCCATCCCGGATCACATGGAGGCCCAGGTTCAGACCCTGGTCAGTGTAAACACACCAAGCGCACCCATGCACGCCCGTGCTCCCAGCTGGCTGGGAGGCTGGAGAAGGACCGCAATGTCACAACACCCTGCCAAGCCTACCTCTCCCCTTCCCCATTTCTCTCTATTTCTCTCTCTCAAAAGAGAAATTAGTAAAATAAATTTAAAAAGAAAAAGACACCAGAGCTGAGACTTCCTGGTGACCAAAACTGAAATAATTTTGAACAAAATACATGAAGTAGTATGTTACTATAACCCAGCATACACAATCAATATCCATCCACTCACATTAATACAAATAAGTGGTTGAGTTAATAAATATAAAAGCCGGAGAAGAGACAAATGTCCCTTACAGAATCCCAGAGAACTTACACAGATATTCTCCCTCTCAGGAGGTGGTGCTTAATTCTCTTTACCCCTTGAAAATGGGCTGCGTGTAGATAAAAAAAAAAGAGCATGGAAAAGACAGGAGAGGAGTAGGAGGCCAAGTTCAATATCGCCACTGAGAAGTCAGCCTGATGATGTGTCCCCAAGATGATGTCATCTGTCCCTAAAATGATGTCATGAGAACGGCACTTCATCTTGTAGTTTTCTTCCGCAGAACCCATAACCCAGTCTAACCAAATACATCAGACGAATCCCAGCTGAGGGACAATCTATACAGTGCCTGAGTAATTCTTCTCAACACTGCCAAGGGCGTGAGAAACAAGGAAAGACAGAGAACTGTCACACACCACACGAGACTAGGAAAACATACCTACTGAATGTAACGTGTTATCTTCGATGGGACCCTGGGACAGAGAAAGGACTTTAGGGGGAAACTAATAAAATCCTAATGCAGTCTGGAGATTCAAATTAGTAGCAATCCACCCATGTTTGTCTCTTAGTTTTGAGAAATCTACCAAGGTAATACAAGATGTGTGTGTGTGTGTGTGTGTGTGTGTGTGAGTGTGTGTGTTTGAGAGACATTTTTTGCTATAAGGCGCATGAGGTCACCAGAAAGACAGAGACAGAGAAACAGAAAGCAAGAAATCACTCCCCCCACCCCCCCAAGGGGGAATGGCCACACCATAATCCCTTCTCCTCCACTCTCATCTCAGGACTTTGAACACGCACACACACGTGCCCTCTGTGAGTTTCAAGCCGCTGGGTCCAGGACTTGAACCACAGTTAACTATGTGCAAGTCCAGCAATGTAACCACTAAGCCATCTGCAGGTCCCCAGTAACACAAGATTTTAACAATATGATGATGGATCTATAGAAACTCTCTGTACTTTTTAGGGAATTTGTAAACTCAAAACTATTAAAAAATAAATGCGTATTGGAAGAGAAGAGAAAGGAAGGGGAAGGGAAGAGAGGGGAGGGTGGGGAGGGGAGGAGAGGGAGCTAGTAAGAGACAAATACAGTCACATTTTGATTTTCTTTCTGACAGACTGTGAACATTCCAGAAAAGATGACTACTCAGTATGAGGAAGAACCCACAACCAGAGCTGTCAGGCGAGGTAAGGGGCTGGGTGGGTCAGCAGTGAACGTCCCACCAATGGCCAAGGGCAGAAGGGCGGTCACCTGGCCAGGATGAGGCAGAGGGACCCCGACCACCTTGGTGTGGAGGGTGAGCCAAGCCTCCCTAATGCTATCCACAACAGCACAGCTCCAGAGTGGACGGGTCCTTCTCCTGACCTTCTCTGATCTCAGAATGAAACCTCTACAAAAAGGAAGGAAAAGATGACTCCCAGCATTAAAATCTTTTTAAAGAGAAAATAAAGAGGGGTCAGCAGGTGGTATGGTGGTTAAAGCTGCTAGACTTCCACATGGTCAACCATGGTTCAAATCCCGGACCCAGCGGCTTGAAACTCATGCTAGGCATGTGTGTGTGCAGGCCCAAAATCCCAAAAGAAGAGACTGTAGTGTGGCCATCCCTCCTAGGGGGTGATTTCTCTCTCTCTCTCTCTCTCTCTCTCTCTCTCTCTCTCTCTCCCTCTCCCTCTCCCTCTCCCTCCCTCCCTCCAGCAAGTGCATGCACCTTATAGCAATGATCTCTACCAAAAATAAGAGAAAATAAAGAATTTCGAGAGGATTAATAATGAGGGTGTGGGAGTAAGAAGATAACCCCGGGCTTGAGTCCTCACTGTACCACTTACAGCTGTGTGACATGGGGCAAATTATTTAACCTTCCCGTCTCAGCTTCCCCATCAGTAAAGCAGAAATGCCGTAAACGCCTGCTGTCGTAAGTGCCCACTTGTGTAGCACTGAGACGACTGTTTTAAGTACTTTGTGGTTTAAACTAAAGCAACTCCTGCAGTCGGCAGCCTTTGTAAGCACTCGGCAGCGTAAGCTCACTCCCTTCTGAGGGCGGCTGCCCCTGCCTGAGGACTATAGAATAATAGCTCCGTCCTCATCAGGTTGTTCCGAGGAGTCACTAAAAGCAGCACGTCGCGGGCACACGGCCCCCTGCGATCGCGCTGCGCCCACACCTGCAGCCTTCGCCGCCCCGGCTCCCTCACCCCGCAGGACGGGTCAGACGGCTGGCCAGGGCACGAGGTGCCTGCTGGGGGTAGGCAGGGAGCAGTCTCACGGAAGGACAGAAGAGGCCACTACTAGGATGGAAGACTCGTTTTCGAACTGAAATGTGACAGATAGTAAAAGGTCCAAGGAAATATAAACATTATTAAATGCTTCCATTAAAAAAAAGTACAGAAAATCGTGACCAAAGCCACCTCCCCTTCCCCCCAAAACAGGGCTTCTTTATAAAGTACCTGGGATTAAATTTCTCATCCTCTTTATATAAACGGGCACTAGCAGGAGGCTGAAGACTGGAGCCGTGTCAGGAGTGACAAACCTTCCATTGATCTGCATCCCAGCCTCCTGTTACTTTGTGACAAGTCTCCAGGAACGCCACAAAGGCCCTCTGTGAAATGCGCGTTGTCTTTAGAAATGCCGACTTTGGGGTGAATTAGAACGCCATCGCCATCGCGGGGTCCCTCTCCACCCCGGCCTGAGGAGGGTGTTGTGGGTTCCTACAGAGCAGGCCGGGCGGGCCACGTCTGCTCTCTGCACAGCTCAGCCAAACTCCCAGCCACCAGACGTCTAAGCTGCTGCCGAGAACCACCCCGGCCCCTCCACGCTTAAGCCGGCCACGGACTCGGGCCCACGCGGTATGGCCAGCAGGGCCGGAGGGATGCACGAGGCCCTGCCTGAAACATCACTTGGCATCACCTGCCATTAGACCTGCCGCAAGGCTCGAAATCCCCAAAATTAAGGCTACCCTGTTTCTTTGGGAAATGGGAAAAATGTGACTTGGTGTGTGTGAGGATACTTCCTGATGTGCTCGCCCGTCCGCGCGTGCTCACACTACGCCGGGCACTGAGTTAGAGTCTGGGCCCGCGATGCAGAGTCGCACGTGGAGCAGGGTGGGGGCGAGCAGCCGGCCACACTGCACCGCGCAAGGAGAGCGCCTGTAGCCGGCAACACGGCAGAGGAGCGGCTAAGTCCTAGGAGAAGAGCCCCAGCCAGAGGAGCGGCCAAGTCCTAGCAGCAGCGCCCCAGCCAGAGGAGGGGCCAAGTCCTAGGAGCAACGCCCCAGCCAGAGGAGCGGCCAAGTCCTAGGAGCAGCGCCCCAGCCAGAGGAGCGGCCAGGTCCTAGGAGCAGCGCCCCAGCCAGAGGAGCGGCCAGGTCCTAGGAGCAGCGCCCCAGCCAGAGGAGCGGCCAAGTCCTAGGAGCAGCGCCCCAGCCAGAGGAGCGGCCAAGTCCTAGGAGCAGCGCCCCAGCCAGAGGAGCGGCCAAGTCCTAGGAGCAGCGCCCCAGCCAGTCTTCACCGGCCGCCAGCGTCAGGAAGGAGCAGAGCTGAGACAGGAGTGAGAGAATGGGGCCCCACCTCATTCCTTCCCAAGTATTTGATGCACACTGACTAGACTGGACACAGGGCCCCGCAAGAAGCCCACACGTATGATAACCTAACTGCAGGTACAACCAAGGTTACAGAGCCCAAGACGGAGAGATTATCCTGCACCATCGCGCAGGCCCAGTCCAGGCACTGGAGGCTTTAAAAGTTAACAGCCTGCCCTGGCTGTGTCAGAGAGAGAGGTGAGGGCAGAGGGTCAGAGAGGTAACATTGCCGGCCTTGAACGTGAGGGACAGAGACCATGGCCAAGGGGTGCATGGGACTGTGGATACTGGGAAGGGCAGAATAACAAATTCTCTTTTAGAGCCTCCAAAAAAAAAAAGTCAGCTGACATTATTATTATTTTTTTTAATAATTATTTATTTTATTTTTATTTATTCATTCGCTGATTTTTTAATTTGACCAGAGAGAGACAGAGGGTGAGAGTGAGAGAGGAAGTGAGAAAGCAAGCCACCAGGTCCAGGACTTGAACCCCGGTTGGCCATGTGGGAGTGTCTAGCACCTTAACCACCATGCCACCCGCTGGTCCCAGCTGATATTATTTTTTAAGTTTATCTACTTATTTCTTCACAGAGAGAGAGAGAAAGAGAGAAATGGGCACCCCCGCAGGGTCCCAGCACTGTGATACTCCCAGCCTCAGTCAGCCTGGATCACAGGCATGCTTGCATGCACAGTGCACTAGTGAGGGCCCAGGCCCTGAACCCGTGACGTTCCCCATGTGGGCCAGCAGCACAACCTCTGTGCCCCCCCAGCCCCGCCCTGATGGTATCTGGATGCTGCTCCAATGAGACCTCCAGCACAGTAAGATAACAAACGGGTGGTGTTGAGCCAGTGTGTGGCGACAGCAGCAGTAAGGGGCTAGAAGTGGACTGTGAGAGGCAGAGCAGCGGGAGCCCTTCATCAGGGCGTGTGAGGCGGGCGGTAACCCCGTACACGGCACGGTTAGTGTGAACCTCTGTCCCTTCCAGAACTCATGCTGAAAGTTGTCGCCGTAACAATGTTAAGAGGTGGGACCTTAAAAAGGTGATTAGGCCACAAGGGCTCACCCCATGGGTAGGATTGGGGCCATTAAAAGGACAGGCATGGCCCTCTCTTGAAGGCCCATGCCAGATGCTGGCTCCTCGATATTGGACTTCCAGCCTCCAGAACGGAGCCACTAAATTTGAGCTGGCTGCGATGTGCCCAGGCTCAGGTCTGCTCTCACAGCAGCACAGGTGAGCTTACCACACAGCGCTCCGTAAGTGCTTGGGCATGATTCCACAGACAAGGGAGAGCGAGCTGGAACAGATCCCCTGGCAGCACTCATTTCACCTGTGCCACGGCCAGTACAGGGATATGACAAAAAAGGAAGGGCACCGCAACACCGAATGCCATTTCCTCTGGAACTACTCAGTTCAAATCCACGTGGTGCCGTAAGCCAGTATTTATCAGGTTCAGAATAATTATAGGATGGAAGTTTTCTCTCTCTCTCTCTCCCCCCCACCCGCCTTTTTTTCCCTCTCTTTTGGTATAACGCGCATGCGCTCACTGGAGAGCGATGGAGAGAGAGACAAACATGTGAGGGAAAGTGAGTAATCACCTCCTGGGAGGATGACCGTACCAAAAATCCCTTCTCTTCCATTCTCCTTCCGGGACTCTGGGCATCATGCCCATGTACCAGGTGTGATTTTCAAGCCTCCAGGTCTAGGACTCAAACAGGGTCAATCATGTGGAAGTTCATTGTATTAACCACTATACCACCTGCTGGCCCCTAGGCCAGTAGCTTTATTTTTATTTTTATTTTTATTTATTTTTTTCTTTTTTTTGGAGAGGTTTTTGCTATAGGATGTGTGCGCTCGCCAGAGAGACAGACAGAAAGCGAGAAATCACCCCCCCCCCCCAGGGGGATGGCCACACCACAATCCCTTCTCCTCCATTCTCCTCTCAGGATCTTGGGCACGCATGCATACACGCCTGGCGGCATTTTTTTTTAAAGAAGGATTTTTGCTATCAGGTCCATGTGCTCACCAGAGAGAGAGAAAGGGAGAAACACCCCCCAAGGAGGATGGCCATGACCCAATCCCTTCTCCATTCTCCTCTCGGGATTTTGGGCACACATGCATACACCCCCAGTGTGAGTTTTAAGCTGCTGGGTCTGGGATTCAAACCACAGTTGACTACATGGGAGTTCAGCAACATAACCATTATACCATTTGCTGGTCCCAAGACAGTATTTTCTATCTACTGTAGTAGTTCACAAACTCCTGAGATCCCAGAGATTCTTTCAAGGGGTCTATAAGGTCAAAATTATTATTATTATTATTATTATTATTATTTATTATTATTATTACTGATTTTTTTAGAGAGGCTTTTGCTATAGGGCACGTGTGCTTGCCAGAGAGACAAGAGACAGAAAGTGAGAAATCACCCCCAGGGGGGATGGCCATGCCACAATCCTTTCTCTCCATTCTCCTCTCAGGATTTTGGGCATGCATGCACACACGCCTGGCATGAGTTTTAATCCACCAGGTCCAGGACTCAAACTGCGGTTGACTAGGTAGAAGTCCAGTGATGTAACCATTACACCACCTACTGTTTCCAAAATTATTTTTGTTATAATACTAAGGCTTTCTTTCTTCTTACTCACTACATTACATCTACACTACAAGTACAAAACACGGTGGATAAAATTCTTGCTAACTTAACACAGATCAAGGCAGTGGCTCCATACTGTTCTTTACCACTATTCCATGTACTCACAGTTAGACTTTAAAAAATTAAAAAGCTTCACATTAGAACTTACATTTCGGGAACCAGCAGTTAGCGTAATGGCTATGTCGCTGGACTCCCACGTAGTCGACCGCGGTTCGCGTCCTGGACCCGGTGGCTTAAAACTCACGCCGGGCGCGTGTGCGTGTGTGCCCAAGATCCCGAGAGGAGAATGGAGGAGAAGGGATTGCGGCGTGACCATCCCCCCTGGGGGGTGATTTCTCACTTTCTGTCTCTATGTCTCTCTCTGTCTGTCTGGCGAGCGCACGCGCCCTATAGCGAAAACCTCTCAAAAAAAAAAAAAAAAAAAGAACTTACATTTCACTTATTAATGCTTGATGAAGCAATAAAAATCTTTTAACTCTGACCCGTTACATGTCTCTCCGGCCTTGTTTGCGTGATGGAACGTGGACGTGCACACCGCCCCTCTGCTGTATGCTGAAGCCCAGAGTGAGCTCCAGGAAAAGCACTCCTGCAACTGCCCATGCTGCGGGCGGGGCTCAGTTCTTCCCTTATGCAATACCACTGTTACTTGAAAGAATGGCTGAGAAATTACAATCACTTTTTATTATTACTTTTTAGAGGTTTTTGCCATAGGGTGTATGCACTTGCCAGAGAGAAAGAAAGACAGAGACAGTGAGAGGGAAAGCAAGAAATCACCCCCAGGGGGGATGGCCATGCCCAATCCCTTCTCCTCCATTCTCCTCCCAGGATCTTGGGCACACATGCACACGTGCCCCGCATAATTTTTGAGCCACTGAGTCTGGGACACAAACTGCAGGTGGCCATGTGGGAATCCACCAACATAACCACAACGCCATCTGCTGTCCCCAGAGAAGTTATAATTATTAAGACATGGATATCTGGCAAATATTGCTCAAAAATGAACAAAGCAAGCCTGTTCCTTCAAGGAAAACAACTGATGTATTTATTGTCAATGACAAAATCCTGGCTTCTGAGCAAAAATCGAAATTTTGGAAAACTTGCATTTGTGACTGCCAGATTCTCTACGCTTAAGAACTTTTCTGATGAGATCAGTGGTGACATTAAAATGTTATTTTTTTATATTGCATAATAAAATGTGTCAACCTTTGGAAGATCTGTGTAATTCAGTGAACCAGTGCTTTCCAACTGACCAATGCATGATGTAAGCAATCATGCATGGGCAAGAGACCCAGCCCAAATACAATACCGACCAGCAGCTGTGAATGTAAAGGAGAAATACAAAAACCTCATTACATGGCTTCTGACTCCACGTGACAACTTACTTTCAAGTAATCGCCACCTGTAGAGTCTAGTTACGGTATGGGTAAAGACTATCCATAAGTGTCTGAAAAAAACCTTGAAAACAGCCCTCCATTTTCCAACTGTGAGTCTGCGTTAGGATGGATTCTCTTCATAAACTTCAACCAAGACAACTTAGGGCAGCATACTGAATATGGAGCGTTTACCAAGTCCTACTGTTTTCTGTCAAGCAAGACATTGAAGAGCTTTTCAGAAATACTAACCAATGCCATTCTCACTTTTTTCTTGTTTGTGGGAATATAGACACTTTTCATAAAATATATTATTTATACTAACACGTAATGGGTTTGTTGCTGTTTTGAAGAGAATTAATGTTGAGTTGTTGGAAAAGTCATGACTCATTTTTACATAGAAAAACATAGAATACGTCAAGACTTTTCCAACAACCCAATAAATAATTTAAATGCATCCCAATTTTTAAGTTATGTATTTAAAGGCAGGGTCTTGCTGCGTCAGAATCCCCCTGCCTCAGCCGCTTGGCTGGGACTACAGGCCTGCACCACCAGGCCCAGCTCTTCTTTTAGACGTCTCTATGCCTTCCAGGCTAGCTTTAAGCGGGTGACCCTCGAGCTTCAGGCTCCTGAGATGCTGAGAGTTACAGGTGCACGGCACCATGCCTGGCCTGTAGGTTAGACTGGGAATCAAACCCAGGCCTCACATGTGGCCTGAGCCTAATGTACTGTCGGCCTTATCAATCCTCAATCCTTTTCTCACAGGGTACAGCTCAGTTTTGCTGGCCCACGTGCATTCACCTCTGTGCTCATGTGCATGCTTCTCTCCCCACCTACAAGGTTCTGCTCCTTCTTCCACCTCATCTCAGCACTACCTTCTCTGCACTTCCCTATGTGGGTTAAATGTGCCCAATTTATGATCCCAAAGAAGCCTTTATTAACTTCCATCAGGGTTCTAATCGTCCTGAATTTAATTATTTGTTCAGATCTATAATAGTTCACATTATTTATTTATTTATTTGGAGAGGTTTTTGCTAGAGGGTGTGTGCGCTCGCCAGAAAGACAGAGAGAGAGACAGAGAGACAGAAAGCGAGAAATCACCCCCCAGGGGGGATGGCCACGCTGCAATCTCTTCTCCTCCATTCTCCTCTCAGGATTTGGGCACGCACGCACACGCGCCCAGCATGAGTTTAAGTCACTGGGTCCAGGACTTGAAACATGGTCGACTACATGGGAGTCCAGCAACATAGCCATTACACCAACTGCTGGTCCCAATAGTTCACTTTTAAAACCAAAAACTCTTTGGTGGCAAGAAGCACATCTCATTCCTAATGATATCTCCAGTCACTTAAGGATACTTGATACTGAAACTACACTGGACTCTACAATGAAGTCGCTGACATCAGAAAAAGAAAAAACAATCATTTATAAAGATAGCATTGCACATTATCTCACTGAGCCCCTAATTATCCTGTAACGGAGACAGCGATATTTCAGAGGACGAAACTGAAGTTGAGAAATGTTCCTTGTCAAGGATATCAGCAAGCTGGGATCCAGCCCAAGGCTGGCTTTCTCTAACACCTGCATCTGGTCCACCACATGTTTCCTTTCCAGGGCTTCCCAGCTAGAGGAAAATCGGAATTGGGGGCAAGGGACCCAGACCCCTGAGACATGGAGGATTCTGACAAGAGTTCTGACTAGGACAAACAGTCAAGGGAACCTAGCTCACGAAACAATAGGAAAATGAAATAAAAGCAAGGGCAGCCATGGGCGACCCTACACATCAGAGGTGATAACTGACCTGCAGCTCCACAGAGTCCCCTGGCCATGCAATGACTGCCCCAGGACTGGAGAACCGGGGTCAAGGTTCAAACCGCTGGTGGAGGGATATGCAGTAAATGGTCAGAAAAGTCATGAAGTATTTTTCTACTAAAAAAAAAAAAATGCGTCATGACTTTTGCAACAATCCAACAGTTCCATCCACAAATGCCAAGGCAGAGTTCCCACTCCTGATGTCACAAGCCACGTTTACCCCTTTACCCTCCGTCCGCTCAAGCTGCAGTGATAGCTGGCTGAGATCTGCAGTGGCCGGCACCCCTGGGGCAGTCCCAGCACCCCAGCACATGCTGCCCCACAGCTCACTTTCCCATGTGCACAGCACCACGTGGAAGAGGGTGGGATGCACCGAAGGGAGACACACTGAAAGGAACCAGGTTCTGACATTACCGAAGAGGGTAGAGTCACCAGGAGCAGCTGGCTTAAGGATGGTAGAGGGGGGCTACACATGGGCTTCACATGCGCCGCAGAAGTGCGGAAGTTGTCTGCACAGACTCAGTTCTCCCAATGGAGAACACACGAGGGTGGGAATACACGAAACACAGACGGAGCCACAGCGTTCTGGGCCAGGGAGCTCTCCAGTTTTAGGACTTTTGTTTTTCTTTGAGATGGAAGTCACAGGGCTTTTAGGCTGAGAACTGGAGTGATCTGACTTGTTTTAAAAGGTTATTAAGTGGGACCAGCAGTTGGTGTAATGGCTATGTCACTGGACTCCCATGTAGTTGACCGCGGTTCGAGTCCTGGACCCGGTGGCTTAAACTCACACTGGGTGTGTGTGTGTGTGTGTGTGTGTGTGTGCCCAAGATCCCGAGAGGAGAATGGAGGAGAAGGGATTTGCAGTATGGCCATCCCCCTGGGGGCGATTTCTTGCTTTCTGTGTGTGTCTCTCTCTCTTTCTGTCTCTCCTCTGGCAAGTGCATGCACCCTATAGCAAAATCCTCTAAAAAAAAAAAAGGTTATTATGTAACAATGAACAAGACCTTATGTTTTGTGCCTTCAGTTCTCATTCTACTAGTTTTTTAAATTTTTATTTGTTGACACACACACACACACACACACACACACACACCCTGTTTATTTTACTCTGCTGTGATACACCGTTCCATAACCCACTGCTCCATCCCCAAGTACTCTCATCTGTTAAACATTTCTCCCCGAGTCCCCCACCCCAATCATCACCCATGCCGCCTCTGGTATCTAAGTTGTCCTCTCTGCTTCTTTGTCTTCCACTCTTCTAACCCCATAATGTCCCTCACAAAAATGTACAATTAAATGTAAATAATAAATTTTAAAAATACATCACCGACTTCTTTCAGGAGACGGGCACCCAAGGCCCATTAGTCACAGTGAAGTGAAGTGAAGAGATTAATGAGGACGATGCAGCAGGAATTCATGAGAATTTACCAACGTTTGCGAAATCCATCAGTGTTGTGAATGAGATGCTGAAGACCACGATGCCCTTTTCTAGAAACACGTAGTTGCAGATTTTGGACCCACCTCAACAAGCAAAAGTGGACTTAGTTTCTGCAAACACTCTAAATTAAACATTTCCGGTTTACATGGCAACTGGAGGAGTTCATCTTAAGGAGCATCCAGGAAAGCAGGAATTGGAAAGAATCGGAGTATACGTGAACCCGGTCAAGGAGGTAACGGACAAGCAAAGGCTGGCAAGCTGGAGAGAGGCGCAGTTTCAAGATCTGTAAAAAATGCCCTCAGGGAACCAGAACCTAAAAACCCATCAAGACTTGGTGGTAAAGAAAAAAGTAAAAATTAACTTTTTTGTTTTTGATGTATACTTATTTTAAAACTATATGATTCTTATTGTTTTCACAAAATAGATGATTGTGTGGCAATGCAAGGCTTAAATGTACTGCTTACTGAATTCATATATAAATTCACGGTTTAAATTTGTAATGCTGGGACCAGCAGATGGCATAATGGTTACATCGCTGGACTCGCAAACAGTCAACCACAGTTCAAGTTCTGACCCAGTGGCTTAAAACTCATGCCAGGGGCATGTGGGTGCGTGCCCAAAATCCCAAGAGGAGAATGGAGGAGAAGGCATTGTGGCATGGCCATCCCCCCGGGGGGTGATTTCTCACTTTCCATCTTTCTCTGTCTCTCCAGTGAGTGCACGTGCCCTATAGCAAAATATCTGTAAAAAAAAAAAAATTAGCTACTTTATCATGTTTTCATGATTTTAAGAATTACTTTTTTGATATTAAAATGTGAAGTTAAAACTTTAAGTGTGTTCTTTAGTCATTGGCGCATTGCCTATTTCCCATTTTAGATAAAATATATTGTCATAAACTTTAGATGGAAAATAGATTGAATGTTGACAGTTTAATTTTTTTTCCTTTTCTTTTTTTTTTTTGGAGAGGTTTTTGCTATAGGGCGCATGTGCTCGCCAGACAGACAGAGAGAGACAGAGAGATAGAAAGCGAGAAATCACCCCCCAGGGGGGATGGCCACACCACAATCCCTTCTCCTCCATTCTCCTCTCAGGATCTTGGGCATGCACGCACACACGCCCGGCGTGAGTTTAAGCCACCGGGTCCAGGACGCGAACCGCGGTCGACTACCTGGGAGTCCAGCGACATAGCCATTACGCTAACTGCTGGTCCCGACAGCTTAATTTTGATATAATTGTTATACTTTCTCAATAAAGGTTATAAATGTGTAGCTGAGAAAAAATTATAAAATGAAAGACATTTAATTTTAAAAAGTTACCACTCAGGCTGTGGTGAAGGAAGCTGATGGTAGCGGGACAGGGTGTAGAAACAGGGAGACAACTGGGACGCAAGGTCAACAAGCCACGTGAGAAATGGAGGGCTTGGACTGGGCAGGAGCACTGCCATTAAGGCCAGCATGATCGGCTGGTGTCCTACATAGGGAGTATGAGTGACAGAGACACGTCTTGAAGTATTCCTAGGTTTTCAGGTGGAGATCCAGAGAAAGAGGACATTGTTCAAAGGAGAGAACAGAGAGAATGTAATTGATACGAGATGTAAGAAGGGGACAGACAGAAATAATTCTGGAAGGAGAATGTCTAAGCCCAGGACAGTAAGAGACAGGACCAGAATTAACAGAAAGATTCTGGTGGGAGCAAAATAAAATAATAATAATAATAATAATGGCATGAGTGACAGGCAAGAAAGTCAAAAGAGTGTACCAAGAAGATTTAATAAAGAGAATAAGCAGATGTAAATAAACACAGAGAAGCTACTCTTGAAACACGAACGTGATTCCCAAATTGGTCCCTGTAAGTGCCCCTATGGGCACTTAGAACCAGCTGGCATTGTATGGGGAGCCATGACTCCCAGACCATGAGAAACAGCTACGTCCTTATGGAAGGAGAACAGAGTCTAGAAACTTTCTCTCCTATTAAAAAACCATTAGAAAGCTAGCCGTGGCCTGATGGTTAAGGGAGCTAGATCCTTCATGGCTGACTGCATGGTTCAAGTCCCAGACCTAGCAGCTTAAAAACCATGCTGGGTATGTGTGTGAGTGCCCCAAAATCCAAAAGGAAGGAAAAATGGAGTAGAGATGGGCATGACTGTTCCTGAGGGTTGCTTTCTCATTTGCCTCTCTTTGTCTCTCTCTGGTCAGCACACATGCCTTCTGGCAAACAAAAAATTAAAAACCATTAAAGAAAAAAATGTGATTTTTTTTTTGATAGGTTGTTGCTATAGGGGACGTGTGCTCGCCAGAAAGAGAGAAACAGAGAGACAGAAAGCGAAAAATCACCCCCCGGAGGATGGCCACACCACAATCCCTTCTCCTCCATTCTCCTCTCGGGATCTTGGGCACGCACGCACACACGCCCTGCCTGAGTTTAAGCCACCGGGTCTGGGACTTGAACCACAGTTGGCCACATGGGAGTCCAGCGACATAGCCATTATGCCAGCTGCTGGTCCCCAAAATGTGATATATTTATACAACAGAATACCACATGGCAATGAGAATGAGTGAGCTATAATTTCATACACCAATATGAATGAAACTCACAACTATAATATTAAATGAAAGAAGCCAGACAAAAACCAACACATTATATCATTTCATTTATGTAAAATATAAAGAAACCAGGAAAAACGAATCCATGTTTATAACTGTCTCTATGCCTTGCAGAGAGAGACTAAAACTGGGAGGCAGCAAAAGGGGGACTTCCAGGGCTGCTGGTAATCTTCCAGATAGATCTGGGCGCTGATTACACAGCTGTCTTCAGTTAGTAAAAATTCATTGAGCTGTACTTTTCTATATTATATTTTACTTCAATAAGAAGTTTTTAAAATGCCATTATACCAGGCCATATTTCCTGTGTCCAGGGAAGAACAGAGCTATCTACTTAGAGTTCTTATTACAGATTAGCATTTATCCAAAGCAAGAACAGGAAGACATAAGCAGCTTACAGGATTCATCAAATAATCTCAGTCAGCCACGTGTACCTTGGGCTCGGGGAGGAGAGACAGGCCTTGCTTCCCGAGGAAGACGGCCAGAGCGCTCCGGCCGCAGAGGGGTAAAATCGAGCTGTAATGTTTTCCCGTCCCTTGGGGAATGAGGTTATGCCGTGCCTCGCACACAACTGCCAAGTGTAAGAGGCTGTTTTCTGTATCCAGGCCAGCTGGGCCATAAGCTGCATGAAATGAGGGACAAGTGACTTCTTCAGAAAGCAGAACAGAACACCCCGGGGAGCTGGGAACTGTGCATCCCACAAAACCGCCCGCCATTTGTCTTCCTCTGGCCCCCTTTAATGATTTAAGAGTTCTTGTTGCCGTGTTATCATCCATCAACTGCAATGACTGAGCAGCCCCTAAAAACTGGAGTTTTTAAAATGTAACTATCCGTGACCTAAATTTCCTGCTGGCTCTGTTGGCCCCAGGTTAGCCTTGTTTGTCTATCATCGAGGGAGCCAATAAAAATAATAAAAACTGGTCCACGCTGGCTTTCCAAAGCCTCTATAAGAATATTCGCACTCCTCCTCTCAAAGCCAATGCAACCAGTCCGTTCTTTGGTTGTGCTCTTGGCCACTTCTGCCCCTCCTGACAAAACATTCCGTGGAATATGTACACTATACAAAAACCCGTTTTGTTTTGAACATCTTCCTTGCTTTTTTGCTTTCTTTTAAATCTGGCTAAGTAGTCATTTTACGGACCTTAGCAGGCAGTAGGAGTGATGTCATTCCGCTGACTTCAGCAGAGGGGCGACACTTTGGCAAATGAGGGATATATGAGATGAAAACACAAGTTTTAGCTATCTTAGTGGAAATGTGATACTGTACTAGAAAGTCTTGCTAAAAATCTGTTGGGTTTTTAACATATTTTTATTTATTTTTTTAAGTTTGCTAAAGGGCAAGTGTCCTCACCAGAGACATAGAGAGGGAAAGTGAGAAAGCACACCACCAAGTCCAAGACTTGAACTATGGTCGGTCATGTGGGAGTCCAGCACCTTAACCACCATGCCACCTGCTGGCCCCAGTCTTGCTAAAATTTGACTTCCAGGACCCAAGGAGGAAAAGCAGAGACTACTGAATGTTTGAGGAGTCGGGAGAAAGTGGTCAGTAAAAAAGGACAGCATAGAGCTGACTGTGAAAACCAGGACGGTTATCTTAAGTACTGTTTCAATGCATTTCATTTAACTTGCTGGGAAATAAGAAGCAGAAGGGCACTTCAGTGGCCACCACCTCGGCCTCCCGTATGACAGTGACCAGCATCAAGGAAAGACTCCAGGGTAATGAAGCACCGTCCCTCACATTCACGGCCCGCCCACAGAAACCTGCTGCTCAGGGGAGCTGGGTCAAGGCTCCGGCACCCACCAGCATCCAGCCAGGAGCCCTGCAGGCTGGACTGGCCTATTTAGAAGCAATTCTGGAATGTTCTCTGCTTCAAAGGGGCAATCAGAACAAATGCAAGAAAAAGCTCAAGGGCTGAAATAGGGGTTCAAAGGCAAGATCCTGAAGGCAGCAAGTTTGCCTGTAGAGGTCTCCGCTTTCCTCTCTGACTTCGTCCTCTCTGTCCCCACCCAGAGCTCACTGGCTTCTTCCTGGCACCAGTAAATGAAAGGCTGGATGAGGGATGGCTGAACTCTTCTAAGAAAAATAGGGGGGTAAGAGAGATTCTTTTATTCTTTAATGTTAAATTTCTGGTTTGATGGTAGCTGGGGAATGATTTGGCATCGAAAAACCTGGATCTCCTCAAATCACATCTTACAGAAATTAACTAAAGGACGTATAATCTTGCTCTCCTCTTTGTAAAATGCACTAGATTCAGAGGTAAACATCTCATTCCCTTTAAAGGAGACTATGAAGGGCCATCATTTAAGCCCTTCTATACCACTCAACTATAGCAAGGCACTAGAATCTGGGTCTCAAGTTCTCCGTAAACAGGAGGAGAATTCCACACACTTCAGCAGGACTTCATGGACTATAACTGAGCTGAGCACTTTGTAAAGTATTATATACTTACTTTACTACCACACTTATTACTATGTTATTACTTTCCTCTCCAAAAGCATGCTTCAATTTACAGAGAGGCCTGGTGCCTAAACACTCACCTGGCCACAACCTTGCACCCACTGAATCTTGGTCACTTGTTCAGTGGAGTCCCTGAGCCCCGGTGTACTGGCGCGAGCCCTGCCAAGTCTTTCAGGTGTCCCTGGGCACAGCTGTGACGTGGTGACATCACACCCTCCACAGTGTAAGTCCCACAGCTCCATGCCCAGGTCCGACCTGTCTGGTCCCATAGAGGTCCTGGCTTTCATTGTGACCACCTAGAGAACACCATCCACAAGCAAGAACAGGTGACACTCCTTAGAATAAACTTAAGAGCAGTGAGAGGCAAAGCGACTGGGAAGTCCTGACAGGGAATTCCTTGCCCAGCTTCCCCCAAAAAAACTTCAAGTAGCCACAGTGCTATGTAGTCGCCACAGAGCTGTCCCCATGACTGGGCCATGCGCTGTTCTTCCCCGGGAAGTGACGGCCACCTCAGGAGTGTGCCCTCTTGTGTCCACTTTACTCCTCTTCCTGATTCCTTTCCCTTTATTCCCTCGCTCTCCCCGAGTCAGGACCCACTCCCTCTCCTTTAAACCGCTATCGTGTACATTTTGCTTTGAACCCCTTTATTGGGAAAGTAGGACAAAGATACTAGATCACCAAGGTGGGTTAAGCAAGAAGGGCTTGCTTAAAGTTTTAAGTTTGAGTGTGAGTGAGTGTGTGAGTGTGTGTGTGTCTTGTCTCTGCAAGTACAGACTTCCAAAAATTTGGGGATAGGAAAATCTGAAGGAAAGGGAAACTCGCTGTCTATGCTGGCGTAATCGCTAAAAAAAAAAAAAAAAAAAACACTAATCTGTGTGATAAAAAAAGGATCTAGGGGACCAGCAGGGGGCATGGTGGTTAAGGTAGTGGACACTCCCACATGGCTGACCACGGGTTCGAGTCCTGGACCTGGTGGTTTGCTTTCTCACTTCCTCTCTCTCTCTCTCTCTCTCTCTCTCTCTCTGTCAAATTTAAAATAAAGGAATGAATAAATAAAATTTAATAAATAATTATAAAAAAATAAACAGATAAAGAAAAGGATCTAACTGGGACCAGACAAAAGCACTGTTCTGCGGGCAATCTCACATGGGGAGGTTCCCAGTTCAAGTCCAGAGACTTCCCTGAGGACACCAAGCACACTGTGTGCCAATGGTCTGGGGCGAGCTAAAGGCTGAGAGTGGACCCCAGCATCAGAATCCTGTCAGGGATGCTCTCTCTTTTTCTCTCTGTCTTACTTATGGAACAAATTTTAAAAATACAACATTTTGAAAATAGTAAAGCTAATTACTGTAAGGCCGATGGAGCCGTAACCTCGGGCAGTTATGGAGGGCAACACAGGTTATTCTCCTGCACTGCAGCGGGGACTCGATGCCCAGCTCTGCCTCCCTCTCCGGAACCACCTCGCTCCCTCTCCATTCCGTCTGTGGGAGCCACAGTGGCCATCAGCACACCCCCGCTTTCTCTCTCCACAGAACTGTGCACCACCGTACTCACCAGGTCTCACTCAGGTGCTTTGTGCATTGCTGCTGTCACTAAAAGGCTCAGGGAGGCTGGGGTGGCCGTCTACATTTTCTGTGATAGCCCCAGAGTCTAAAATGTGCCTGACACATGGTGGTGACTCAATAGTTAGTGGGTAAATGGAGGTCTACTATCTATTGACGAGGATGTATATGGCGGTCTCAACTGGGCTGGACTGAGGTGTATATCATGCTGGGTAAAGTCTCTTCACAATCCAAATGATAAATGATGTATAGTGATTTAATGTATGAATAATAATAAAAAATATATAAATAAAAAATATATAAATAATGTAAAAGAAAGTCTAAATAAATAAATAAATAAATAAACAAACAAATAAATGGATGACTCCATAAATGAAGTCTCTAAAGAATGACACCTGACAAGGCATGGTTTTTCTTCAAGTGGCCTTTTCTCACATACCACTTTTTTTCTTATTATGATAAAACGTATATAACACAAAATTTGCCATTTTATTTTTTGGGTTTTTTTGAGAGGTTTTTGCTATAGGGCGCGTGCGCTCGCCAGACAGAGAGACAGAGAGATAGAAAGCGAGAAATCACCCCCCAGGGGGGATGGCCACGCCACAATCCCTTCTCCTCCATTCTCTTCTCGGGATCTTGGGCACGCACGCACACGCGCCCAGTGTGAGTTTAAGCCACCGGGTCTGGGACTCGAACCACGGTCGACTACGTGGGAGTCCAGCGACATAGCCATTACACTAACAGCCGGTCCCAAAATTTACCATTTTAATCATCTACAAGTGTACTTTCCATCCCTGTGAATTTGACCACGCTAGGGACCTCATTTAACTGGTAAAATACAATATTTGTCTTTTCACTTAGCATTAATGTCTTTGCAGTTTATTTATGTTGTATCAGGTGTCAGAATTTCACTCCTTTTTAAAGGAAAATAGGATTCCATTGCATTCATATGCCACCTTTTGCTAATCCTCCATTCATCAATGAACATTCAGGGGGTTTCTGCGTGTCAGCTATTATGCGTAATGCTGCTAGGGATGCTGGTATAGCGGATCAACGCACTTTCCAGAGAGAGAAGAAACAGGATGAGGCCTGAGGGCTCATGATGTCTGATCCTTGCCAACACTTCAACCCCCTTTCTTCGCCTCAGCGGCAAAACAAAATGTCTGCGAAGCACCCTGGCTGCCGGACAAACAGGAATCCCTGAGGCTGCATCGGTTAATGCCTGGTGTGACTTGACATCTTGGTTTGGAACTAGGCCTGTTTTACAAGAAGGTGCATCAAAAGGCCAGAGGGCATAATGGAAAGAAAGAAATCTGAGGCCAGCCAGCGGCATGGTTAAGGCCACGTGCAGTTCCAGCTGCAGACCTGAGGCCTGAAAAACACACTGGGCGCGTGTGTGCGTGTGCCCAAAACTCCGAAAGGAGAAGGGACTGCAGGATGGCCATTCCCATGGCGGGTCTGTTTCACTTTCCCTCTCTGTCTCCCCGGTGAGTGCATGTGCCTACAAGAAAATGTTAAAAAATTAGAGAGCAAAAGAAAGAGAGAAATTTTTAAATTACAAGAAAAATATGAGACAAACATAAACCAATTTATTATCTAAAAAAAGGTAAAGTTGTGGGGCCAGCAGGTGGCACGGTATAACACTGGACTCCCAAATGGCTGACTGTGGTTCGAGTCTCAGACTCGGCAGTTTGAAAATCACACCAGGCACATATGCGTGCGTGCAGAAAATGCCAAGAAAAGAATGGAGGAGAAGGGATTGTGGCATGAACATTTTCCTGGGGGGGGGGGGTGTCTCACTTTTCTTCTCTCTGTCTCTCTCTCTCTCTCTCTCTCTCTCTGGAAAGTACATGCATTCTATGACAAAAATCTAGGGAAAAAAAGACAAAGTTAATGAAAATGAGAGAGAATTCTGGCAACCTGAGGTAAAAATAAAGCATTGTTTTCATTCTTGCTGCAAATAGTGATATAGGGGCACAGGAAGTAAGGTGGAGCCCTCTTGCAACTCAGACAGCCAGTGGTGGAGAATTGGCTTTGAGACCACAGAAGGGCCAGAGGCCATACTCTGAGGATCAGGGAATACCGTAGTACCCAAGACGCCCACAAAGAAACAACCTCTGCACAATGGATTCTTGCAATCTAGGTCCACATAGGAAGATAAAGCACTTAGTGGTGTTGGAGCAAAGGAAGAGAGTCATGTGAGTAGGAAAGAGAGCTGTGATCATAAAAAGCAAATCAAGGACTTTTACTCTCTGTCTGAAGATGAGTGTGTTATACTATTGCAATGGTTTCGGGACTCCCCCCAAAACCCATGTGTTAGAACTTGGTTGTATTATGACGATATCAAGTTTTGATACCTTTATGGCTTTGAAAGGTGGAAACTTTGGAAGTGATGAAGTGATTAAGGTGCAGCCTGATGACTTATTTCTGGTGTGTTTATACAGAGAGGAAATGAGACAGACACATACTCTGCTCTGCTCAGCTCTGCTCAGTTCAAGCTCCTGCCCTCAGCCATGATGTGGTGTGGTCTCACCAGAAGTGGCGCCTGGACCTTGGACCTCCGAACCATAAAGTAAACCTCTACTCACTTAAATCACCCAGTTTCAGGGATGTTTTGTTCTTAGCAACAAAACAGACTAGAAAAACTACCAATTATCTCCTCTTCTGAAAAACCTGCCTAACCTCCTCCATCTAAGAACAACTCCTTTGCTTAGAATTACACCTCTATCCTTTTCTCCACCAGGTAATTCCTGCTTGCTCTTCAGTATTTTATGCACATGTCCCCCCTTCTGGGAAGTCTATCCAGACTGGTCAGTCCTCAGCACTGCAGGCAGAGAGGCTCACTGTGCATACCCATAATGCTTTGTGTTGTCTCCCACTCCAGGATGTAGCCACACAGCAACTCCCGTACTTAATTCCCTCCGTAGCGAGTACATCCAAGATGCGTGTCTCATTTACTGGAAGGTGACAGTCTCCTGGTAACTGATCCAGCAGAACGTGAAAACTGATGTGGAAGACCTTATTCAAGTAGAATCAAGCACATATTAAGCAGAAAACTGATAATGGCCAAAGTACAAATAATGGGTCAAAAATTTCATCCCAGCAGGTGGCATGGTAGTTAAGGTGCTGGATTCCCACATGGCCAAGCAGTTTTGAGTCCCAGATCCAGCAGCTTGAAAAAAAACACAACAAATAAATCAATTGGGGAAAAAAATTTAATCAACCCTAAAGCACAGTCATGTTTTAAGCTATCCAGCTCCTAAGCACTTTCAGATGCTCCTTAATGAGACGGTCCATAGCAGTAATCTGATAAGTATATCCAAACACTTGATTTGTGTTTGAACTTTGTTTAAAAACCATTTTAAAAATTCACAGTAACCTAAAATAAAGATAATGCCAAATGTTAATATTTTGTAATGATATAAAGTCCATCAAAAGCAAGAGAGAGAAGAACATATAGGACGAATCTCTGTAATCTGCGATGCTTCCCCCAATGCAAGCACGTCATTAAAATTCTAAGGATTAGTTGTGCCATTTACACTGTATCTTCTTAACCACACGGATTATTGGGGGCTATGTATAAATAATTAAAGGTATACTACAATGTCTTGGAGTAATATCAGCCTAGACACTACGGTGGGCCTTCTTGTTACAATAATATATCTAAGGGGACTTCAAAAAGTTCACGGAGAATGGAATTAAAGTGTAAGTTTGTTTTGAAGCCAAATCTTTTTTTAATCTATACACAGGTTTTTTTTTTCATAATATGCATTTTCCATGGACTTTTCAAAGACACTTTCTATATTCCCATATGTTACAATAATAAACAAATGATAGTAAACTTACTTTTCAGTTCATTGTTGGTTTGCAAAAATGTTTACATAGACTACAAAAATGAAATGAAAACAAACTGGTAAACTGAGACCAGATTTTGTATAACAAGCCAACAGAAATCTGGTACTGGACTATCTGGTGGTGTGGTGGTGAAGGCAGTGGATCCCACATGGCTAACTGAGCAGTTCAAGCCCCAGACCTGGTGGCTTGAAAAACACACTGGGTACATGTACATGTATGACCCAAGTGTGAAAAGGGGAAATGGAAGAGAAGGGATTGTGGCATGGCCATTTCCCATGAGGGGGTACTTTCTCACATTCCTTCTCTCTTTCTCTCTCTCTGTCCCCTCCTTTCTCTGGCAAATGCACATGCCTTCTAGCAAAACTTTTTTTTTTTTCCTAGCAAAACTTCTTTTAAATACAAAGGAAGAAAAGAAAAAATTTGGCATTTTGTAGGAAACTATTGACTTCTGTGAAGGAATACAGAGATTTGGACTTCGGTTGCCTTCAAGATGGGAGATTTGAAATTGGAACTCCTGTTTTAACTCATATTTCCAAAGTGAATTAAAGCAGTCACAAATTGGTAGTGTTCCTAATGACCCATTAGCTTCAAGGTTACAAGCCAAGTCAAACAATCTATGAAGGAAAGCACTGCTGATTTAGGCCTGCCAAAGATTATATATAATACCAAAGATTATTCTACCAGATATGAACTCACAACCAAAAAGCACAAAACACAAAAAAGAAGCAAGCTATTTATGAGTCAGCAGATATACAACGCAGGAGATTCAGATCCCAGTGATTTCAATAGTGAAATGACCAATGAGAACATGTAAGCTAGTGGACTAACCCCACTGACTAGTGGTTAAGGAAGCTGGATCCCACATGGCTCACTGTGGTTCAAATCCCAGCCCCAAAGGCTCAAAAAATACACTGGGCACACGTGTTCATGCTCCAAACCCCAGCAGGTTGGAGAAATGGAGGAGACTGCAGCATGACCACACCCATGTGGGGGGTGCTTCCTCCCTCTCTCTCTGATGAGCACACACACACCCTCTGGCAATTAAAAAAAGAAAAGAAAAAAAATGAATGCATGTAAGCTATACGCGAACTGTTAAAAAAATAAAATATGAGAAAATAATCAAGGTGGAAATAAGAGACTGAGAAATGTTTTTATTATAAATTAACAAATTATAGTTGTGTATATATATATATATATATGTATATATATATATATATTTATTTAAGGGGTAGTAAGTAGCATGTGATTAAATCAAGCTATTTAACATATCTATCACCTCAAAAAAGTATGATTTTTTCTGTGGTGAGAACTTTTAAAATTTACTCAGCAATTTTGAAATATGCATATTATTAGCTACAATCACCATGCTGTGCAATAGATCTCAAAAACTTGATTTGACCTAGCTGAAACTTTGTACCTTTGACCAACATGTCCTCATTCTCTACTCACCCCTGCAAGCCTCTGGTAACCACCTTTCTGTTCTCTGCTTCCCTGAGTTCAAATGTTGTGGATGCCCCGTGTAAGTGAGAGCGCAATATTTGTCTTCCTGTGCTTGGCTCCTTTCACCTGGTGTAATGTAGTCCACGTTCATCCACACTGTCGCAAATGACAGAATTTTCTTCTCTTTTAAGACTGGCACTTGGGACCAGCAGTTAGCATAACGGCTATGTCGCTGAATTCCCATGTAGTCGACCGCGGTTCGAGTCCCAGACCTGGTGGCTTAAACTCACGCCAAGCACGTATGCATGCGTGCCCAAGATCCCGAGAGGAGAATGGAGGAGAAAGGATTATGGTGTGGCATCCCCCCTAGGGGGTGATTTCTCGCTTTCTGTCCCTCTATCTCTCTCTGTCTTTCTGGCAAGTGCACGCTCCCTATAGCAAAAACCTCTCCAAAAAAAATAAAAGACCGAATGGCACTCCACTGTGTAGAAATACCACATTTTTGATGAACACTTAGGTTGATTCTATAATCAGCTATTGTAAATGGTGCTGCAATTACTTTGGGCGTGCAGCTCTCTCTTCACGTGCTGTTTCCATCATGCCCAGAAGCGAGACTGCTGGATTACACTATAATTCACCGTTAGGTTTTCAAGGAATGTCTATGTCCATAATTGCATTCCCCACCGCGTACAAGGGTTCCCTTTTCTTTACATCCTTACCTACACCTGATAGCTTTCATGATTTCGCTAAGCATCATTCTAACAGGTGTATGGAGACAGTGGATTGTGCTTTTCATTTGCATGCCTGTTTCTTTCTTCTGCTCTTGCTATCTCACTTGTGACTTAATGGTTTTCTCTGGTAAGCTTAAAAACCTTTCTATTCACAGTTTATGCATCTACTACAGATTTTTGCTTTGGGTTACTAGGAGGCTCATATAAAACATCTTTTAGTTTTAACAAGCTATTTCAAGCTGATAAGAACTTCACTTTGACTACATTCAACAACTTTACACTTTTACTCTTCCCCTGCCACCATATCATACAGACATACAGACATACCACACAGCAGATTCAGGCTCCAATGACGTCAATAGTGGACTTATCAATTAAAGAACATAAGTTATATATGAGATGCTCAAAAACAAAAGATTAAAAAAAAAAATAAGGCTGAGGGACCAGCAGTTGGCATAATAGCTATGTCGCTGGACTCCCACGTAGTTGAGCGCGGTTCAAGTCCCAGACCCGGTAGCTTAAACTCACGCCGGGTGTGTGTGCGTGTGTGCCCAAGATCCCGAGAGGAGACTGGAGGAGAAGGGACTGCAGCGTGGCCATCCCCCCTGGGGGGGGGGGTGATTTCTCACTTTCTATCTCTCTGTCTCTGTCTGTCTGGAGGGCACACGTGCCCTGTAGCAAAAATCTCTCAAAAAAATAAATAAATAAATAAGGTTGGAATAAGAGCATCAAAAAAACCTGAAATTTAAGATAAAAGAAGAATTTTTAAAGTAAAAAGCAACATATTTGAAATTTTAAAATACTGACTTCAAATAATGAGAAAAATAGTGAAATAGAGGATAAATCTGACAAGATTAATAAAACTATGGCAAAGAAAAAAATATGAATGAAACAGGATTAACTGGAGTTCCATAATAATAATAATAAAGAGATAAACTACTGGACCAGATAATGTATGGGAATTTTCCAGAACCAAAGAAAAATATAAATGCACAGACTCAGGAAATATGATGTATATCAAGCAGAGAAAATGCAAAGAAATCAAGATTAGACTAACCTTACAGTGAAATGTTTAAAAATAGACACACACGTGAATCTGAGAAGCAGCCAAAGGACAATGGCTCACACACAAAGGGACGGACATCACAGTGACCGCAGATGCCTCAGCAGCCACATGAGAAGCTGGACGCAGCAGAGGAGGTAACAGCAACAGAGAACCAGTCATGGCCGTGCACTTGGCGTCCACTACAGTGCCAAGCACCTCCTAAAGTGCTCAGAAAAAGCTGGCCAAACAAATCAGCTCTATTCTTCATCTCTGCTTCCATCGAATAATTAAGGTAGACATTGGGGAAAATAAAATGAGACTCATATTAATGAAATCTGAAATTGGCTTATTTCCTCATTTTGGGGTGGAGGTGGGGGGCGTACGACAGTAAATTCACAAAAGGATAATCAGCTGCTAATTTGAAACAGTGAGTCCCCACACCCCCCAGACCTCACCCCTTGTCCTCAGTCAACAGAAATGCCTTTTATTCAGTACAGTTAGGCATGGCATGTTTTTGCTTATAATAAAAACTCGTATCGTCTGTGCAGATGTGTGCCTCTGCGGTGTAGCTCACAAGTGCTCTCTGCATGCCTGCGACAGACCGCTGCTCCATACTGACGGCAGAAAGTCCTACTCAGCTCTCGTTTAGGTATAATCTGGAGTTTCATGTTCTGCTGACGATAGACAAATCCTTTTCCCCCAACAATGGCTGCATATTTCACCCATCCCATGGAATTCCACCGGCGTCTGAGTTGAAATACAGGAACCCATAAGGTATCCTAACAATTAGCAAAAATTTCAAGTCACTTTTTAGAATTAATACTTTTGCCGCTTAACTAAAAGGCAAATATTTCTAGTACAGAAACAAATTTTATTTCTTAAAATAAAGCTATGTCATGTGATATAGTTTAGCTTGGGTAGAATTTTTGAGTTTCCTGTTTTCAGAGACTAGGAAATTGGATGTGCAAAATCACTTGAGACAAAATTGTAATGTTTTCCAAATTATTCAATATGGCCAAAAAGTCCTAGGAAATTCAACATTTTATTTTACATAGAACAAGATTAAACAAAAAAAATTTTTTTGTTAAATTTATTTATTTACTGTCATTCACTGTACATCATTACAGCATACAAAGTGAGATTTTCCCTTCAGAGTACCCTGTATATTGGCTCAATCAAGCACATCAACATACATGTTATCATCAACAAATAATTTTCCATTTCTTGTTTCCTGTATGTTTTGCTTTTTTTTCCCATCCATGTTTCCCTATCTCTCACCATCTGCCATCTTCCACTCTCCTCCCACACTGTCTCTGCTATCTATGTTTGCTTTCTATACTTTTTCCCCCCACATTTCATTGAGTCACTAAAGATCCTAATTAATCTAAAGATTTTCATAGCAAGAACAGCTGATATATACATTTCCATGAACACAAGTCCAACTTTAGGCATAAGCCTCAGTGAGTAGAATGAACATCCTATAAAGTAGCACCTAGCTGGGGCTATATATCATACTGCAGTCATCGAATAGGTATTTTTAATGCATTTTTTTTAATTTCAAGAAAAACAGCTTTAGTTATTTTTTTTCTGAAACTTTTTAAACTTAATTTACTTCCTTTCCCTAAGCATCATCACAGCATACAAAATGTGATTTCCCATCCAGAATATACTGCATAGTGGCTTAATCATGCATGTTATTATCAAGTATTTTCCATTTCTAGTTTCTAGGATATTTTTTTACCCCTATTTCTGACCCTCTGTCCTTTTCCACTCTCTTCTCACACTCTCTCTGGTGTCTACAGCTGTCTTCCATTCCTTCCCCACCCCCCACATTGTATTGATCACACAATTTCTTAAATAATCTAACTACTTTCAATAGCAAATTCACTTGGTACTATTAAGAAAATCAGTTTTAACTTAAATCAAAGAAATGCTAAGGAACTTTGCTTAAAGCCAGGAAACAGGTTAGGATTCTGTTCAAATGGTAGGTGCATGAACCTATCCATATCTCAAGACAGGACACAAATCCTTACAACCAGATAACAAAGTCTACAAGAAAATCAGCAATATTTTAGCCAAAAGTCATAAAATTATACTTCACCAATTCAGTCTCATGTACTTTATCTTCTGTTGTGGTTTGATCTTCCCGATTAAATTCTGGGCTATAATATTCAACTCCAGACTTGTCCCTACGATTAACTTGCCCACTTTCTTAGTTTTTGAACTCTTATTTCTGTGTGTCTGTATTTAATTTTCCTGATATAGCACTCCCTTGAGAACTTCTTGGAGATCTGGTCTGGTGCTGGTAAATTCTTTCAGGTTTTGTTTATCTGAGAATGTTCTTGTCTTTTCTTCCCACATGAAAGATAATCTTGCCGGGTACAGTATTCTTGGCTGAAATTGCTTTTCTCTTAACACTTTGAATATATTTTCCCATTCTTTCCTTGCTCGCATTATTTCCGATGAGAGGTCTGCTGTTAGTCTCATGGGATATCCTTTGTAGGTAACTTGATGTTTTTCTCTTGCCAATCTTAGTATCTTGTCTTTGTCTTTGTGGTTTTGGTCAACCTGGCTATAATGTGTCTTGGAGAAGATCTTCTTGGGTTGATTCTATTTGGGGTCCTTTGTATTTCTTGGGACTGGATCTTTGAGTGCCTCTCTAGGTTTGGGAAGTTTTCTTGCAGGATTTCATGGAATAGATTATCAATGCCCTTATGAGTCTCTTCGCCTTCTGGAATGCCAATTATCTGGATGTTTGGACGTTTGATAATATCTAGTACTTCTCGTATATTATTCTCAAATTTTTGGGCAATTTTCTCAGTCTTTGTGTTGGATTTTTCTAGGCCAGCAATTTTCTCTTCTTCATCTGAGATTCTATTTTCTGTATGATCTAGACAGCTTTTAATACTTTCAAGGGAGATTTTGACTTATTACAGTATTACAGCCTTCATCTCTAACAGTTCTGTTTGATTCTTTTTTAAAGTATGTAATTCCACTTTTAGATCCTGCAAGAATTTCCTCACCTTCTGAAACTCATCAGCTTCTTTCTCCTTTTTCTTTTGCAGTTTATTGTCTCTCTTCTCTTCCATCTCTGTTAGCTTCGCCATTATGAACGTTCTAAATTCTTTATCAGACATTTCCATGATTTCCATTGAACTGCTTGTGGATGAAGAGGAGTTATTCTTTTCCCTTGGAGGAGAGGTATTTTCATGCTTTCCCATATTTCTTGTGGTCCTGTGGTGATTTCTAGTCATCTGATGGATGGTGTGTTTCTTCCTAATTCTTGAAGTTCAATCCTGGAATGACTAGTTTACAGGAGCCATGAGGAATCTTCTCCTGAAGGCCTCGCCTCTCCTGCCACACTAGCTTGTTTGCTGGAGGCTGAATTATCAGTAGGAAATCTTCATTTCTCTTTTACCCTCTAAACAAAAAATTTTTAGAGAGAGACTTTTGCTATAGGGCATGTGCACTCATGGAAGAGACAGAGAGAGACAGAGAGAGGGAAAGTAAGAAATCACTCCATAGGGGGATGGCCATGCCACAACCCCTTCTCTATTCTCCTTTAGTTTTTGGGCATGCACTCACATGCACCAGTGTGAGTTTCAAGCCTCTGGGTTCCAGACTCAAATTGCAATTAGCCATGTGGGAGTAAAGAGCCTTAACCACTACACCACCTGCTGGCCCCCAAAATAATTATTTTAATTGGCACGAAATGCAATGAGTTTACATGATAACTATGTACTTCTGAAATCTTTCCATTTTCCTTGGCATCCATTTTAGACATCCTAGGTTAACTGGATACTGATATAAATCTGTTATTAGTCTGTTTATTTATGCCTTGTCTTTTTTCTTTCAGAAAAGAAATTGAAGTGAAAAAAATCAAAGGCTACTTTAGAACACTGTGACATCTTTAAATTTGCCTCATGGACTATTTTATCATATATCATGGCTATAAACCATGAAGGTCTAACGTACTCAACCAGTGGGTAAGGTAACTGCTGCTTTCAGTGACTCTGGATGTGTCCTCTCAGCTTTCTGCTCATCTATAAACTAGGAGGTCTGCACAAGAGAATTTCCCAAGTTCCCTGGTTCTAGTTTTACAATTCCATAGTACATGTGGACTCTTATTTATACCTTTATTCTTCCAAGACCCTGACTTCCTTAGTTATTAGGTAAGGATCAAATACCATGACTGAGAGTTTTCCTCATTCTTCACATGTCTCTACTGATAACCATTGTTGCCCATTTTAAAATTATTTTCCATCTTTTCAAATAATATTTTTCACTTTTATGCAGAGAAGGCTCCTTCAGTTGGGAATGCACCATGAGAAAAATAGATCATTGACTACTTAGATTTAAATTAAATAATACAGTCAACACATCTTCCTATAAACAACTTCTTTCAAAAGTCTGGAAGCATAAGTAGAATATGTTTTGCCAAGTCTAAAAATACTAGATATATTTCTAAACTTATTAATGCTTGAAAATACACATAATAGCCAGAGGAAACTTTGGTTTTGAACTGGTAGAACAAAACAGATAGTTGAAACACATTACTGAAACTCTCCTTAACCTCTTGGGGCTCTCCAGAAGAGAACTGAGGAGATCCCTTGGGGAGGAAATGGGACTCTGACCTTGCCAGCAGACCCTGAGCCAAGACCAAAATGCTCTCAGTCCCACCACACCCTAAATTGCCTCTGCTTCCTACCATAGGCTCAGAGGAAGGATCAGAACAGGGAGAGGAATACTACCGTGCTAAGCAAGCGGGCAATGGAGACCTGTTCTAACTGCTGTGAAGAGGCTGCTGGTCGGGTGGGTCAGAAGAAACAGTTTTTTAAAATTTCAAATGAATGAACTCAGATGCCCTTCCCACTCTTCTCTTGCTTGTTCTCTTTTTGTTAGCTTTTCGTCCCTCCTCTTCTTTCTCTTTATCCATTAATTCTCACATTTATTTTATAAACATATAGGACACTGTGTGCTAGACAGAAGGGTTACATTGGAGAATGGGCCTCAAGGTGCATTCCCCTGCATAGCTCAGAGTTTAGCTGGGCATAGTAACGTATAAACAGATGATTACAAAATAGATAGTCTGAAGGCAGTAAACAGCATTCTTGGTGTGAGGGGAAAATATGTGTATTTAGGGCATCCAATCTAGAATGGAAAGAGGAAGTAAATAAAGCTTCCTGGAGAAAGTACAGACCATGCAGAGTCTGGAGCAGAAAGAGAGAGAGAACAGGCTAGTGGAAGGGAGAAGAGATTAAGAATTATTTTTGGGGGGATCAGCAGGTGGCATGATAGTTAAGATACTGGATTCCCCACATGGTCCACTGCAGTTCAAGTCCCGAACCTGGCAGCTTGAATATTGCACCAGGCACATGTGCATTTGCATGCCCCAAATCCTTCGAGGAGAATGGAGAAGGAGAAGAGATTATAGCCCGGCCATACCCCTGGCCATCCTTCTCTCTGTCTCTGGAGAGCACACATGCCATATGGCAAAAAACTAAACAAAAGAATGTAATTTTTTGGAAGTCAAAGTCAATTGAGGGGAAAAAAAAAAACCTTTAGCAGTAAAAAGATTATAATAAAAACATGTCTATGGGGGCTGGCAAATGGCAGGGTGGGTTAAGGGTGTTGGACTCCCACAAGGCCAACCACAGTTAGATTCCCAGACCTGGCAGCTTGCTTTTCTCTCTCTCTCTCTCTCTCTCTCTCTCTCTCTCTCACTCTCACTCTGTCCCTCTCTGGTCAAATTAAAATAAATAAATAAACAAAGTTAAGTAAAATAGTTAGGTACAAGATAACACCTTTAAGAACAAAAACGGGGACCAGCAGTTAGCGTAATGGCTATGTCTCTGGACTCCCACGTAGTCGACCGCGGTTCGCGTCCCAGACCCAATGGCTTAAAACTCACGCCAGGCGCGTGTGCGTGCGTGCCCAAGATCCTGAGAGGAGAATGGAGAAGGGATTGCGGCGTGGTCATCCCCCTGGGGGGGGGGTGATTTCTCACTTTCTGTCTCTCTGTCTCTCTCTGTCTGGTGAGCGCATGCGCCCTATGGCAAAAACCTCTTTAAAAACAACAAAAAAAGAGAACAAAAACGTACTTGCTTCTATTTCCCATTCACAAGTGACCTCCAAGTATAACAGGCTGCCTCCTCTTGGCTTCCCATGTGCACAGTGAATCCAAGCAAGGATGACGTTCCCTCAGCATTGCCACATGTAATGAGTACCTTTCAGAGACTAAAAAATTAACTAGGAAAATGGGACCAGCAGTTAGCATAACGGCTATGTCACTGGACTCCCACGTAGTCGACCACAGTTCGCGTCCCGGACCCAGTGGCTTAAAACTCACGCCGGGCACATGTGCGTGCATGCCCAAGATCCCGAGAGGAGAATGGAGGAGAAGGGATTGCGACGTGACCATCCCCCCTGGGGGGTGATTTCTCACTTTCTGTCTCTCTGTCTCTCTTTCTGTCTGCCTGGTGAGCACATGCGCCCTATTGCAAAAAACTCTCAAAAAAAAAAAAAATTAACTAGGAAAAGAAAGCTACTCCAAAAGAACTACCCCCCTGAACTACGTACTTTACGTCCCTGACTTTCAGTACTGTGGCTAGTGGTAAGGGCCATTTTAGTAGACCTTCTTTCTTGTGCCTCCAAGTTCATTTTTCTTTATTTAGTGAGATAACCGTCTCTTTAGCTTGGTACATGGCCACACTTCTCAGACCCCCCTCACGACTAGAGGTGACCACGTAAGTGAGGTTTAACCAGGGAGGCAGTGGGATCTGGTGATATGAGCAATTTCCAGGTCATGATCTTAAAGGGAAGATGCTCCTACCCCATTGCTTCCTCTCTTTCTCTATACATTTTTTTTAATTTTGCCACAGGGTGCATGCACTTGCAGCAGGGAGGAGTAGGAAGGCACAGTGAGAAAGCACCCCTCCCAGCGAGCGGATGGTTATGCTGCAACCCCTTCTCCTCCATTTCTCCCTCCTTTTGGGATTTGGGGCACGCACGTGCACCTGGTGTGTTTTTCAAGCCCCTGGGTCCAGGACTAGAACCCTGCAGTCACCCATGTGGGATCTAGCTGCCTTAACCACTATGCCACAGGCTGGCCCCTCTTTCCGTATCTTTAATCTCTGGAATAAGGGATTGTTGCAAAAGATAAACCAGTTAATCGGGACCACAAGATGGGAACAGTACAGAGAACAGAACACAGGAAACTGGGTCCAGCACCACAAAGCGACACTGCCCAGGAGACCACGGACGGAGGGTTTACAGGAAAGAGAAAGACCTTTCTGTCTTGTTCTTGTCTACTACACTTAGAGTTGACTTGCCATCATAGCCTGAAATACATTCTTTTTTTTTAAAGATTTTTATTTATTTATTTATTTAATTTGACCAGAGAGGGACAGGGAGGAGGGTGAGAAAGAAGGCCGCCAGGTCCAGGACTCTAACTGTAGTCGGCCATATGAGAATCCAGCGCCCTTCACCACTACCCCACCACCTGCCAACCCCAGTCTAAAATATATTCTAACTGAGCTATTATCAGCCCTGTATCTACAGGACTTTCCAGATGGCTGGTGAAACTCCTAAACAAGCTGCTGACAAGGAACTCAATTCAACAATCTCTGGCTTTATGTTTATTTGCTTGTTTCATGTCAAATGGCAAATAATGTCATGACAAAGAACATTTACGTGAAGATAGTGAGAATGGAGCTCTGTAGAAAGAACCACGGTGCTCGTGGACACTTAGAACCTGGTGCCTGCTCTGGCATGCAACAACCACCACCACACGCTCTCTGGCAACCATAGAGCAACGTTCCTGGTGGGCAGCATTCTCTCTCGTACATGGGTTTACTGGGATGAATTTGACTCTCTCTTTGCTAGGAAGAAAAGTATGTAGCTCCCCAAATAGGAATGATGTGAACATGGCCATTAACTAATTGACTCTCACAGATCTCAGAGTGCCAAGAAAGGGAAAGTCTTCATTTTCTTCAGACCACAGGGGCAGACTCAGTGGAACACACGGAGTCCATTAGCCTTAAATAACGATCCTCCACAATATTACATTACAGGGGAATACCCTCCCGTACAACATCTTACCTCACTCCCTTAGGGGTGGCCACCTGAAAACGACATACATGGCGGGGCCTGCACGGGAACGCTCTGCGTTCGCTCTGCGTTTCTGCTCTTCTGGAGCGGGGAGCGCGCCAGCACGTCTGCAGTGCCCCCAGAATGCCCGCAGAACAGCTGGCCCTGGTTCAGGCGGGGCTGAACCAGGTCGGCAACAAGTGCATGGCAGGCCGAGCCCCTCGCGCGGGAGCGCACCGTCTGCCTGCACCCGCGTACCAGTCAGACTCTGGGTACAAAGAACCCCTCTATGAGAAGGACGTTCTGGGCAGCCAGATTTCAGTGCACGCGAGAGGCTGTGGTCAACCTGGGAGGAGGAGGACTGTGGACCAGTTCCCACCGTGCTTGAGCACAGCTCCCGCCTCTTTCTGCTGGGAACAGCTTTCTTCAAATTCCCTGGCGCTGACCTTTACTCAGGAGATGACGACGTTTGGGACTAAAACGCTTAAGGCAGAGATACTGGGTGACACGACAAAGTCCTGCAGGACTGGGTCACTGATGACGGCACAGGTGACTGGTGGAGACGAAATGTTGAACCTCCTCGGTATCCCTACATTCCTGCACATGTTACAAGGCGGAAGGAACATGAGAAGTTGTTTCTGCTTCAACTTCAAGAGAAAGCCTTGATTGCAGTCCCTAAAAATGACAAACTGGTAGCTGCAGCGCTGTTGGATATGGATGACAGCGCACGGGGTATGGGCCCGTCACAGCTAGTCTCCCTCAACTGAATTTCTGTGGTGGAGAAACAAGAGAAGCTGTCTCTTTGAGCATAGCCATACACAGTGTAGCAGAATTAATGTGGTAGAGAAGTTTTGTGTTTTTACCTCCTTCCTGATCCCTAAATTGCCTCCTACCATCCATTGTTTGAATAGTAAAGTTCATATGAAGAACTAGGTACTGGTCCAAACCAATGTGATGATGTTTAATTTATTTAAGATTCTACTCACTTTTTTGGTAAAACATTAAAGAAAATGGACTTCTAGGACCAGCAGTTGGCGTAATGGCTATGTCGCTGGACTCCCACATAGTTGACCACGGTTCGAGTCCCGGACCCAGTGGAGTGGCTTAAACTTATGCCGGGCATATGTGCGTGTGTGCCCAAGATCCCGAGAGGAGAATGGAGGAGAAGGGATTGTGGTGTGGCCATCCCCCCAGGGAATGATTTCTCGCTTTCTGTTTTTCTGTCTCTCTCTGTCTTTCTGACGAGTACACATGCCCTATAGCAAAAACCTCTCCAAAAAAAAAAAAGCTGATCTGAATAGGAAACTAACACTTAGGTATATTACAGAAGTAATTTCTAACTGCTCTGAATTGTAATAACCTATATGTTTGTTTAATTTCAAGTGGCACTTTATGATACAAAATGCTTTCACAAATTAAAATAAATCCTTGAGATTTAAAATGTGAGTTAACCTCTTCGAAAAGGAGAGTGAACTTGTCTGGAAGATCTAGAGACTGTGCTAGACTCCTCTGTGTATACCGAAAAGACTACATTATCCATGACCTCAGGGAGTTCAAATGCAGTGGGGGGGGGGGGGGGTGCAGAGCGGAGACAGAGAGAAAGGCCCTCAGTCCAACCACAGTGCAGTGCCCCATCTTATCTTCCCCCAGGTGCATTACGGGAGCACCGAGGAGGAAGCAACTCCGTCTAGAGAGAAGACCGAAAATCTTCCTGAGTAAGTGACATGGAAAACACACCTTGAAGGACAAGCCTGTACACATGGCAGCTTTAGGAATGAAAGACGTGTCCTGGGAGGCCAGGGTAAGTGTTCTCGACCTGAATGACACGGTCTCCCAGACGCTGCCCCTCCAGGAGGCATCTGGAATTGAGGTGGGGTGTTTGGGTTGACACATAACCGAGGAGCACCCCAGGCATTCAGTGCAGGAGACAGAGTGGGGCCAGGGACACTACTGGTAGACAGCCATCGATGGCCACGCCAGTCCCGCACAGGCAGCACCTTGCCGTTCAGCTGTCATCTGCCTCTCTGGGGAGGAGAAGGCAGCTGAAGTGAGGTGACGGGGCAGAAGACCACAAAGCTGGAAGCTTCTTTAAAATAGCCTTTCTAATTTTCCTCTCTTCTTCTGACATGCAGCACTGACTTCCAGGGAGTTCCATATGGCTGTATTCTATACGTCCTAGGGGCACGTTCCAAATCCCAGGCTTAGATTCTATGCTGCCTCTGACAGCTTTCCGGTGTAAAGCTCGGATTGGAGTATGCTGAGGAAGGAGAATCTTTTCTCATTCCTCTAAAGGTACCATACAGATGAATAGCAATCCTGTTGTTTTTCTCTCTAAACTATATTTAAAAAAACAAAAAAAGAAAGAAAAAAAGAAAACTAGTTCTTGTGAGCAAGGGCGGGGTGGCTGTGATGGGTACAGGCAGAAAGATGAGAATAAGAGACACAGTCTGGTTCCTCATAGCGCCCATTCCAGGGCATCCATGCTAAAATCGTTCAGAGCTACAGGGAACGTCTAGTCCATCCGCCCCAAAGAGGACACGGAAGCGGGCTTAGCAGTCATCGTCTATTTAAATGGTTCCCAAACTTTTTGACACCAGGGACTGTTTTCACGGAAGGCCATACTGCACGGGGCAGGGAGGAGTGGAGAGAGGAGGTGATGGTTTATGAGCACGCACACCTAGACTCTTGCATGTGCAGTTCACAGCAGGGTTCCCACTTCTACAAGGAGCTGATGCCGCTGCTGCCCTGACAAGGAGGCGGGCTCAGGCCGCACCATGAGGGTGGGGGACGCTGTAAATGCAGAGGGCACTTGGCCACTGCCACTCACCTGCGGCTGTGCGGCCCAGTCCCCAACAGGCCAGGACTGGCACGGGTCTGAGCCCCAGGGGTCGGGGACTCCTGTTTGACCTAGACCGGTTGTCCCAGCTTGCAGACTTCCATACAGAGCTGCTCTCAAAATTCCATTCTACGCTCTGAGCTTCCTGCTTCCTAACTTCCGATGCTATTTTTCCATGCCAGGGGCCTACTTCCAGTCAATAAGGCCGTCCACACAGCCAACAACAAAGCTATAAACATGGCTTTCAAAACATGTATTCATCGTCTAAATTGAATTAAAATCACTTCAAAACATGATCCTAGGCTACTGTGTTAGTTACTAATAGTAATAAAAAGCACGCGTGCACATGTGCACACACACACACACCACAGCTTCAAGATATCTGAGTTTAACTGTGATCATAATCTGTAACTGAAACTGTCACTTTCTTCATTCAATCTCTTTCCAAGGTTAATTTGTAATAAATGAGCAAGTTTCAACATAAAAGCATGATAAATAAAAGTTAATAAAACTGGCTCCAAGTTCATTAAATTTCTTTTCCTGCAGAAATATCCTGCCCTCCTTCAAATGCAACATGAATGTCTCTGTGAAAGTAAAGCAGAAAACCATGAAACATACAAAACAGAAACTACTACTAAAAAAAATAAATAAATAAACATAACAAAACAAAAAACAAGAGGAATTCTCTGATATATAACTGAAAATCTGCAAAGAAGGACGTATTTTACATTGCTCTTTCTGAGATTCTGGTCAAGTTATGATTGTGAACAACGGTGAACACTGACTTCGCTTTTGACTGCAGGCCAGGTACTTTCTCGCATTTCACACGTATTTGACCCACTTGAGCTTACAAGGGCCCTATGAGAGGGTTCCACTATTATTCCCATTTTATACCCGAGTCTTTGCCATCCTACAAGGTCTGGCTTAAATTTCACTTCCTCACAAGTCCTTCCTTAATTAGTCTGCCTCCCCCCAACCATTCAAATTACTTTCCACTTCTGTCTTTTCCCACTGCAGGACGTATATAGCTGACCCTAAGGTTCTTCGTGCATGTTTCTCGAAACAGCCATTGCATTACCGGTTTCTGGACAGGCTGACTGTCCAGTTCATATCTGAATCCCTATGGTGTCCAGCAGCGGTTCTCACACAAAGAACACGCCCAGCAAATGTTTGCTGAATTAACTCTAACATTAATATGGGAAAAAAAGAAGAAAGGAATGTATCAGCATCTTTAAAAACAAAGAGCCACGAATAAGAAAGAATAAGCAATTATTCTTCACATCTACAGATGAGAAAGCAAAAGAGATCCCAGAGATTACGGGATAAAACAGTTAAGCAGTAGGTAAACATTAAACCATAATTACACTGAGAGAAAATACAGGTGACTGCTTACATCATCTTGAGAAGTAAAAGGCTGAGATATGACACTGGAAACAAAATCAAGGGAAAGGAAGTAAGCGTGTGGTCAAGAGAGCCAGCTCTGAGTCGGGCTGCATGGGTACTATGCCCAAGTTGCTGTCTGTGGAGTCAGTTACTTCATCTGCAAAATGGGGATAAAACTGACTCCATACGTTGTAGGGCGGAATTAGTGAAATGATTACTATAAAGCTCTTAACGCAATGCTTGACAGACACAATGCCTTCCGCAGATGTTTAAAAAGAAACCAATAGGGCCAGCAGGTGGCATGGTGGTTAAGGTACTGGACTCCCACATGGTCGACCATGGTTCAAGTCCTAGACCCAGTGGCTTGAAAATCATGCTGAGCATGTGTGTGTATATGCCCAAAAACCCAAGGAAAAGAGCAGAGAAGAATGGATTGCAGTGTGGCCATTCCCCTGGGGGTGATTTCTCACTTTCACTCTCATTGTCTCTCCGTCTCTCTTCAATGAGCACATATGGCCTATGGCAAAAACCTTAAAAAAAAAAAAAAGAAAAGATAGATTTGACTGTTTATAAATAACATGGGTATTCTAAAAACACCAATAAACAAACAAACATCAAATGTCAAATAGGAGGGAAAACAATTTGATATCCCAATTGGAAATCCCAATAATAAAAAGGAGAGCAGATGCTAACATTTCACAAAATATATACAAATGAAAATAAACAATATGAGGAAACACCTGACTTACTTAAATAGTAATATTCTGCTTGCTTACTAAACCAGCAACATCCAGGCAATATGAAGCCACAGACGTGCTCACAGAGCTTTGTGGAGAGTTCAGACTGAAAGATTTCAGAGAGCATGTTGCCAGGAATCATCAAACACCTTAAGATGTATGTACTTTCTGATCTAAGAAATCTAGGCTTTTATATCAAGAAAACAATCATTGATATGTACAAACACATAAACTGCAGTCCTGTTTGTAAGGATGAAAACTGAATATAACCTAGTGATTCACACTGAGAACTGCAAATTACAATTCCTTTACACAACTGTGAAAGTTGTGATCTTATGGAAGATCTTTAATGCCATGAAGGAAGAAAACAAATGACAGAGCAGTATTATTACACAGTCCTACTTTCATTAAAACAATAACAAAGTGTGTGAGGGTGTGTGTATTGAATACACACACACACACACACACACGCACACACAAAGACCTGACAGGAAATATACCAAAATGCTAACACAGTGATTCTCTCTCCATAATGCAATTATAGGTAACTTAGGAAAGTTACAGCATTTTTTTTTTTTAGAGATATTTTTGCTATAGGACCTGTGTACTCACTGGAGAGAGAGAGACAGAAAGATAGAAAGCGAGAAATCACTCCCCAGGGAGGATGGCCATGCAGCAATCCCTTCTCCTCCATTCTCCTCTCTGGATTTTGGGCATGCATGCACGTGTGCCCAGCATGAGTTTTAAGCCGCCAGGTCTAGGACCTGAACTGTGGTCAACCACATAGGAGTCCAGCAACATAACCATTACACCATCTGCCAGCCCCTACTTTTTCTCTTTTTCTTTGTTGAGCATTTTTGATGATAAACATAGTTTTGAAAATAAAATAATAAACATTATCTTTTCCAAAAGAAAAATGTCCACTTCTTCTTTTACCATTGCATTGGATCTACCTCTTTTATATGACTTAATCATAGATGACCCAAGGAGATACTCCTGTTTGTCATTCAGATACTTGAGGCGAGAACTGATCAATAGTGGCTGCACTGTGGTCCTTAGAAAGGCTGCACGATAATGAGCTTCAGCCCACAGGACCTAGGGATATACAAGCAATTCGAGTAGTTCAATGCAAAGTTCAACCAAGCACCGAAAACAACTCAAGGGGACATCAATGCTCAGTGGTTCCATGGCATTGTACAAAAAGAAAGAAACAAAGGGAAAAAGAAAAGTAAGCAGTTTTCTGGATAAAGCTAAAACCCTGATCTCATGCTTACTCAGCAGCCAAAAGAAAAAATAAAAACAAACATCAATTATGGAAGATTTAGCGATCTGTCTGGTTACAGCTCTAGCAGCACTTCCAATGTGTGTTTATCTACGCTGTAACTCGCTGCTTTCTGCAGATTTAAAGGGACCTCTTGGCTGACAGTTCAAATGCTTGGTCACAGCTAAGGGGGAAAACTCAGTTCAGCCACTTGAAATACAAGCAAAAGGGAAATGTCTTCATGCTTCAGAAACTGTGTGTGTGTGTGTGTGTGTGTGTGTGTGTGTGAGAGAGAGAGAGAGAGAGAGAGAGAGTGTTTAGTGACTTTCCAACTTCATGATAACTTTAAGAAAGGCCTGACTCCATAGCAAAGCCAGACTGAGCACAGAGGCACACAGCGCCGTCCTAGCACACGGCCAGGAAGGACAGGCACACGCTGCTGGGGGCTGCACACTAGCCCTAAATAAGCTTGCAATACTGAGGACAGAGGCTCCAGAGCAAAGATGAGCAAGAGCCATGGCATGACGGAATCCTGAACAGCCTACTAACTTGCGTCTTTTTGAAACCAATGAGAGAACAGACCCAGCAGAAGATTCTTAGAGATTCTTCATTTCTTCCTAAACCTTGAACACAAAATGCTTAAAAGCGGAGAGGGGACAGAGTAAGCAGATAACTACTCCGGCTGTCTGTCTATTGTCTACTCCAGGCATGGTGGTCACCTGTTCTTCCGGTCCATGCCCTTGTCTGGATGACAGCACCCATTTTTCCTCAGGGGATACCTCTCACTTTTGGGCTGATACAGTGGGTCTTGCCTCATTTCATAAGTTCAGGAGCCTGGCAGGGAACCCGGGAATGGCCATGCAGCATGTTAATTCCCCCAACCGGAGTGAACAGTCACCGGGTGCACATCCAAAGCCCAGCCCGCTGGGGACAAGGATCATCAGCCTGGAAACCTTCTTTAGGCTCCTGATGAAGAAGCACATTCTTTCTATCCAAGTTCCACACTGAGAGAAAACAGGGGTTCTTCAAAAAGTTTATGTAGTGGGACCAGCAGTTAGCGTAATGGCTATGTCGCTGGACTCCCATGTAGTCGACCGCGGTTCGAGTTCCAGACCCCGTGGCTTAAAACTCACACCGGGCGCGTGTGCGTGCGTGCCCAAGATCCCGAGAGGAGAATGGAGGAGAAGGGATTGCGGCGTGGCCATCCCCCCTGGGGGGTGATTTCTCACTTTCTGTCTCTCTGTCTCTCTCTCTGTCTGGCGAGCGCATGCACCCTATAGCAAAAACCTCTCCCCCCCCAAAAAAAAAGTTTATGTAGTATGAAAAAAACTATGCATGGATTTTGACATCTTTTATACCAAAACAAATTCACTTTGTACTTCCATTGTTTCAAGAATTCTTCGAGTTCTCCCCATGAGCCTGCTGCTGTTGGGGATATCTTCACCACCTCTTGAAAAGACCCTACCAAAAATATTAGACCAGTAAAGAAGTGAGTGGGATTAAGAAACAGAAGAGAAATGGCCTCCTGATAAACTATCTTTAAAAACAGGAGTCGAGGGACCAGCAGTTAGCATAATGGCTATGCGCTGGACTCCCATGTAGTCGACCATGGTTCGAGTCCTGGACCTGGTGGCTTAAACTCATGCCGGGCACGCATGTGTGCGTACCCAAGATCATAAGAGGAGAATGGAGGAGAAGGAATTGCGGTGTGGCCATCCCCCCCACCACCACCACCGAGGTGATTTCTCGCTTTCTGTCTCTGTCTGTCTTCCTGGCGAGCGCACATGCCCTATTGCAAAAACCTCTCAAAAAAAAAAAAAAAAAAAAAAAAAGAAAAGAAAAAAGCTGGAGTCGACCATACCTGAAGCCATCAATCACCATTTGACTTAAATTTCTAAAGCCAGAGGCGGCAATGACTATGGGAGAGAGGAAGGGCAGACGATTGTCTCTTTCCTCCCAAATCGATCGATGTGTCTGTCTTAAGCAGCTTGAGCTGCTAAAACAAAATGCCACAGACCAGATAGCTTATCCCATAGACATGTATTTCTCACATGTCTAGAGGCTGGGAAGTTCGAGACCAGGGTGTGCACGTGGTGGGTTCCAGTGAGGGCCTCTTCATGGCTTACCGGGGTTGCTATAGACCCGCACAGAGATGGGGTGGGGATGGGAGAGAGTGCATTCTCTGTCTCTCCTCAGAAAGGCACCGATCTCATGATGGGGACTCCACCCTCGTGAGGTCCTCTCAAAGGCCCCACCTCCGAACACCAGCGCCCTGGGGGCTAGGGTTCCACCAGGTGAATTCTAGGAACACACCTTCAGTCCGTAATACTACCTCAGCTGCTTTCAGACACACAAGTAGAGCCCGGAGAATCACTCTACGCTACCTCCAGGCAGACCCGGTAACCCTCACTGTGCTAGAATACATCACTAGAATGCCAGCCATGCCCTTGACTGCTTACCCCAAAGCCCAGCCCGGCGCCTGAAACAAAGCATCACTCAAAAATATTTGCTGGAAAACACCTACATGAATTAGTGAATCCTTTGGCCCTAGTTTCAATACCAACTAAACAACGAGGTAAAATGCTATCATCACGGTGTCGGCAACCTGATGGAAACATACAGAGAAGGGCTCTAACTCTACGTGGGGAACTAGAGATTCGCGAGTCACGCCCAAGACCGGACTAATCGGAATCTCTGAGACAGCCAACCTCGCTTCAACAGGCACAGACTAATCATAGAAAATGATCGCCAGTGACGGCCTCTTCTATGGAACCACCTGGGGAAGCCCCTGAGGTTTCCGTGGAGACCGGTGAGTGCCTGTATGACCTGGGTCCACGCCCCTGTCGTGGCACGGGGGCCCTGCGGGATCTGTCCGGATTCCGCTTCCCTCGGCCCGCTTGGCTGCAGCCACGTGGGCTTCCTTGCTCCTGGAAACACTCCAGCCCTCTCCTCAGGACTTCCGCTTTGCCCTCCCCGCTGCCCGCAGGTGACCCTGGTGGCTTATTCCCTTACCTTTCTTCCGGTCTGTGCCCAGACGTCACGTTCTCTGCAAGGCCTCCTTGACCACCCTGTTTCCAAGTACGAACTTCCCCACCACGACTACGTCTTACCCCGTGGATTTACCACCCGATACGGGACGCATGTCCCTACTTCCTTCCTCACGTCTCCAGGCACTGGAAGGTAAACTTCATGAAGGCAGAGATTTCAGTCTGTTTTTGTTCTCTATTGAACCCCCAATGCCAGGGAAATAATAGATGCTAAATAAATGAATGGAGTGATAAGAAACAATAAAATTACTGGGGCCGGCAGGTGGCATGGTGGTTAAGGGTACTGGACTCCTACATGGCAAACTGCGGTTCAAGTCCCAGACCTAGCAGCTTGCTTACCCACTTTCCCAATCTCTCTCTTTCTCACTCTATCCCTTTCTGGTCAAATTATAAATAAATAAATAAATAAATAAATAAATAAATAAATAAATAAATAAAGTTAAACAAAATAATTCTTTAAGGAAAAAGAAACAATAAAATTACAACTAGATCGTTAAATGCTGATTTAAATTAAATGAAATACGAGTATTTTTCAGTGTAATAAAGTGTAGAAGGTTGTATCTGCAAACTCTAAACCAGAGAATTGCTATAAATAAATTTTAAATTGAAGTTTCTATAAAATGGCCCCTGACATTATAGGAATTAAGATAAATAAAATTATTTAAGAACTGTACTATCTTATTACAGAAAAACTAAACTGATAACCAGAAAGTGTAACGTTTGCATCTATGTTGCTTTATATCTAAAAAATATCAAGTATAATGTGTAAACAAATATTCATTGGCAGAAAAGTCAAGTTTGAAAATATTCATACATTTTTTCCCTAGATCTGTCAAACATCACATGTTGATACGACCTCTTACAGAGATTAAGCAAGGCTTATCACAGAAAACAAGAGAAGACGCTTTATGATTCCAAAAATGATTTTCTATTGAAAAATCAGAAAACTCCAATTAGAAAGGGGTTTCCTGGATGTAGTGAAGTCTCACTCCGCTTTCTGTAACCTTCCCCGTTGTTAGCCTGCTCCTTCCGTGGTCTCCCTTCTAGGTGAGGCCACTCTAGACAGAAAGAGAGGCTCAACCCAGAGGCCCAAGTGCCTGAACAGAGAAACAGTAACACTTCTGTTGGGAATCCCACGCTGCAAGCCCCGGGAAGCAAGTACTGCATTTAACGGGAAGAATGTTTATAAATGTAGGAAATTTCTCATAAAAAATTCAAACGTCCAAGTTCTCTTAGAAATCTGCAACTTCAAGAGACCGGCAGATGGCGTAATGGCTACATCACTGGATTCCCATGTAGTAGATCTCAGTTCAAGTCCCAGACCTGGTGGCTTAAACTCACACCGGGCGTCTGTGCGTGCATGCCCAGGATCCCTAGAGGAGAATGGAGGAGAAGGGATTGAGGTGTGGCCACCCCCCCCCGGGGGGTGATTTCTCGCTTTCTGTCTCTCTTTGTCTTTCTGGCGAGCACACACAACCTATAGCAAAAACCTCTCCAAAAATTAAAAAAGAAAAGAAAAGAAAAGAAAGAAATCTGCAACTTCAAATAACACAGAGGCTGAACTCCTGAATGAAAAGAAGAGCTAGAGAGAAGTTGTCGCTGGAGACTGGATTCTCCACTGTCCCCACCATTCCCCACTGTCTGACTCCTTGTTTCCACTGCCTGCTGGGAGAAGAAGCTCAGGGCCCTTCTCTGTGTAATTCCTAATGCTCGCAAGCCTGAGGCTGAGCCTGCACTCCGCTGCTGGTTTCATTAAACCCTGGGCTCCTCCTCACTCGCCTTAAACCCCAGGGCAGAGCAGCAGGGGATCAGGCTCAGAGCTGACCCCATGCTCTTCGCACTCTTGCCCGCCAGCTCTGCGAGTCTGTCCCTCTCCCCTCAGCTCTGAATCGGGGTGGGGACTCCCCCTCCGCCTTCTTGCAGGTGTGCTGCAATGATTAAAAGGAATAATAAATTCAAAAGTACTCTTCCTAGAAGAGGTTTAACACATGGTAAATGTTATCTTAAGATAGGATAGCACATTTTTAATATGTCATAAAACAACAACAGCATCTTATATGAATCTTTAAGGGTGGTACACTGAGAAAGGTTGATGAGCTATTCATGGTTAATGGCACAAAAGAAATGATTAAGTTTAAAATCACATGCCCAGGGAATGCAAAAATAAACATATAAAACTGATCTCCTTATTTAAAAAAAATCATCAGCATAAATAACAGCTAATTTGTCAGATGGCTAAATTGGAAAGTGACCAAATTTCCTGAGAACTAAGATAAGTTTAGGGCAAGCAAGTTCTCCCAAATAAGGTTTTCAGGAACATTATATATGACTAAAACGGTCTATTTAGGGATGACAGTGTAAGAAAGGAGCAAAACTAGTCTGCAAAAGAAACTAAAACAGATGCTGATGGTAAGAGGTATACGCACGGCTGGGATCCCCACCACCTCCGAAGAGAATGGGGACTTCCTAAGTAGTTAGCCAGCTTTAAGATTCCAGACAGTCAAGGTTGCTGTGATTATCTGTTACAAAGAAACAGACCTGCAGAGTAGTGTATTTTGGTAACAGTAACAAAAAACAAAAATAATCTAAGAAGTCCTTGAAGCACCCTGTCACTACATCCATCACTTAAATCTAGGGGCCTCAGTAATTGGGGATTGAAAATTAATCAAAATGGTGCATAGGTCATTGGTCAGGTTTATTTAGTCATCAAGAAAGCTGGCCTAATTAACCAAACAGATTATGAAAAATGGCTTCTCTGGAAACCTTCACCTTCCCAACAAAGGGAACTTCTAAGACTAAACAAAACCAAGAGGAGTTACTTACATGCCTTACATTACCTTTCGCTTAATTTTTCAGATCTCTGCTTAAGGGGGGAAAGAAAAGTATGAGGAGGACATGAAGGGATATTTTTCTTGTCATTTTAAAATGTAAAGCCTTGAATATTCTTTTATTTCTACTGCTATTGTGGTTTTTTTTTTTTTTTTTCAAAACATTACCCTTATCAAAGTAAAATATGAGCATGGTCCTTACGATTTTATTTAAATAGTACAGAGTGACTTATAATGAGAAGCAAACTTAGGCCATCGCAAGCCTGCTCCTTTGCAGAGGAAACCACTTTTGGTTGGTTTTTAGTTTGGTTTCTCTGGAGATCAGCATCAAGTCTTCAAAAACGGTACTATCAGTAAGCCACTTCTCTCGTAAATCACTTTGTTGGACGTTCTCTATCGACTTCCTATTACAGTAGACTAGAAAACAGCTCGCTGTTGCAGCCCTAGCACGCACACGCGACACCCATTTATATCATCGCTTTGGTTTCTCTATCGATGACCTTCTTAATTTTAAATGGTAAGCATGCTGTGGTTATACTCGGGTTTCTCCTGCCATCAACTGTAGATCACACCTGTATCTGACGGCGAACAGGCTAACAGCAGCAGGGCTCTCTCCTTTCTCCTCCTCCTCTCACTATTCCCACCACTAGGTTAGCTCGTATCTTTGGGCGTTTCTTTCTTTGGGCCAGTACTTACCCCAGTTATGTCAAGTGAAGAAGAATTTCACTGTCATCTTATCACACTCTCTTCAGAACCGACAATTATATACTATCGCTAGAGGCGTATTTGTGTCTCACTTTTGAGGACTGCTATTCATTACAAAAATTCATTCATGTTCTTATATATCATGAAAATATATAATGAATATATATGTTCTTTTGCTAATATTACAGGCGAACATAGGTCAAATGTTTCAAAGAACTCGGTTTTATTCAACAAAAAAGTAGGAGTCGTAAGAAGAGCTGAAGGAACCTGCTGCCTCCAACGTTAGGTCAACTTCTCCTCGAAACAAGAGGCGTTCCCCACTAGAACTCTATCACTAGAAAACATTACAGCTTTGAGGCAGCTTCATCATTTGGAGAGACAGATCACAGGCTAGTGTCAGATCAACAAGAATCATCCTTCACCTTAATCCTTCTGCACGGAGGATCAGCTTCCTTGACCTAAGAGCTCTTTTCATTGTCGACTACCTGGTGACCTCGGGCACAAGTCACCCTGCACCCCTCCTGCTCCAGCCCAGTACACGACACAAAGAAGTTCATTCCCATTTTCAGGGCCACTCGCGTGAATACCATGATGGTAGATGCTGATAAAAAGTCAAGGGATCTAAACTCAACAGGGATGGATAGCAATAGGATCCTAGCTTACAGATGAGATATGAACACGAAGTGCCTTCAAAAACGGCAAACTCACCAGGTATCAGGTATCTCAGATGAGCAAGCTAACAGCATAGGCTTTAGATTCAGGACGGCTGGTTGTAATGTCTGCCACTAACCTAAGCGTGTGACCCAAGCCTCCGTTACCCAGCATTGTCATTGAAATACTGAGTTATTTAAAGAGTAAAAAATAATATTACAGAGGCCAACAGATGGCGTGGTGATTAAGGTGCTAGGCGCCCACATGGCTGACTGCGATTTGAATTCTGGACTGATGACTGAAATTCACGAAGGACATGTGTGCATGTGTGTGCATGTGTGTGCATACGTGTACATGTGTGTGCATATGTGTGCATTGTGTGCATTGTGTGCATTGTGTGCATATGCCCGAAGTCCAGAGAGGAGAATGGAGGACTGCAGCATGGCCATTCCTCCCCCTGGGAGGGTGGGGGCGACTTCTTACTTTCACTCTGTCTCTCTCTGGCAAGTACACACACTCTATGGCAAAAACCTAAAATAATAATGAATACATAAACCACTTAGCATGGTGCACAGTGAACAATAAGAGCTTCATAAATGAGACCCACCACAAGAAGCAGGAGTAGCAGTAGTATGCTGTTGGCCAGAGAGCTTTGACTTCACCATATTTTTTTTTAATTTGAACCTAATCACTGCTTCCACCTCTGCACACCTGGTGAAGTCAAATAAATGACTTTCTTTTTCAGAAATCTGCCTTTACGTCTAACTGCAGCCAAGGCAAGCAGGTCTGGCAGGCCAGTAGTCCAGGGCGACCCTCTGGGCTGAGCTCACTGAGAGGTTAAAGCCCCACACTCCCACAGGTCCTGGTCCTGGATACGTCCTTCAGATGCTTTCACCATGTCACTTCTACAACCAGCCACACGTTTTAGGTGCATTTTAAATTATCTTACCCTGGGAACCGGCTAAGAATGCTAAAAACAGATGTGATACCTTATAGACGGAGTGAAGAAACCCTAAGGAAAAGTGATTCAGTACTAGCTAGACTGTGACAAAACCCCTTCAAATAGTACCTCCGGCTAACCACGCTGAAGAAAAAGATAATTTGGTATTAGTTCTCTGTTTAGACACAGGGCAATGGGAAGTACATTTCTAGGGCAATTATAAAGATATTAAAGAGGAGATGTACACAAATGAGAAGAAAACAGAAATTTAGCTCAAGGACTTAAAATCACCAGATGTGAAATATCAAATAAATAGCTGCTCTAATCTCAAATGCTAATCTTCCCTTTCAGCCTTCCACATTTTAGGGGAGCAAATATGTCAAGCCTCATCTGTGTATCTGTGTTCCATTCCAATCCTACAGACAACGTGGTAGCTAGGATAGTGTTTATATGTAGAAGTCATTCAAAATCAGGAGGTGATATAAGCCAGTGTCCGGATCCCATTACCCCGAGACTTTTTAAATTGTATTAATTTTTAATTCTGAAACGATCATTTTTTCTTCTGGCACCAATTTCTGTGCTTCCATTTCGATGCCAACATAGTCACATTGTGACAATAAATTAGAAGTAGGTGGTCTGGGTCATCTTCCCAATGCTACATTTCAGTCGGGCAAAGCGGTGAAAAAGCTGATTGTCTACAAGCTGGCGTGTCTTCAAACAGTGCGTGCTGTCCATTTTCCTCACAATGAAAAAGCTCTTCAAGAGATTTCGATAAAGGTCCCCTCCTACTTGCAGTGCGCATTTGTAATGTTTATATAAGTGGGGGTATAAATCTTTCCCAATGAACCCCACGGTTTTTAAAGCAGACTTCTTGTTATAAACGGCCTGTTTCCGTTCTGCCTGTCTCAGCAAGCCAGCCAAAGCCCGTTCGCCGGAGACTGGAACTAATTTAATGTGCTCCAGGTTTAAGCCCCAGCTCCGCGCCTTCACAGGGAGATTTTACGCAGTGGATTACTGCTGACTTTAACAATGATTCATATGATAAGTGGCTTTTGATTTGTTTTCGAACGTCAGAAAATATGCACTGGCAAAAGAAATGTCATCAAAATCATGTTGTTAAAGTAATATCCATTAAAAAAAAAAAGGAGAGAAGAAAACAGTTCAACTTTTCACCAAAAAAAAAAAAAAAAAAAAAAGGGACGGTCTAACTCTTTTCATGCCAAAGTCTTGTTACATGAATTTATAGTTTTACTCGATGCAAAATAACACAGAGTTGTTTAGAGACAGTTATATTTAAGATTGGATGAACTCCAAGATATGATTGGTTGAATTGATAGGCTTTACCGCAAGATTCGTTATTATTAAAAATACCAAAGCCACATGGACGAGAGACAAAAACATCATTCTTTATCCAGCCTCAAAGATAGCCTGTCTGCTTTTTTCAAAGATGTAAAATTCCTTGAAACCAACGCTAATTAAAACAAAAACACGTTCACAAAACCCCCCGAGTAAGATTCAGCATCGCAAAGTGTGTGCGGGAGGAAAGTTTCCTCTGTTTAATTTAGGAGAACACAGCACCAGTGGCATTAATTCAAAAGAAAACAAACTGAGAAACAAAAGCGTGTATTATACCATTATTCTAGATTTCTGCATTTAGGGGGCCTGCGCCATTCCTCCGAACAAGCTTTTAAAATGCCAGATGTAATAAGACACACTTGTTTTTTTCTCTTGTCGTTTCTTTGAAAGAACCATGCGAAGCCTTGCAGTAGGGGGCAGCATTGCCCTGTCATGCTCCTACTTCAAAGCCCTCAAGGCCAGACCGAAGGAGGAAAAAGAGCCATTAGTCTTCATTAAGACTTAACCATGTTGGCATAATTACCCAAATTTAGAACAAAATTTTAGATTTTGAATTTCAGATTTTCCTTGGAGCCCAATCTGCTTCCTCACCACCTACCTACAATATTAGTATGTTTTAAATGATACAAAAAGCAAATGCTTTTTATTAGAAATAATTCTACTCAAGATACCTAAGACATGCAGATTGCTGCTTAGCAGTGGAAGGAGAATTATTTATTGAATGTCATATTTCAAAAGCATGAAGACTTCTCCACTTACAGCTATCCAGATGTTCTCCATTGTAAATATAATATCACATTGGGAGATGGTAAAAGAAAGAAATGAATGAATATTTCATCTTGGCCTCAAATGAAATGCAGAGTTAGTTTATAAACACAAGTCAATGTGACCCATGCTAATTAGATGTTAATTTCAAAAATATGGGGTAAGAAAATATTTCCAAGTACAAGAATGTCTTCATGTTTTCCAGAAATAAACTTTTTCTTTCCATCTGCCTAAGATGGCTCTTGGCTGGCCTGCTAGGAAGTATGGAACTGAAACTGTTTGGACTGAATGCCCGGCTGCAATGACTTACAATGCTTTGGGAGTTTGCAGAGAGAAAGAGCAAAGCCTTTGCCAGGTTTCAAAAATAAAACCTATAGATACATAATGGGATTTTTTTAAACCATACATAATGGCAATCCATAGGGATTTCTCTTCATTTGTATGAACTTGCGTGACTGAAAGTCTTAAGATCACTAAACAAAACAATAACGAATCATTAACTTGAGAAGAATCTGACCTCATAGTTTTATAGCCAGCTCTGAGGCCGTCAGTAATGAGTGCTTGAGCAAAAGCAGATCCTGTGAGGACCATGGTTGGAATCCCCAGCCCCGTCAGCCTGAACTACACTGGGCACACATGCCACTGTCTAAGAGCCACAGGCTGAAGGACTGGAAGAAGGGACTGCGGTGTGACCAGACCCAGTGGAGGGTGTTCATCTATCTCCTTCTCTCTCTCATGTAGACATACACATTCTATCACGAATAAAGAAAACAAAAAACTCATAGTCTAAGCAAGTGTTTATGTTATCTTTGTCTTCTATTTTGACTCAAAGGGTTTTCTCTTTTTCTTTTCTTTTTTTTTTTTTTTTTTTTTTTTTGAAGGGGTTTTTGCTATAGGGCGCATACACTCGCCAGAAAGACAGAGAGACAGAGAGACAGAAAGTGAGAAATCACCTTCCCAGGGGGATGGCCACGCTGCAATCCCTTCTCTTCCATTCTCCTCTCGGGATCTTGGGCACGCACATACACGCACCCAGCATGAGTTTAAGCCACTGGGTCTGGGACTCAAACTGCGGTCAACTACATGGGAGTCCAGTGACATAACCATTATGCCAACTGCTGGTCCCACAAAGGGTTGTTTTCTTGCTTGCTTTAAGAAAGTGAGATGGGAGACCAGCAGGTGGCATAATAGTTACGGTGCTGGACTCCCACATGGCCAACCAATGTTCAAGTCCCATACCTGGAGGCTTGAAAATCATGTTGCAAGTATATGCATATGTGCCCAAAATCCCAAGAGGAGAATGAAGAAGGGATTAAAGTGTAGCCATCCCCCCAGGGGGTGATTTCTCACTTTCCCTCTCATTGTCGCTCTTTCTTTGGTGAGCACATATATGGCAGAACCCTTAAAAAAAAGAAAGTGGGTGGACCTGGCTCCATGGTTTAGTGATTGAGGGAGTCAGATACCGCATGCATGACCCTGGTTCAAATCCCAGCTTGAAAAATATGCTAGGAACATGTGCTGTGTGCCCCAAATCCAGACAGGATGGAACAATGGAGGAGAAGATATTGGATGTGACCACGCCCCAATGAGGGCTATTTTCTTCCCCTTCCTCTTTCTGTCTCTCTGGAGAAAACACATGCTCTCTGGCAAGTTAATAAAAAAAGAAGCAAAGAAAGAAAGTTGATGTTACAGATTCAAATAAAATATTTTTCAATAAAATAATTCTACTGAAAAGTTCAATTTTAAAACTATTGCTTTATAAACATAAAAGGTAATGTTTCAAAAGGTACAGAAAGAGATTCTACTACCACATTGCTGAAATATTATAAAAAGCCAACAAGAATTCATGCGGCCACAATGAAATGCTATAAACCTCGGCTGGCTGTGCTGGCACGGTGGTAACGCGATGCTCAGTGATGCTGAAGCCCCAGGAAGGGTCCTGGGTTCACGCCCTGACGTTTCCTTTTACACCCTGGGCATGTGTGCCTGGTCGTGGCTGACTGAGGCCGGGAGTGGATCTCAGCATGAAGACTCTATGGGAGGTGCCTGTCCTCATTCTCTCTTTCTTCTATCTTCTACAGAATATATAAAGTTTCTTCAAAATTCTATACTATATGGGGCTGGCAGGTGACATGGTGGTTTAAGGCACTGGATTCCCACATGGCCAACTATGGTTCGAATCCCGGGCCTGGTGGCTAGCTTTCTCACTTTCCCTTTCTCTCTCTGGTCAAATTAATAATGATAATAATAATAATAATAACAAATAGAATAAAATAAATTTTAAAAAATGTTTTAAAAAATTCTATGTCATAGGACCACATGGTGCTGTGGTGCTTAAGGCAACTGGATCCCACACCGCTGACTATGCAGTTGAGTCCCAGACCCAGTGGCTTGAAAAACACGCCAGGAGTGTGTGTGAGTCCCCCAGATCCCTAGAGGAGATGAAGAAAAGAGATTGCAGCATGGGCATCACCCCAGGTGGGGGGGGGGGGGACATGATTTCTCACTTTCTGTCTCTGTCTCTCTCTCTCTCCCTAGCAAACATTCATGACCTCTAGCAAATAAAACAAAACAAGTTTTACCTATACACTTAAATTTCCAGTATTTTAAAACTTGTCTATTTTTGTTTGAGTTGTTTTGGAGTCGAGGACGATTCAGTTCTGTGCTGCGTGCATGGGTGCATGGGTGTGCACAAGTGCACTGGGGTTGTTCAAAGATTCTCAAGGTCCTCCTGCATGTGCTTCTCGGGGGACACAGTCTGTCCCTATGCCTTCGCCAAGGTTTTCTCAATTGTTGCGATAGGTCCCTTCGTAAGACCTAATGGAACACCTAGGCCTATAATTACACCAAATTTCCTTAAATTGTGCTAAGCAATGTACATCTGAGTCACCAAGTGGGGCATAACTCTTAGTAATTACTGTACAGACGAACTGGTGACAGTTGCAACAAAGTCACTGGCTGACGGCAGAGCAGCAGGTATGCGTCGCCCTGAAACATCTGTTTGGAACTCTGGGTCACTCGAAGAGTACGCAAAGTGGTTCCATCTTCTCATCAGTCTCTCACCCACCAGAATATCGCTGCCGAAGTTGTCTAAGCAGTTGGAGGGCCGAGGTTCCTCTGTAACAGAGCTGATGTAATCACCCAGTCTTTCCAGAAGCAAGCACTGACTTCATCCCCCAGCATTCGTGATGGGAAGGGGGCAGCACTTTCTTCTGAGAGTCCCATACTTCCCTTGTCATTGACGTCATTTTTCTGTCACCGAGAGTCAGAACGCACCCTGACGCCCTACGGACACATGTGCTTACTTTCTCGCTTTCTCCCTCCTTCCCTTCTTTCCTCATGAAGCTGATCAGTGAGTGCAAGGACCACAGACCATGAGGTCCGCAGTGGAACACAGCCTCTCCTCACTCAGCGACCTGCCTAACAACCACTCGGTCTCAGGACCAGCCGGAGAGTCCCCTTTCTCAGTCTGTGTGCCTCTCAGGAACCCCCCTCTAGGTCTGTCTCGTCCTGTCATTGGTTAGTACTCACAACAGGAAGCATTCCAATCGCACGAAATGGCGTATTTTGTTAATAAATTTGTACCTTCATGCACCTGTAGCAGTATTCAGAATAAATAAATCAATTATGCCAGATTTATATTACGTGTAGTGATCTGTTGTCACTTTCTGGCACTTATCTAAAACATACATTATCTAATGTATGTTTTATGTACGGAGAGAATTCCATTATTCTAGTGTGGTGTCAGGTGATAGCTACTGAAAAATCCACAGCCTATGGTGCCACACACACCACAAGACATCCGCCTTTCAATTCCTCACTTCCGACCAATTCACTTAGTGACCTGGTCCTAGGTCAGAACTCAGTCTAAAGTGACGAGTGCCTGTAAGTGAGTAAAGTCTTTGGTTCCTGACAAAGTGCCCAGAACCCTCAGGACTGCCTGAGCAATAGGAGTGACTTCTGTTAGTTAGTAGGAGCCCTTCGATGGTATCTGAGTTTATGGTAGTAAGATGCCTGAAAAGAGCGCCCCTAGATAGCCTCAGGGTGGGACTGGTCACCCGAAAGACCTAGTGACTCAAGGCTGGAACTTTCAGGGTCCACATGGACCAACAGGTAAGGGTTTGGGACGGTAGACTGAGTTCTAGAACTCTGGAGCACGATTTGAAGAGCTCCTCTGTAGGGAACACCTCAACTTGTTGGGAGATAACAGCAACATTTCAGAAGCATGAAAGGCAATGAGCGAATTGGAAGGATTTGGGAGAACAGGGATAATGTCATAAAAGTACTTGAGTCTACACATCCGCCCCACACTACACGTGACTGAGAAGCTGCTGCTCCCTTTGTAGCAGACAGGAGGTTTATTCTTTGGGGAGAGAAAACAGAGGCTTTTGGTCTAGAGATTGACTTGAAAAAAAATTGGGAATTATTAACTAAACATCCAACAAAGGCTGGATGCCGGCACTACCCACCCATTCTTCTCTGTGGCTCCCTGAAGCTGCACTCATGCCTTTTCCATTCTGTACAGGAATCTGGAAGGGCATTCTTGGAGGAACATGTCTATTGCAAAAGGAAAGATCTGGTTCTTACTGTTCACAGAAAACGACTCCCCTGATTACCTGTCGTAAACCTCAAATCCACAAGCTTACCATAGGGTCAGTTTGTTCAAGCAGCTTGTTATAGCTCTACTCTTAATCCTTACAATCAGGCACAGTATCTGAGGAAAGCTTCTAACACAGAAGATGGAGAATAAAACAAACAACTTTAAAAAAAAAAAAAAAAAAAGGGAGGAGAAGAGATTATGGCATGGCCATTCCCTGTGTGTGTGTATGGTGATAGCAGTGGTAGGGAGGCTTTCTCACTTTTCCTCCTTCTCTTTCTCTTCCTGGAGCATGCATATGCTCTCTGGTAAAATAAATAAATAAATAAATAAATAAATAAATAAATTTAATGTACATCCTTCAAACAATAAAAAAATATTGTAGCCATAAATATAGAAAAAGACACTTTTTTTTAATTTATGTTTTTGCAGTAGGGAGTGTGCACTCTCCGGAGAGAGAGAAAGAGAGGGAGAGAAAGTGAGAAATCACCTCCCCGAAGGGGGATAGGCCTGCCCAATCCCTTCTCCTCCACTCTCTTCTTGGGATCCTAGGCACACATGCACACACAACCAAGCATGATTTTCAAGCCACTGGGTCTGGGACTCCAACCATGGTCAGCCACATGGGAATCCAGCTTGGAAGATAAAGTTGAGACTATTTCCCAAAAGAGTAAAAACACAACAAACAGCAGCAATGAAAAACAGGAGAAAAAAGATGAGATAATTAGAACACCAATTAAGGAGGATCAACATCCAAATAATAGTAATTCAGGGAAGAGAAAATCAAGGAAGGAAAGCACTCCTCGCTGACCAAAAGAGAAATAATAGTCATCAAATTTTCTGAGCTGAAGGATAACCAACTCTATACTGAAAGAGTACCCAGCAAACTGGATGAAGATAGACCCTAGGAATGGTACAAAATGATGATGTTCATCGTTTGAAAGACAAGAGCCTATAAGCTTCCATAGAGAAGAAAACTGTGTTACAAAAAATTAGGAATTAGGAACCAGCAGTTAGCGTAATGGCTATGTCGCTGGACTCCCACGTAGTCGACCGCGGTTCGAGTCCCGGACCCGGCGGCTTAAACTCACGCCGGGCGCGTGTGCGTGCGTGCCCAAGATCCCGAGAGGAGAATGGAGGAGAAGGGATTGCGGCGTGGCCATCCCCCCTGGGGGGTGATTTCCTGCTTTCTATCTCTCTGTCTCTCTCTGTCTGTCTGGCGAGCGCATGTGCCCTATAGCAAAAACCTCTCCAAAAAAAGAAAAAAAAAATTAGGAATTAGAAAAGACTCAGATATCTCAAAAACAAGACAGAGAGCAAGAACAAATTTAGCATTACCTTCAAAAATCTTTTTTAAAATCTTATTTCTAGAATCAGCAGATGGCATAATGGTTGTATCACTAGACTTCCACGTAGTTGATTGTGGTTTGAGTCCTGGACCCAGCGACTTAAAATCCACACTGGGCATGTGTACACGTGTGCCCAAAATCCCAAGGGAAGACTGGAGGAGAAGGGGTTGCGGCATGGTCATCCCCCTGGGGGGTGATTTCTCGCTTTCTGTCTCTCTGTCCCTCTCTCTCTCTCTGACTAGTGCACATGCCCTGTAATAGAAATCTCTCAAAAAAAAAAAAAAAAAAAAAAAAAAAAGAAAAAAGAAAAAGAGAGAGAGATAGAAAAAGAAAGCTATTTGAGTCAAAGTTCTATACTCCGACAAGTAAGGCAGCATATAAAATTCTCTGCTATTTGGGGTCTCAAAGATATATCCCCTATCCTCTTTCTTAGCAAATTACTAGGCAATGTCCTCTACGAAAACGGGGGAAATCAACAGAGGCCCAGCCGTAGTGGTGCAGGCAATGGTGTACTGATCTGCAATGCTGGATTGCAGATCACCTAGCCACCATGGGTTCGGATCCCCAGTCAACCTGAAACAAGTGAGCAAGTGGGTGCCCGTGATCCTGAGTAGCTAGAGGGTGGGGAGAGGGGACTGCAGCATTATGAAATTTTATGGAGGGTGCCTGTCTCTCTTTCTTGCATGCTCTTTCTCGCATGGAAAAAAAAAAATGAAAAAATGAACCAAAAAAAAAAATCAGAAGAGAGAAAGACATAGGCTAGAGAAAATGTAGATCCCAAACAGGGAAGAAGAGAAAGTAATCTGCAGCATGCTGGTGAAGAAAGAATTCAGAATCACAAATGTACACCAAGCACATAAGATAAGCAGCCCAGAGCCAGCAGGTAGCATGGTGGTTAAGGTCCTGGTCTCCCACAAGACCACCTACAGTGTGAGTCCTGAATCCAGAGACTTGAAAAATGATGCCATGTGCATGTGCGTGTGTGCCCAAAATCCCAAGAAGAGAATAGAGAAGGAATTGGGGCATGGCCATCGCCCTGGGAGGTGACTACTCACTTTCTGTGTTTCGCTCTGTGTTTCTCTCCAGCAAGCACCCTATGGCAAAAAACCTTTAAAAAAAAAAAGGCAGTCGGACAGAACCAGTATGACCTGGGAGACAGGCATGCAGAGGCTGTCTGTGCCTCTGTACCCTTTGCCATGGTACCATCCTTTACCTGACCAAGAGACTGGTGGATGTGCGCCATCAAGTCAAGGAAGTAAGTCATGAAAGACAAAGAAACAAGGTAAAGAAAAAAACATGACTCCATCCCAGGAGAAAAGCAAATGTAATTCAAAGGATGACAGCAAAGAACGACGATGCCCAGGATGAGAAGCAAACAAAATAAAAGGCAACCTACTTGCAACCCTGGCCCTGATATGATGAATCTTATGGAAGATTATAGAACCAAAAAAAGAAAAAGGGCTACTGAAAGACGTGCAGGGCCAGCAGGTGATGTGGTGGTTAAGGCACTGGACCCCACACGACTGACGGCAAGTTTCAACTCCCAGGCTCGGTGGCTTAAAACATGTCAAGTGCATGTGTGCATGCCCAACATCCTGAGAGGGGATGGAGAAGAAGGGACTGTGGCATGGCCTACCTCCTCCTGGGGAGTGATTTCTCACTTTCTCTCTGTTTCTTGCTCTCTCTCTCCCTCTGTGGGTGCACATGCTCTATGGCAAAAACCTATTAGAAAAAAAAAAAAAAAAAAGGACCAGCAGGTGGCATGGTGGTTAAGGCGCTGGACACTCCCACATGGCTGACCAGGGTTCAGGTCCTGGATCTGGTGGCTTGCTTTCTCATTTCCTCTCTCTCTCACTCTCACCCTCTGTCTCTCTCTAGTCAAATTAAAAAAATAATAATAATAAATGAATGAATAAATTAAATAAAATAAATAATTATTTTAAAAAAACAGAAAAGAAAGATGTGTAAAAAATCAGTAAAGGGTACAAAGTGAACTTAACGAGTGAAAAAAATAAAGTAATAATAAATGCAAGACAAACAAAAAAGTAAACATAATCATAGTGTATTACAAGTTTCAGCTGTGAACAATATTTGCCTAGGCATTATTAACACTAATTACTAATACCAGCCTCCAAAACACAGCTCAAAATTCAGTTGTATTTTTTAAAAGAATTATTTTATTGAACTTTATTTATTTTATTTATTTTAATGTGACCAAAGAGGGACAGAGAGAGAGCGAGACAGAGCGGGAAAGTGAGAAAGAAAGCCACCAGGTCCAGGACTCAAACCACGGTCAGCCATGTGGGAGTTTAAGGCCCTTAACCACCACGCCACCTGCTGGCCCCTCGGTTATGTCACACCAACTGTGGTAATCATATAAAGTACAAACTTGGTCACTGGCTCTTCAGTCCTCAAATCACTATGTAGACAGCAGGTACACACCATCACGAGTGCCTAGTCCCCGTGACTTCTTTCGGTCGGAGACTGGTCGCTGTGCCTCTGCTCGTCAGTCAATGGACACGCAGCGAGTGTGTAGTGGTGTGGTCTCCTTCTCTCCCAGTGATGACCCCACGTGACATTTCACTCAAAATAAATGCCTGAAAGTGGAAATTAGCCAGCAAACATGAAAGCGACCCAAACAAAAGAAAGCCAAATGAAGCAAGCATGGAATGGTGAAGGCAAACGTAACTACATAGACAAGAGCGGCTGTGATGAGAGAGGAGACGTCCCGGAGGATGTGAGCCAGCCCGCACACGGCACTTGGAAGGAGCTCGCGAGATAACTGGGACGCCGGCAGCCGAAGGGATAAAACGTGAACTGATTCGAATTAGAAGGGGCTATGACAGTTTCCATACCACCAAGGCACAGAAAAGATGGCTGCCCCATATTCTCAATTACACAACGAGAAGACAAGCAACGCTGGAACTACTCTGGATAAGTGCTGGATCAACAAACAAAAACACTCTAATTCTCCAAGTTTCTATTGTTTTACAATGTACTAAATAAAAACCCAGTTTCCCTATACATGTGTCACTGAGTAAACAGTTTTTAATGTTTTGACAAAAGTATTTAAAGCTAATGGAACAATTTAAGTTTTCGCACTGACTGGTAAGATTTCTGAGCCCTCCCTTGACGGACTGTGCCAGGTGGACCCTACCTGCCTGGATGCTGTAGGATCCCAGCCTCTGAGCTCCGGGAAGCTGGTGAAAAGGCGTGTGGGGGTGGGGAGAGGAACAGGCTGAAGCGTGCTGACAAGAAGAGGCCGCACGGGGGTTAATACAGGAGTGTGACTGGAAGGGTTGTTTAGGCCAACAGTTCTCAAACTGTGGTCAAGGAACCCTTAGGGGACCTTTCCAGGCGGTCCACAAGGTCAAAATTATTTTCATAATAATATTAGGAAATGATTTGCTTTTTCACTCCCATTCTCTCAGGAGCATGCAGTGAAGTTTTCCAGAAGCTACGTGATGTGTGATATGACAACAGATTGGATGCAGAAGCAGACTGGAGAACCCAGCTGTCTTCTATTAAGCCAGCCATTAAAGAGATGTACAAAACAGAACAGTGCCACTCTTCTCGTAAATATTTCTGGGTTTTTTTGTTGTTGTTGTTGTTGTTTTTGAGAGGTTACGCTAACTGCTGGTTCTCAGTATTTCTGTTTTGAAAAAATATATATTTACTTTTAAGAAAAAAATGTATTATTTAAGTTAGCATTCATGTTTACTATTTTAAATGAAGAATATATTATTACTTTAAATGAATTAAGCATTTTTCAAATTTGTCTTAATTTCTAAGATATTTAATATCATTAGGTACCACCCATGTGTTCGCTAGCCGGCTCTCGCGTGGCATCCAGTCAGAATCCTTGGCCTGCTGCACCAGAAACATGCCAGGCACGTGCACAAGTGTCCAAGATCCAACGAGCTGGAGGACTCGAGGAAAGGGACTGCAGTGTGACCAGACCTTGTAGAGGGGGCCTCTCTCTCTCTCTCTCTCTCCCCCCTACCCCCCGCCCCTCTCCTTCCTGCTGCCTCCCACTCTTATGTGCACACCAGGCTCTCTATCATGAATAAGAAAAAAATTGTTCAAAAAAAATAGATATAGCCCATATAGACAAAAGTTCTTTGGAGTCCACAAAAATGCTCAAGAATGTAAAGGATCCTGTGGCCAAAAAGACTGATTCATTACTGGAACATGAAAAGTGCCAACTAAAAAGTCTGAATTTTAGGCATTAACAGAGTTAATTTCTGCCTAGGAGTTTACAACTTCTTCATTTCACCTTGCCATCTTCTTTTTTTTTTTGAGAGTTTTTTGCTATAGGGCATGTGCACTCGCCAGAAAGAGACAGAGAGACAGAAAGCGAGAAATCACCCCCCAGGGGGGATGGCCACACCACAACCCCTTCTCCTCCATTCTCCTCTCGGGATCTTGGGCACGCACGCACACGTGCCCCGCATGAGTTTAAGCCACTGGGTCCGGGACTTGAACCGCGGTCACCTATATGGGAGTCCAGCAAACATAGCCATTATGCCAACTGCTGGTCCCCACCTTGCCTTCTTCAGTTACCTTATAATATTGGATGGGTGGTATACTCCCCAGCCAAATTTCCTCAAACTGAATTTTAAATTACTCAGGCATGTCACCTCTGTTCTTTCTAGAAGGAAAAACTTTTCAGAACTTAATAGAATTCACTGTTGGAAAAAGATTTTTCTCTCCTCAAGACCGAATGCTCGTTTCCTTCCTCAGAGATGGTGAAGCTAACCACATATTACAGCTCGTAAAGAACCCGGACATGGAAGAGTCAAGGCTGTGGAATGTGGGGAGCATGTTTGGTTTGGGATGACCTTCAGCACCCACGCTGACAACCACCGTGAGTGCAGTTACATAGTCAGCAGACATTCCCCCATCTCACGTCCCAAACCTACAGCACAGTCCAGGACGGGCTGGAGCGCGTGTCCAAATCGAAAGAAAGCAAAAGGCTATTTGCACATGAACAGAGAACAGAGAACAGCAAGGTATGAAGGGGATGGCGGGAGAGGGACAGGGACAGGGACAGGAGAGAGAGGGGTTGTGCGTATCGGGTGGAGAAGACAAGGAACTGATACTCATTAAGGTCAAAGACTGTTCATATTATAAATGGAATTTTTTGAAGAGTATATACTTTATTTAATAATCGACACATAATAATCATACATATTTATAGATTCCACTAACGGCTTAAAACATTTTTTAACATTTATTTACTTTTTCTTCCATGAGCGAAAGAAACAGAGAAAGAGAGAGCGGGACAGCACCCCGGCAGAACCCTGATGCAGAGCCACCCCCAGCCTGAACCAGACCCCGAGCAAATGTGTGCCCACAGTGCTCGGCAAGGTCGCCAGACTTGAACCGGGAACCTCTCCGTGTGGGACTTCCTCACAGAGCATCGTGTTTTACTGCTGTGCCACCACCTAGTCACTGGCTTTAAATGGAAATAGTCACTTTAATAGAATAATTCACTTAAAACTAGAGTTTTTCCTTTAAATTCCTTTTTTTTTTTTTGATAGAGAGGTTTCTGTTATAGGGCACGTGTGCTTGCTGGAGAGACAGAGAGATTGAAAGTGAGAAATCACTCCCTAGGAGGGATGGCCTTGCACAGTCCCCTCTCCTCCAGTGTCCTCTCGCTATTTGGGGCATGCACGCACATGCACCCTGCATGAGTATTAAGGCACAGGGTCTGGGACTTGAACCACGTTTGACTACATGGGAGTCCAGCAATGCAATCACTATGCCATCTGCTAGTCTCTTCCCTTAAATATTTTAAACTACATTTATAAATTAATATTACTTCCCGTTAAAATAGTCTGATTTGGGACCAGCAGTTAGCGTAATAGCTATGTCGCAGAACTCCCACGTAGCCAACTGCAGTTCGAGTCCTGGACCCGGTGGCTTAAACTCACGCCAGGCACGTAAGCATGCATGCCCAAGATCCTGAGAGGAGAATGGAGGAGAAGGAGTTGCAGTGTGGCCATCCCCCTGGGGGGTGATTTCTTGCTTTCTGTCTCTTTCTGGCGAGCGCATGATTTAACAAACCTTCACAAGTTCCTAAGTATTTCTTTTAAATCTAATAAATATTATATTTTTTTCTTCTTTTTGACATAGGACAGACACATGTGCTCACCAGACACACAGAGAGGGAAAGTGAGATGTCACCCCCCGAAGAGGATGCCCACACCCTCCTCCATTCACCCCCTGAGATTTAGGGCACACACGCACACATATCCAGAGTGATTTTCAAATCTCCACGTCCAGCACTCAATAGCAGTGGGCCATGTAGGAGACCAATACCTTAATCACCACGCCACCTACTGGTCCCAACAGTATGATATTTCAATACATGTATACAGCATGTAATGATCAAATTAGGGTAATCAGCACATCTGTCCCCTCAAACACTTTCCATTGTTTTGTGCTGGGAACATTCAAAACCTTATCTTCTAGAGATTGTGAAATACACAATAAATTATTGTTAACTAGTCACCTTACTGTGACATAGAACACTAGGTTAATCCTAACTGTAATTCTGCATGTTAATTAATTCCTCTCTAGTCCCCCCCAACCCCTTCCAGTCTCTAATAACCTCTATTCTACTCGCTGCTTCTCTGAGGTCTTTTAGCTTCCACAGATGAGCGAGAACATGAAGTACGCATCTTTCTATGCCTAGCTTATTTCACTCAGCGTAATGTCCTCAGGGCTACAGTGTGTTGCTGCAAATGATAGGATTTCCTTCTTTTTATGACTGAACAACGTCCGTGTGGGTATACACTGTTTTCGTACCCCGTTCCTGTGCCAGGCACACCCGGGCTGATTTCTGATCTTGGAGTGAGAGTGCTGCTGCAATGAACAGGGCCCGCGGCTCTGTGTCTCGCTGACGTCCGTTCCTTTCTCTATACCCACTGGAGGGACTGCTGGCTCACAGGGTAGTTCTCTTTCCAGTTTTTGAAGACCCTCCATACCACCTTCTATTCCAACTGGGGGAGATGTGTCAGTGTGGTTTGGGTTTGTATTTTGCTGGTGGTTAGCGAGGTGGAGCACTTTCATACTCGGCCATTTGTATGTCTCCTTTGGAATGGTTATTTCTACACAGTTGCTGCAGGGGATCATTTTTTCCTCTTGAAATGATGGTAGTTTTTTAAAAGTAAATCGTTATGGTCTTAAAGTATCCTCCCAAAATGAATGGATTGATATTTGGTTGTATTGTGAAGGAATTAAGTGGAAGGAAGCATAATCCAGCAACAGTGTTACAAGGCAGAGCCTTTGAGAGGTAATTAGGATGGGAATAAGGTCTCTGGCGTGGGGCCCTGATTTAATCCTGGCGGGTTTCTAAGGAGTGGAAATCAAACAGTCAGACACAAACACACCTGCTCTCCTGCCATGTGATGCCCTGTGCCTCCCGGGAATGCTGCAGAGGACCCCCCAACAACAAGAAGACCCTCACTAGATGTGGCCCCTTGACCTTGAGCCCAAAACCATGAGCTAAAGACCCTTTATTCTTTTCAAGTTACCCAGCTGGTAGCATTCAGTTTCTAAGCAAGAGAACGCACTAAAACAGAAACCAACCAAATGGTTCAAACTGTCACAAGTCAACCTTAGCTCATTCACGACAATGACATCACTTGTTATTTTAACCAGCATATTTTAATTCTTCTATTGTCTTAGCAAATGCAGCTGATCTTTTGAAAAAGACTCTACACATGAAAGAAAACTAAACAGTTGACTAGGTGCATAGGGACAGGTGGCCAAGGAAAATATTCGGCCTCTGTCCATCAGCATGGCTGCACTAGCTGTTAGAATACCAAACAATTCTGTAATAATGATGAATGAAGTGTGCGTAAACACATATGGCACACATAAATGCTTTCTAGCAGTAATGGCTACACTGAAGTCATTTAGCAGACTTTGTGTAAAAAAGCACTACCTTTTTTACAAAGTTTAAGGTCTAAAGACAACCCAGTTACCTAGAAGACTTTCGATATGGCTGTATTTAGCATAAGCATAAAGACATGATGAGTAAAGCTAGACCTCAATATTGCTATTATTCCTCTTTGCTTTATTGTTGCAGATGCACAGGTTAAAAAATAATAATAATAAATCTTTTTGTAGATGCATAGTGCCAAAACAAAACTCCAAAACCTTCTTTGGACTCAAGTAAGAAAATAAAAGCCTCTGACTTGATTCATTTCTCTTCAGGGACTTGATTTTGGGAGAAAAAGAGGGGTCGGAAATTAAAACCAGAGTGATTGTGCCCCCCAAAGTCCACCTGCTTTTAGTCAGGTTCTACTAATTCAAAACAAAACAAAAATAAATAAATAAAAAATACATAAAAAAACAAAAACCCAGTTATTTTGTAAAATCTCTTTGGAGTTCATGCATAAAGCCTTCATGCTAGTTCATCCTAAAAGTAAGTTCAAATATTAAGATGTAAGATGTGCCCAGAGATCAGCAGAAAAGAGTGCCAGTGGAATTTTGCTTCAAAGAGTTCTTCAGATTTTCTCAGTCATCCAGCTAATAATGCCATACGTTTTTAATGCTCACTGTTATTTTAGGGCATACTAAATCAAGACATAAATGATAACAGTAATGATATTTACTACCACTGCTGCTCCCAGAACCTAGAAGAGCAAAATGTGCCCAGCTGCACTTCTGAGTTCATTTCCCCCATTACCCAACACCCCCCCACACACACACCCCAGTGGCCTCCAACCTGCCCTTCCTGCTGCTTCGGTCTAGAACACTCCCAAGGTGGGCTCCCGGCTCACTCCCTCTTCATCCAGGGCTCCCCTCAAATGCCACTTTCTTGGAAAAGCCAAGTCGTAAACCTGACCACTTTCTAGATGGTAGCATCCCCCACATCTGCTGCTTTTTGTCTTCCTGACCCACCTCTTTTTAACACTTACCACCAACAGTAATTGTCTATTTAAAGCCTGCACAGCAAGGGCACGGGGCAATGAACAGACGCCGTAGATGAACAATCAGCTTATACACGCTTACACCCCGGCAGACTTTCTCTATTTACAGTCTGTTACTGTGTGTTTTCTAAACTAGAGTGTAAGGCCTATGAAGACAGGGACTCTGTAATACTGACTGTTCTTCCGCATAAAACAATGACTAATAGTCACACAGCGGGCACTCAGTACTTGCCTGTTGGAAAAGTGAGTACTTTCTGTGTGCCTCTGTGCTAGTATGTTCTCTCTCTCTTTTTTATTTTTAAAGTTTATTTCACAAGAGTCAGCATAAAGAGAGATAAAGCAAGGGGGAGAGAGGGAGAAAGACAAGTACCCCCACCAGGGTCTCACCGCAATTCTGTCCCCAGCCTTTCCCAGCCAGCCAAGATCATAGTGTGTACAAGACAACCTGGGAGCCGAACCCCAGTTTCTTTATTGTTTCCAGCATCACAGAATGCCGTGTTACTGCTGCACCACTGTGGCTAAGTCAAAATGAGTGTTAATGTTTTTCTTCTTCCTTCCTTCCTTTGTTTCTTTCTTTGGAGAGGTTTTTGCTACAGGGAGCGTACACTCGCCAGAAAGACAAAGAAAGACAGAAAATGAGAAATCACGCCCCCCCCACCCCCGTGGGGATGGCCGCGCTGCAATCCCTTCTCCTCCATTCTCCTCTCAGGATCTTGGGCACGCACGCACACACATCCAGCGTGAGTTTAAGCCACCAGATCTGGGACTCAAACCGCAGTTGACTACATGGGAGTCCACTGACATAACCATTACGCTAACTGCTGGTCCCCGTATTCTAAGACTTATGAGAAATACAAACAATGTTTTTAGATTAAGTGTGGTCAGGTATTGAGTTATTCAACAACCATACAAATGTAAACACACACACACGTTTATAGCATTCAATACAATAAATAAGTTAACATCTAATAACTATAACTGAGTATCTTTAATGACTCAGAGGTCATATAGAAGGCTTCACATATATAGCAAGACCTTCAAAGATTACATCCAGTTCTGACTGATCTTGTCTAGGGCGAGGGAAGAGTGATTCTCCTAAGGAAATAAATACATGGGGCCAGGATGTGCCATGGTGGTTAAGGCACTGGACTCCCAGATGGTCAACAGTAGTTTTCTGAGCTTTTTAAGAGGTTTTTGCCTTAGGGCATGTGTGCTTGCCGGAAGGAGAGACAGACACAGTGAGAGGAAAAGTGAGAGATCACCCCCCAGGGAGTATGGCCACACAGCAATCTCTTCTCCACTCTCCTCCAAGGATCTTGGGCATGCACACACATGTGGCCAATGTGATTTTCAAGCCCCTGAGTCTGGGACTTGAACTGTAGTTGGCCATGTCGGAGTCCAGCAACGTAACTGGACTACCGGTTGAGTCCTGGACCCAGCAGCTTGGAAATCATCCCAGAAGCATGTGCCTATGTGCCTGAGACTCCAAGAAGAGACTGGAGGAGAAGGAACTGTGGTACAGACATCCTTCTAGGGAAGTGATTTCTCACTCTCTCGCTCTCTCTGTCTCTTTTTGTCTCTCTCTGGTGAGCCCACATGCCCTATGGCAAAAAAAAATTTTTTAATTAAAAAAAACCATTAAAAAATGCATTATACTGAATTTTGAAGCTCTAAATTGCATATAGGGATATTTGAAATGCTGTCTCACCTTCTCTTTTAATAAAGCAAAACAAAATGTCCTATGTAGGGAGTGGTAGAAATGAGTATCATCTGTATCATGATGCTTATTTTAATCATAGAAAACAACTAGCATTATCAAGTACTGGCAGATAAGGAGGAAATAAGCAGCAGAGTAACAGGAGTAACAGTGGTAACTGCCATGATCAAAGCTATACTTTGAGTACCCATGACCCACTAGGCACTGTGCCTAGGTCAGTATATACATTAATTCTGATGCCCAGACCCACTCGAAAGCACCCCAATTACATAGATGAGGAAAACAAGGTTCAGAATCTTCTTTAGGAAAAAAGAAAAGAATATCTCATTTAACTGACAAAGAAACTAAAGAGCAAAAGATTTAAAGATGGAAAATCATACCCTCTGAATCCTTGCCTACCAAGGCTAAATTACCACAAGCATTTTTTATTTCACTGAGCTCTTGCCTCATAATAAAAACTAAAAAATTAAATTAAAGCCCCTTTCGATCCAAATTTTCTGAACTAGAATACCTAGCTAACAACTTGTCACTCCTGACAGCATTACCCAGGGTGGGACACTTACACTTCTCCATGTCTGCCAGACTTTCTGACGGTCATTTCGGATATGAAGTCTCATCTAACGTACAGTGTCCAGATTTCCGGATGAAATTTTTATAAAACGATTGCATTCGTTACTTACTTTTTACTTATTATATATATGAATTTCAAATCTGGACTATCATCTTTTCTAGGAAAGAAAAATCTAGTTAAGATTAAAATGACATTGCTGGAAGACAAACTGTGGGAAAACAGAAGAAGATGAACACTGTTGGCAGGTGGCGATGAGGAAATAAGGAATAGGGAAAACCCAGCTCTGCTGCTGCTGGTGACATCCCAGTCCCTGAACACCGTCAGCCCTGCAGGAGGCTACAAGAGGGAGCGAGGGACGAGAGCGGACTCTGTGCTCGGCAACACACGGGACTGCCTCTGGCCCCGAGTGCCGTGTTCCCAGTGTACCTGACACTGCCGTGAAGAGTCACATTCCAGTACCGCTGGGCTTCCTGATCACACTGCTTTCCCTCGGGCCTTATTCCTGAAATGGTTTTTCACAACATCAGTTCACACTTGGAAAATCTGTTCCCATTCAATCACCTAGATCATATCTTGCTCTTTCACTGCCTTTGTTTCTATAACACACAAAAAAATGGTCCAGGGACCAGCAGTTGGCATAATGGCTATGTTGCTGGACTCCCATGTAGCTGACCACGGTCTGAGTCCCGAACCCGGTGGCTTAAACTCACACCAGGCACGTGTGTGTGCGTGCCCTGATCCCGAGAGGAGAACGGAGGAGAAGGGATTGTGGTGTGGCCATCCCCCCTGGGGGGTGATTTCTTGCTTTCTGTCTCTCTGTCTTTCTCTGTCTTTCTGGTGAGCGCACGCGCCCTATAGCAAAAACCTCTCCAAAAAAAATTTTTTTTAATGTTAAAAAGGTCCAATTTTTTTTTTGAAAGGTTTTGTTTGTTTGTTTGTTTGTTTGTTTTTTGAGAGGTTTTTGCTATAGGGCGTGTGCACTCGCCAGACAGACAGAGACAGAGAGACAGAAAGCGAGAAATCACCCGCCAGGGGGGATGGCCACGCCGCAATACCTTCTCCTCCATTCTCCTCTCGGGATCTTGGGCATGCACGCACACACGCCTGGCGTGAGTTTAAGCCACCGGGTCCGAGACTCGAACCGCGGTTGACTACGTGGGAGTCCAGCAACATAGCCATTACGCTAACTGCTGGTCCCAAAAAGGTCCAAATTTTAATGATGTTCTAAAGCAGTGAGAGGAGCAACGATGCCTTGAACAGGTGACGGAGAGAATCAGAATCATGGTGTTGAAACACGGGACTCCGGTTGTGTCACCAACTCAGTGTTCAGCCTCGGGAAAACCATGGTCCATGTGTGTGCTCCAACATTCTTCTCGAAGCTCTGATAGAGGCAATTATTTTTAAATGATTATAAAACATGCCAATATGAGTGGTTGTCGAAAAGCTTAATTGTCATTTTTATCTATGGGACAGTAGATCCTAGACTATGATAAATTTAAAGCATACTAACGGATAAACATTCGTGAATGATGTCTTAAAATTTTTATTTGAAGTTTTCATTTGGTTTAATAACTTAGTGTGGGGAACCAGCAGTTAGCGTAATGGCTATGTCGCTGGACTCCCACGTAGTCGACCGCGGTTCGCGTCTCGGACCCGGTGGCTTACAACTCACGCCGGGCGCGTGTGCGTGCGTGCCCAAGATCCCGAGAGGAGAATGGAGGAGAAGGGATTGCGGCGTGACCATCCCCCCTGGGGGGTGATTTCTCGCTTTCTGTCTCTATGTCTCTCTCTGTCTGTCTGGCGAGCGTACGCGCCCTATAGCGAAAAACCTCTCCAAAAAAAAAAAAAATAAATAACTTAGTGTGATAACTACTTTCATGACAATCCTGGAGGAAAAAAAAAAAAGATTTGGAACTTCAACACTAATTAAATTCATTAAAAGTGAAATTACTATCTGAAATAGCATTTTCCCCCTACCATATTGATTCCAAATGACTTGCCCAGTACAAGTCAGTATGAGTTCTGGTCACCATATTTAATCATGATTTCAGAGATATGTCAGAACATCAAAGGAATATCATGGCGAGCAATGCGCTGGGAAAAAAGAACGAGTGCCAAAATGTTTCAAGCTCTAATTTGTATCGTGTCCTGTCTAGTTACTCTTATCTTTGAAAAGTAATAGAACTTGGGCTTTATGCGTTTAACTTGGGACCCAGCTATTTGCAGACATGAGCAGTAGCAAATTCTACAGAAATGCACCGATGTAGGCTCTCAAAGGAAATTTTGTTTTTATTCCCCTCCAGAAAAAGCACGGACTGGTGACCAGATGTGGAGCCCACGTGGCATGTGAACACGCGAGCCCTGGGACAAAGAGAGCAGCTAATACACCCAACGGACGAGAGCAACCACTGTGAGATGATAGACAAATGTCTGCGTCTATCAGCTTTCTGGGAAACAGAAACACATTAATCACTTTATTTTTAAACCTAGAAAACAAGGCTTGGCTATTTTTCTTCAACTCTTTAATTTGTTGTTTTTAGTTTGAAAGAAAATGTACCCATATGTACTCAGTCTGTATTCTGTCCTGTTCACATACAACTCATATTGAAGGTGAAAGAGAATACTGAACCAGGAGCAGATAGTCAGACTGCTTTCACTCGCGATGAGTTCGATCTCATTTGCTTTAACTCTCAAGGAACTGTGACAGCCAATCACCGCTAAGAGCTGATACTCCATTTTTGGGTGGTTCCTGGATTCCTCCCCGGTGCAGGCCCCTTCTCCACAATCTCGTGCGGCACCCGCACCCTGCCACGCGAAACCATCCTGCACCATGCCAGGCACCGTCAGGACCCTGCGCCTTTCTGCGTTCAGGTCCCACTATCTTGTATGTTTTCTTTGCCCTTCTCTAACCGGCAAATTCCCTTCCATGCCTCAGAACATAGGTTAAGTATCAACCGTTCGTGCAAGCTTTGTTTGGCGTGTGCTTTGGTTTGAATGTCTTCCCCAAATCTATATGTTGAGATTTCGCTGTGATAAGATTAAGAGGATGAAAACTTAATCCAAGTATGGTGTTGAAAGGTGGGGTCTTTGGGAGGAGACAGGATTAAGGTCCTTAGGGCTTCATGATTGATTCCTGGTAGGTTTTGAAAGGAGAGGAAAGGAGATGAGGACAGAGACGCATGGTCACAGACACCCTGCTCTGCTCCTGCCTCTGTGATGTGGTTTCAGGGCTCTGCCACACCCCCCACCACTTGTGGCCCCTGGGCCTTGGACTCCAAACCACAAACTGAAGGAACCTCTAGTTTTATAAATTACCCAGCGTCAGATATTTTTTCTTATTAGTAACAGAACTTACTAGAACAGCTTACCTAGGCAAAATTATGTCCTTTTAATGTCTTTTAATCTAAGCCATTGCAAATAAATCCAATACATTTCTATCCTAGTGAGAAAATAATGATACTGTTGGCAGCTGACATTCACAGAGAACTTTATTTACAGCAGACAATATTAATTCTATGCACATCTCATCCAGCTTACTAAAGAGATACTAAACATGTACAAAAATAATATATTTGCATTAGAGACAGGGCAGAAACACAAAGAAAATTAAAATCATTCACTCCAACTCAGTTAAAAATAAAGGTTAGGGGAACCAGCAGTTAGCGTAATGGCTATGTCGCTGGACTCCCACATAGTCGACCACGGTTTGCGTCCTGGACCCGGTGGCTTAAAACTCACGCCGGGCACGTGTGCGTGCATGCCCAAGATCCCGAGAGGAGAATGGAGGAGAAGGGATTGCGGCGTGACCATCCCCCCTGGGGGGGTGATTTCTCACTTTCTGTCTCTATGTCTCTCTCTGTCTGTCTGGCGAGTGCACACGCCCTATAGCAAAAAAAAAAAAAAAAAAAAAAAAAAACCTCTCCAAAAAAAAAAAAAATAAAGGTTAGAGGGACCAGCAGTTAGCGTAATGGCTATGTCACTGGACTCCCACGTAGTCGACCACGGTTCGCGTCCCGGACCCGGTGGCTTAAAACTCACGCTGGGCGTGTGTGCGTGCGTGCCCAAGATCCCAAAAGGAGAATGGAGGAGAAGGGATTGCGGCATGACCATCCCCCCTGGGGGGTGATTTCTCGCTTTCTGTCTCTCTGTTTCTGTCTGTCTGGGGAGCGCACACGCCCTATAGCAAAAATCTCTCCAAAAAAAATTTTTAAAAAGAGGGAACCAGCAGTTAGCATAATGGCTATGTCGCTGGACTCCCACGTAGTCGACCGCGGTTCGTGTCCCGGACCCGGTGGCTTAAAACTCACGCCGGGCGCGTGTGCGTGCGTGCCCAAGATCCCGAGAGGAGAATGGAGGAGAAGGGATTGCAGCGTGACCATCCCCCCTGGGGGGTGATTTCTCGCTTTCTGTCTCTATGTCTCTGTCTGTCTGGCGAGCGCACGCGCCCTATAGCGAAAATCTCTCTCAAAAAAAAAAAAGAGAAAAAAAAAAGAACCATTCAGAACTATTCTGATCAGTAAAGAAGAGTGCTTATGATGGATTCTTTACTCAATGCATGTATCAAACTTTAAGAGAGCTTTCCTCTAAAAAGTTATGTTTATGAGATTACTGCTAATATATATTTTTATTTTTCTCAGTAATGCTATAATCTGAAAGAAGGGCAAAAAGAAAACAAATTAATCAAACAAAAGTTGCCTAAAAAGCAGGCCAGCATTTGGGGTGAAGGTTAAGGGACTGGATCCCATTAGGCCAACAGTGCGGTTTTGAGTCACAGACTCAGTGGCCAGGCACATGTGCATGCATGAACAAAATCCCAAGAGGAGAATGGAGGAGAAGTGACTGTGGCATGGCCAGCTTCCCTGGTGACTTCTCACTTTCCCTCTCTCTGTCTCAGGCAAGTGCATACACTCCATGGCAAAACTTTAAAAAAATAAATAAATAAAAGCCTAAAAAAAACCCTAGAACTATTTTATACATACTAAAATTTTATGTAATTATCTTCCTTCTACTCTGCAAACACCCTAATATATTCTACATGTACAAATTTTATCAGATTTTTGTATTTTATAATGTATTGGGTTGTTGGTAAAGTCATGATGCATTTTTGCACTAAAAAATACATCATGACTTTTCCAACAACCTAATTATTTCTACCACAACTCAACTTAAAGTATACAAAGTAAAAAAGTATACATATCATGTAATCAATATTAGATAACAGAAAAATCCTGTATTGTTGAGTGAAAATTAATAGCTAAAAATGTCAAACTCAAAATTTTTCCACTCTGATAATCCAATTTTTTCTATTTAAAAATTATGAATTCAAAAGGTTACAAGAAAAATAGACTTCAAATACTTATTAATGTACCAAATAAAATAACAATACTAAATAAAACGATAAAACTCATTAAAAAATGAAATCAGACTACACCAGCCCTGAATAAACTAATTACTAAAAGGAATCTTTTGTACTCTCTTATAAAATCCCAATCACTTTTTTTTAAATTGCATGGGTGGATAATAATAGAAATAGCTCCATGTGGTAGGGTGGTGATCCACCAATTTTTAAACACATATTTTCACATGAAATAAGCTTTTTGGCAATATTGGTCATTTGCTACAGAGCTCAAGGCCGACCCTGACGTGCAGGGGTAAAACACAGAGCTTCAAGAGCTGGATCCCACAGGGCTGATTGCAGTTAGAATCCTGGCCCTGGCGGCTTGGAAAACATGCCTGGCGCAGGCACACGCATACCCCAAATCACATAAGTACAAAGAAATGGAAGAAAGAGATGGCGGCATGAACACGCCCCATCAAGGACTGCTTTCTCTTTATCTCTTTCTCTCTGGCGAGTGTACGTCTCTCTAGCAATGAAAGAAAAAAGAGAGAGAATTCAGTATTGGGAAACTTTTAAAAAGAAAGAAAGAAATGTTCCTGCATATTACGTTAGTGAACACTCCTGTTAAAAACATACGGTGTAACCAATACATAATGGCCCAGTTGTGAATATTTTTCTTCCTGCACAGTTATGAAATGACCTAAATTACTTTGGAAGTATTTCCGTCATGTTTGGAAAAATGACACTGCAACATGAAACTGCAAGTTATAAGCCACGACTGCTCCCACCGGACAGGACTTAGCAAAGAGAACACTGTGGAGAGCCGCACAGGGTCCCCTTGAGGCATGTTTCTCTTTAGGAGATCTGGGCCATTCACCATTCATCACTTCAAGGGCCAACACACTCCGGACGAAAAAAGACAGACAGACTGATCAGCGTTCACTCAGCACTTCCCACTTCAGCAGAGACCCTTAACTCAGAAGTAGAGAGCAGCTGCGACAGGGGATCCCGAGACACAGACATCCAGTCGGGGTGCTCAGGTGAACCGGCTCCGCCAGACCGCTGCAGTGAGCCCTGCCAGAAACTAGAACAGTTCTTGAAACATTTCTCCTACATGTGAGATAAATAGAAAAACACAACAATAACAATCACTTTCTATTTCCTCAGTAAATAATGAACCCAACCTAGCTCTTTGGGAGTGGTAAGAAATGGGAAGTGGAAGAGAAATCTACGCACTCACCTAAGCCCACAGTCTAGTCGCAGGGACACAGCAATGCCAAGCTCCCCGACAGCACCCTCTGAATCTTAAGTTGGAAGTGCTCGAGGTACTCAGCTGGCCGGGTGCCCCAAGGTGCTGTGTAACGGGCACGGGAAGACTTGGTTACTTCGAGGCTGAGGAACAGGAGGGAGGAAGGGACAGGAGGGAGGGAGGAAGGAAGGAAAAAGAAAGAGCTGGCCAGTGTTCTGTCCTTCCATCCTGAAACCCAGATAAAACATAACTCCCTTAAACTAGAGACCTGTTGGGACCTGACCACAGAAACAATGGTTAGCAGCATGTTACTCGTTCTGGACTTTCCAGTGACACTGAGATGGCATCCCTCTAAAGAGAGGCCGGTCCTTTTCTATACCGCCAGGTCTTCAGGCTGATAATTCCACCCTTTCACTTCCTGAAAGTCAGGGTCAGCTCATGAAATGCTCAGTGTGAACTGCCATCTCTCACTCTAAACTGCCCCTGTTTAGAGCATCAGTGAAGACTTCCCTGGGTTTTACAGTGGCTTTCCGACTTCCATAGTCTAATGAAGAAGGACGCTTACGAAGTGTATATTGTTAATGATTGCCATGTCCTGCCTGAAGTACCAGCATGGTTTATGAAAAGGATCTTCAACAAAACTGGAGATAGTTTAGTTTGGGGGAAAAAAAATGAAGGAAAAAAAAAAGTCCCAGCAACCACGGGGGTGGCCAGCATGGTACAAATAGCTAGCAGGCGTGTCTCGGGATGGAAGGCTGACTCAGTGCACTGAACCATAAGCCAGTATTATTTCCCTTTTGGTCAAGGAAACCAGAATGGTGGCACCCTTCTTGCTTTTCACAAACTGAAGACCCACCCATACTTACCTCTAGCCATTGGCATGAAGTCTGTCTTTGAAACATTTTTGGAGACCCACAAAATGTTAAGAACCAAAATTGTTAGCCTTGACTGCACTTTGCCTGATTACTAACTCTGGCTTCCAGCTGGAATAGCATGTGATATCATCGCGTCTACGGTCGGCCCAGTTTAAAAGCCATGGTTTCTATAGCTTATGTGTCCAACTCACTTTCTAATCAGATGCTGGGCACAGGTCCACCTAACTCCAAATCTGGCCATGTGCCCTCCTAGGCAAAGAAACAAGAAGTTCGTGGGTGTTATTTTTTCTATATCCCACTATCTCTCTCTTTTATTACTCAAAAATACAGTACCTTAATGTCATAGGGAAGAAGAACATGTTCAATAAACTCTTCTGCAAGAAAAAAGTAAAACTGAGATGGTATAGCCTTACAGGGACATGTGTATATCACACAAAATTTCTGTCAAAGTCATGACAGGGAGTAGAACTTAAGATGAAAATCTAAACCGAATGTCAAATTGATACACACACACACACACACACACATTTATATTTATATTTATACCAAGAAAAATGAATTAGTGGGAAACACTGCATTTTAGTGATCCCAGTACCCACAGAGATAGCTATCAGTTTGCGTGCATGTAAACAGAGCCTGTTTCTAATGGTTATGTAACCTCGCTATGTTTCGGAAACTTCTTACCCTGATGCCTAGGAGCCAGTGTAAGAAGAGTTTCCGAGAAAGTGGCAGCAGTGGCTCCGATATCTCGCTCCAGGACAGTACTCCAGGGATGCCTGGCAACAACGGCATGGCTTCAATGTCACAGAGTGGGGGTTATCCTGGCTCTGATCTTAGTGTTAGGCCACAGTCAAATTCACAACTCATCCAACCTCCCCACACAATGCTAGACTTCAAATCAGAAGTTTGAGAATCACTGATCTAAAAACTGGTTTTCAGGGGACCAGCAGATGGCATAATGGTTACATTGCTGGACTCCCATGCAGTCAACCATGGTTCAAATATCAAACCCAGTGGTTTGAAAGTCATGATGGGTGTGCATGCATGCCCAAAATGCCAAGAAGAGAATGGAGAAGAAAGGATTGCGGCGCGGCCATCCCTCCCCCAGGGAGGTATGATTTCTTACTTTCTATCTCTCTGTCTCTCTGGAGAGTGCATGTACCCTGTAGCAAAAAAAAAAAATCTCTCTCAAAAAAATTGATCATCAGTTGGGGCCAACAGGTGGTGTAGTGGTTAAGGTGCTGGACTCCTATTTGGCCAACTGTGGTTCAAGTCTTAGACACAGCAGCTTGAAACCCAAGCCAGGCACATATGCATGTGTGCCCAGAATTCCCAGATGAGAATGGAGAAGGGACTGTGGTGTGCCCATACCCCTGGTGGATGATTTCTCACTTTCCCTCTCACTAACTCTGTAGCTCTCTGGTGAGTGCATGCACACTATGGCCAAAGTCTTTTTAAAAAAATGGTTGATCAGAATTTAGGACTCACATATCTCACAGAGGAAATACTATACATGCAATACTGAGGGACTCAGACAAGTCTGTGAAATCCTTCTTGGTCCTGTCTCCCTAAAAATATTACACATAATAATAATGTAGTGATATTCAACCCACATTACAAAATAAATTCTATGCACATCCAAGAAACTGTATATGTTCCAGTTTTTTAACTTCACGGTCCAGCAAAAAGCATGTGTCCAATAGATTGTTATTACAGAGAATGAAATGGAATACTGGCTTTTTTTTTTTTTTCTTTTTTGGCAAAGTCTTTTTAGCTCTGTCCCTCCACCATTTGGAAGCGACACCTCTCTTGGCAAAGCATTAGAGGGCAGGGGCTTCCCTGGAGAGGAGAGGAAGTAACGGAGAGAAGATTTATATTTCTGAGCACTGGTAAAGTGTACTAGCTCTGTCTGTGAGACAGAGTCCCTGGGTGAGCTGCACTGTGAACACAGCGGGGAGGGCGGGGCCTATCAAGTGATGGAAGAGGCTAACCATACGCTCCTGAGGACCCGGCTGATTAGGTACTCAGAGCTCCCCAATCCCTAATGCCCTTCATCTGGGACTTTTTTTTCCAATACATTTCCTGGAGAAATTTTAAAACTCTAAGATTGTAGTGTTACCCTAAAATAAGTTAAATCCTCATACCCTGTCTCCAAATATCCCAGAATCTGGTGATGTTTAACAGCACCAACATCAAGACAATCCATCATTTTGACATCAACAAAATAAAACTGTGGTTCAAAATGAGTAATAAGCAGTTGTGAATAAAATGTCTTAGGTGTTTTTGATCAAGCTGACTTAGATATACACCAGGTTTACAAAGAAGAGCTAATTCAGGCTCCGCTGTGGTGGTGCACACTGGCTGACCCCGCTCCACAGCAGGCTGGGTCCACACGGGAGCCCTGATTTCCTCCAGCTCACCTAAAGGGCTGGCCGCGGTGGTGGTGGCCCGTGACCCCAGCTCCTCAGGAGGCTGAGATGGGAGGCTCACGAGTCCACGGCCAGGGAGCGCAGCGTGGTGAGGCCCTGTGCGAAAGAGCCAGGCCCATGGTGGCACATGACTGTGGTCCCAGCAACTCGGGAGGTAGCAAAACCCGTCTGAGATAAACAAGTAAGTAAAACAATAGAACTCGACAATTCAGTATTTGGGCATTTCTACTGCTTTAAAAATAATATCGGTTCATTTCAATTAGGGTCATCTGTCATGATTTTTAGCAATGTAAAGGCACTGATTTTTTTTTTTTTTTTTGAGAGGTTTTTGCTATAGGGCGTGTGCGCTCACCAGACAGAGAGAGAGAGACAGAGAGACAGAAAGTGAGAAATCATCCCCCAGGGGGGATGGCCACACCGCAGTCCCTTCTCCTCCGTTCTCCTCTCAGGATCTTGGGCATGCATGCACACGTGCCCGGCATGAGTTTTAAGCCACCGGGTCCGGGACTTGAACCGCGGTCAACAACATGGGAGTCCAGCGACGCTAACTACTGGTCCCAAGGCACTGATTTTAGGGCTGGCCCTGGGACCTGGTGGTTAAGGAAGTTAGATCCCCCACATGGCTGACTAAACAGTTCAAATCTGAGCCCCAGAGGCTTGACAAACTTGCTGGACACATGTGTGCATGCCCAGCATCCTGACAAGCTGGAGAAATGGAGAAAAAGGCCGACAGCACAACAAGGCCCCGTTAGGAGATTTTTCTCCCTACCCCTCTCTCTCTGTTCTTCTGGTGAAGAAACATGTCCTCTGGCAACAAACAAACAAAACGATACAGGCCCTGTTTTCACATTTAAATGATCATACTCGTCTGTCATACAGAGACCCAAGGTAGGTCAACCTTTCAGTAACCCACTCATAAACATCTTCCTAATCCCAGACCTCACAGTGCGAGCCTAAGACGTCAGCTCCGACGCTTCCCTCAATACCCGACAATGGGGGAAAGTTCAACGTCACTGAAACCATCATGAAATTGTCTTGGATATGTTATTAGTCATATGCCAAAGTAGCCTGACAAAGGGTCACCCTCCTAAACTCGCAGAAAGTACTACACGGATCTAAGCACCTCAAGTAAGCAACCTTTCGTCATTCTCTTGGCCAGTGAAAGCAAACTGCCACTCAAATGCACAAGGGCTTTGCCAACACGATTGAGCCAGGAAGACACCAGTCAGGCCCAGGTCTGAGGGGATTTTCATCCACCTCTTACCTTTAAAACCACATTTTGTTGACTCTAATAATCTGCAAGATTTATTAAACAGGGACCAACAGTTTGCATGATGGCTATGTTGCTGAACTTCCAAGTAGCCAACCACGGTTTGAATCCCGGACCCGGTGGCTTAAACTCACACCAGGCGCATGTGCATGCACGTCCAAGATCCCAAGAGGAGAATGGAGGAGAAGGGATTGCGGCGTGGCCATCCCTCCTGGGGGATGATTTCTCGCTTTCTGTCTCTCTGTCTCTATCTGTCTTTCTGGCGAGCGCACGTGCCCTATAGCAAAAACCTCTCCAAAAAGAAAAAGATTGATTAAAACATAAATCATTATTTAATGAGCTCCTAAGCTAGATATAAACAGTTGTAACCAAACTAAAGACATGATATTGATTTCAGGATGTACTCTAAATTCAGAAACGTTAAGATGTGAAAAATAGACATTTCAGAATCAATGAGAAACGGTAGGTTTCTAGTCAAAACTGCACAGAGTATTCAGCACAGAGGGTGACCTTTGTGGGCCAGCAGGTGGTGCGGTGGTTAAGGTGTTCATCCCCCATGTCCAACTGAGCAGACCAAGTACCAGACTCGGCTTGGGGGGAAAAAAAAAAAAAAAAAAAACACCAGGCACATGTGCATGCATGCCCAAAATCCCAAGAGGAGAGTGGAGGGGAAGGGACTGCAGTATGGCCAACCCCCACGGGGGTGTCTGTATCCAGCAACTGCACATAGCCTACAGCAAAAATTTTTTAAAAGGGGAAAAAAAAAGTGTGACCTTTACTATTTTCAACTTAACTTCAAAAAGAAAGATTGCCTATACCCCCACCTTATTTATTGCAACATCTCTTTTGTATACACCTGATAAATAAGAAGTGGTAACGCATAAATTCCCACATTGGAAACATTTTATTCAAAACAACTACCTGTTACTCTTGGGATGCCAAAGGGGTTACCAAAAATGGAACTCCTCCTCCTAGCCCTGGATCCAGACTAGTTGAGAAATAAAGCCAAGTTTAATAAAGACAGGAAGCCCAAATCACCTCTAACACAGGGAGCAGACTGGGTGGAGGGATGTCAGGTGTATTAGCCATGTGCGCATGCGAACAGAGGGCTCAGGAACCAGACAGCCTTGTTCTCCTGGTCGCAGAAGCCCTGACCAGGGCAGGCCTCCCATGAAGGAGCAGGGCTGACCGCCTGCTTCCTGCTGCCAGCTCACTTTAAAGAAGGGAGGAGAAAAGAGAGCAGCTGCCACCCAATGAAGAGAGACCTGGACCCTGTAGAGCTGAGCCCCACCACTCTCTGTAGTCAGGACCCCTCCTAGGAAAGGCAGAGCCTTCGGGCATCTCCATCAGAAAACACTCCTCTCACAAGGAGAGGAAAGAACAGAAGCTCTGAAAGAGGCCGAGAGGGTGGTGAGGAAAACCCTCCGATGTGGAAATCAGAAGTGGAGAAAGCTGTTTTGTGCTAACACCTGCCTCTGCAGGTATTTTTGACGTAATGTAAAGAGTATGCTCCACATTTTCCCTCTTAAGGAACACCCTATCAAAATCACTCCTTAATATCGAAAGGACGTCTCGTCTGACTTTGGTGACCATCACTGCCTGCATCCCGTCTTACTCTGCATCCAGATGGTACGAGTGGACCTTGTGCAGTACTGTCGGCACTGGCGGACGCTCAACGCTGCTGAAGACCCTGGATACCAAGGCCCTTCCCTAAGAGAGGCAGAGCAGTAGAAATTTCCTCCTCGAAAAACTCAATATTGATTATTATCAACAGCTAAAAACAAGGCATTATAAAACAGGACCTCCCAGGTACTGATCAGGAGTGGCATGATGAAACTGAGCTGTTACGGTCCTAGCTGAGCCATCTGGCTTGGGAGAAGCCCTAGAGGACTCGGAAGTCAAGCTTCACCCATATACTGGAGAACTAGCCGACACATGATTATTTACTGTAAATATATCTGGCTTATTATAGAAAGATATTCTAAAATTTAATATATTAAATAAAACTAATCTACTGTTAGAGATGACTTTGGCAACTAATAAAAAGTATGCCTATTTTTCATTGCAAAGACAGATAAATTTTTTTTTTTGGAGAGGTTTTTGCTACAGGGTGCGTGCACTCGCCAGACAGACAAAGAGAGACAGAAAGCGAGAAATCACCCCCCAGAGGGGATGGCCACGCCGCAATCCCTTCTCCTCCATTCTCCTCTCGGGATCTTGGGCACACACGCGTACACGCCCAGTGTGAGTTTTAAGCCACCGGGTCCGGGACGCGAACCGCGGTCGACTATGTGGGAGTCCAGCGACATAGCCATTACGCTAACTGCTGGTCCCAAGACAGATAAAATTTAAAACCAGAGCAATGTTTTACCTGGATTATTGAATGTGTTTAAAACTCCTTCATATTTATTTAAAAATAATTTGCCAAGTTGGATTTCTTTATTGAAATGTAAAGTTTGCATAAAGAAGTAAATGGAGGGACCATTTGAGAGCAAAAGCCTCTCAAAAAAAAAAACAAAAAAGAAGTAAATGGAGACGAATGATATGCATAGATTTATCAAGTAGGCATTCTGGAGACTACAAACACAGCTCTTTTCCTTTACTATGTGACGTGCTAGCATTGTCTAACCACGATAAATTATATTCACTAAAAATATCTTCCTGGCCCAGGCGTGGTGCCATAGCAATACTCTAAGGCTCTGCCATCTGGAAGCCACGTGGAAGACCTGAGTTCGGATCCTGGGTCGACCTGCTCATGCTGGGTGAGTGCTTGTGTACCATGATCCCAACTGGCTGCAAAGGCTGGGGAGGACCATGGCCTAAGGCCGTGTTGAGGGTGCTTATCACTTTCTCTCTCTCGATAATAACTACAATGACTTTTATAAGTATTTTTCTTCTGACAATTTGCATGGAAAATCCAGCTATAGTGTAAAAACAACAGGATTAGAATCTAGTTTTAAAGAAAAATATCATGAAGCATTATCAAACAGTAAATATAGAAAGATAACATTTAGTAACATTTTTCTAGCCGATGCATTCTTCCTTAATAAATCTTTGTTTAAGAAGAAAAAACATAGATGAGGATAGATTAAAGGCATCACTCACATAACATAAGTTGCATCTGTGATATTTTTGGCTCATCTAAAAGAAGCAATAATGACAACCATCACTCGAGCACTTAGTATCTGGCAGGCACTGTGCGGAGCGATGCACTCACATTATCTCACGACAGCACCATGAGGCGGATGCTTGATTCCGAGTTAGATGAGGAAACTAAGTCAAAACTGTCTTGCACAGCATCAAAAAGGAATTCTTCACACTGTTAGCTCCAAATTAAATAAATCTGTATTTTGATTGAAAGAAAGCAAGGGACCAGTAGATGTCAAAGCAGTTACACCACTGGACTCCTACATGGCTGACTGAAGTTCAAGTCCTGGACCCACAGGCTTCAAAATCTTGCTGGGTGTGTGTGCGTGTGTGTGTGTGTGTGTGTGTGTGTGTGTGTGTGTGTGTGTGCATGCTAGAAACCCCTGAAGGAGAATGGAGGAGAAGGGACTGTGGCATGGCCATCCCCCCGGGGGATGATTTCTAACTTTCTCTCTCTCTGTCTCTCTCTCTGACTCCTCAGTGAGTACACATGCCCTACAGCAAAAATCTTTCTCTCAAAAAACAAACAAACAAACAAACAAACAAAACCAAAGCTACTCTGTAAACACATTCATGCATAGAATCATAAACACATCCATGTTCAAGTTAAACTTATTCCTTTCTGTACTTTAAACTTGAAACACAGAGTTTGATCGTTAGCACACGTGTACACAACGCTGGAAAGACCAACCGTGATACTGGACCTGCGAGAGAGTCGAGTAGACACTTCACATCCTTTGCCTGCTTCAAAGCTATTCAGTGCTAGCGAGTATTAGATACTCCCCAATGACACTCAAAAATGCCTCTCTTCTGAGAACATATTATCCTTCCAAATCAAATTCTTAAACCTGTCATTTCTCAGAAGCCAAGTCAAACACAAGTCACACTGATCATCCTCAGACCTGCTGCTGGCTAGATCTCCAAACCACTGAACCAAGCAAGAGCAGTAAGGAGAAGAAACACAAGAGCCTATTTTAAACTGTGCATTTCCAGGCCGGTTTCTCTTTTTCTAACCAAAGCTGTCTATGATGCTACTCAGGCCATAAAGTCAACATGGAGGTTTTAGTGAGGGTAGCCTGGTAGAAAGTTGTGGAAACGAGTCTCCATAGACATAAACAATTCAGGTTGGCTGAGATTTCTCAGGCTCTCAAGTCCTTTGAGAGAAGCAAAAAGTTGCCCTCATCCTCAAAATAAACTCGAATGCTCTGCTTTCAAACCAGAGTCTGTGAGAGGCGCTGACCAACGGCAATTACTCGTCACACCAGATGGATGAGTGTTTACTACAGGGAGGGACCACGAGCACAGGCAGAGAGCCATTCCCGCGGCCAGCTTACACGTCCACCCATGCTAAACACCAGCTGGTAAGGGCCAGAAGTGACCAAATGCCATGCTAGCCAGAGTGATGTGCAATTAGAACAAAAGTAGGGTTTTTGTGTTTTCAATGTTTACTTCTTTTCCCATTTTTTATGTTTTTTTCTACTTGCTCAAAGAACCAAGCCAAATACCACAGTCACATCTAATAGTCGGACATTCTAGCATGGAACAAAGGATCCCTAGCATTAATTATAAATATAAATACAAGATTTAACATTGTGTCAGATTTCGTCCTGACCTCTCCTAAGGTGAGAGATTGTCCTTTGTGGGAGTACCTTCTGCGAAGCCTGTTTGGAAACACTTGCATCAGCTTTGGAGCCAGAGGCTCCCCCTGGAGGCCACCCTGCGGTGAGCAGCAGCAGGGTAAGGAAACTGTCCACACGTAGGGAAGGGAACTGGTGAGCAATGGGGGCTCAGCGCAGGTTACCAGAGAACAGGGGTGTGAAGAAATGAGGCCCAGTGAGTGTGGGGGCTAAAGCCGGAGGAGGAGGCTGTCCGCGCACAGCAGGTGGCAGGGCATGGCGGGGTGTCAGAGGTTACTGAAACCCAAGTGGATGGAGAGGTACCCACGTGAGGTGGGGGGAGCACAGAGGTTGAGGGGAGGGTATGAGGACCTGAGCAAGGTGAGGAAGGTGCCCAGGACTGAGGGCCTGTGTGAGATGAAGGACATGCGGGCGGGAGGCAGTGGAAGGGGCTAACCTAATAGCCCAGCACAAGCTGTCCCAGAGAGTGGCCGAGCATCCACGTGCAGGCCGGGAAGCGCACACCCAGGACACAGTATCAGAGCCTGCACAGGGTGCAAGGGACCCAAATGGGGGACAGCCACAGCAGCGGCTCACACGGATCAGCAGGGGTGCAGTGGGGAGGGCTCCTGTGCCAGGGTGCGGCGATGGGAGCACAGTGGGAAAGAGGTTGGCGAGGGTCGGTCAATTCCTCGAGAAATGTTCTCAATACTGGACGAGAAGCTGAAGATGCATGGTCAAGAACTTAAAAACAAAAACAAGAAACAAAGCAGGGATGGGAAAAGTTCCGGCTTGGATTTCGAGGCTACACAGTGAACGCGACATAGGACACATGTCGGCAGTATGACTGATGACTAAGACTGTCACAAATATCAAAATGCTTCCCTGGAAGTCGAAACTATTCGTATCCCAAGAAGCTCCCATAGCAACATACCTGGAGAAGGAGCCTTTCGAAAGCCAGGAAGTTGTCCCACTTGGCTGTCTGCGGGTGTTTCAGAGTCTGAACCGTGGCCAGCCCCAGCTGTAGGAGCCCACAGTGATTCATTAGAGCGCCGAGGTTGTTCTTGAAGAGCTGAATGTAGGACGTGAGCTGGCCTGGCGTGACTCTCCCTGGAGAAACATAACAATGAATCAGGGTGCCCCCTTCCGAGAGTAGCAGAAATCATGAGGCGGCCATTAATAAAACCACTGTCTTGTATTTGCTCAGAACTTCACAAGCGCCCCTGAGCTGTTACGGCTCATGCAATACAGTAACAACAGCGAAGCTGATACTAACATGCATCTGCACTTCACAGTGAGACAACTGGTGTTAAGGGATCTTGCCACGGTCTGCTGCTAGCAAAATTCATTTTATAGGAGCCAGTGGGTGGCATGGTGGTTAGAGAACTGGATTCCCACATGGCTGACCACGGTTTGAGTCCCAGACCTGACAGATTATGTTCTCACTCTCTCTCTCTCTCACTGTCTCTCTGGTGAGCACATGTGCCCTATTGCAAAATTAGAATACTAATAAAAATAATTAAAATTAAATAACAGTTCCACAAAAAATTTATAATTCTGAAATACCCTATAAAAAAGTTTTCGATTAAGGCACACAAATATCTGTTGAGCTCAACTTGGAGTACGTCTCTATGACCTAAGATACAGTCATCGAGGTGCTGAGAGGGTATGATTTCTAATTGTGTGTGCGAGTACACAAAATTAAGAGAGACACCTTTTATGAATGTAGCTAAAACTTTATCACTGTTGTAGTTCCTGACAATGTTCTTGAGGACAAAAGCTGTCTGTTACAGGGAACAAAGATTTATCAGGACCCAGGGTGGCAAAGACAGGACAATGAGAAGTCAGAAAAGAGTTTGGTATGGGGAAGAGAGCATGTCTGCTACAGCGATCACCCAGACGCAGGACAAGAGAACCCACCTCAGAAAAGGCTGGAGACTGCACCGCACACGCACGCATGCACACGCACACACACACCGTGCGCACACACACACACACACACACAGCACGTGTACACACACCCCACACACCGCACGTGCACACACACACACCATGCACACACACACACACCCCACACACACCACGCACACACACACACACATACCATGCACACACACACCCCACACACCATGCGCACACACACACACACACACACACATCCCAGACATACACACACACACACCCCACATCCCATACACACACACACACACACCCCACGCACACACACACACATACACACACATCCCACATCCCAGGCATACACACACACACAGCCTACACACACAGCTGAAGGCTCTATCCTTCAGAGCCCTTAGGCCCACCTTTTGCCTGTAGCAGTCCTCAGGCTGAGTTACCCCCCATTCTCCAGTCTGCTACATTTCATTCCTGCCTATGCGAAAAGCTCCCAGACACCAGATTCCTTCCGTGAGGCAAGAAGGCAACAGGGCCAGAGGTGCGTCACTAGGTCATCCCTGCATGCCTCCCATGCCGTGTGCGGCTTGCTCTTTGATACTGAAATTCCAGTTTGTCTGTCTGCTCTGCTGTTTTTAAGTAAGAGGTAATAAAGTCACCACATTTATTGAGTGCCTTACAACATAAAAGTGCTCATGCAACAGGCCCTGTTCCGACCTCGGGGCAGCTCCACGAGGCAGCAGACAGGCGTGCACTCTACCTCGCACCCACCTGAGGTGCTAGGAGCTGTGTCTCACCCAGTGTTAATTTTTTAAGAGAGATTTTTGCTATAGGGTGAGTGCCCTCAGAGACGCAGAGACAGAGAGACAGAAAGCGAGAAATCACCCTCCATGGGGGATGGCCACACGACGATACTTTTTCCTTCATTCTCCTCTTGAAATTCTGGGCATGCACACACACACACCCGGCATGAGGTTTAAGCCAACAGGTCTGGGACCAAACTGGTCAATTACATAGAAGTTCAGCAACATAACCATTACGCCATCTCTTGGTCCCAATCAATGTTTTTTTGCCACAAAAAAACTTAAAAGCTCACAACCTTTTTTATCATTTTATTAACTTTTTGAAAAAATTTAGGATTTAGAAGTCCCTTCTTACCAGTTTATCAGGGTAAACATCTAAGAAAATGAGTGGGTATGCTAAGTAGAGTGGGGAGCCTCACTAATTTTTTAGGTCTCTTGGTAAAAGCACAGGTTCATTTCCAATTCTCAAAGCAGCAAGCAGATGGGGGGAGCCACATTAACACTTTGTTCGCTTTTTTATATATTTTTTGTCTTGGTATTATTTACATACAATCAAATTCACCCTTTTTAATTTTTACTCCTATAAATTCTAACAAATACATACAACTGGGCAACCACTATCACAATCAAGCTATAAAGCATTTCCATCCTTCCAAAAGGTTCCCCTCTCCGTAATCCATTATTTCTCCTCAACCCCAACCCTCAGTGAACACTTAACTGTGTTTACCTGACTTTGGTCCCACTGTATTGATTTCTATAATGTCATATGGATGGAATCACCTAGCACATAGCCATTTAGTCTGGCTTCATTCATTTCAGCATAAAATATCTGAGATCCATCTGTGTTGCTTGTATCAGTAGTTTGTGCCTTTTCCTTGCTGAGTAAGAGTTTGTGGTATGAATAAAGCATACTTTACTTAGCCATCTATTTATCCACTCACCAGCTAATGATCATTTTGGTTATGTCCACTTTTTAGAAATGGCAAACAAACCCTTCTCAAACATCGGTGTACAGGTACGTGTGTATGTGTGTGACTGTGGAATATGTTTTGATTTTTCTTGGGTAAATTTCCAGGTGTGGGTTGCAGGGTCATGTGTATTTATAACTTTCTAAGAAACTAGCAAACTGCTTTCCAGAGAGGCCTGCTCCTGAAGCAGGAAGGAGATCACAACACAGCAAGATCCTGTTTAAACACCCCCCCTGCCCACAGCCTCCCTACCCGCAGGGCCAGCAGATGGTGTAGTGGTTGAGGCAGCTGGACTCCCACATGGCTGACCATGGTTCAAGTCCTGGACCTGGTGGCTTGACAATCACTCCGAGCCTGTGTGCATGCATGCCCAAAATCCCAGGAGGAGGGTGGAGGAGAGGGGATTGCAACATGATCATGCACACATGCCCTATGGCAAAAACCTAAGAAAAACAGAATAAACATATTTTACCAAGGGAAAAAAAAAACACACACAAACCCCCCACTACTAAATACACACACATTTGTGAATATACATATGTATGTTTGACATTTTCAAATTTTTAAACTTTTTAATTCTATTTTACTTAGTTCTTCCATGAGAGACAGAGAGAGAGACAGAGAGACAGGTACCCCCATCAGGATCGCCACGCTGCAATCCACCCCCAGCTCCTGCCAGCCCAGACCATGGGCACACACATGCACCCAGTGTGCTCAGAGAGGTCTGCGCCATGAACCCGGGACCTCTGGCTAACAGGTCTAGCTGCACCAACCACTGCTGCAGTACCATCTGGGCTCTCCAAGTCTGAAATGTAATCATGACTTTCCAGAAAAATAAATGGAAGTGAACTAATTAATTAACAAAAATGCTATAATGAGACTAGCACCTTGAGTAAAGATTCATAGTTCATACCCACTAAAACAGCAAGTAACGGGACTAGCAGTTAGCATAATGGCTATGTCGCTGGACTCCCATGTAGTTGACCGCGGTTCGAGTCCTGGACCTGGTGGCTTAAACTCACACCGGGCGCGTGTGCGTGCGTGCCCAAGATCCCGAGAGGAGACTGGAGGAGAAGGGATTGCGGCGTGGCCATCCCCCTGGGGGTGATTTCTTGCTTTCTGTCGCTCCGTCTCTGTCTTTCTGGCGAGTGCATGCACCCTATAGCAAAAACCTCTCCCCCCCCCAAAAAAAAAATCAGCAAGTAACTAGATCCAGATGCTAGACAGGTGATGACCATTAACTCACACCTTCCGTTTAGGAAAAAGTACTTGTCAAGCAGATTTAGGAAGATTTCAAAATGTCAAGCCAGGGAACCAGCAGTTAGCGTAATGGCTATATCGCTGGACTTCCCACGTAGTCGACCGCGGTTCGCGTCTCGGACCCGGTGGCTTACAACTCACGCCAGGCGCGTGTGCGTGCGTGCCCAAGATCCCGAGAGGAGAATGGAGGAGAAGGGATTGCAGCGTGACCATCCCCCCTGGGGGGTGATTTCTCACTTTCTGTCTCTATGTCTCTCTCTGTCTGGCGAGCGCACGCACCCTATAGCGAAAAACCTCTCCAAAAAAAAAAAAAAAAGGTCAAGCCAGAAAGTTTTGCAACACATTTTTAAGAAAAGCTTGTTCTATATCAAGAATATACCATATATAGCAGCTTTTTGAAAGGTTACAAATTAACTTTAAATTTTTTTTTTCCAGACAGCTCCTGTACTCACTGAGAAGTAGTTGTCAAGTAATAAAAGCTATTAGGTTTCATTTTTTTCATTTGTTTCATTTTTCAAGAAAACAGAAACAGGCTTCTGATTTCAACTTAGCTAAGAGAAATACACTAAACTTTAGCAAACATCAATTCTATACATTTTTTAAAAAATTCATTAAAAACTCTTGGGTAAAAAGATATGGATTTGGAAAGTAAAAATATTTAGTATTACATATTAATACTCTCTGGGATCCTTACAATATTGAATTTGATAGAATTCAAGTACATTATGGAGCCTATTCTTTCAATTACTTCAGATACTTAACAAATTATAGCTCTCTCAACATGATTTGTGGTTTGGCAAAATACAAGCAAAATATCTACACTTACATCATTCTTCATTGGCATGTTTAAAATAAAGAATGCATTGTTAGTGCCAGGTTTGATTTCGTCCTAACATGGATGAAAGGAGCAAACCGTCAGAAATGTTGACTGAAACAGTGTATTTGGCTATTAAATTTAAGAATGAAAAAAAAAACCCTCTATAAGAAATGATCATCCTGTCACTGCACACCTATTATTGACCGTATTCCTGAAAAAATGACTAAGAAAGCAGCATGTGTAATTTAAATAAACACACGTTTTAAGATGTGCCTTCCCAGAAATCAAATACCAGCTTTTCATTTTGCCCATTTCAATCCTGTTATAGTATAATAAAGGCAAAGACTACTAAAACATATACGTGTAATATGTTCTGGTAAAACCTGGCTTACGTACCACCGGCAAACGACAGGTCAGTGTGAAGGGAGGTCGCACGGGCTCACTGGCCATTCTGTCCCCTGAGGTAACTGTGCTGTGCCATCACGTAACAGCAGCGGGAGGGACACTGCGAGCCGCCAGGGACGGAGTCCTGTGTGACCTGCCCGTTTGGCCCAGCCCTCCTGGCTCTGGGGACCACCAGCCCCACCCGGGAAGTGCTTGTCGGACTCACCTTGACCTTCCGTAAATTCTGCCTTTGCCTCTCCAACTAAACAACCCCAAGTCCTCTAATGCTCCCTCCCAACCAGCTACCTTGAAAGTTCTGTATTCCTTATAATATTACTTATAGAAATAGGGCAGGCCTGTTGAACTGCGCTAGTATCTTCATCAAGATTCGTATTGTTTTTACTAATGTACTGACTATAAAGTTGTATAGAATCTTTTTAAAAAAGAAACAGCTTTTTTTAAGGCATTATTAATTTAATTTTATTATTATCATTATCTTTTAATTTGCTATAGTGTACTTGCACTCATCAGAAAGAGAGAGAGAGAGAGAGAGAAAGCCACCAGGTCCAGGACGCAAACTGTGGTTGAGCATGTGGGAGTCCAGTGCCTTAACCACAGCACCACCTATTGGTCCCCAAGGTTGTATACATTTTTGAATGGGCTTCTGCTAATAACAGTTTGTGTGGGGTGTTTTTTTTCTTCTTTGTCTTTCTTTATTTTCTTTCTTTATTTTACCATGAGCCCTGATGCCTAGTATGTGATTTTTAAATACATACACACACACACACACACACACACACACACACACAGATATATATATATCTATATCTATATATATATATATAGATATAGATATATATATATTTTATTTATCTATTTATTTGCTGTGATTTTTCAACACACTGGGTCCATCTCAAACCATAGTTGGCCACGTGGGAACCTAGCACCCTAACCACCAAACCACCTGCTGGTCCCCTACTATGTGATTTTTGCAAAGCACATGTCTTTCAGAAATGCAAGTGTATAGTTGGGTATTGCACAGCGACAAGGACAGATCCTGAGAAACGCGCTGTTAGATTGCCTCCTTGTGCAAACGTTGTAGAGTGCACTCACACAGACAGACGGTGCAGCCTGTCCACACCCAGGCTCTGCGGTACAAAACATGCTACTGTATTGAAGGCTGCAGGCACTGGCATCTCACTTGTATCTGTGTATGCAATAAAACATGATGGTCAGGACCAGCAGATGGCATAATGGTTATGTCGTTGGACTCCCATGTAGTCGACCACAGTTCAAGTCCCGGACCCAGTAGCTTAAAACTCATGATGACTTTTGGTCTGAACCACCATCTTCCAGTAATTCACCAAAATGACGAACACAAAGGGAAAGAGGAGAGGCACCCAATGTATGTTCTCTAGGCCTTTTAGAAAACATGGAGTGGTTCCTTTGGCAACGTATATGTGAATCTACAAGAAAGGCGATATTGTAGACATCAGGGGAATGGGTACTGTGCGAAAAGGAATGCCCCCCAAATGTGACCATGGCAAAACTGGAGGAGTCTACAATGCTACCTGGTATGCTGTTGGCATTGTTGTGAACAGACAAGTTAAGGGCAAGATTCTTGCCAAGAGCATGAATGTGCATATTGAGCATATGAGGCATTCCAAGAGCAGAGACAGCTTCCTAAATGTGTGAAGGAAAATGACCAGAAAAAGAAGGAAGCCAAAGAGAAAGGGACCTGGGTTCAACTAAAGCGCCAGCCTGCTCCACCCAGAGAAGCACACTGTGTGAGAACCTATGGAAAGGAGCCTGAGCTATTGGAACCTAGTCCCTATGAATTCAAGGCATGATGGATGGTGAAAATAAACTAATCTGTGGTCTATAAAAAAAAAAAAAAAAACACTCATGCTGGACATGTGTGTGCATGTGCCCCAAATCCCAAGAGGACAATGGAGGAAAATGGGTTGCAGTGTTGCCGTTCTGCCTAGGGGATGATTTCTCACTTTCTGTCTCTCAGCTCTCCCTGTCTCTCTAGCGAGTGCACGTGCCCTATAGCAAAAATCTCTTAAAAACAAACAAACAAACAAACAAAACCATGATGGTCAGTGAAGCTGGCTCACACAATAAAGCCGTGGGTTTGTGACCTCCCAGAGTGCACCAGGTCCACTGTGCTCTCGATCCAGGACTAGCTGAGGCTGGGGTGGACCACAGTCCACACGGCTACACACTATGGGATCCCAAGGTGGACCAAGAGCCAACTGGAGGTGCCGTCTCTCTATCCTTGTCTCTCACTCAAGAAAGAAAGGAGGGGGACCAGCAGTTAGCGTAATGGCTATGTCGCTGGACTCCCATGTAGTCGATCGTGGTTCGCATCCCTGACCCAGTGGCTTAAAACTCACATCAGGTGCATGTGCGTGCGTGTCCAAGATCCCAAGAGGAGAATGGAGGAGAAGGGATTGCGGCGTGGCCATCCCCCCGGGGGGTGATTTCTCGCTTTCTGTCTCTCTGTCTGTGTCTGTCTGGCGAGAGCACGCACCCTATAGCGAAAACCTCTCCAAAAAAAAAAAATAATAAAGAAAGAAAGGAGGGAAGGAAGGAAGGAAGCAAGAGAAAAAGGAAGGGAGAAAGAAATAGAAATCAAGGAACAGTACAATAGAAATAGGCAAGTAGCATAGTAGTTAGGGGCACTGGACTCCCACATGGCTGACTGTAGTTTGAGTCCCGGACCTGGTGGCTTGTTTTCTCACTTTCTCTCTCTCCGTCTCCAACCCTCTCTGATCAAGCTGGAAAATAATAGTAATAATAATAAAGTTCAATTGAATTATTCTTTAAAAATATTATATAAATGATAAACGGGAAAAAACGCACATGTATAGTGTACATACCCTGAATGGGGCTTGCAGGACTGAAGTGGCCCTGGTGAGTCAGTAGTGGTGAGTGAATGAGTGGGTCTAGGACATTCCCGTACACTGCTGTAGACTTATAATCACCGTACACTTAGGCTACACTAAATTCAGCTTTTTAAAAGTTCTAAAATAATTAACCTTTGCTTCCTGTAATGTATTTTACTTTACAAACTTTTTGACTCTTTTGTAATAACACTTAGCTTAGAACACATTGTATAGCTGTATAGCTATTTTTTATACCTTTATTCTATAAGCCTTTATTTTTAATTTTTTTTTATTTTTGTACTTTTTAAACTTTTTATTAAAAACTAAGACACAGGACCAGCAGATGCCATAATGGTTATGTTGCTGGACTCCCACATAGTCAACTGCAGATCAAGTCCTGGATCCAGTGGCTTAAACCTCATGCCAGGCACGTGTGCATGCATATCCAAAATCCTGAGAGGAGAATGGAAGAGAAGGGATTGCAGTGTGGCCATCCCCCTGAGGGGTGATTTCTCACTTTCTGTCTTTCTCTCTCTATGTCTCTCCGGCCAACGTACGTGCCACACAGCAAAAATCTTTCTCAAAAAAGTAAGACACAAACACACACATTAGCCTAGGTGTTCCCAGGACACTGTCTTCTACCGCTATACTTTGTCCCACTGGAAGGTCTTTCGAGGCAATAACACACATGTATTTGTCATCTCTGACAACAATGCCGCCCTCTCCAATCCTCCTGCAGACCCCTCCTGAGGCTGTCCTGGAGGAGGTATCACTCTTCTTTGTTTAGAGAGATTTTTGCTATAGCGTGTGTGCACCTGCTAGAGAGAGACAGAAAGCGAGAAATCACCCCCCTGGGGGACGGCCACACTACAATCCCTTCCTTTCTATTCTCCTCTGAGAAACTTGGGCACCCAGCATGAGTTTCCAGCCTCTGAAACATAACCACTATTCCATCTGCTGGTCCCAGAGGTGTCACTCATGTGGGAAATACGTCCTTGGTGGTTTGGTGAGTTTGTTTTCTTCCTCATAGCTTTGCTTGTAATTGGATAATGTACCATGAACATTCCTCGTGAAAGCTTTTCAGTATTTGAGTCCATGTTCTCTATTTTTTAAAGTTATTCATTTATCTTATTTGTTGTTTTGTTTTGCTTTGTTTAAATTTGAACAGAGAGAGAGAGAGAGCAAGAATGGGAAAGTGAGAAAGCAAACCACCGGGTCCGGGACTTGAACCGTGGTCAGCAATGTGGGAGTCCAGCACCACTGCCGGTCCCTGTGTTTTCAAATTTTTTAAGGGGTTTGTTAAGATCTGCAAAAAAAATCTTCTGCTAAATACTTGACTGTGGGTTTTCTCCAGGGCTCTGTAGTCTCTCCCGCGGTTTCCTGTCTGCTGCCCCTCCTCCAGCTTCGTGCTCCTGCTCCAGGTCCAGGCCTCATTACTTGGTCCCCAGGAACTACCTGGAGGAGAGCCTGCTCACCCCACCCAGGTGAGCGCTGTCCGCCCTCAGCCATGGCCTGGCTGAGCTCCACAAGCCCCTCATCCTGGGCAAGTCCTCCGAGGTCATGGTGGACTTGGGTGCTTGTGCTCAGTAAGCCTGTGCACCTGGGACGTGCCCCGTCTGGGGAGCCCTCACCTCCCTCTCTTGCTAATTTCCTGTCCTCTGCTCTTTCTCCTTCGGAAACCTCACAGTCCTTGGGACTCCTGGCTGCTGCTTATCTTTTACCTTTCCTCTCCTCTTTTCAGTGTCCTCTTCTTTCCCTCTACACTGGGAAACATTTTTAAAACTTATCTTTGAACTTTGGGCTCGATATTTTATTCTCACAATGACATCTTTTATTTCCAAGAGCTCTTTCTTTCATAATATCTTTATTGAAATAAAACTTGTATACCAGACAATTCACCCTTTAAGTGTACAATTTGATGGGTTTTGTTACATTCAGAGTTTACAACTATCAGTGCTAGACGATTTCAGAAAATGTTTACCACCCAAAAAAGAAACTCTACACTCAAATGAATATGTATTAGAATATAACCTGAGTATAACCAGGAAACAGGGAAACACCCAAAAAAGAAACTCTACACTCAGATGAATATGTATTAGAATATAACCTGAGTATAACCAGGAAACAGGGAAACACCCAAAAAAGAAACTCTACACTCAGATGAATATGTATTAGAATATAACCTGAGTATAACCAGGAAACAGAAACAACAGAAATAAAAACACTCAAATAATTATAATAATAATTATACTCTGGCTTTTTTTTTAAATATAATAAGACTACTGTCTTTTTAAAAATTTAATGAAGAATAAATTCGAGAAAGTAAAGGAGGGATGAGAGAGTACTACTTGGCTGAGCAACACAACAATAAAAGCCTCACCCACTCCATGAAGGGCTTTGCCTGGAATATGTGCACAGACTCTGCAGCAAGAAGGGAGCCACCTCCCCGAAGACCCTGGGCAACCCCAGACTCAGCAGACTCCGGCACCCCGAGGTACAGAGTCAGGAGGACACCGCCACGGGGTGAGCACACAGATCTTAGATGTGGACCCACATCATCTGAACACAGGTACCCATCCACATAATCACCCCCGAAAAGGGGGACAGACTATGTCCAGCACTCAGGAATACTCTGTATACTTTACCAGTCAGCAATCCTCCAAGGATAAACCATTCCTTGATTCTATCACGACAGATCATTTTTTCTTTGTTTTTTAACTTCATATAAATGAAATTCTACGTGGTACTCATGTATCTGGCTTCTTTTGCTCAATACTATCCAAAAATCTCAATCTTTTTGTTATTGTGTTTTATTGTCTATATGACTGTACCAGCTGCTTTATCCAATCTGTTGTGGAAGCACATTTAGCTGTTACAGTCTGTGTCCACTATGTCCTGGGACCAGCAGTTGGCATAATGGCTATGTCACTGGACCCCCATGTAGTCAACCACAGTTCAAGTCCCAGAACCGGTACTTAAACCCATGCTGGGTGTGTGTGCATGCGTGTCCAAGATCCCGAGAGAAGAATGGAGGAGAAGGGATTGCAGGGTGGCCATCCCCCCAAGGGGGGTGATTTCGCGCTTTCTGTCTCTCTGTCTCTCTGGCGAGCGCACGCGCCCTATAGGAAAAACCTCTCCAAAAAAAAAAGAGAAAAACCTGTCCTTTGGCGGCCCTAAATGCTCACTTCTATTGGCTCTATGCCCAGGTGAGTACATCCTGCTACTGGATGGGTAAATACTGGGCATCAGTTCACACTGTCAAAGTTTCCCACAGCCTTACCAATGTCTTCACACATTTTAAATTTGATTACTTTTTTTCAAAAGTCAATGTCTCACTGTCACAATCCTCGGGCCTCAGCCTCCCACCTCGAACAGGATCTCGCCGTGAGCCCAAGATCTTCCTGCCTCAGCCTCTGGTCGCAGGCCTAAGGAGCACTCTCTCACGCCAGCCTTTAGCTTACACTGGCTGTAACCACGTGGTCCGGCACGCAGAACGTATTACCATGTTAGCTGCGTGTGCTGTGGCAGCAAGGCCTAACCTAACTTGTAAACTATGCATGGCACATGTCATGCTTAAAATCAAGCACGACTTTCTGGTTAAGTTCCCTTCAAGTATTTTATGGGTCACCGGAACTCTAATAAGAGTGAGAAAAAGATCACAACAGAAACCACAATGCCGTACTATCAGATAAACCTTTATTTTTCTCATTGTTTATGTGTTTACTTTCTTACCTAATTATATAGGAAAAAGGCCTAAAAAGCAAGATACTAATTAAGAAAAAACGATTACTTTAAATAGCAGGATGGTGTGTGTCCAGGAAGGAAGGCATTGTACAGTCCCTTTTATCTTACATATGTTGCCATCCACATTTTCTAGTTTATGCTATTAAGTTGTCGGGAAAGTCACGATGCATTTTGCATGGAAAACCATAGAAAAACACATCACAACTTTCCCGACAACGTAATAGCATAACTTTTAAAGTATTCTCTTGGTTCTAAAATGAAACAATGTCTATCTCATGTAAAATGTATTTTTCTCTGAGAAATTGACTTTATTACTATTACTGATTTTTACGACAGGTAAAGCATTGCCTTTCAACAGATAAAGAAACAGAAGAGTAATAATAATAATAACTGCCTCCTTCTTGCCTCAAATTGAGGTCAAAGTGCAAAGAAATACGGTTAACGTACAGGTGGGGAGATTTAAGTCAGACGCGAAAAAAAAAAATCCTGATCATGATCACCACTTCTCATTGAAACGAGTTATTAAAATGGGGAGAGGGAGGGCATTATAAATCTCCTACAGGAATGTGAAGGCCACCGTACACAGCCAGCTGTACAGTGAAACTTGGACGGAGCCCAGCTGGGAAATGCTGTCCAGTTTTATAACATCATAAATACTGAAGAAAGTTTTCTGGAAGGGCCTTTTAAGAAGAGTATGCATCTCGTTACACAAACTTCTGAGCTCTACAGCATTACGAAGGTAGAAGAAACTAATGTGAAAAGAGCATTTTAATTCAATGAATCAAATCAATCCAACAGGCCCCAGGTTCAGAAATCTGCTGCGAGATGTATTTCAAGGTTAGGATGGAATAAAGTCTAAGTGCTGCAGGACGAGGGGTCACAAACAGAAAATAAACAGCTCCCCCTAAGTTGTATAAAACAGTGAAATACAAAACCAGCAGGAACATTTACGGTTTGGCTCTCGGTGGGGAGGCCGCCTTCCTGAGGCCCACTGCAAGGAGGCTGGGGCTTACACCTCAGCAGCAGGCAAGCAAGGGACAGAGGACCTGCTCTCCAGAGCTAGACCACTCGCCAGGTGGGGGTGCTTCCCTGTGGGACCACTCTGCTTTACAAAGGATTTCTGCTCTTAAGAAATCCTCAAAATAGGGACCAGCAGACTGCGTAATGGTTAGGGCACTGGACTCCCACGTGGCTAACTGAGCTCTGAGTCCCAGACCTGGCAGCTTGAAAATCACGCCAGGCAAGTGTGTGTGCATGCCTAAAATTCCGAGAGGAGAATGGAGGAGAAGGGATTGTGGCAGGACCAGACCCCTGGGGGTGATTTCCAGCTTTAAGTCTCTCTGGCAAGAGCGCACACCCTATAGCAAAAATCTCTCTCTAAAAAAAAATAAAAATTCCTCAAAATAAGGATCAGCAGATGATTACAACACTGGATTCCTACATGGCCAACTGCAGTTTGAGACCTGAACTCGGCAGCTTGAAACTCAGGCTGGACATGTATGCTTGCGAGGCCAAAATCCCTAGAGGAAAACAGACAAGGGATTGTGTCATGGCCATGGTGTGTATGTGTGTGTGATTTCTTGCTTTCTGTCTCTCTGTCTCTCTGTCTCTCCAGTGAGCGCAGGCACCCTCTATCAAAAATCTTTCTTAAAACAAACAAACAAACAAACAAATCCTAAAAATAGGGGCCACCAGATGGCACAGTGGCTACGGTGCTGGGCTCCCATACGGCAGCCACAGTTCAAGTCCCAGACCTGGTGGCTTGAAAATCCCGCTGGGCACATGTGCGTTCATACCCCAAATCCTGACTGCAGCGTGGCCATCCTCCCTGAGGTGTGATTTCTCACTTGCCCTCTCACTGTTTCTGTTTTTCTGGGGAGCACACACACCCTATGGCAAAAAAAAAAAAAAAAAAAAAAGAAAATCTCAAAATAAAGAAACTCCCACCAGCAGTCATGTGCCTTCTCATTAGATCATACTTTCAGGGTTTTAAACTCCTACCTGTAGTCTCATGCTGAGGACGCCGTATGCTGAGAAAACACAGGATTGACAAGCAGGAAGACTAACTCAAGGTGCTTAATGCTTATTCCCTCTACCAGGAAAAAAGTAAACAGCTACATGTTGACAGCAGTGGCTACGGAGAGTGAGTGCTGTAGAGGACAGAAATTCAGAAATTCAACAGCCTGCCTCTGCCACCCCTGCTGGGACCAGCTCAGAGCAGGAGGGGCTTCTCCTGGTGGGGAGGAAAAGGCAGCAGACTCCCCGGAGCCTCCATCATTCCAGCAGACACCCGCAGTCTTTGCCACTGGAGGACCCTGCAGTCCTCCTAGGCCCTGAGCGCACTCAGCTGCCTGCCGGTCCTCGCAGGGCTGCGCTCCAGAGAAGGGCCCATGTCTGTCTTGCCCCCATGACCCAAGTGGTGCTGCCCTGCACCCTCTTGAAATGGAGTCACTGGGAGAGCGAATCCTGCTCCTGCCCATAGCCAGTGCGTCCCTTCACCCTGGAAACAGCAGGTATGATTCTAAAAAAATTAAACTAGACATACTGAGTGACCCAGCAATCCCTCTTCTGGGTATAAACCCAAAGGAAATGAAATCGTTAGCTACATCATAAAGATCTGTGCTCTCCCATAGTCATCCGGAATTATTCACAACAACTGAGATAAGCAAATGGCAAATGGCCTAAGAGTCCCTCGCCACTTAAATGAATAAAGAAAATGTGGTACACTTGTGCAGTAGAACATTATTCGGCCTTGAAGAAGACACTACCATTTACCACAACATGCATAGACCAGAGGCATTATGCTAAAATTAAGCCAGACACAGAAAGAAAAATATCGCACAACCTCACTTATATGCGTAATTTTTTTTTTAATGTTAAATATACAGAGAAAGAAAACAAAAGAGTGCTTGGGCAGGGGTGGGGGAAACAGAAATGCAGACATGCAGGCCAGAGGACACAAAGTAGCAAATATGCAGGATGAACACAGAGATAACTATGCCCAACATGAGGTCTATAGTTACTAAAACTGGGGGCTGACTCCAGTTCTGTAACTAAGGAAGGTGGAGTCTGCACGGTCAGTGTGAGCTTGAAAAACACTGAGCATGTGTCCACGCATGCCCCAAGTCCTCACAGGCAGGAGAAATGGGGCTGGGATTGCAGCGTGACCACGTTCCTTCGAATTCCTTCGAGGAGCGCTTTCTCCCTCTTCCTCTCTCAATCCCTCTGTGTCTGCCTCTCTTTGGCAAGCACACATACTCTCTGGCAATTTAATAAAATAAATAGAATTTTTAAAATTTTACTTTATAAAATAAAATTGGAAGTGGGGTGAGGGGGTATACGGTTGTAATCCCACCTACTCAAAGGCTGAGACAGGAGGATTACAAATTCGAGGCCAGCCTAGGCAACATAGCAAAAAAGACCTGGCCTCTTAAAAAAAAGAAAAACAAGTCAGGGGGTAGTGCCGTGGTAATGCACCTGGACCCACATGGGCAAGGTCCTGGGTCCGTGTCCTAGGACCCCTCTAGCGCGCCAGGTGCAAGAGCGAACGTCCATGATCTGAGTCCACAGATACTGGAGTTGAACCACGGCATGGGGCAACTGTTGGGGGACTCTCTCTGTTTCTCTGTCTCTTTCTGTCATGGAAGAATAAATGTATAAAACTTTTAAAAATTGCATTGTACTAGAGATTTTTGTGGAGTAAGATTTCAACTGCTCTCATTGCCAGAAAGGTAACTATGTGCGATGACGATGTGTTAATTTGCTTCACTAGAGTAACCACTTTACTCTTTACATAGTCCCACAATGTCATGTTGTAAACCTCAAATATACATAATAAAAACAATTGGCATGCTGGTTAAAGGCACTGGACTCCCACATGGCTGACAGCAGTTCAAGGCCCAGACCTGGCGGCTTGCTTTCTCGCTTTCTCTCGTTCTCGCTCTGTCCTTCTCTGGTCAAAGTAAAATAAATAAATGAATAAATAAAGTTAAATAAAATAATTTTTAAAAATAAGATTAATAAGAGAAAAGAGAAGAGGAGGAGGAAAGAAGAACAAAAAAAGAAAACAATTTAAGTTACAATTTAAGAATAGAGCCAGAGGGCAGTGCTTGAGGGGACATTAGAAATTCAGGTGATGGAGTGTGAGAGGTAAGCACTTCTTCAGTGACCTTACCTTTCAGGCATCATTAATTATTAACTCAATAAAAACTGCTTCTGTGTCTTTCTCTACATTCTCTTCTTTCCCACACCCCCTAGATGGATGTATTCCTCAGGGCTTTGCCTGCAGCCCTCTGTCACTGTTACTGTCTCTTCCTGAATCATCAGCGGTATATTTCATTTGGAAATTCACTGCTCAGACTTCACTGTAATCAATCACTAGGCAAGAAAATCTTGAAGCTCTACTTCACTTCCGGAAAACATTACTCCAGTAATGAGTCTCCTAACTAAGACACTCAAGAACAAGTCCTACAGGCAGGGCATTCCCACCCTTGGGCTGGTGGAGTGTCTTCACACACAACTGCATGGCTTTGGTCATTATTTTTACAACTGTCTTTATCCGCCAGGAAACAAAAGATAACTCCATGAGGTATAGCCTCCTTTTACAGAACACCTTGAATTTCACAAACACTGTATTTCACATTAAGTCATCTCATCTGATTGTCAGGTTAAGAAGGACTGTAATCTTCATTTTGCAGACAGATTCAGAAAAACTAAATAATTTGTTCATTAAAAATAAGATGTTTCATATGTCCCTACAAGGACCTCATATATACTAAGCGCACATAATTACATTCTTTAAATAAACAAAAATAATCTATTGCCTCTAACTGGATAATATGTAGGAAAAAAATTGCAATGAGCTTTCTCACCTTTTCTCATATCCAACTGTGCCAATGATCCCTAGGAAACTGTACCAATCACAAACCCAGAGAATATGGCATTCCTTTAAATAATGGTTCTCAAAAGCTGTTCCATGGATGCCTGGGTCCCTGGTCCCTTAGTTTCATGATGATACTTCGGTGTTACCTGACTTTGCTATTATGCTGTATTTGTACTGTGGACAGAACTCTGACTACTTTTCCTATTTTCCAAAATCTTTTCAAAAGGGACTGGGGAAGTCATGCCCACAAACATTAACAGACCATTTATTTTCTATTAACAGGATTCTTCCTACCTCCTGTCCCTGGCATAGTATCTTTGAGGTGTATATTTCAACGATTACAGTATATTCTTTTGCTCATCTCTTCCCAAGACACAGAACTTCTCTTTTCCTTGAGATGTAGATTAAGCCTTTCTTTAACTAATCTCTTCCCAAGACACAGATCTTCCCTTCCAGTCACCACCTAAGAATTGTGGAGCCCACCTATAACCTACAAGCCCCCGCTTCTACATAGCCCGCCTTTTTGGGCCAGACCAATGGAAAATCTCTTCACTAAATCTGTCAATCTCAAAAACAAATAAAAGGAACCCCTGTACATGATCACCCCGAGAAAAGACATGTATGCCTCTTCTCCGGGCCTAGGTCACTCACATTTGGCTTGGAAATAAACCGCATTGACTATTAATTATTAATTTTACAGATGGGGAAGCCAGTGATGGGAAAACGCTGGTGCCTTAGCACCGTCGAGGCACTGGCACCAAGTTCCACGAGTAGTCAGTGAAAGCTCAGAAAGGCTCTACTGAAACTATAAGTGACAATGATTTCATCAAATCTCAGCCTTGAAGGACACATCAATATTCTGTCTGAAGAAATGGGAAGCAAGCAGGCGTGGTCCTGGTGTACGTGGAAATGCAAGGATGTCATGAGGGGAAGTACCGCTGTGTGTATTTGAACTACAATCTGGTCTCTTTTTCCATGCATCCAATTTTCACTAGAAGAGACATCTGAAAATGTATAGTCTTCAGATCCTTTTCCCAAAAAATAATGAAGTGAGTCTGTCACTCTAAGGAAAACTATTGACAGTATGTGTGGTCAATGACCAAAGTCATTTTCATTAGAAAATTGGAAAAAAAAATCAGATATTTGGAAAATATGTATCAGCCTCCACATCTTTATATTCCCAATGCTTAAAGATTTTCTAATGACATCAAGGTTTTAGAACAAATGTGCTTTTATTAGATTCCATAATATGTGTCTGTATATGTTAGAGACCCAGTATTTTCTAAGAGACTAATGAATGATGGTATAAAATAATGTGTGTAAAAGATCCATTCAGGGAGCCAGCAGGTGGCATGGTGGTTAAGGGCACTGGACTCCCACATGGCCAACCACGGTTCGTGTCCCGGACCTGGCGACTTGTTTTCTCACTTTCTCTCTCTCTTACTCTGTCTCTCTCTGGTCAAATTAAAATACATACATACATACAATAAAGTTCAATAAAATAATTCTTAAAAAAATAAAAAATCCAGAGGCCAGCATGACCTGGTAGTTGAGATGCTGGAATTCCCGCATGGCCAACTACAGTTCAAGTACTGGACCTGACGGCTTGCTTTCTCACTCTTCCTCCCTCCCCCACACCATCCCCCATCTTTCTCTGGCAAAACTCATGTGAAAAAGATAAATGAATTAATTAATAATAAATAAACATTTTAAGAAGAAAAATCCATTCAAAGTACCAGATAAACCAAAAGACTTTTTTTTTTTTTAATTTTTGTATTGTTAGAGGGCACAAATACTAGCTAGAGAAAGAGTGAAAGCACCCCCATGGGTAAGGTCATTTGCAGTCGTTTTCTCCTCCACTCCTCCGTCCAATCGAGATCTGCAGCACAGATGCACATGTGTCCAGTGTGTTCTCAAGCCACGGGGGCAGGGAGGCGCCACCAGTGCTGGGTGAGGAAGTAGTGCTGCCGTGACACTCACGACCAGAAGCAGACAAAGAGGGGCCAGGAGCTGCCTCTCCCGCCCAGCCTTGCCATCTCCCTCCACCGCCCCTTTTAGCACTGCCTAAGAGGGAGTGGCTGGGAAAGTAGCAATGTGGTCTGCAGCCCCAGCCCCAGCCCCAGCCAAGGAAGCGGAAGGGTGCACTGAGGTCTGAGAGACAGTCATCCTGGAAAAGATGCTTAACCTTTCTGGTGCCATTTTTTCCTGACTGTGAAATGGGAGTTTAAAAAAAAAAGAGAACTGGGGTCAGCAGGTGGTGTGGTGGGTAAGGGCACTGGACTCTCACATAGCCAACTGTGGTTCGAGTCCCAGACCTGGTAGCTTGTTTTCTCTCTCTCTCTCTCTCTCCTCTCTTTTTCTTCCTCTCTCTCTCTTTCTCTCTCTCCCTCTTCTCCCCCCTCTCTGGCTAAATTAAAATAAATAAAGTTAGATAAAATAATTGTAAAAAAAGAATAGCAAATTGGCAAGATTATTGGGAGCATTAAGTAAAACAAACTGCAAAAATTTCTACTATAGTGCCTGAAACAAAGCAGTATCCAATAAAAATTAATTCCCGTCCCCTCTCCCCAAACTGTGCCGACAGCTAATAAATGAGGGTCGGGGGCTGAGGGCTGATCACCAGCATGTGCCCAGGAGGCTTCCATACCCCCTCTTCATAAGTGGCCACATATCACAAGGCACGTCTTCCTTATAAGGTTTTAACCTGTCCTTTTTGCAAAGTTTAGCCATCTCCCCACCCAACGCTCTCTTTCTGTCTCCCACATACATGTACACGCATGTACACAGACACACACATACTCCCTGTGATCTCAGACAAAATCCTCCATAATGAAGGCAAAGGTATAAATGTGATGAACACACAACTTCTATCCAGCCAGGACTGGACAAACTGAAGTGCCCAGAAAGGAAACAGAACAATGATGTTGAAAAAGTACCTATCAAGTATTTTAACGTATTGCTGATTTTCACAGGCAACGCGCTAAAGTGGAAAGCAGGAGATGGGAGTTAAGTGTGGCAATGGTGGGAACAAAAAGCACAGTCTTATCTGGGACTTTAATAAGAAAAATATAGCATCCAAAATAGAGGTAAGATCAAGACATTGCTCTTCTGTTCAGCTCTAGAATTCACGTTTTAGGAAAGATGTTAATAAGCTAGAGCTTGACCAGTGGCTCCAAACTATACGCAATTGTGATGATAAAATGTGGGAAAGTTTATCTTTTCACAAATGTTGAAAGAACTCGTTACATTTCATTTGGAAAAGTGAACGTGGTGAGTCTCTAAGACTGACCCGAAGCCACCCCAGACCTAGAACAAATTGAAAAGTATCAAAATGAAATGGATCAGATTATCATATAGAAATGCAGCTCAACAGACGTTTCTACAAAAACTTGTTTTCAATAAAATTGTGACCACAGAATTGTCAGCATCCCATATACAGGGTGTTTTGGAGTGGGAAAGGCAAACAGTCAGGAAAGAGATCATGTAATATAACTCCAACTGAAGTAAGAAGGAGAAGACATTCACAGTTCTGCATAAGGAAAGCCTGTGCTAGGCCAGTCCACGGTGCAGTGGTCAAGGCAGCAGGATCCCAAAGGACTGACTGTGAGGTTCAAGTCCTGGACCCCGCAGCCTGAGAAGCACATCGGGGATGTATGCATGCATGTCCAGGATCTCCAAAGAAGGGAGATGGAGGAGAGACTGTGGCACGACCATTCTCCATGGCTGTGCCTTCCTGATCTCTCTCTCTTCCACTCTCTCTCTGGCATGTACAAGTGCCCTCTGGAAAAACAAAACAAACAAACAAACAAAAAACAAACCCTGGGTTATCAGAAGGTATCAATGTAAAACCTACAAAAAGATAGATGAGGTGGAGAAAAATTAGTAAATTTTCCAGGAAGAAAAAGAAAAATCATTTAACTTGATCTGTTTGTTTTGATTTCAAACTCATTAAACAACCTTATAATTTGGTTTCCTACGTAGACTTTGGTATGGACAGAATATGGCCACAGCACACCAAATCCAGTTTGCTTGGCAGTCATATCCTTCATCCTGCTCAGAGCTTGCATTCTCCTTCAAAATTCTAGGAAACAGATATTTCTCCCATTTGCAGGGATAAAGAAGTTGAAATACGGGGCCAGCCCCATATCCTAGTGGTTAAGGAATCCAGACCACATGGCTGGCCATGGTTTGAATCTGGTTTGCAGCAGCCTGAAAAACACACTGAGCACGTGTGCGTATGTGCCCAAAATCCTGACAGGAGGGCCACGCGGAGGGCTGCAGTGTGACTGTGCCCCACCAGGGAGCGCTGCTTCTCCTGTCTCTCTCCATTTCTCTTTGGCAAGTGCACCTGCCCTCGGGCAATTAAAAAAAAAAGGAGAAATCGAAGTATGGCTGAGAAGTGGCAGATGTACAAGAAAGCTGCTGCAAGAAAGTCAAGAAGAATGAAGACTAAGAAATGCATCTTTTATATTTGGTATTCTGGAGACCTTTCGGTAAAACAGTGTCAGAAGCCAGACTGCACTAGATTGATAAGCCAGAAAATAATAAAGAAGCAGAGGCATCGAACAGAGAATACTCTTTCAAAAAATCTGGCTGCAAAAGAAAGGATAGTAACATAAAGAGATCTGTTTTCATTTCGGCTTTTTTTTTTTTTTTAATTACCAGCAGATACATGTGCTCACCAGAAGGGGAAAGAAAGAGAAGAGAGAGAGCACGCGGGCTCCACTCGATGGGGTATAATAATGCCACAATCCTTTTTCCTGCATTTCTCCATCCCTTCAGGATTTGGGGTGGGCACGCAGGCACACACACCAAGCAAGTTTTTCAAGCTGCTGGGGCCAGATTCGAACTGCGTTTGGCTATGGAATCCTGCTTTCTATGCCCAGCAAGTAAATCCGGGCTACGGGGCTGCCTTCACTTCAGCTTTCATAGGACTTCCAGCCCCTCGATAAACACTGGGGAGTCTGCCCAGTCTACAGAGAGCTACAGGACAAAGTGGCAAAGATCTCGCAACTACAGTGGTACTCCACAAAAAGGTTCTCTGTAAAACAAGGGGAGTTTGAGAGAGCATCTTCCATTCATTTCTTCTGTGGTCATTTTAGGTTCAAACAAATGAATATCTTAGAGTCTAGTTGGGATATTTTGTTTTCTAATTTTGCTATAGGGCTTGTGCACTTGCTGAAGAGACAGACAGGCAAAGTCAGAAAGCACCCCTCAGTGGGGATGGCCACACCACAATTCCTTCTCCTCCATTCTCCTTTCAGGGTTTTGGGCACACACACACCCCTGGCATATTTTTCTAGCTGCCGAGTTCAGAACTCAAACCACGGAAGTGGGCCCTGTGGGATCCAGCCACCTTAACCATTATGCTACCGGCTGGCCCCAGGTCTATTTGTTTTTTTTTACTTTCAAAATATATTTTTCATTATAAAAGTCAGTGGGAAAAAAACACTGTTCAGTAACAGTGCTTTAGAAATCACTTTTCTTGAACATATCTATGTACTTAACTGACATTTAATAACAAACTCAGAAAAAATGGCATATGTTTCCATGTGCAATGATAAAATGAATTTTTTTCTTTGTTTTAGCAACTAAACTTTTCTCCTTTAAGACACTAATATTTATCTTTTGTGGCACCTACAATATTTTAATATAAACTTACCTTGTACTAAGAAATTACATATTTCAATTCTGAGGTTCCAATCATGGGGTAACAATCTAGAATTAAAATCTGTTTAATATCTAGGGACCAGAAGATGGCATAGTGGTTACATCGCTGGACTCTCATGTAGTCAACCACGGTTCGAGTCCTAGACCTGGAGGCTTAAAACTCATGCCAGGCACATGTGTGTGCCCCAAATCGTGAGAGGACAGTGAAGGAGAAGGGATTGTGGTATGGCCATCCCCCCTGGGGGATGATTTCTCGCTTTTTGTCTCTCTGTCTCTGTCTCTCAGTGAGCACACGTGTCCTATAACAACAACAAAAAAATCTGTTTACTACCTCATTTTTAAAACACCGTAAGTCTGTATCACAGTACAAAGATTGTACTCCAACAGAATTTACAGCAGGAGTGGAAGGGCAGAGCGTAGTTCAAAGTATATCTGATTATTTCAAATGCTGCTAGAAAAAGCAGTCCAGCCACTTAAAATACCAGACTGTGATTTTTTTTTTATGAGGAGCTATATGATAAGCAATTTTCAAATATCAGTGCTTTATTATGGTTAAAGGTCCAGCTCATTTCTTTAGTGTTTGCGGTCACATATCTGTTTGTCTATGGAAATGAGACTCTGGCTAGTGAGAAGCAGAAACGGGTAGTGGCCACGCTATTATCTTACATTGAAGTGTAGTCAGTGTAGTCGGCTCTCGGAGGGAATACACTTTGAGCCAGTGTGTTGGTCTTTCCTACACAAACACTCATTAGCAATCACATGTTTCCTTCCTGCTTTCTTTTCTCCCCTAGCCCTCTACCCCCATGTCTGGAGTTCTGGGACACAGCAAACCATTGGATCTAAACTTTTCTGAGGGTGGTAAGATGGTGGTTGACAGAAAATTCAAACATTTACATTTAAATTCCCTATGGCATTACCTATCCTTTTTGAAAATTTCTGGCTTTATTAATTTGTAAAAGCTAGAATTCCTTTAGGAATGGAAAATTTTTTGATCTTTCAAGAGTCCTGCATCCAACAATAAAATTGGCTTATATTCTAAGGTTATATTACTGAAACACAATATAAATTAACCTTATCATCAAGACCTCTGTGCAGCCCTACTTTTCTTTATTCACAGTATGAGTTAGTTCTTGTTCAGACACGTTTAGGAATAAAGAACTCTATAAGGTAAACTACGTGTTAGTAATGTGTACCTAGGGCTATGGAAAGAGAAAGGAAGAAAAGAAAGAAGAAAGAGAAGGGCCAGCCAGAGGCATGGAGGTTAAGGTGGCTGGACACCACATGGCTGACTCTGCAGTTCCAGTGCCAGACCCCTGGCTTGAAACACACACCATGCATGTGTACATGCATGCCCAACATGCCAAGAGGAGAATGGAGGAGGAGAAGAGATTGGCATAGCCATCCCCCTGAGGGGTGCTTTCTCACTTTTTCTCCCTCTTTCTATTTCTTTTCAAGTGAGCACATGTGCCCTATAGCAAAAATTAGGGGGGAAAAAAACGAGGGGCCAGCAGTTAGCGTAATGGCTATGTCGCTGGAATCCCACGTAGTCAACCGCGGTTCATGTCCCAGACTCAGTGGCTTAAAACTCACACCGGGCACATGTGCGTACATGCCCAAGATCCCTAGAGGAGAACGGAGGAGAAGGGATTGCGGGGATTGCGGCGTGGCCATCCCCCCAGGGGGGTAATTTCTTGCTTTCTGTCTCTCTGTCTCTCTCTGTCTGGAGAGCACACGCACCCTATAGCAAAAACCTCTCCAAAAAAAAGAAAAGAAAAAAAAAGAAAAGAAAGATTAATGATTAAATGCCAGGATAGCCTCAAAGCAGCAATTTCATTTCTACTCCGAAACAACATGTAGGATTTGTTAATAAAGAGCATGTTCTATGGCATCAGAATGCTTGGGTTTGAATCCTGGTCTTACCCTTTATCAGATACACATCTTGAGTAACTTACTTCATTATTCTCTGCTTCAGTTTTCTTTAAAAAATGGGATATAAATGGCCCCTATCTCACATAATTACTGTAAGGACTGGACACGTTAATGGCATAGTAGATAAGATGGTTGACTCTCATATGGCTGACCATGTGACACTAGTCTCAAACCTGGGGGCTTGAAAAACACACCAGGTGCATGAGCATGCAAGCCCCAAATCTTAAGAGAATGGAGAAGGGACTGCGATGTGGCCCTCCCCCTGGGAGTGCTGTCTCACTGCTGGGCACATGCTCTCTCTCTCTCTCTCTCTCTCTCTCTCTCTCTCTCTCTGGTGAGAGCATGGACCCTCTTGCAATAAGTTGTTTGTTTTTTTTTTTAATTACTAGAAAGATTGTATAAGAAAATGCATATAAAAGAGTTAGAAGAAAGACCTGGCACATTGTAAGTCCTCAATAAATGTTTGTTATTTTCACTTTTCTTACCATCATTTGGTTCCTCAAAGCCCTCCTGAAGGATTTGTTTCCATATTATGACTTTCTGTGTTCATCCACATTCTTCTACTTCCAAAACTTTGTTCTTTTTTACGTTGATAATTTAATTTTTGTTTCCATAAGTAATCAAGAACTTGACTTATAAATCTCAGAAAAGAAAAATAGTCTCATCTAATAAAATGCACTAGTACTTACTGGATACCTCAGAGCAGATTATAAGAGAGAAGCCTTGTTATTATTATTTTTTAAGTAGAGAATTAAACTTTCACAAGCTTTCAACAATAAATTCTACAAATTAACTAGAGTCACTATTCATAGTTAAGTAGTCCCATATTAATAAAATTATTTTATTTTAAAGCAATAAACCAAATTTCTTTTCTAAAATTAAAACAGTAGCTCTGTGGTTCTCTGACTCTTTTATCAGAAGAGGAAAAAGGCCAATTGAAATCTTAAATTCCATTGCAGCCATATTCGTCTAATACGGAAGGCAAAATTGGATGTGAAATAAATGAGAAATGAGAAAAGTGCGGTCTGTAATCCCCTCACGAAGAAGGGCTAAGACTTGTGTGACTGGACGCTCGGGCTGCTCTGACGATGAGGGACGATGAGGGATGGCCAGAGCTCGCCTGCCTGCTCAGGTGCATGCGGTACAATGGCTCTCAGCTGCAGTGTTTGGGGGTGGAGGGGAGGAAGGGGGAAAAGGGTGGAATAGAATGAAGGGGAGGTAGTCCAGTTTTGATAGTTCAAGATTAACTAAGAAAAATGAAAGAATGATTCTTCACAAGCAAGTCCTCCTTACAGTCCCCAGAGGTGAGTCAAAGACAAGCGGTCATGGCCGAGCCCCGAGGGCGGTGCGCAGTCACTCCTTCCCTACCCCTCAACAGCTCCCGGAGGCCAGGCCGGCAGTACTCTCACCGAGAGCCCACGTTGGCCAGGTGGGCGCACAGCTCAGAGGCTGAAAGGAGCCTCCTCCGGCCTCGTTGCCCTCTCCTAGGTGAAGGGTTGGGCTTACCCATGCTCATCTTGATGGGCAGGTTCTCTCTGCTCGCTGCTTCCACTAGGTGTCTCCGAACTTCCATCACCGCCTCTTTGCACTTGGTGTTCAGTAACGCTTCCCACAGGGCTTTGGCTGCAGAGTCACTGCAGTGAAACCAGGAGTAAGGCTTTAGAATACGTTTCTACTCAATGATGGAGAGGACTGAACGCAAAATTATTTCGTAAATATCTTTGCCGAGTGCTAATATAGTCTTTCCCAGTGATAGACTCTAAATACGAAAATTAAAGAATATCGAATTCACTTAAATGACATCAGGTACTGAGAAATTAAGGAAACGAAAAAATCAAGCCCCCCCCCCCCAAAAAAAAAAGAGGGAAGAAAAAGCTATATAGTGTCATGAGAAGTATGGGAAAATTGTATGATAAAAAACATTAAGATTTTGCAACTTAAATGCAATTCAGAGTACAATTTATCATACTTAGGGTAACATAAATGTTATATAAGCCAAAAGTAAATGTACGTCTAAAAATGATTTATCAGTGATTATAAGCTTTATATCCATGGGAGATAAATGCACTTGTCTGAGAAACACAAAGCCATCAGCAACAAGAAACCCGGCTCAGAAATCACTCAATAGTCTTCCTAATTAGCAGGCTTCCTAGCGAATGAAACCAGGCGCTGTGCTAAGTGGCTGGCTCTGAAGTAGTCCACTCTGGGCCTCGGGCTGGAAGGATGGCACTCCAGGAAGCCTTACAATCCACCGTTGATAAGGGCGCGAAGCACGGCATTGTGCGGGCCCATCTGGGCTCGCTCCCCCAATAGCCCTCTGTCTCGGCCCGCGAGCAGGTCGGCGTTATAAATGAGCACAGTGTTGGTTCCGGAAGAGCTCAGCCATGTTGCCAAGCATACACATTTGTAGTAACATTTTAAAACGGAACATAAAGAAACAAGGACGACTTCTGTCCCTTTCTAAGGACTTTGTCCTCCACTAAAGCCTGGCTACTTCTAGTTAGCACTCGTTTGAAAATAAATACAGCTTTAAATTTTAGTTTTAAAGTTAATGGAAGCAAGATCATTTTGTTTGCAATGTTACACCTAATAAGACACATGTTTCCAGTTCAAATTTGACTTGGAATAATGGAGTGATGTATGTTAGCACTGTATTTAATGTCTGGCACATAATAATCTTTCGCTAAGTAATGGTTGTTTTTATTATCATTCATTTTTTTCTATAGTGAGTTAAGATCCCTGCTCAAAACATTTCTCTTTGTAAAGTCTGATCAAAGCTGTCATCATTACAACTCGGCATCAAACGTTCTTGAGTTTAAGTGAGCAGGTAAACGTCACGTCAAGCCCTGTATTTGGCTGGGACATAGATAAAGACACGCTTTCGGTGATTTATAGTCTGGGAAAAGAGGCACACATGTAAGCAATGGAATCACACACACACACAAAAAAAGTGTGAACAGAGCCACGATCACTGCTCACATAGATTTCTACGCAAACCTAACACTGGCTGGGAGGACAGGCTCCGAGGGATGACTCGTCTGGACATGATGAGCAAGTACTAAGATAAAGATAAGCGCTAGAAGCTGCCCAGGGCTGGGGGCAGGGGGCTGGGCCAGCCAGTGTCCCGAGGGTTAAAGGAGCTAGATCCCACATGGCCGGCTGTGCAGTCTGAGTCCTGGACTTGATGTCTAAAACACGTGCCAGGCACATATGCATGCGTGCCCAAAGTCCCGAAAGGAGGGATAAATGGAAGAGGAGGAACTGCAATGCGCCCGTTCCCTATGGGTCGTGCTTTCTCCTTCTTCCTCTCATTCTCTTTGCTGAGCCCACAAGCTCTGTGGCAAATGAAATGAAGAAAGAAAGAGAGAGAGAGAAGAAAGAAAGGAGGGAGAGAACAAGGAAAGAAACAAAGAGGGAAGAAACGAAGGAGAAGTAAGGGAGAGAGAGGAGAGGAGAGGAGAGGAGGGGAGAGGAGAGGAGAGGAGGGGAGGGGCAGAGGGAGGGGAGGGGAGGGGAGGAGGGGCAGAGCTAGGGAAGAAGTTACGACTCAATCTCGAAAGGAGAATGGGGAAGAAAAGCTTCACAGAAAATATAAAATCTCAGTCCACAAAATTGAGAGGACACTCAGAACGTGCAGAGTCGCAGTCGCTGACACTAAGGACTGTCTCATTCCAGGCTGAGGTGCAGGGGAGGGTGGGAGCCACACTGCGGGGCCCTGGATACCCTGCCACAACTTGTCAACTTTGATCGATAGATGACAGGAGTCAAGGACCTTCTGATCGGCTTCACACCCTAAGAACGGCAAAGCTCAGAGATTCCTAATGGTCTATCCTAATTCAAAAGCAGGTCTGTTTGCTATGGGGCTTTCAGAAAGTTATGAAATTCTCTGAGCTCTGCAGGAATTAGACTACCACTGACCAAGTCGGAGCAGGGCAGTTGCACTTCACGTCCCCACACTTACGGACCACAGGCATCCCCGGCTTTATTCCCAAAAGCACCTCTCCCCAAACCACAGGATTCTCACCCAGCCTCAACTCAACACAGAGCCTCCAGCACAGAGCGTCCCTCCTCCTTTCCCTGAAAATCCAAGGCTCACTAGAACAGGGTGTCTCCAAGGTCCCAGCAGGTTAGGTAAGGCTGGGGCCGCCCGGGTAGGTGAGGGTGATGGTTGTGCTCACCAGAGAGAGACAGAGAAAGGGGAAGAGGAAAAGCACCCCGCAGGGGCGTGTCACACCGCCATCCCTTGCCCTCTATTTCTCTATCCTGTCAGGATTTGGGGCACACATACACATGTGCCCAGCATGTATTTCAAGCTGCTGGGATCAAGATTTGAACCATATAGTCAGTCATGTAACAGCCAACTTCCTTAATCACTAGGCCATGGGGTTGGTCTGAGTTTTTCTTAAGACAGTTTTAAGCCATGACTCCTGTTACATAATAGCTTCTTGCCTCTTCAATTCAATTATATGGAAATTTTACAGGCTGCATACAACGAGACATTTTAGAACTACAATTGCTGGAAACCAGCAGTTGGCGTGGTGGTTAAGGTGCTGGACACTCCCACATGAGCAACCACAGTTCAAGTCCTGGACCTGGTGGCTTGATTTTGCACTTTCTCTTTCTCTATGTCTCTCTCTGGTCATATTAAAATAAGTGAATGAATGAATAAATAAAATTTTTAAAAATATCTTTTAGAAAAAACTACAATTGCTACTTTTATGAGGAGCTTAAATTCTATAACTATTTCCAGACTGATTTATCTCATAATTGTACAACTCTTGGGCCAGAAGTGAACACTAACATTAATATTAACCATTTTTACACTTTCAACAGGACTCTACTTAACCCAACACAGACAGATAAACATTTATTTTTAGTTTTTGAAAGCACCTAAAAAAATTGTATAAGATGCCTGCAGATTTTTTAAAATTATTTTATCGAGCTTTATTTATTCATTTATTTATTTATTTATTTTAATTTGACCACAGAGACAGAGTGAGAGTGAGAGAAAGTGAGAAGGCAAGCTGCCAGGTCTAGGATTCGAACCGCGGTCAGCTATGTGGGAGTCCAGCACCCCCAACCACTATGCCACCTGCCGGCCCCAAGATGCCTGCATATTAAAAAATCACTGCAGCTTTGAACAGATCAAACTGCTATTAGATGACTTATACCTATCTAAGTACTTTGTGCTTTACTGTAAACCTTCTTAATCTTGCTTAGTCTTTTAAGTTTAGGTACAGCTGGTCAACATCATTTTAGTAATTAGCCCCACCCCAAAACAGTTTACTTCTTTTTTTTTAATGGCTAAATTAAGGAAGATCTTTGAGAGGTAAATATAGTATTTATAAATTTTATTCAAATACATCACTTACATTCTATTTTTAAACCATTTCAGAATCTACAACATTTCTTCTATTTCATTTGATCCTGACCTCCTGAGCCAAGCCATCGTCACTGACCCAGCTGACAGGGCCTCAGAGAAGCCAACTGTCTGATTTAAACACGTTGAACCAGGAAGTGGCAACACCAGGACTCATACAAAGGTCATTAACTGGCTTCTTTCCCTTTTTTAAAAAAATTATCCATTTAATTTTTATTTAGCATAATTATTTTTTAATTTGCTACAGGGCAAACGCATTGTGTGTGTGTGAGAGAGAGAGAGACAGAGAAAGAGAGAGGGAAAGTGACAAACAAGTCACCAGGTCTGGTTCTCGAACCCTGATCAGTCATGTGGGAGTCCAATGCCCCAACCACCACACCACCTGCTGGCCCCCCAACTGGCTTCTAAGCCCAGGAGTCTTCATACCATACCATGCCATGCTTGTATTATACAAACCACAAAAAACTACCATTTAGTTGTAAAATGTCGATCATTTTCAACTTTTTTTTTTTTTTTTTGGAGAGGTTTTTTTTGCTATAGGGCGCGTGCGCTCACCAGAAAGACAGAGAGAGACAGAGAGACAGAAAGCGAGAAATCATCCCCCAGGAGGATGGCCATGCCAAAATCCCTTCTCTTCCATTCTCCTCTCGGGATCTTTGGGTACGCACACACACGCGCCCAGCATGAGTCCAAGCCACTGGGTCCAGGGCTCGAACCATGGTAGACTACATGGGAGTCCAGCGACATAGCCGTTACGCCAACTGCTGGTACCTCAACTTCTTTTTCAGAGTGTTTTTGTTTTTTGTTTTTCGTTTTTTGCCTTAGGGCACATACGCTGGCTGGGGAGAGAGAGAGATGGAGACAGTGAGAGGGAAATTGATAAATCACCCCCCAGGGGGATGGCTACACTGCAATCCCTTCTCCCTCCTCCTGGAATCTTCGACACATACTCATATGCACTTGTGTGAGTTTCAAGCCATGGGTCCAAGATCTGAACCACTGTCAGCCATGTGGGAATCCAGTGATGTAACTGCTATGCCATCTGCTGGCCCTTCCATTTTCAACTTTGTGTATGTTGACTTTCTTTCGAATGCTTAACATCCTCTTTTCTCCCTGTAAGGTCCCATGTGGGCCCACGTAGGAAAGAGTGGAATATGGTGAAGAGTGAAGTCGATCCACAAACCCGTGAAGCAAGTAAAGCCGTGTCAGGGCTTGGTATCCATTGTTTTGAACCATTCCACGCTCTTCCCCTGGAGGTCACCGTTAGCCACTGACAGCCACTCTACTACACAGTGCTTATCATTTTCCACTTTTATTCAGCTTTCTTCAAATATTGCTCTCCAAAAAGGCATTGCTAAATTTTTAATCATTCTAGATATATATTATTTATATCACTGAAAAGGCAATAAATAAATAAATAAATAAATACCTAGTCTAAATTGCCTAGAGGTATTATTTCCTATCTAGTTATGAGTTTCTGTTCATGATATCCTTTGTAAAGAGAAAAGGCTTCTATTAATAGTTATTCTACCAGTAATAAAACTGAGATGAAATGAAACCATTTGCCTAACATCTTATTAATAAAAAAGTAAATAGACAGGCAGATACATGAATAAATAAAAGGAGGGCTCAGGTCCACCACTAGAAATGCCAAAGGGCTGCTTCTATGACCATGGATAATTCAGCTAATCTTTCTGGGGCCTGATATATCTCCTTATAAGTATTACCAATGTTAATATTGTCACTTAATGAGAACTCAGTATGCCATAGGCAATGGGACTATATTATTTCATTGAATAAGATCTCTTATTCAGGGAACTCTGAAATCTATTAAACACAATTCTACATTACTCTGTAAAAGAGAAGACTTGAACAAGAACACTGACTTCTGAAATACTCTGTATCCTTAACAAGCTGTATCTCTAAGATTCCCATTATGCCCTGGTGCTTGAAGTTTACATTCATGAATTTTATCTTATTCTATTTTTAAAGTGCATTTATTTCTTCCATGAAAGAGATAGGCACCCCAAAAAAGTCCCCACACCACGATCTACCTCCTGCTCAGGAAAGCCCCAGGAGGAGGAGAACCCAGAACCCTCCCTTGGGGTCCAGGTGCCCCACTGCATGGCCCCACGTGTACAAATCTAATAACTTTCCAAAGTGCAGCAAAAGACAGGTGAATATCCTCTGCTGTTACTTCTTTTACTAAAATGCTTTCTCTTTTTCACCAGTCCAGTGATAATAATAAAAAGAACAAGAGAACATTCTCACTTGCTTTTAGAATATATGAGACAATTTTAAATTTTTTCCTGTTTTTAAAGTTATGTTTTCCAAAGAGATAAACTAATTCATAGCAGTTACTAGAACACAATTTCCTTTGCTACTACAAATTCCTTGAAGTATACAATATAAGAGTATTTTGCCCTCTGAAAAGAACCATCACATTATTAGGAAATGTAACTCATTTCTATACTGTAAGAACCTACATACAATGCCGAATACATAGTAAATGAGTGTCATTTTTAATTAATTAATTAATTAATTTACATTCATTCACTGAGCATCATCACAGCATACAAAATGTGATTTCTCATCCCATCCAGAATATACTGCATAGTGGTTTAACGTACATATCATCGATAATTTCCCATTTCTAGTTTTACATATATATAGACACACACACATATATATAATCATGTATATGTATATACATATACACACGTATATATAATATGTATATACATACACACATATATAATCATGTATGTGTATATATACACATATACATACATGTGTGTGTATTGCGTGTGTGTTTATTTTCCCTCTATTTCTCACCCTCTGCCATTTCCCACCCTCCCCCCACACTAATTCTGGTGTCTACAATTGTTTTCCATTCCTTTTTTCCCCCCACATTTTATTGATTCACAAAATTTCTTAAATAATCTAACTACTTTCAATAGTAAGTTCAACTGATACACACATGTCTGTGAATACATGTCTGACTTTAAGCATGAAACTCTGAGTAAAATAAATATACTATAAAGTAACATCTAGCTGATGTTATATAGCTTACTATGGTCATTACATAGGTACTTTTTAATACATGTTTTAATTTCAAGAAAAGCAGTTTTAGCTTTAATAAATCAAAGAAATGCTAAGGAACTTTGCTTAAAATTTAAAGCCAGAAAACAGGTTAGGATTCTGTTCAAATACTAGGTACATGAACCTATTGGCAGCTCAAGACAGGACAAAAATCCTTAAAACCGGAAAACAAAGCCTCGAAGAAAATCAGCAATATGTTAGTCAAAAGTCATAAAATGCTATTTCACCAGTTCAGTCTCATGTACTCAATCTATCTTCTGTTGTGGTCCAATCTTCCCGAGTAAATTCTGGGCTATAGTATTCAACTCCAGACTTGTGTCTACAATTAAGTTGGCCATTTTCTTAGTTTTTGAACTCTCATTTCTGTGTGTCTGTATTTCATTTTCCTGGCATAGCACTCCCTTCAGAACTTCTTGGAGACCTGGTCTGGTATTGGTAAATTCTTTCAGGGTTTTTTATCTGAGAATGTTTTTGTCTTTCTTCCCACATGGTGGATAATCTTGTCAGGTATAATATTGTTGGTTGAAATTGTTTTTCAACTAACACTTTGAATATATTTTCCCATTCTTTCCTGGCTGGCATTGTTTCCGATGAGAGGTCCGACATTAGCCTGATGGTATATCCTTTATAGTTAATTTGCCAGTTCTCTCTTACCAATCTTAGTATCTTGTCTTTGTCTGTGGTTTTGATCAATCTAGCTATAATGTGTCTTGGAGAAGATCTTCTTGGGTTGATTCTGTTTGGAGTCCTTTGTATTTCTTGGGACTGGATCTTCGAATGCCTCTCTAGGTTTGGAAAGTTTTCTTCCAGGATTTCATAGAATAGATTATCTAATCAATGCCCTTATGAGTTTCTTCGCCTTCTAGGATACCAATTATCCAGATGTTTGGACATTTGATGGGATCTAGTATTTCTCATATATTATTCTCATTTTGGGGGCAATTTTCTCAGTCTTCATGGTGGATTTTTCTAGGCCAGCGATTCTATCTTCTACATCTGAGATTTGATTTTCTGTATGATCTAGTCTGCTTTTAATACATTCAAGGGAGGTTTTGACTTCCTGTATTATACCCTTAATCTCTAACAGGTCTATTTGTTTATTTTTTAGAGTGTGTATTTTCTCTTTTAGATCTTGCAATAATTTCCTCACATCCTGGAACTCATCGGCTCCTTTCTCCTGCCTCTTCTGTAGTTCATTGTCTCTCTTCTCTTTAATCTCCATTAGTTTTGGGACTAGCAGGTGGCATGGTGGTTAAGGTGCTGGACACTCCCATATGGCTGACCATGGTTCAAGTCCTGGACCTGGTGGCTTGCTTTCTCACTTTCCCTCTTTCTCTCTGTGACTCTCTCTGGTCAAATTTAAAATATTAAAATTAAAAATGGATGAATAAATAAAAATTAAATCTCTGTTAGCTTTGTCACTATGAATATTCTAAATCCTTTATCTGACATTTCCATGAGTTTCACTGTACTGTCTGAGGATGAAGAGGAGTTATTCTTTTCCCTTGGAGGAGAGGTATTTTCTTGTTTTTTCCATATTTCTTGTGACCCTGCAGTGATTTCCAGTCATCTGATGTATGGTGCATTTCTTCCTAATTCTTGAAGTTCAGTCTGAGTGTTCAGAGGCACACAGGAGGAGGTGATCTGCAGTATTTCTCTCATTCCGTTTTTTCCTCTTTGTGCACCAGATTCAGTGGAAATTGAGGAATATTCTGACCCTAATCGTATTCAGATGTTTGGATCCTGTTCACTTGGGCCTGTCTAGACACTAAGTGTGTAGAGGCTAAGCAGCAAAGGAATAAAGATAAAGAAAAAAGGAAAAGAGCTAGAGAAGAGGAAATAAGAAGAAAAAATAAAAGAATAAAGAAGATTAAAAAAAAAATAAGATTTTAATTTTAAAAGCAAAAAATGAAAACCACGCAGCGCACGTATTTCACATCTCAAGTTCAGTATTCATCTCAGGATGGGCCTGGGTTTGTGCTTTTCCTAAATGGGAATGGGAAAGGCACAAATTGGCCTGGAGAGCCCAGAGAATACTTTACCTTAAAAAAATAATAAAATAAATTTTTAAAAAATTAAAAGACGCAGGGAGACACTGAGAGATGAAGAGAGACAGAGAGATGGAGAGAAAGAGACAGAGGTAGCCCTAACCACTAGAAATTAATCTGGAGGGAGAAGTCTCACCAGAAAATCTTCATTTTTAGTCAATGAAAGCAATATTTCACAGCTCAAGTTCAGTATCCATCTCAGGATGGGCCTGGGTTTGTGCTTTTCCTTATTTGGAATAAGTCTAAAAGGCCATCCTGCTCTGGAGCTCCCCCCATGAAGAGCTAAATCTCCATCTAGAGTCAGATTCTTCCTCTGCAAAGCGCAGACCTCCCTTACTTCCTTACAGGGGCATATCCTTCATGTGTCCTTTTTAAATCAACTGATTATCTTGTATCTTTAAAAATCAAACAGATTGAGACCAGCAGATGGTGCAGTGGTTACGGCGCTGGACTCTCACATGGCCGACCACTGTTCAAATCCCAGGCTCGGTGGCTTTCAAATCATGCCAGGTACATGCACATGCATAGCCAAGATCCCGGGAGGAGAACAGCGGAGAAGGGATTGTGGTGTAGCCATCCCCTCTGGGGGGTGATTTCTCACTTTCCCTGTCCCTATGTCTGTCTCTCTCTCTCGCTCTGGTGAGCGCACATTTGTACTCTAAGCAAAAACCTCTATAAAAAAAGTAAACAGATTGGGGCCAGCAGGTGGCATGGACTCCAACATGGCCAACCACAATTCAAGTCCTGGACCTAGTGGCTTACTTTCTTACTTTCTCTCTCTCTCTCTCTCTCTCTCTCTCTCTCTTTCTCTCTCTCACATGAGCGCACATGCCTTATATCAAAATTTTAAAATGCTACTAATAATAACAACACATAAAATTAAATTTAAAAAATCAAACAGACTATCATGTTTGAAGAAGCCTAAAAACCTATGATGTACATGTAATAACGACCAGTTGGAAACTGCATTTTAGAGAGTTTCAAGAGACTTTTGTACATGAAGATATGGATCTTTCAGTTCATTCTGGGCTTTTAGTCACCCAACTACTCAACTCTGAATGAAATTTTAGCAGCTAGCTTGGTTTGGCATGTATAAAATGTCAAATGCAGTCTGCTAGAAACTAACAGGAAATATTCACCACCAAATAAAATATAAAGAAGACAGCATTAATTTTTAAAAGGTGGCTGGTGAATCATGGTGCTACTTCAATCAAGCGGAAGGCATGCAATTAGAAGGCGGAGGGTGACGTGTGCACGTACTCCATTATCTCGGGACTAAACTCAGAGAAATGGTTTCTTCATGGCAGGCACGGGAAGTTGAACTTACTCACACGATTTGCAGGAATGGTCACAATATTCCAGCAGAAATGTGATGACAATAATAAAACAAATACTTTCAACTCGTTCTAAAGAGAGAGCAGGCTGAATCATAGCTTATCACAGCAGGGAAAACAGCTTCCACCAGCGGGGAGCTTAGTGAGCTCTGAAGGCAGGTCTGTTCATTACCTGACCCACACAGGCTTCGCTACTCATCCTTCTGGACTGCTTTTTAACAATTACCTCACTCTAAGACACTTTTCCATTAACCTTCCCCTCAGTAGACGCCGGAGCGGCTGAAGGCTGGACGCGGCAGCCCCTGGCACTGGAAAGCGGTCCTCCCTTCAGCCGTATTTCAGAATGCAGGTACTTCCTGTGCACTGGGGACTGGGCACTGGGCCAGGTGCTGGGGCCACAGCTGGCAGCCACTCTGGTGCCCGATCCTGGAGGAGCTAGCCATAAAGCTAGAACTGAGCGCGCTCCTGCAGGGTGACAGCAAGAACATTGTGTGGGGGCACAGGAGGGGGCACAGCAGGGTTCACATGGGAAGGGTCTTGGGTTCACGTCCCAAGACTTCCCTGAGCATGCCAGGAATGTCTGTGTGCCCACAGTCCAGGCTAGCTAAGACGGGGTGGATCATGCTGCGGGGCCCCTACTGGGGTGCCTGTCCCTGAGTCTCCCTTATGGAGGAGGTAGATGAGTGGCCTTGAAAATGTTTTAGGAAGGTGAGGGGGCTGGAGGTGGCACGGCAGTAAAACCCAATGCTCTCTGAGGCTGACCCACCTGGGAAGGCCCCAGTCTGTGTGCAGAGAGTTCCCGGAGCACACCTGGTATGTGAAGGCTCATGGCCTGGGGCCGCTGATGCTGGAGGACGGGCCTGCTGGGGGCGCTGACTCGGTTTCTCTGTCTCTCTCACAGAGAGAATAAGTACATAATAAATAAACATGATTTTTTAATTTTAAAATAAGAAAACAAAGGATGAACGCTCTGGGATAGTGTAATCACTAACCTAGTCTGGGTGTGAGGGTAGAGATCAGAGGATGGCTACGGATGTGACTGCGAGACCTGGAAAGTGAGTGGGAATTAGCCGGGGGAAGAACGGAGCAAGAGCAGGAGCAGTGTCGTGGGCAGGGTCCTGACGAGAGGAGCTGCGGCCTTTCCAAAGAAATGAAGACACATGTGAAGATGAAGATCCAGCCTGACGCTGCACTCAGCATAGGTCAAATGGCTCCGGGCCTGGCCATCCACGCTGGGGACCTTCCTCCCGAGGGCAACCCACAGGGTGCAACCACAGACTGACCGCATCAGGCCTGCAGTGCTACAAGATCAGGCAGGTCTCTGTGCGGGTGCTGGCCCCAGGGCTGGGTGGGAGGCAACTGCCCGTTCTGGTAAGAACCGATGACAGCCTGGACCAGACGGCGACTTCTCAGAGCTATCAGGTCACACCATGCCCCTGCTCAAAACCCTGCCGAGCCTCCTACTACCCATGAAACTAAAGTCCAAGTTCCTTATTTTGGCCAGCAGGTTCACACAGCTTTGCACGTCCTCTGGCTACCATTTATCTCCCACTTCTCCGCTTTCTTCATTAGTCTTCAGCCACACTGGCCTGATTTCAGTTCCATCAGTGGTCAAGCGTGTTCCTACTTCAGGACCTGTGTGTCTTCTATTCCTTGTGCCCAGAACTCACTTCTTCCAGACGCTCATGACTTAGATTTCAGTCGTCCATTGCGTGAGTATCTATGGAGCACCTACCACCAACATCCGCTAGTACTGTTCGAGGTGCAGCTCCAGGGTTTGCTCCTGACCATTGCAGCTAAGGTGGCAGTCCCTGCTTCAAACCCACTTTTCCTGAGTTGTCTTATTTGTAATACTTGGCACTGACTCAAATCATTATGAAATAGGATGTATTTAATAAATTACAAGTGGAAGTGAGCATGAACATTTAGAACAGGAGCATCCCGGCTTCATCAGAGTACTGGTGTCCTGGCTCCACGGGTAGCAGTGCTCAGGCACCAATGCCTCAGGGTCATGCCCTGCAGCAGGTGCAATAGTGCCCACCCAAGAGGGAAAGAGTCAGGCACAGACCTTCTCTCGGCAAGCTTTCAAAGTCTAGCGGAAAGGTGCCAACAGGTGGTTTAGTGGTTAAGGTGTTGGACTCCCACGAAGCCGACCATGGTTTGAGTCCCAGACTGGGTGGCTTGAAACTCATGCCAGAAACATGTGTGTATATGTCTCCTGAGAGGAGAATGGAGGAGAAGGAATTGTGGCGTGGCCATCCCTCCTCCAAGGAGTAATGACTGACCTTCTGTCTCTCTCTCTGTGTCTCTGGCAAGTGCACATGCCCTAGAGCAAAATTAACTAAAAAAAAAAAGTCTAGTTGAAGAAAAGAGAAGCTAATTGAGTAACTACAAAGTGATGCACTAGGAGCTGATACAAGAAATAGAAGCTGGGAACCAGCAGTTAGCGTAATGGCTATGTCGCTGGACTCCCATGTAGTCGACCGCGGTTCACGTCCCGGACCCAGTGGCTTAAAACTCACGCCGGGCGCGTGTGCGTGCGTGCCCAAGATCCCGAGAGGAGAATGGAGGAGAAAGGATTGCAGCGTGGCCATCCCCCCTGGGGGGTGATTTCTCGCTTTCTGTCTCTATGTCTCTCTCTGTGTATCTGGAGAGCGCACACGCCCTCTAGCAAAAACCTCTCCAAAGAAAGAAAGAAAAAAGAAAGAAAGAAAGAAAGAAAGAAAGAAAGAGAGAAAGGAAAAAAGAGAGAGAGAAGGTGCTGTCTGTCTATGGGAGCAAGGCTGAAGGTGGAGGTGGGAAGAGAAAGGAGCAGCAGCGAGGATGGCCAAAGGTAGGTGACTAGGACGCAGAGGACCTGAAGGAAGTTTAATGTGCCTACAGCCAAGAGTGTGGGCATAAAGGAGCAGGCAGGAAAAGATGGAGAAGAAGGCAAAAGCAATACCCAAAAGCAGATATTCATAGGCTTCCTTTCATTTGTTTGTTTGTTTATTTGTAGGTTTTTCTTCTCAGGATTCTGAGAATGCACTCACATGCACCCAGAATGATTTTCAGGTTGCTGCATCTGAGACTCGAACTGCAGTCGGCCATGTGGGAGCTCAGTGCCTTATCCACCAGGCCACCTGCTGGACCCCTCAATAGGCTTTCTAAAACCAATGAAAAGTCTTCACGCAGAAGACAATAGTGAACTACTGAAAGGTTTTACCAGGGAAAGGCCAGAATCAGATTTACTATTACATGCACAGCTGCAGAAATGTGCTTGTTGGCCAGCAAATATTACGCATGTACTTATTTCTTCCTAATGAAGGTTATGTTGGGTTTTGTTCATGTATTTGACAAATATTTGAGTGTCTACTACATGGCGGGCACCGTTCTGTGGGCTGGAGTAGAGCAGTAAACAAAACAAATGGAACCCCGCTGCTGTCACGTAAGCTACACTCTGGACTGCCTTTCTGAACACAGCACATGGAAACCATAAAGCAAAAGCAATTCAGATCTTACAAATCATCCCAGCTGCTCACTCACAGAGAAGACTAACCAAGAAGATGGAGTACTCTATTCAAGGCCATAAAGCTCAGGTGGAAAAGCCCCTATACCACAATAAAGACTAGAAAACAAAAACTGTACAGAGGGAACCAGCAGTTAGCGTAATGGCTATGTCGCTGGACTCCCACGTAGTCGACCGCGGTTCGCGTCCCGGACCTGGTGGCTTAAAACTCACGCCAGGCGCGTGTGCGTGCGTGCCCAAGATCCCGAGAGGAGAATGGAGGAGAAGGGATTGCGGTGTGGCCATCCCCCCGGGGGGTGATTTCTCGCTTTCTGTCTCTCTGTCTCTCTCTGTCTGGCGAGCGCACGTGCCCTATAGCAAAAACCTCTCAAAAAAAAAAAAAAAAACTGTACAGAAGCTGCTTAAGGACAGCCGCCCTGCCAAAAGCCACGTTAATAAAAACGGTTTCTCATGGCTCAGCAACTAAAAAGAAGAAAGTGTTTTAATGAGTTTTTGGACTAACTACCACATCTGTTAAAGAATGTTCCCGTAACTATCAAGTACATCGTTGAAAAAGAAGATCAGGGCCAGCAGGTGGCATGGTGGCTAAGGCACTGGCTTCCCAGATGGCTGACCATGCGGTTCAAGCCTTGGACCCGGGAGCTTGAAAATCATGCCAGGCGTGTGTGCGTGCATGCTCAAGATCCCAAAAGGAGAATGGAGGAGAAGGGATTGCAGCGTGACCGGTCATCCCCCCGGAGGAATGTGATTTCTCACTTTTCTTCTCTCTGTCTTTCTCAAACAAGAACACACACTCTATGGCAAAAGCCTAAAAAAGAAAAACCCAAGACCAACTGAAAACTGGAAAGGTAAGCTATCACATTGGAATACATCTTGAGAAGAGGCAGAGTAGAATGGGAAAAGCACAGACCCTGTGCAGTTCATACTCCAGAGAAGTCACTTACATCTACTCCTCAGGACTCCTCTAGACTCTGCACCTTACACTACAGAAAACTGATCTACTTAATTCGGTCAAAGCGAATAAAGCAACATACAAAGTTAATCTGTATTGTTTTAACTAGGGAAAAGGGTGTCATTTGAAAAACATGAGTAAATATATCAACTGTTACAAACTTTTAATTAGCAATAATAATATTGTTGTGAATCACATACTTTTGGTTTGATATTCAAAAGTTTTTTTTTTTTTTGTGTTTTTTTGAGAGGTTTTTGCTATAGGGCATGTGCACTCGCCAGAAAGAGAGACAGAAAGCGAGAAATCACCCCCCAGGGGGAATGGCCACGCCACAATCCCTTCTCCTCCATTCTCCTCTCAGGATCTTGGGCACACATGCATGCGCGCCCTGCATGAGTTTAAGCCACTGGGTCCGGGACTCGAATTATGGTCAACTACATGGGAGTCCAGCAACGTAGCCATTACTCCAACTGCTGGTCCCAACAGTCAAAAGTTTTAAAATGTCCTAAAAGGATACATACATGCTCTGGGCCAGCAGGTGGCATGGAGATTAAGGTACTTTTGCTGCACAGTTTGAGTCCCCGAAACAGCAGCTTGAAAATCACACTGGGTGGATATGCACACATGCCCAAAATCCTGAAAGGAGACTGGAGAACAGTGTGGCCATCCCCTCTGGGGGATGATTTCTCACTTCCTCTCTCCCTGTCTCTCTCTCTCTCTGGTGAGTACACGGACCCTATAGCAAAAATAAATAAACAAACAAACAAAAAAATTTAGAAAAAATAAAAAAGATTGCATGATCTTTCTGCATAAATCCTTAGCTAACAGAAAATCTATCTGTGGAAGGGTGCTAGATTAGTAAGGCACTGGAATGTCTTTAACGGTGTAGAAATCACAACCATGTGTAAAAAAACTTCAATAAAATCTAGGATTAACATTGGCTGTTTGGAACAATAAAAGAATATGGTCAGGGACAGATAGCGCACACGACTCCGTGAACTGGCCCACCTGGGAAGCTTCTGGCTCACATCAGAGACCTCCCTGAGTGCACCAGGTACACACACACCCAGGAGCAGGGCCTGGTTGAAGCTGGGGTTAGATCCCAGCATCAGGATGCTCTGTCTCTCCCATTCATGGGAGAAATGAATAAAACTTCTAAAAAATAAATGGCGGGTAGGGTGCAGCAGGTAGTGTGGTGGTTAAGGCAGCTGGATCCTCATGGGCAACTGTGTGGTTTGAGTCCTAGACCCGGTGACTTGAAAAACACACTGGGGGAAACCAAGTTAGCGTAATGGCTAGTCGCTGGACTCCCACGCAGTCGACCGCGGTTGCGTCCCGGACCTGAAAAACTCACTGGGCACCGTATGAGTATGTACACCATCCCCTCTGGGGGGTGATACCCTCTTTTGTCTCACTATGGAAAAAAAACCCTAAAAAAAAAAAAAAAAAAAAAAAAAAAACACTGGGCACTTGTCTCCCCTTTTTTTTTTTTTTTTTTTTTTTTTTTGGTCTCTGACATTCATTTTCCCTAAAATCCCAGTATAACATAGAAAATAACTGTGTGTGCACACGTGTGTACATGTGCCTGCATATGGGTGGCAGTAAAAGAAGAAAAGATTCGTTCTTTTTCAAGGGGAAACATGAAAATTATTCCAAGCATAAACACATTTCTAGAAGTTCTCTCAATCTTGATGGTAAAGTAGGAAATCATTAACAAAATATGCACCATCCAATCAAATCACAAAGAGCTGGTTATAAAGAAAAGAAGAAAAGAGATGAGGGTCAAGAAAAACTGAAGAAATGACACAGGATTGGGCTTCAAGAAGTATTAATATAATCTAGATCTGCACCAGACAAAGAAGTTTCCAGATATAACATGATCGTTTTGCCATTTCACATGTCTTGACTGTGTAAACTAACTAAAAGGGATGGTTGGGAGGAAATGTTCTGAGATTTATGCAAAGTCGCTATCTATAATACAGTTAATACATCTCAAAGAGAATGCAGGTGTTCTGAAGGCACGTGCTAGCCATCTGACTTATCTTTATCTCCTTTGAGTTTTATAATCATGTTTGATTAAAGAAGAAAACGCCAAGATATAGGAAGGTGTACAGGAAGATATCAAACCATGACTCAGATTTATGCTAAATGTGCTAGAATGAGGACCAGAAGGTGGCACAGTGTTAAGGTGCTGGATCCCACATGGCCGACTGTGCAGTCTGAGTCCCAGAGGACAGGTTGAAAAATACGCTGCGAGCAAGTGCGTGTGCGCCCAGAATCCTGAGAGAAGCATGAAGGAGAAAGGACTGCAGCATGGCCTTCCCCAACAGGGAGTGATTTTTCACCTCCCTTCTCTCTTTCCCTCTCTCTCTCTCCCCTCCTCTCTCCATCTCTGATGAACACACATACTCTATAGCAAAATTACAAAATAACTGAAAAACAAAACGAAAAATGATAGAACTTTAATTTTGAATGTTAGAATATCTGTAAGTAAAACTTACCATATGAACATATGAAAATGAAAAAAGCTATACACTCTTCTTAACAGTCAGGAAAGCTATTTCACTTAGTGAATTAGAAAAAGAGGACCAGCAGTTGGCATAATGGCTATGTCGCTAGACTCCATGTAGTCGACCGTGGTTCAAGTCCCAGACCTGGTGGCTTAAACTCACGCCAGGCGTGTGTGTGTGCATGCCCAAAATCCCAAGAGGAGAATGGAGGAGAAGGGATTGCAGTGTGACCATACCCCCTGGGAAGTGATTTCTCACTTTCTGTCTCTCTGTCTCTCTCTGTCTTTCTGGCGAGCACACGCACCCTATAGCAAAAACCTCTCCAAAAAAAAAAGAAGAAGAACACTTTCTCCTTTTTTCCCTTTTTTTTAAAAAAAAGCTTTCGTTTTTCTTTATTCCGTGAGAGAGAAAGAGAAAGACACAGAGAATAGACATCCCTAATGGGCCCCACACCATGCTCCACTCCAGCCTCAGCCAGCCTGGGTTACCAGCATGTGCCCATGTGCTTGGTGTGCTGAGGGTGATCCCAGGACAGGAACCCAGGACCTTTCCTATAATGGGTCCAGTTGTGTTACCACTGCAGCACTACCTGGCGCTGAGAACTTCCTTAATCTAGTAAAAATATTTACCAAAAGGGGCCAGTAGGTGCCACAGTGGTTAAGGCGCTGGACTCCTACATGGCTAACCATGGTTCAAGTCCTGGACTTGGAGTCTTCTTTCCTCCTTCTTCACCCCCATGTCTCTGTCTGGTGAGTGCACATGCCCTATGCCAAGTTTAAAAATAATAATGGGGCGAGCAGGTGGTGTGGTGGTTAAACAAGCTAGACTCCCACATGGCCGACCACGGTGCGAGTCCCAGAACTGGTAGCTTGCTTTCTCACTTTCCCTCTCTCTCTTTCTCTGTCTCTGATCAAACTGAAAAATATAATAATAAATAAGGTTAAAATAAGTCTTTAAAAATGCATGTAATACAAAAGACAAAATTAAAAATAATAATAATAAATTTTAATACATTTCTGCAAAAAGTCCATAGTGAACACCATTCTAAATGAGGAAACATTAGAAATAATCCCTTTAAAATAAGACATAAGGGAACCAGCAGTTAGCGTAATGGCTATGTCACTGGACTCCCACGTAGTCAACTGCGGTTTGCGTCCCAGACCCGGTGGCTTAAAACTCACGCTGGGCGTGTGTGCATGCGTGCCCAAGATCCCAAGAGGAGAATGGAGGAGAAGGAATTGCGGCGTGACCATCCCCCCTGGGGGGTGATTTCTCGCTTTCTGTCTCTATGTCTCTCTCTGTCTGTCTGGCGAGCGCACGCGCCCTATAGCGAAAACCTCTCCAAAAAAAAAAAAAATAAAATAAGACATAAGATAAGGATGGCCACTATCACCACCCCTATCTTGCACCATATACAGCAAGACACAAAAGAGAAATTATCTTCTCATTTATGGAAGATATACGGCCTTCCTATTGGTTTTGCCAAGTACCAAGATCCAAACTCCCAAGAAATCAAAACATGAATAAACCTAAAATGTTATAAAATGCATACCCTAAACCACAGCTTCCTAAAGATGTGATTGGTGAAAGTAATTTTCACAGCTTATAGATTAATATATTTAATTTTTACTAATTTTACTGTAAACCAGGGAAAAGTATTTAACAAGCACATCAAACATATGACTATACAACTACAACACTATTATTTCTTAGAATGACACTAAAGTAGTACTGCTCATTTTGGTGTAACAGACAACCAAACAGGGGGGCCACCAGGTGGCATGGTGGTTAATGTACTCGATTTCCCCATGGTTGATCACAGTTTGAGTCCCGGACCCAGTGGCTTGAAAATCGTGCCAGGTGTGTGTGAGTGTGTGCCCAAAATCCCAAGAGGAGAATGGAAGGGAAGGAATTGCAGCAAGGCCATTCCCTGTAAATGGTTATTTCTCACTTACGCTCTCTCTATCTCTCTCCAGCAAGCAAAAACCTTAAAAAAAAAAAAAAAAAAAAAGAAAGTCTGAGTGCTGCTGAAATATTTTAAATTCAAAACAGTCCGAATTGGGCCAGACTATGACCTATTGGTAAAGGGGCCCAGACTATGGCCAACCATGATTTGAATCCCAGCCCTGGAGGCTTGATGAACATGCCAGGTGCATGTGTGTGTGTGTGCCCTAAATCCCGACAGGATGGAGAAATGGAGAAGGGACTGCAGCGTGACAATGCCCCATTGGGGGGTGCTGTCTCTTTCTCTGACTTTCCATTTCTCTGTGGCAAGTGCACATGCCCTTTGGCAGGTAAAACACAATGCAGAGAATAATCTCTTTCTATAAATCAAGTGTTGTGAGGGCTTGTGGGTGTTTCCTGTGGAGCTGGACATTGTTAAAGCATGAGAGCCCTTGAAACTAAGAAAACCCTAAATTACAATTAAAGCTGAACTCTAGGGTGCATAAAGCCCTTGGGGACTCTCGTTTTGTGCTCCTCATAGAAACAGAGAGAGAGTCGCGGATGAGTGTGAGACAGCAACAGATCTTGGCTGTACTCTGAAAACCCTGTTTCTCATATCGCCATTAACGTGGTCCAAAAATCAGAAGTAGAACAGTAATATAATGTAGTATCCAATGATAAAATCCCCATAAAAACAAAAAAAAGGAAAGAAAAGAACAATCCTGGCAGGAAAAAAAGTCACACACACACACACACATATATATACACACACATAATTTATTAAGTGGCAGCCTTCTATAAATAAATGAAACAGAGACAGCTTTAGTATAAGAGAAAAAAGATGAATTCTGTAACCAGATCCTGGGCTCAAAGTGCACGGCACTGCTTTACAAGCTCTGTAACTTTCAACAAGTTAACGGACTTCTCTGAGCCTCAGTTTTCTCATGTCTAAAATAAAAATGGTCCCTACTTTCAGGCCTGTCTGAGTGGGTCGAGTGGATAAAATGGCTAATAAAGTACTCCATCTGCTCTCACACATAAAGAGCAAAATCTCTAGGTTATCAAGAAACGTACACCGAGATCTAAATTCCTGGGTCAATGCTGTGTCCAAAGATTATCATCTAATAGTCAACAAGGAAAATAGGCAAAATACTATATATTTTTTTAAGCTTTTTGCCATAAGGTATGTGCACTTGCTGAAGACAGACAATGAGAGGGAAAGTGAGAAATCACCGCCTAAGGGGGATGGTCATGCTACAGTCCTTTCTCCCCTATTCTCTTTTCGGGATTTTGGGGCACACATGCACATGTGCCCAGCATGATTTTCAAGCTGCCTGGTCTGGGACTCGAACTATCGTCAGCCTTGTGGGAGTTCAGTGCCTTAGTCACCATGCCACCTGCTGGCCCAATAAATACTATTTAAAAGAAAATTCTCACTCAGGATCTATCTGTAGAAAACATTTGATAAACTGGGACATTAATTACATTCTGACAAGTGATAGGACTATGTGAAAAACTATTTAGAATCCTAAGTGGAGAAAACAATAATTTATTAAAATTTCAGAAGTACTTAGGGTGATACAACCGATGCATAAGATTAAGTTCCTACCTCTTAAAGTTTACATTTTATAACTAAGATACTCACTGACAATTTATGAAGTAGCATTACAAATGTTCCTAATTATTTTTAAACTTTTAATATATTTTCCACCATAAAAACTATTTTGTTGGGACCAGCAGATGGAGTAATGTTTATGTCGCTGGACTCTCATGTAGTCGACTACGGTTCAAGTCCTGGACCCAATGGCTTAAACTCATGCCAGGCACATGTGCGTGCGTGCCCAAGATCCCGAGAGGAGAATGAAGGAGAAGGGATTGTCGTGTGGCCATCCCCCCTGGGGGGTGATTTCTCACTTTCAGTCTCTGTTTCTGTCTTTCTGGTGAGCGCACGTGCCCTTTAGCAAAAACTTCTAAAAAAAAAAAATTGTTTTTCTGAATACATGAATAATGTGTGTTCTTTTTAAAGAATTCAAGCAACACATAAGAATGTGAGAAAAATAAAATCACCTGAAATTCCACCATGCTGGGATTTTATTACCTGGTGTATCAATAAAATAGGTGAGGTCATATCGCAGTAATAAATGACTTCACAATATTAACAATTAAAGAAGAATCACATGCTCATACCAACTGATATAGAAAAAGCATTTTACAAAGCTTGATGCCCATTTATGATTAAAAGTTCTCAGGGAGGGCTGACTGTGTGACACAGCAGTAACACACTTCTCAGGAGAAGCTGGGTCCCGCAGGGTGACTGTGGTTTGAATGCCCAGCCTGTGGCCTTCCACACCCTGGGGCACGCCTGCAGTCATCCAGGATCCAACAGTCTGGAGGACTGGAGGAGGGGGAGCAAGATATGGCCGGACCCTGTGGAGGGTTCTCATCTCTCTTTGTCTCTGTGTCTCTCTCACTCACTTTGTGTGAGTGCATGCATGCTATTATAATTACAGGGAGGGAAACCCTCAGAGAAACAGAAACAGATACCTCCTTCTTTTGATAAAGAGCACCCTCAGGAAAAGCTCGTGCTGCCCTGCCAAGGTGGCGCGGTCTATAGCATCTGGAATGCACTGCCTGAGGCCTCGTGACGGCCCACAGGTTCAGATCCCCTGGTCAGCTGGAACACATGCTAGGTGCGTGCATGTGTGCTTAAGATCCTGAGGAGACAAACAGGTGGGGCAGGGGCATCGTGCTGTGAGGAGACCCTGTTGACAGTACACTCTCTCTCTCTCTTGCATGAATACATGTGCACTATCATAAAATAGAGAGAGAGAGAAAGGCTGTTGCTAGCATTATACTTGATGGGAAAAACTGACTGCTTTCCCCCTAAGATTGCAAACAAGTCTAGGGCGTTCACTATCACCATTCTTGCTCATCAGAATTCTTGCCAGGACAATAAGGCCAAAAAAGGAAACGAAAGGCTTAGAGGTCATAAAGGAACAAATAAGGCTGTCATATTTGCAAATGACGGTATCACCTACATACAAAGAATCGAACTCCTAGAAGTTGTAAGGGATTTTGGCAAGGTTACAAGATACTATATAAACATACAAAAATCAATTGCATTTTTACACACTAGCAATGAACATGTGAACAGAGGTATTAAAAACATAATTATCAGGGCCGGCAGGTGGTGTGGGAGTTAAGGTGGCTGGATCTCACATGGCTGCTGTGCAGTTCAAGTCCCAGACCCAGTAGCCTGAGAAACACTCCGGGCACATGTGTATGCATGCCCAAAATCCTGAGAGGAAAATGAAGGAGAAGGGATTGCGGCGTGACTATTTGCCCCGGGTGATTTGTCATTCTCTCTCTAGCGAGTGTACATGCGCTACAGCAATAATAATATTGTTTATAATCTCTCCAAAAATAAAAATGAAATACATATAGGCCTAGCCATGGTGGCAGAGAGGAAGAGTGTCACTATACGATGGCTAAGGCCATGGGTTTAGTTCCCAGGCCAATCTAAACATCAAGTGCCTGGCACAGAAGTCAATTAAAAATATATATTGAAAATAAATTACAGCTCACACGTTCATGATTGGATAATTCCACTCATGATGTTTTGTCCTAACAGACGTCTCGGGCTGACCCTACAGCACAGTGGTTAAGCACAGCGCATCAGGAGCTGGATCCCACATGGTTTGAATCCTGTCCCCAGTGGCTTGAAAAACACACCTGTGGGGACCAGCAGTTAGCGTAATGGCTATGTTGCTGAACTCCCATGTAGCCGACCGTGGTTCGAATCCTGGACCCAGTGGCTTAAACTCACGCCAGGCACGCGTGCATGCATGCCCAGGATCCCAAGAGGAAGGTGAAGGAGAGGGGATTGCTGCGTGGTCATCCCCCCTGGGGGATGATTTCTCACTTTCTGTCTCTCTGTCTCTGTCTTTCTGGCGAGCGCATGTGCCCTATAGCAAAAACTTCTCAAAAACAAACAAACAATCAAACAAACACACCTGTGCACATATGTGCCTACCTGCTCAACACACTGAATGGGATGGAGAAATGGAGGAGAAGGATTACAACGTGACTATATCCCATTAGGGCCTCTTTCTCGCTCTCTCTCTACTTCTTGTAAGCACACATACCCTCTAGCAATTAAGAAATGAGTCTTCTGAAGTTTCAGACTTCACCTGTCTTGAGCTCCAAAGATGCCTTCTTTTATGGCTAAAACCAACCTGTCTCTCTGAGTTCCTTTATTCTCCTTCGAGCTTGGTTAGAAGAGCTACGTTTGCCCTGTGACCACAATCACCCAGTATTAGCCATTATCCCAGTGTGACAGTGTATGAGGAGGCAGACAGAAGGGAAAGGACTCTCAGGTAAGCTTATCAGCAGAGAAAAGACAGAAGTGGGGACCAGTAGGTGGCGTGGTGGTTAAGGTGCTGGATATTCCCATATGGTCAACCGTGGTTCAAGTCCTGAACTGGGTGACTTGCTTTCTCACTTTCTCTCTCTCACTCTCTCTCTCTCTGTGTTTCTTTCTAGACAGATTAAAATAAATGAATGAATGAATGAATGAATAAATAAATAAAGAAATAAAGAAAGAAGAAGACAGAAGTTACAGCTGGACTTGTGTGACAGTCCCAGCACACTGCTAAATACACTCTGGTCTATATAACACAATGTTGAGAAACACCGCAGTTAGGCTGGTGGGCTCGCTCACCAGGAGTTAATGACTGGAGTTACTAATTCTGATCTGGCAGTGAACAACCCAATCAGGAACTGCAATCACTTGTCATTCACATGTAATGGATCTTTCCATTCCTCCTTTTCCATTTTAGCTAGCTGCAGAGGGTTCTTGGCTTTGTTTAAAGAAGCCGTAGTTTCCATTAAAATTATAAATCCCAAAACCACAGTGACCCGAAGTTCAGTCTTCTCACAACATAGAGACCACAAAGCATTTTAAAGTTTTCAGTATGAAAAAGGTTCTGGGGTTTGAGTGCACATTCCTTAATCAACAAATTCCATGACAATGCAGCAGGGTGCCAGCAAACATAGGGCAGGAGTTTCTATATTCAAGTCTACTTTTCTTAGTGTGCATTTACAAAGAAAAATGCTAAAAATGACATCAATGAAATATAAGTCTTTATTATTGTTATTGTAGTTGTAGATTTTTGCCAAAGAAAACCGGAGAAAGAGAGAGAGGGGAAGTGAGAAGTCACCCCTCAAGGGGATGGCCACTCTGCAGTCCCTCCATTCCCCTCTCAGGATTTTGGGCAGCTGGCACATGAGCCTGTAAGTTTTCAAGTCACTGGGTCAAACCGTGAGGTTGGCAGAAGGGATCCAGCTTCTTTATCAGGAAATATAACTTTAAAATGTCTGGAATATTACACTGTTTAAAGATTTCTTAGTGTTCACTTTCACCCCTTCATTTTCAGAAAACAGCCCTGCTTTATTTCACCACACCACCCACAATTACCCAGTAATTGCTTTTAAACCTGCAACTGAACCCAGCTGATCTTTAGGAGGAAAGTTAAATACTGCATGCTGTGTGCTGAGAACAGGTAGTCCTTTATCCCACCCAATTTGCAATGTTTACTTGAGAAGTACGAAAAAAAAGTCATTTTTGCGGGAGGCCCGAGTGGAGATGAGGCGATGCCCACAGCCTGTGAGAATAGCAACATCACAACCCTGCTACTGAAACCGAGCAGGGACACTGTAAACAGGGTCTCCAGTCCTCGGGCTGTGGGCTGGTGCCACCATCCCCCTCCCCATCCCGGCCATGCATGGCTGCCCAGGCTCCTACTCCTGTCGGATCATGACACATGGTGTGTGATTGTTCATTGCATGCTGCAGTGTGGTGGTGGTGGAAATAGGGTGCCCAGTGCCCCGTGGAGGTGGTGCTCTTGGGTCATCCCAGGACCAACACCCCCTGCCCCATTCTGTGAAGGGGCTCTCTTCCATGAGACCTGCCCCTAGTGCCGGGAAGGTTAGGGACTGCTGCTCTAAAAAAGCCTGACCCTTTTCCTCTGTTGAGAGAAGAAATGGTAATTCTCCAAACTGAAAAGTAGCAAGAATTGAACCAAAAGTAATATTTAGAAGCTGCCTTGAATCTAAATTTTAACACCCTAAGTAAGGCTTGAGACTCCAGACTTTGGTTACACCAACCTCATGTCCAAGGTATTGTTTGAAGGCATAACTTAGTTCATAGAAATGACCTTCAAATGGTAATTAAAAAAAATTTAACAGTGATTTTTGCTATAGGGTATATGCATGCACTCACTGGAAAGACAGAAAGTAAGAAATCATGCTCTGGGGGGATGGCTGTGCCACAAGCCCTTCTCCTCCATTCTCCTCTCAGGATTTTGGGGACAGACTCATGCACATGCCCAGTGTGAGTTTTATGTCACCAGGTCCAGGACTTGAACCGCAGTCGACGATGCGGGAGTCTAGCAACGTAACCAAGATGCCATCTGCTAGTCCCACATGGTAGTAAATTTACAACGCGGTCCATCACCCCTCTAATACTCGATTGCTCTACAGTCTGGAAGCTACACCAATCTCCATAATAAAAACTAACAAGGAAACTAGACTTAAAATACTGCTTTTTTAAACCACAGTATGCATAATTTCTGAATTTGTTGGTTTACATATGTATGTAGTCAATGAAGCATGTGTCAAAGAGTCACGCTGGCATAACGAAAAAGAAGTGCGCTAGAAGTGTGCTGGGCCAGCAGGTGGCATGGAGGTTAAGGTGCTGGACTTCCACGTGCTTGATCCCAGTTTGAGTCCTGGATCTGGTGGCCTGAAAATCATGCTGGGCACGTGTGCATGCATGACCAAAATCCCAAGAGGAGAATGGAGAAGGGATTGTGATGTGGCCATCTCCCCTGGTAGGTGATTTCTCACTTTCCCTCTCACTGTCTTAATCTGGTGCGTACACATGCCCTATGACACCCACCCCCCAAAATAAATACATAAATAAATAAATAACCTGATTCAATCACTTAGAATGTTGCATAGGCTATTTTCAGAATTAAGTGAAATAGATCATTTTTTTTAACCTGACAATGCTTCTCCCCCTCTCTCTTTCCCTTGCACTCTCTCTCTTTCTCTCTCTCTTTTTAGGTTTTTCTTCATTCATGTCAGCAAAAGAGAAGGAAGTAATAGGAGCAGGGTCTCTCCATGCCTACCCTCCCCTCCTCCTGGCCTCTGGCAAGCTAGGATGACAGCATTCGGGGGACCCAGGACCCCAGCATTGTGCGAAGGCACCCCACTGCCATGCCTCCACAGCTGGGTCACATACGTAACGCATTCAACACCAAGCACTCCGCCTGACGGAATTCAGGCAGTCAGGGTTACCTTCTTTCCTCCCTTCTTACTGGCCTAGACAATGAAGTACATCTAGGGAAAAGTGCTTAGAAAAAAGTCCTATTCTTCAAGAATTCAATGGAAGACCACACACACACACACACACACACACACACACACACTAAACATGCAGAGATATATAAATCAACAACGCCAACAATGACTCCAATACTAAAGTGAAGTAGATACAGCTTTTCATGGATTCATGTCATTATTTTAACACTTGGCCTCAAGTCTAATGCTAAGATTTACTGAATAATTTATTGACTCTTTTATTCAATTTACTAGCCATATCTCCTATTCTCAAGGAATTAATACTCCAGTAGAGGAGATAGGCATGTAACAATTACAGCCTAGAGTTTTGGCATTTTAAAGGAAGTGTTAAAGAACAGTTCATTGAAAACGGAGGATAATATAAGGGAGGGAAGCTCTGTAAAAGTTCCAAAGTAAGAGAGACAGCGATGACCCTACCTAGAGCTAGCTTAAGAAAGAAGTGGTGTGTATGGGACTAGTAGTTGGCATAATGGCTACATTACTGGACTCCCATGTAGTCGACCATGGTACGAGTCCTGGACCCGGTGGCTTAAACTCATGCTGGGCGCATGTGCATGTGTGCCCAAGATCCCGAGAGCATAAGGGAGGAGAAGGGATTGCGGCATGGCTATCCTCCCAGGGATATCTGTCTCTCTCTGTCTTTCTGGCGAGTACACGTGCCCTATAGCAAAAACCTCTCCAAAAAAAGAAAAGAAGTGGTGCTTCCCTGGCCAGCCTGCAGTACTACGGTGGTTAGGACAGACAGGTAGGAGCAGAGAACCCTACCTAAAGCTAGCTTTAGAAAGAAGCAGTGTTCCCCTGGCCAGCCTGCAATACTATGGTGGTTAGGGCAGTTGGGTACTATAGGCCCCCTGCAAGGCGTAAGTCCTGGACTGGCGGCTTGAGAAACACAGCAGACACGTGTGTGTGTGTGTGCCCAAAATCCCAGAAAGAGGGAGAAATGGAGCACAAGGGATTGCAGTTTGGCCATGCCCCATGAGATGCTTTCTTATTTTTCCTCTCTCCATGTTTCTCTGGTGAGCACACACATCCTCTGGCAAAAAAAAAAAAAAAAAAAAAAAAAAAAGATTTTTTAGAGATTTTTGCTACAAGGCACATCCCCTCCTGGAGGGATGGCACACCACAATCCCTTCTCCATTCTCCTCTTAGGATTTTGGGTACACATGCACACATGCCAGGTGTGAGTTTCAAGCCACAGAGTCCAAGACTTGAACTGCAGTCAACCACGTGGAAGTCTAGCACCTTAACTACTACACCACCTGCTGGTCCCATCCTCTGGCAAAATTAAAAAAAAAAAAAAAAAGGAAAAAGGGACCAGCAGGTGGCATGATGGTTAAGGGCACTGGACTCCCACATGGCCAACCGCAGTTCAAGTCCCAGACCTGGTAGTTGGCTTTCTCACTTTTTCTCTCGCTCTCACTCTGTCCCTCTTTAGTCAAATTAAAATAAATAAATAAAATAAAGTTAAATAAAATGTATTTTTTTAAAAAAAGGAAAGAAAAAAGTAGTGTTCTTATTTAAACACTAATTTCTTTTTTTTTAAGGTTTTTGCCATTGGGCATGTGCGCTCACTGATCAAAGACAGAGAGCAACAGTGAGAGGGAAAGTGAGAAATCACCCCCCAAGGGATAGCCACGTTGCAATCTCTTCTCTTCCATTCACCTCCGGGGCTTTTGGGCACACATACATACATGTCCAGCAAGACTTTCAAGCCCCCAAGTCTGAGAGTCAAACTGTGGTCAGCCTGTGGGAATAAGCAGCATAACCACTACACCCCTAGCTGTCTCCACTAATTTCTATTTATTTTTTATGGAAGACATATCCACATGATTGAAAATACAAAACACAGGGGCCAGCAGGTGGAGTGGTGGTTAAGGTGCTGGACTCTGACATGGTCAACCATGGTTGAAGTCCCAAGCCTGGCAGCTTAATTTCTCACTCTCTCATTCTCTCTGCCTCTCTCTGGTCAAAATTGAATAATAATAATAAATAAAATTAAAAATAAATTTTAAAAAAATTTTAAAAAGAAAAAAATACAAAACAGAAAAAGTGACCCATTTAGTCAGACCTCTCCCTGCATCTTGCATTCACTCGTTCACCAAGTGCTCTGCATGCCCACAGCCACCCAGCACCATGCAGAGTCACGCCATCGGCCCGCATCTAATGCACCGGGAGCAAATGTGCGTATGTATTTCACCCACTGACAAACGTTTTGCTGACCCAGTCAGAATCACTAGATGCCTGTGCTCTAGTTTGGCTTTATCCTCCCTGTCTCAGCCTCACCCATTCACAGATCCCGCCCTGGCAGCCTCTGTCACCACAGATTCATTCAGCGAGTACCTCTTCAGTGCCAGGTATCCTTCCAGCCACTGGGGACACAGCAGGGAATAAAACAAACACCCCAACATCTCTGCTGTCACAGAACCCAAGTGGAAAGTTTCTCCATAGTTCTCTATAGACAGGAACCAAAATACAGTGTAAGTACCTTAGAAAGAGACAAGCGATCAGGACCAGCAGTTAGCATAATGGCTATGTCACTGGACTCCCATGTAGTCGACCACAGTTCGCGTCCCGGACCCGGTGGCTTAAACTCACGCCGGGCGTGTGTGCGTGCACGCCCAAGATTCCGAGAGGAGGATGGAGGAGAAGGGATTGCAGCGTGGCCATCCCCCCGGGGGGTGATTTCTCGCTTTCTATCTCTCTGTCTCTGTCTGTCTGGCGAGCACACACGCCCTATAGCAAAAACCTCTAAAAAAAAAAAAAAGTGACAAGTGATGCGGAGAGAAAAGGCAAAACAGAGAAACGCAAACTGCAAAAATGGACAGAAGACGCCAGTAGGTGGTATGGTGCTTAAGGCACTGGACTCCCATGTGGTTGACCACGGTTGGCATCTCGGACTCAGCGGCTTTAATATCACACCAGGCACACAAATACACATGCCCAAAATCCAAAAGGAGAAGGGGTTATGGCATGGCCACCCCCGGGGCTGATTTCTCACTTTGTCTCTCTGTCTCTCTCTCTCTAGCAAGCACATATGCCCTATGGCAAAAACCTTAAAAACAAGAAGAAGGACAGGAAAGACCTCACTAAGAAGGAAGAGAGGAAACGGGGGCACGCGTACGTCTGCAGGAAGAATGCTCTACGAGGCGGCAACGCTGGCAGGAGCTGAAGCCCTGAGGCAGGACCTGCATGCTGTCCTGAGGAACAGCGAGGAAGGCGTGTGGCTGGAAAGCAGCAAGAGGAGCGAGGCAGCGGCGCCATCAGGCAGGAACCGGGAGGCAGCGGCGCCATCAGGCAGGAACCGGGAGCCAGGCGGCACCGTCCTGCAGGCCACGGTGAGGTCTTTGGCTTTCACACAGAGGCAAGTAGGGAGCGATGGCAAAAGCGGTCACTGGGCCCAGCAGAACCAGCAGCACCCAGGGGCATGGAGTGCAGATGAGCTAAGTCCAGGTCAGGCACCAGGGGAAGGCTGCTGAAGGAGCGGAAAGGGTGTTGGGCGAGAGAGAAGCTGGAGCAGACAACAGAAACCCGCTCCGACAGGAGGAGAACAGAACAGAGAAGATTCTGTGCCCTCTTGCTGAAAACATGCCACATGATCCAGGGACCTGGACAGGGCCTGGAAAGCCACGTTATATGCATTTAAGGTCTCGATGTCTCACTTGTATGGACAATAACTTCAACTACTATAATTACAAACAGCCTTTTATAAAATAGTATGTGCAAAAGTTTTAATTATCAAGACTTACATCATAGTTTGATATAATAAATTGCTTATAATAAAGATTATTCTGGGGCAGCTGGTAGTATCACAGTGAAGGTGGCTGGATCCCACAGGGCTGACTGTGTGGTTTGAGTCCTGGACCTGGCTGCTTGGAAAACCACCAGGGAATGTGCACGCATGCCCAAAATCCCGAAAGGAGAATGGAGGAAAAGGGACTGCAGTGTTGCTGTCCACCTCAGGGGGTGCTTTCTCACCTTTCCTCTCCTTCGCGTGCTCTCGGCTCGCTCGCTCTGTCGCTCGCTCTCTCTTTCTCTCTGTCTTCAGCAAGCACATGCACCCAACAGCAAATTAAATATATATATATATATATATATATATATATATATATATATATATATCATGACAGGCACACTTGTTGCCAAGGATTCATCTGTGTTGCATTTTAGAACTAACATTTTTGTCTTTCCTCTCCTTTCATCGAGAAGGTTTTGGAAGGTGCTGTTAGAGGTAATAATGGTTATTGTTATTTTGATGCTATATGTATATAGCACATAGTAGAAAAACTGTCATTTCTTTCGATTCTTCTCTTGCAGAGAAATTCATCAGATTTCTTAGCAATTGCAAAAAACTACCATTGTTCTCCTAATTATTGCTTTACGTCTTTATTAGCTTATAATTTTCTCACCTATCCATCTGTCTTTTACAACCTGGCTTTTCTCAAAAAGGAAAACTGTTTCATGAAGGCACAGTTGATATTTTAACTTTTTAAATGTCCTTCATATTAGCCTAGAGAAAGGTTCACAGTAAGTCCTTATTAATTAACATCTGAATGACCCCTCTGAACAACTAAAAGTATTTCCAATCACTATTACTTCTGTGTTTTTATAGCTCAAAACCCTTTGGCCTCTGTTTTTGTTTTGTTTTATAAGAATTATTTAACTTTATTTATTATTATTATTATTATTATTATTATTAAATTTTACTTGATAGAGAAAAAGAGAAAAAGCAAGTGGGACTCAAACTATGATCCACCATGTGGGAGTACAGTGCCTTAACCACCACACCACCTACCGGTCCATTTCTTTTTGTTTTTGCTTTAGAGCATTTTTTGCTATAGAGTACATGAGCTCACCAGAGACACAAAGAGAGACAGAGAGACAAAAAGCAAGAAATTAACTCCCCTCCCCCAAGAAGAATGGTCACACTGCAATCCCTTCTCCTCCATTCTCTCGGGATTTTGGTCATGCGTGCACAAACACGCTGAGCAAGAGTTTCAAGCTACCAGGTCTGGGACTTGAACCACGGTCAGTCACATGGGAGTCCAGTGCCTTAAACACTACACCACCTACTGGCCCCTGTTTTTTTTATAATTGTCCCCAGGTACATGCATTCAACAGAGACAGAGAGAAGGAGAAGGAGAAATATCCCTCACTAGACATGGTCATGCTACAATCCCTTCTCCTCCATGTCCCCATCTTCTGGGGATTTGGAGCACATGTGTGTCCACATCCAACATGTTACTCACTGCTGGGGAAGAGATCTGAACATGGTTGGACATGTGGGACCCAGCTTCCTTAACCACCAGGGCACAGGGTTGGCCCAAGTATGTTTTTACTGTACGTATGAGCATTAAAAAAATGCTCTACAACTTTTCATTCTCTCCCCACACTGACCCATACACACTGGCATCCAATAACTTATTAACAGAACAAAAAAGCTGAAAACTTCAAGAGCTGCAAAATATTACAAATATGGCAGAAAATTCCAAATATATCTCTTACTGTTAATATTCAAAATTCTAATGCTGAAATATACAATTTTGTTTAAAAGACAAAATAGGAAGATAAAAGAAATGGATACATTTAGATACTTCTTTCTCTTCTACTACTCTTTTTATGAATAAGAATAATACGCATAAGTATTGTTGATAAAGGGCAAAAGCCACAAGGTGACTACCATATCTTTTCATCGTCATCTCTGAAGAAGTCTTTTCTTTTTGAAACTTTGATTAACATAAAGTACATCTTCTTTCTCTGACTTCTCTAAGCATGTGAAGAAAATAGCCTAAGAAATAAAAACTCAGGGGACCAGCAGTTAGCGTAATGGCTATGTCGCTGGACTCCCACGTAGTCGACCGCAGTTCGCATCCCGGACCCGGTGGCTTAAAACTCACGCCGGGCGCGTGTGCGTGCGTGCCCAAGATCCCGAGAGGAGAATGGAGGAGAAGGGATTTCGGCGTGACCATCCCCCCTGGGGGGTGATTTCTCGCTTTCTGTCTCTGTCTCTCTCTGTCTGTCTGGCAAGCGCACGCGCCCTATAGCGAAAATCTCTCAAAAAAAAAAAAAAAAAGAAATAAAAACTCTCACTGATGCCTAAGAGGATATCATTTATATATAAAAAGATGGCACTGTTTCAGAGCTGCATGGGTTGCCTTCTAGTCATGTGAGAACGTCAACTGGGAAAAAGAAATTGATGAAGCCTAGACCCGATTCCATGTAAAACCATCTATCAAATGGAGATGCATAAAATGCCTCACCTGATCCTGGGAAGAAGCTTGTATTACACTAAATGACACTTCTACAGAATCCCACGCTTTTTGGCTTATTGTTACGCTTAATGGATACGGTTATTTCAAAGTTAAGGGGGAAAAAGTCTTTTTTCTAAATGCTCTGTATGAGATTTTCCATTTCATTGTTTCCTTTTCACAGGAAAGGAAGAAAGGGGAAGAGGGAGAAGGCTGAGCGGGAGAAAACGACGACTCCACACATCTTACTTGGGTTGTGCGAGACAGCCTGGTGCCACCACATCTTGACTGTCCTCGTCAGCCTGGAGTGCAGTGAGCTCTGCCATGTTGACCATCACATCGTTCGTGTGGCCTGGAAGCTGGGGGAGCACCGAAATGATCTTCTCCACTAAGTTGTCCCCATGGTGTCCAACCGCTCCTTGGAAAAGCAAAAGGGAAACCAGATACGTTTCATAATGCCCTTCTATCTAAACTAACACATATTTTCGTTTCTTGTTACAAGTCAGTAACACACACCCAGTATTTTGCCCCTTGCATGTTAATTAGGCTCCAGTTTGCGTGGCACGTGGATTGCATCAGTGCTCAGTGAGAGCCCACATCACGTCAGCTCTGGTTACCAGCCCACATCTAGAAGGCTTTAGTAAGAATTTGCTGAATAACTAAATAAACAATCAGCCTACAGTCAGTCAGGTAAATAGTATCATAGGATAATGTAGCCTGAAATCTTACAGCTGAATTTTACCTTTATTTCAGATAAAGACACTGAGACCCAGAAGGGCTTAGGGACCTGACCAAGACTCCCCTCATCTTCGTAAATGCAAAGCCCCATGTGCCTAGCTCACCTGTACCCACCAGGTAGGGCATGGAAGTTGGCAGCACGTAGGCTCTCACTAAACATATGCTGGATAGTGGAAAGAATAAATGATAACAATCTACTCTGCCAGAAAATTGTGTTGTGTTCTAAGAACCATTCTAGGAGCTTTACGTGTATTAACTAGTTTAATAACAAATACATTAATGAATTTGAATTAAAAGTCAAGATTAATGGCATGCTCAATGCTTTTTATATGAAACCAAGTTACCTCTCCAAAAGACATCATTGCTTAAGATATCATTCCAACAAGAGTGGATCTTGGGGACCAGCAGGTGGCATGGTGGTTGGGGCGCTGGACACTCCCACATGGCCGACTGCGGTTCAAATACCGGACCTGGTGGCTTGCTTTCTCACTTTCCCCCTCTCTCTCTCTGTATCTCTCTCTGGTCAAAGTAAAATAAATTAATGAGTAAATAAAATTAAATAATTATTTTAAAAATTTTTTAAAAAAAAAAAAGAGTGGATCTTGCCACATTTACTCATCATGACCCCATCCACTTCATATGAACTACCATTTTGCCTCCTAATGTCTCACTGTCTGTAGATCTCCCGTCTCTTTTTTCTAAGAATTATTTTATTTAATTTGTTTATTCATTCGTTCATTTTTTTTTTTTTTTAATTTGACCAGAGAGGGACAGAGCAAGGGGGCGAGGGGGGTGTGGGAGTGAGAAAGCAAGGCGCCAGGTCCGGGACTCAAACCATGGTCAGCCATGCGGAAGTCCACCCCCTAAATCACCACGCCACCTGCTGGCCCAGATCTCTCTTGTTTCTTAATATAGCAGGAAGTAGGAAAGGCCAAACTAGGAACCCAAGGAATCATTATTATCACCATCATCATCTTTATCAAAATGGCTAATATTTATTAAAGGCTTATACTATGCCAAGGTATTAAGTTCTACGCTTTATATTTATCACCCACCTAATAGGTATTGAGGGCTAAAACACTAGGTACTAAATTACACACAGTACATTATTACCCACCTAACTCATAACAAGTCTAGTAGGTGGATTATATTTTAGTGGATGTATACTTCTTAAGTTACATGGAAGGAGATTCGATTTAAATAACATGCTCAAGATCAAGTAAATAACTTATAAATTGAAAAGCAAGATTCAAACCCAGGAGCCAAATCATTACAAAAACCATGTTCTCAGTTAAAAAAAAATCCCAGGCCCAGACTTCACCCTCCTGACCCCAAGATCTATCCAGAGTAATCCTCAATTCCAATGGAATCTGCTGTACAAAGGGAGAAAAACGGTACTGCAGAGAGACTGCAGATCACCTTCTCTTGCACGCCTCTGAACACTCAGATTGAACTCCAAAAATTAGGGAAAAAAATGTGTAATCCATCAGATGTCCAGAAACCACAGTAGAGGCACAAGAAATATGAGAAGCCAAGAAAGTATCTCTCTTCATCCTCCACAGACAATACAATGTAACTTGTGGAAATGTCAGATAACAAATTTAGAATATTCATAGAGACAAAGCTAATAGAGATGCAAGAGAAGAGACAACAAATTCCAGAAGATGCAGGAGAAAACAGATGAATTCCAGAAGGCGAGGAAGTTCTTGCACAATATGAAAGAGGAAATATACACCATAAAAAAAAGAAACAAACAATTGTTGAAGATGCAGGCTGTAATACAGGAAATCAAAATCTCCCTTGAAAGTATTAAAAACAGATTAGATCATGCAGAAAACCGAATCTCAGATGTAGAAGACAGGACCTCTGACCTAGAAAAAGTCACCAAAAAAACTGAGAAAATAACTTCAAAAATGAGAATAATATACAAATAATACTAGATATCATTAAATACCCAAACATCCAGATAACCGGTATCCCAGAAGGTAAAGAAACAAATAAGGGCATTGATCATCTATTCCATGAAGTATTGGAAGAAAACTTTCTAAACCTAAAGAGGCATTCAAATATCCAGACCCAAGATATACAAAGGACCCCACATAGAATCAACCTAGGAAGATCTTCTCCAAGGCACATCATAGCCAGATTGACCAAAACCACAGAGACAAGATACTAAAATTGGCAAAAGAGAAACATCAAGGTACTTTCAAAAGATATCCCATCGGGCTAACATCGGACCTTTCATCAGAAACAATGCAAGCAAAGAAAGAATGGGAAAATATATTCAAAGTGTTAATTGAAAAACAATTTCAACCAACAATACTATACCTGGCAAGATTATTCTTCATATGGGAAAAGAAGATAAAAACATTCTAAGATAAACAAACCCTGAAAGAATTTACCAACACCAGACCAGCTCTCCAAGAAGTTCTAACGGGAGTGTTATACCAGGAAAACTAAAGTCAGACACGCAGAAATAACAGTACAAAAAATAACCAACAGGGAGCCAGCAAGTGGCGTGCTGGTTAAGGGGGCTGGACTCCCACGTGGCTGACCACAGTTCAAGTCCCAGATCTGGCTGTTTGCTTTCTCACTTTCCCTTTTTCTCTCACTCTCACTTTGTCCCTCTCTGGTCAAATTAAAATAAGTAAATTAATAAACAAAGTTAAAATAATTCTTTAAAAAAAGTGAATGGCCAACTTAATGGTAGGCACAAGTCCAGAAAGATCAATAATAACACTGAATGTTAACTCCCAGAATTTAAACGGAAAGATTGGATCACAGTAACACTGTAAATTCAATAGAAGAGAAGTTAATTACATGAGACTAAACTGTTGAAATAGAATTTTATGACTTTTTGACTAAAACATTACTAATTTTCTTCTATGCTTTCTTTTCCAGATTTAAGGATTTTTATCTTCTCTTGAACTGTTGATAGGCTCATCGATCTACTGTTTGAACTGAGTCCTAGCCTTTTTCCTGGTTTTAAGTCTTAAGCAAATTTCTCTTAACATTTTTTGATTCTGATCTATTAAAACTAAACTGATTTTCTTGAAATTAAAAAATGCATATAAAAAAAAAAAACTATTTAATGACTGCATTAAGCTATATAGCCCCAGCTAGGTGCTACTTTCTAGTAGGTTCATTCTACTCACTGAGGTTTATGCCTAAAGTCAGACATGTGACATGTGTTCATAGATATGTATATATCAGCTGCATTTGCTTTTGAAAGTATTTAGATTTATTAAGATCTTTTGTGAATCAATATAATGTGGGGAAAAAAGGTATAGAAAGTAACTGTAGATACCTGAAACAGTGTGGGAGGAGGGTGGAAAATGGCAAACGGTGAGAGGTAGGAAAACACGGGCCAAAAAAAAAAATGGAAAAAAAAGAAGCACAACATATAAGAAACGAGAAACAAAAACTCTTTTGTTGATAACATATATGGTAATATCCTTGATTGAGCCAATATACAGTGTATTCTTTGTGGAAAATCTCATTTTGTATACTATATTGATGTACAGTGAATGAATATAAATAAATTATTTTAAAAATTCAAAAGGTAACTTAAGACAGTCAGGAGGCTAGGGGCTTCTAAGGTGATTTCTGATGTTAAAGTAAAGGGTTCTTGTTCTATCAGTAGAATATTCCTTTATTAAGCCTAGAAGGAATCATGTTTTATTTATGTTGTCTGTGGTTTACGGTTGTCTCCCCAGCACTCAGAGGAGAAGCTTCTTGTTACTCAACGAGATTATTAAGTGGCCCAGAGGTTGGTATGGGAGAGGGGTGGTCAGAAGTCTCCAAGTGAGTTAGGTCTATAAATTAAACTTAACAGGATCCCCTCATAGTGTCATGAATTTGTTTCTCTTCACTAACTCCTTTCTCATTTACTAAAAATTTGTATAAATCTCGGGCCAGCAGCTGGCATGGTGGTTAAAAGGGGCAGGCCTCCCACATGGCCCACCACAGTTTGAGTCCTGGACCTAGCAGCTTGCTTTCTCACTTTCACAGTCTCTCTCTCTCTCTTCTCTCTCTTTCACTCTGCCCCTCTCAAATTAAAATAAATAAATAAATAAATAAATAAAGTTAAATAAAATTGCTATTTTTAAAAAAAATTTTTATAAGTCTCCGCTTATCATCCAAGTAAGTTTTCTTTGAATTTGATGCTCAATGTCTGACTCCCATCCCAAGCTAGTCTTTCCCCCTGCTATTCACAGACACGTGGAGCGAACTCGTGTTCTGTGTGCCACCTCCCTGTCCTAACTTCGTTAGCCTCTACAACCTGGCTGTTGCTCACTGTTTCTTCTTCTCCCACACCAGGGATCTTTGGCAAGTCTCAGCTCATCAAACCCTCTACAAATTGGAACTGTTAAGAGTCCTCGTGAAACTTTCCAAATATGAAAAGTAAAAACATGAATTGCTTACTAAGAGTTATTTTTACAGAATCGAAGTATCATTTATATTACTAAAATACTGTATACAGGGGCCAGCAGATGGCTTGGTAGTTAAGATGCTGGACTCCCATACGGTTGACTGTGGTTCGAGTCCCAGACCTGGTAGCTTGCTTTCTCACTTTCCCTTTCTCTCTCTCTGTCTCTGTCTCTCTCTGGCCAAATTAAGATAATAATAATAAATAAAATCACATAATTCTTTTTAAATATTGTGTACTAACATCTTTATAGTGTTCAAAAGAGAAGTCTATTTGAATTATGGTGTATTTATTGAAGCAGTTATCAAATTTGAGATTTTTATCTACTGTTTATGCAGAACTTCTAAACTCTCTATGGTGAACACACAGCTTTGCTGTAATGAGAATAAAAAATACATTGCATATACAAACACACATACATTCCCAAAATCTTAACAAGGGTTACCTTTGGGTTATGGTTTAAGTAAACTTGACCAAAACTTCACTTTTCCACATCATTTGCTACAAAAAGCACATGAGGCTTACCTAATTAGAAAAATAATTTATGTTTTATTAGAAAGGGTTTTTAATACTGTATCAGATAAATAACAAAATGCCAGTTTTATAAGACCATGACTACTCAGCTGGTCAGACTTAGTAAAAATCCAAATTGCTCTGCTCATCTGTGAACACAGTTTCTCACATGTCCAACTTTAGAGAGTTCAGTATTCACTTTCTAATTAGTGGCATTTATATAACTCAAATATAGACTATAGAACATATCTGGGACCTACTGATGTCAGAATGACTTCAAATTATTTCTTTTATAAAATGAGTAAAAGGTCTGGGGCCAGCAGGTGGTGTGGTGGATAAGGGCGCTGGATTCCCACATGGCCAACCATGGTTCAAGTCCTGGACCTGGTGGCTTGCTTTCTCACTTTCTCTCTCTCTCATCAAATAAAGAAAAAAAATAACAATAACAAATGGAAATAAATAAATAAATATTTTTTTTAAAAAATGAGTAGAAGGTCAAGATTTAGATTGAAATTATAGCCCAGAACAGCCCTTCTTCAAGAGACAGTCTGCTCCATGGCTCCTGAGATCTAGACATTCTGGGAGAAAGGAAGATGTCCCACTCCTAACTGGGCCTCCAGCATACAAAACCCACGTGAACAGCCCTTCTTCAAGAGACAGTCTGCTCCATGGCTCCTGAGATCTAGACATTCTGGGAGAAAGGAAGATGTCCCACTCCTAACTGGGCCTCCAGCATACAAAACCCACGTGAACAGCCCTTCTTCTAGATTGAAATTATATTGTCAGAGAGCTTAATTTCTCCTTCATTACAAAAATTTTAAAATATTATTTGAAATGCTCTAGAGTAGAAGTCAATCAGACTCTGATTATTTTTTTGTTTTTTAAAGAATTAGTTTATTTTGTTATTATTATCATTATTTAATTTGACCAGAGAGAGAGAGAGGGAAAGTGAGAAAGCAAACCTTCAGGTCCAAGACTTGAACTGTGGTAAGTCATGTGGAAGTCTAGCACCTTAACCATTGCGCCACCTGCTAGCCCTAGACTCCAATTACTTCTTCCCTATCAAATCCTTAATCTGGCCAACAGCAATATGGTCCTTAGTCTGGACAAAGAATAATTAAATACCAAGAGGTGTACAGAAAAAAACTGACAGATGTACTAGTTTCTTATGTGAACTGAGAAAGACAGTAATGATAGCAACATCATCTTCTATGGTGATTAATAGAAGATGTGATACTATTTTACCAATCTAAAAACTCAGTCTTAGGGGACCAGCAGGTGGCACAGTGGTTAAGATGCTGGACATTCCCACATGGCCAACCATGGTTCAAGTCCTGGATCTGGTGGCTTGCTTTCTCACTTCCACTCTCTCTCTCTTTGTGTGTTTCTCTCTCTGGTCAAATTAAAATAAATGAATGAATAAAAAAAAAAAAAAAAACCAGACTTTATTGCTGAAATGACAAGTACCTTACCTAACCTGTTGATAAGATCAAACAAGGTAATGTGAAAGTGAATTTTATCCATAAAATACACAAATTCAATTAGTTAATATTATATCTTTACTCCAGTTTTACTATGTACCCAAACTGTCCAGTCTTAGAATATCCAGAAAATGTGCACCTTAGTACCCACATGTTGCATTTGCAAAGAACTAAAGATATGACTTAAGAACCTCAGAAGTATTTTCAACTTGAAAAAATAAATGTGTTCACTTCAGTGACTGTCTAGTTGGCAGCCACTTTTAATCCACTCACTCATCCTTTTATTCAGCAAATATTTATGGTGGTGCTACAGTAATGCGATGCTCTAGGATGTTGAAGCCACATGGGAAGGTCTGCGGTTGCAGCCTGAGGAACTCCTATACACACTGTCCCAGATCTTGACCGACTGACGATGGAAGTAAGTCACAGTGTAAAGACTCTGTTGGGAGTGTCCTCCTCTCTCTCCTTCTCATGTGGAAGAAATATAGAAATACCTACATGCATACTCCTGAGGGTTTTTTTAAAGAATTATGTATTTAATTTTATTTATAATTATTATTATTATTACTATTTTAATTCATCAGAGAGAAAGATAAAGTAAGAAAGCAAGATGCCAGGTCTGGGAATCAAACTGCAGTTGGCCACATGGGAGTCCAGTGCCCTAACCACCAAGCCACCTTCTGGCCCCTATACATACTTCTAAAATAAATAAATATTTAGAGAATACCTACTGTTTTCAAAGCACTCCCCTGAGTACTAATTAATAAACAGTAAACAAAACAGAGTCCCTCCCCTCATGAGTTTTCATTCAAGTGGAAAATACAGGCAACAAGCAATCAATTAGTTTCAGGTAGTAATAAAAATCATGACAAATAAAGCAAGACAAGGGGTTAGAGAATGTCAAAGAAGGTAGTCAGGAAAAGCCTCTCTGAGGAGCAAGTATTTGAGCTGATCAAATTAATAATAATAATAATAATTGGGACCAGCAGGTGGCATGGTGGTTAAGGTGCTGGACACTCCCACATGGCTGACCACAGTTCGAGTCCTGGACCGGGTGCCTTGCTTTCTCACTTTCTCTCCCTCTCTCTCTCTGTCTGTGTGTGTGTGTGTGTGTGTGTGTGTGTGTCCTCTCTGGTCAAGTTAAAATATAAATGAATGAATAAATAAATTTTTTAAAAAGTTTTAAATAATAATAATAATAAATAAAATTAAATAAATCTACAAAAAAAAAAAAAAGAAAGAAAGCAAGAACAAAGGAAGTGAGGGGGAAAGTCATGTGGAAACCTGATGAAAGAACATTCCGAGCAGAGCGACAGAGGAACTACAAAAATCCAGTGGCTGAGACATGCCTGACATGTCTGAGGAATGGCAAGGTGTGCTCCGAGAACAGTGCGTCAGGGGACGTAAGTGGGAGGTAAAGGGGAGAGGTGAACACAGGCAGGTCATGTACGGCCTTGAAAACAATGCTGGAGAACTTGGACTTGAAGTAGGTGCGACCGTGGGGAGCTGTGAGCACACACGACATGGCCTATTTATGCTTTCATGGGATGGCGCAAAGAAATGGTTGAAGTTGCTTTTCTGCACATCTTTCATACTTCTGTCTTCCTCCCTTCCTTTTCACTATCTGCATGCTTCACTATGTCAAATACTGAGCCCTGGATTTGGCGATATAAAGGCCATTGGTGACCTGTAAAATCAAAGTTGGTGGGAAGTATTGGAAAATAAAAGCCTAATGGAAATGAAGGCAGAGAAAATTGGAGCGGATAATTGTGGAGACAGTAGATATCAAAAACTCTTTCAAAGTCTGCTATAAGATGAAGGGAAAAAAAGGAACTGAAGTTGGGAGGGTAAGAGATGTCAAGAAAGATGTTCCATTCTTCCCGTTGAATGTCCATAGCAAAAATCCAGAGAAAAGGACACATGATGATCTAGAAAAGAAAGGAACCTAAGCTGCAAAGGTGAAAATGTTGACATGACATACTGGCAGGGACCTACATTCCTTTTTTTTTTTTTTTTCTTTTTTTTGGAGAGGTTTTCGCTATAGGGCACATGCACTCGTCAGACAGACAGAGACAGAGAGACAGAAAGCAGGAAATCACTCCCCGGGGGGATGGCCACGGCGCAATCCCTTCTCCTCCATTCTCCTCTCGGGATCTTGGGCACGCACGCACATGCGCCCGGCGTGAGTTTTAAGCCACCAGGTCTGGGATTTGAACTGCGATCAACTACGTGGGAGTCCAGCGACATAGCCATTATGCTAACTGCTGGTTCCCCATACGTCCCTTTTTAACATGAAGGAAGGAAGGAAAATGCATGGTAAGGATGCAAAAGGTTTGTAGATTTGGTGAGAGGAAGATATGGAAGTTTTCTGATGGCTTGTATTTTCTCAGCGATACTAGAAGCAAAAAAGATGAGTGTAAGAAAGGATACCTGGAGGCTTGAGGAGGGAGGAAGTATGAAATGACTGCTGCTGAATGGCTACTTTGTCTTTCTATGGGTCCTTGACCTCTAAGTCACTGGTGACTGCTTTGTCTTAGATGCTTTCAGAGAGCGGAGTTATGTGTTTTGTTTGTTTTGTATGCAGAAAAGAGCCATGGACAAGAAATAGATACTGAAGTTGAAAAGAAGCTGTTGCCATGATCCCAGAGTCAGGACATTAAGGTTTACCTAGCGGAAGGCCAGCAGGTGGCATGGTGATTAAGGGTGCTGGTATCCCAGATGGCCAACCGGGGTTCAAGTCCAGGACCTGGTGGTTTCCTTTCTCACTTCCTCTCTCTCTCTCTCACTCACTCTCAACAACTTTTCTTTCTTTTTCACTTTCTTTCTCTCTTTTACTCACTCACTCCTTCCTTCCTTCCTTCCTTCCTTTCTTCCTTCCTTCCTTCAATTTGATCAGAGACCAGAGAGGGACAGAGTAAGAGAAAAAGAAAGAGAAAGTGAGAAAGCAAGCCACCAGGTCCAGGACTTGAACCGTGGTTGGCCATGTGGGAGACCACCATGCCACCTGCCGGCCCCAATAAAATAATTCTTAAAAAAAAAAACTTCAGGACCAGCAGTTGGCGTAATGGCTATGTCGCTGGACTCCAATGTATTCGACCACGGTTCGAGTCCCAGACCTGGTGGCTTAAACTTACACTGGGCACGTGTGGGTGCGTGCCGAGGATACCAAGAGGAGAATGGAGGAGAAGGGATTGCGGCGTGGCCATCCTCCCTGGGGGGGTGATTTCTCACTTTCTGTCTCTCTGTCTCTCAGTCTTTCTGGTGAGCACACACGCCCTGTAGCAAAAACCTTTCAAAAAAAAAAAAAAAAGTTTGTCTAACTGAAGTCTTAGAGAAGGAAGACAAAAATATGAGGTCTTTTCAATGAATCATAAAACAATATGTCACACTTTTGGCATAAAGAAATAGGAGTCTGAACAGTAGAAGCCATCCATTCAATAAACTCAACACCATCTACTCATCAGCTTGTCTTTTTCATCCTCTAAAAGTGCTAGAATAATTACTTAGATGTAAACTAGTGACCGAAACAAACACATCTGTTTTTCCCAGGCACATAATGAAGATTACCCCTCAGTATTACCACTTAGCTTACTCTATTTTATAATCTGAAAATGAATTTCATTAATGTCAAAAACTCAAATACACCTAGTATATTTTTAATAAATTCATTCGACCTTTTTTCTGACCTATTAAAGGGACTGTTTACAAATACCAGTTCCCTGGTTATGCTCACTGACCTTGGGTGTGGCTAAGCTATACTACCGGCACCATAATACCTACCTAATTATGAATCAATGAGGTTGACCTTTGAAAATCAGCTCACGTCAGGTATAAGAACACATTTTTCCTTCACCTATTTTTAATTTTTTTTAAAAAAATTATTTCTATTTAATTTTATTTTTTATTTCAATTTGTCCAGAGAGAGACAGAGTGAGTGAGTGAGTGAGTGAGGGAAACACACACACACACACACACACACACAGAGAGAGAGAGAGAGAGAGAGAGAGAGAGAGAAAGCTGTCAGGTCCAGGACTCAAACTACAGTCGGCCATGTGGGAATTCAGTGCCTTTAACTACCATACTACCTGCCGACCCCATCCTTCACCTATTTTAAGAGTCACATATATTCATCATTTTGTATAAATAATTAACATTATTACAATTTGAAATCATCTATACAATCTTCAACAGAACAAGAGTAAAAAATAAATCTAAAACATTTTTAAATATTTTCTGAAATTCTATTTCATTTCACTTACTAGTGATATTTAAGTTCAGACTCACAATTTAACACTCATCTAGAGAAACCTCAACTAATTGTCTAGGATAATTTCATCTTTGTTGTCCAGCAGTTTTCCTTCCATTAGGTCATCAGTTAACACTTCTCCAACAAGTCAGGTTCCTCTTAGGAAAGATCATTATGAATACTGACATCAACAAATTTCCAAAGCTTCCGAGGTGGACAATTCTTCTCAATGTCAGCATAATTCCATTTTTCCAGTCTCTTGGACTAGATGCAGTTGTTGATTAACCAGGTAAGGCACACTGAGGACATACTTACTCATTAAAGTATTTAACAAATTTGCTTATCTATAGTATTTCCCCATTGGAGACATTAAACTATGTGTGATTAGAGACTGTGTCCATGGAGACCATTTTTATATCCTCAACCTCACAAATAGTAAAAGGCCAATAAAATATATGCTCAATCTCTGAAAGACCCAGCACCTTGGAAGTGATTATGAAGGACTCCACAGCAATGCCACCTACCTGTGAGATCCAGAGTTCTGTCCACAAACACTACTGATGCCCTGCCTACAGCAGACTTCCTCCTGTTCTTGGCAGGGGCATAATTAGCCAGATCTGCAGCAATGACCCGACTGAGAGAACCCACAGCAAAACACTCCTCTCGTACCCCTAAATGCTCACAGAGGGAACTGAGGCCTGACACCAGGCACCTGATCTGCAGCAGCAGCTCTGGGGTCAGGGCAGTTGAATCCACCTCGCCCAGGCTTGCCAGCCTCCTCTTGTCCGGTCGGGCACTATTAAGGAGATGCACATCCTGGAGTAACAGTGGGAAAAGGGAAGCAAAGGCTGGAGTCAAGGCAAGGTGAGGAGCTGCAGGGGCAAGCAACAACGGGACGTGCAGCACTTCAGCAGTGTAGTTCATGTTGCCCATCCATTCACACAGTTTCTCCTCCAGCTGCTCGAACACAGGCTGCTGCCCCTCCAGCTCGGCCGCTGCAGCTGCTGGCACGTGGTTAGCGGTGAGGTGAACAGCGTGGCTCACGGCGGTGACCACCACACAATACTGGAAATGACTGCGGCAGACGATGTCTCGTATGGTCTCCACGGTCCGGCCTTTCAGTAGACAACTCAGCACGAACACCGCCTTGGGTTGTTCGGCTCCGCCACCCACTGCGCCAGGCTCAAACTCCCTCAGGTGACACGCAGGACCCCCTACCGCCTCCAGGAGCCGCGTAGATCCGCAGCCCCAGTGCAGACTCTCGGCGCAGGCAGCATCCAGGTAGACCACAGCCCGTTTCACTTTGGCCAGCACCTGTTCCCAGCCTTGCTGGGTAAAGGACAGCACGCTCGGGGAGCTCATAGTTGGGGATTCGCAGACTTGGGGGACTCGAGTGCAAAAATTTCTCTCAGAACTCACTGCTTCCGGATTTCAGGATCCCAGAGACTTTGACAGTCAACACAGTGCACGTGGTCCTGCCGCTGACGCGCTGGTGACGGCGCGCGCTGATGACGTCGAAGTGAGCGGTGATTGGCCTGTAACGAGAATGGGGAGCTGGGAAGCGGACGTGGGCGGGGCTCCGCGGCTCTGCGAGTCCTCGGAAGTTCGGAGAGCGAAGGGGCTCCCTAGGAAAGAAGCCAACTGTGTTCTGTTCGTCCTCCTTGCTACCTGGGAAATCTCAGCAATAAAACCCAATCCCAAATTTCTTAATCTTCCTTAGAAATGAATACGTCTCTAAAAGTACCTCCTCTTTCCCCATTTAAGCAGAACGCAACCAGAGAGGATCATCACATTAAACAACCTCTGTGCGATGTTTTTAATATGGATTGCTGTCACACAGTTATTGCACACAAGCCTCATGACAGCCCTACGGGTCTCATTTTTACTTTCTCCATCTTTCCTTCCTCATCTCATTGTCACTAAATCTTGATCTGCTTCAGAATTAATAGAATCGAGCCTCTCCTCTCACTGGCATTTCCCTCACCCCCTATCACCACTCACATGTACATTTGCAACCGGTCTCTCCCCTGACCTCCAGCATCTTCCGGCTGTCCATGTCTTCTTCCTTCAATTCAATGTTGTTACTGATAAACTAAGCTGGTCCTACCATTTTCGTGCTTAACAGCTTCTACTGGCCCATCTTCAACAACCTACATTGAAACTCCTTAAAACAAACCCAAACTTTTCATTTGATTTCTCGATTTCTCTTGAGCTACTCCCAGCCAAGAACATTCTGTAGCTGCCCAGTGATTCAGCAACCTGAGCCTAGGATGTATCACAAATTCAGTTTGTTCAACCAAGACTTACTGAGGAGGAAAAATAAATTCTGATCAAGTAGAGAAAAAAGGGAAGTGGTCAGAAGTTGTTTCATACAGGACATGAATTCTGAGTTTGTCTTCAAAGAAAACCAGGTGTTCACCAGGTGGACAGGATGGGGAGGAACCTGGGAAGAAAATGCAGCATGAGCAATGGCATGGAGGCAGGAAACACACATATCATGCCACCTGGAACTACACTTTATTACCATAGCTGGTGCATACTGTGTGAAGAAAGGCCCAAGAAGAAATAGAGTCAAAGAACCAGAAAAACAAGTGGACTAGGCCTGGACTAGACCAGTTCTAGTAGAGAACTATTAATTTTTTTCTTTAAATATTAAGAGCGGAAATAACTTGTTCATATTGGATTTTAGGAGAAGAAAGATTTTAGTCAAAATTATTATGGTAAATAATTTGAAATGGAACCAGATTTAGGGCAGAGAGAGCAGTCAGGAAATAGTACCAGCAACTCTGGGTGAGAATCGATAAGGATGGCAACAAGTGAAATGGACAGAGTGGGAACTTACACAAGGACATTAACAGGGGCTGGCCAGTGGTGTGGTGGTTGGGGATGCTGAATTCCCACATGGTTGACCACAGTTTGGGTCCTGGACTTGGCAGCTTGCTTTCTCGCTTTCCCTTTCTCTCTCTGTCTCTTTTTGGTCAAATTTAGAAATAATAATAATAAATGGAATTAAATAAAAAATTTTAAAATAAAAGAGAGAGAGAGAGAGACATTAACAAGGTAGAGCCAAAGGGCTTATGATCAGCAGGAAGAAAGGGGTAGAAGGAAAATTTCAGGTCAACAACCAGTTTTCTGTCTGGATGACTGGTAAGTCACTGAGATTTAAAAAGCCAGAAGAAGAAAATTGAAGAAAAAATATACTGGATTCATTTGGGGCATATTTTTACTTTTTTGTTTGTTTAACAATTCAATCTCACTAAATACGTTGTTGTACAACCAGTCTCTGAAACTTAACATCTTGCAAAACTGAAACTCTATATTCAAGACACAGTAACTCTTCGTTTCCCTCTTCCCCTCTTAGCTCCGGCAACTCTCAGTTTCTGTGAGTTGAGTACTCTAGACCTCTCTAGAAGCAAACCAGTCAGTCATGTGTCACTTGACAATAGGGACACAAGCTGAGAAATGAATTGTGAGGCAATTTTGTCTTTGTGTGCACATCATAGTGTGTACTAACTCCAAACTAGGTAGTATAGCCTACTAGGTGCTTTGGCTGTATGTAGCCCATGGTTTTTAGGCTACAAATCTGTACCACATGTTACTGTACTGGATATCAAAAGTAATTTTAACAGTGGGATTTGTATACCTAAATATAGAAAAGGAACAGTAAAAAATACAGAGTAGGAGACAAAAATGGTACACCTGTACCAGAGCACTTAGCATGAAAGAAGCTTGCAGGACTGGATGAGTCACCAAGTGAGTGGTGAGTGAACGGAAAACCTCCAACATTACTGTACACCACAGCAGACTTTATAAACACTAACAGGCTACACTACATCTTTTAAAAAAATATTTTCTTCCTTTGATTGCAAATTAGCGTCTACTTACGGCAAGTTTTTATCTTGATTTTTTTGAATTTCTGTAACCTTTTGTAATAACACTTGGCTTAAAAGACATACATTGTACAGCGATATGAAGATATTTTATTTGTGTTTTTCAACTTTTTTAAAAAAACAAAGAGGGAACCAGCAGTTGGCGTAATGGCTATGTCGCTGGACTCCCACGTAGTCGACCGCGGTTCATGTCTCGGACCCGGTGGCTTACAGGTCACGCCGGGCGCGTGTGCGTGCGGGCCCAAGATCCCGAGAGGAGAATGGAGGAGAAGGGATTGCGGCGTGACCATCCCCCCTGGGGGGTGATTTCTCGCTTTCTGTCTCTACGTCTCTCTCTGTCTGTCTGGCGAGCGCACGCGCCCTATAGCGAAAAACCTCTCCAAAAAAAAAAAAAACAAAAAAAAAACAAAGACATGAGCACATGAATTAGCCTGGGCCTGCACAGGGTTAGGATCATCACTAGCACTGTCTTCCACCGCCACATCTTGTTCTCCTGGAGTCTTCAGGGGCAGTAATACACATGGAAGCATCATCTCCAATGGTAACAATGCCTTCTGAAATACCTCCTGAAGGACATGGCTGAACCTCTCCCTGAGGAGGTGTCAGTCTAATCAGTTCCAACAACTCTAGTCAATTCCTCAGAAACCACCTGCAGGAATTCCTTAACGTCATTATCATTCATACCCAGGGTGGGGTTATTCGCAGTCTCCGTGACAGCTTTGCAGATTTTGGTAATCTGCTCATCCTTGGCAAATACTTTGAAGCTGTGGATGAACCTCCTGACTGTCTTCTTACGGATGCCACTTGTATGCTTCTTGGTGACATCACCCCAAGCTCAAGCAAGGTGGTTTTCTTTTAAAGAATTATTTAATTTTATTTAAATATTGTTATTATTTTAATTTGACCAGAGAGAGAGAGAGAGAAGTGAGAAAGCAAGCTCCCAGGTCCAGGATTTAAACCACAGTCTACCATGTGGAATTCTAGCACCTTTAACCACCATGCCACCTGTCAGCCCCTAAGCAAGGTTTCTGATGGAGTCATATATGTTGTAATCATCCCAGAATTGCATTAGTGTCTTCTCAATGCCTTATTCAGTTGAAAAATATCCTTAGCAAAAGTCCTCCTTGAGTATCAGAATTTAAAAGATGCTGTAATTCAGACTGTGATATGGTGGTTAAAGCGGCGGATCCACATGGCCGACTGTGCAATTTGAGTCTCAGTCTCGGTGGCTTGGGAAATACATTGGGTATATGTCCATGCATGCTCAAAATTCCAAAAGGAGGGAGACGTGGGGGAGAAGGGATTGCATCTTGACAGTTCTCCATGGGAGGGAGTGTTTTCTCACATGACCTCTCTGTCTCTCCTGCTTTCTCTTCTCTCTGTCTCCAGCAACAGTACACACCCTCTGGCAAATTTAAAAAATAAATAAAAGCTATTATAAATCCTTGATCTATTGGTTGAATCAAAGAGGTGGTGTTTGGAGGAAGATACATTTTGATATTGGGATGAAGATCACCAATTAAAGTAGGATGTGCAGGGGGCATTATCAACAATAAGCAAAGTCTTGAAGATACTAATATGTTATCTGCAAACAGTGATTCTCCCTTCACTAGCATAGCCATCAGCAGGGCAGCCTGGGCCAGTAGCTCCCCATTGCTCCAGCAGTGCTTACTGATTCGTTTGAAGACCCAGGGAATCTCACTGTGCCAGAATACAAAAGGCTTCAATTTGCCCACCCCCAACGTTCCCCCCAAGAAAGACTGTTTGTTTTCCTGTCCATTTTTTTAAGAGATTTTTGCTATAAGGTGCATATACTCACCAGAGAGACGGAAAGCAAGAAATCACTCTTTGGGGGATAGCCACGCCACAGTCCCTTCTCCTCCATTCTCCTCTTGGGATTTTGGACATGACACATGTGCCTGGTGTGATTTTCAAGGCGCCAGGTCTGGGACTCAAACTGCAGTCAGCCGTGTGAGAACCCAGCGCCTTAACCACTATGCTATCTGCTGGCCCCATTATTTCTTTTATGTTTTTTAATTGGCCAGAGGGAGCATAAACTTGCAGAGAGAGACAGAGACAGAGAGAAAGAGGGAGAAAGCATACCCCAGTAGAGCATGGTCACATCACGATCCTGTTTCCTCCGTATCTCCATCCTGTCAAGATTTGGGTCACACATACATGTGCCTAGAATGTTTATCAAGCCATTGGGGCCAGGATTAGAACTGAAGTGAGCCATGTGGTATCTGACATCCTTATCTCCTAGACGTGGGCCCACCCAGGTACTAATTTCTTTCTTTACTAGCAGATGTTCTAGTGCTGTGTAATGATATTCAAAGGGCTGCTTAAAACCATCACATTAACCTCATTACATTGTGATTTGTACTTCTCTGCTTAAACTAGTCTGCAAATATTTCTCATTCATCATGAAATTAAACATATCCCCTTCTGCTTCATTTCTTTGTTTTCAAAGAATTATTTTCTTCAACTTTATTTACTTATTTATTTACTTATTTTAATTTGACCAGGGAGGGGCAGAACAAGAGAACTAGAGAAAGTGAGGAAGCAAGCTGCCAGGTCCGGGATGCGAACTGCAGTCAGCCATGTGGAAGTCCAGCGCCCTTAACCACCACGGCACTTGGCAGCCCCCGCTCTGTCTCATTTCTGGGTCCTCCATCTGCGTGATCAGTCAGTGCTCAGTCTAAGGATTTTCTGAGTACTTTCCATGTGTTTGACATTATGAGAGAGCACTTGGTGGATACAGAAATAGAAGGACTTTGTTCTCACCCTTACAGTTTGTGCACAGTTTATAAATGTGGATAACGGGGTAAGTGTGAATAGGAGATGATACAGTTTTCCAGAAACAAGTCACAATATAAAACCTGCAGAGGCTGGCTAATTGGGGCCGAATTCATCATTGAAGTACCGAGAGAGGAACAAAAGGTCTACAAATGCTCCGTTATCCTGGCTCTTCAAGGTAGAAAAGGACTAAACCCAACACATCTGCTTGCCTCTGTCAAATACTTTCATTTTATTTATTTATTTGTTTATTTATTTATTTACTTATTTTTGGAGAGGTTTTTGCTATAGGGCACGTGTGCTCACCAGAAAGACAGAGAGAGACAGAGAGACACCCCCCAGGGGGGATGGCCATGCCGCAATCCCTTCTCCTCTATTTTCCTCTCGGGATCTTGGGCACGCATGCACATGCACCCGGCGTGACTTTAAGCCGCTGGGTCTGGGATTTGAACCATGGTGGAAGTCCAGTGGAAGTCCAGTGACATAGCCATCATGCCAACTGCTGGTCCCAAGGATCTTTAAACTACCTATCTTTGACGTCTCCCCTGAGGAGTAGGGACATCACCCCTTAACTATGGTAGCATATCCTGTCGATACACTCAGTGTTGCAGCAAGGAGGAGGCCCTTCAAGGAAGGTTAGTAGTGATTTACGGGCTTCTTTGCTTGTGGAAGCCTTCATTTGCTCACCTTAGCTCAAGTGCTACCTCTACTATGAAGGCAATCTTGATGCACCAAGTTATTATTCATTGATTCTTCAGTTCCGTGTAAGCAATGCCTTGAAAGGCAGTTGAAAAGAGAGAGGCCTCTCAGCAAAAGGCAATTGTTCCTCTCACAGAACCACCAAATTTTTATCATAGACTCATAGAATCATAACAGAAAGATAAATACTAATAGATGGGACTCTAGTGATTGGCTTATGACTTTCCTGACCATAATGGAAAAGGCCTTCTATTCTAATACTTTCAGCAAAGACCAAGACTGTTTACTCACTGCAAGGTTCCATACTAGGAACGGAAGCGACAGATTAATACAATTCTCTGCTTCAGGGAGGAGTCATTCTAGTGACGAATCTGAGAAAAACAGGTATGTGGTCGCATAATTACTGTATGTTGTCATAGATACATGAGAAGCAGAATAAGGTCTAGAAGGGAGGCCTGGCCCCATAACCTAGTGGTGAAAGGATCTGGATCCCACATGGCTGATGGTCTAGCCCTGGCAACTTGAAAAACCCCAGGAGTGTGTGCTTGAATCCTGAAAAGATGGAGAAATGGACGAGAAAGGATTGCAGCATGACCGTGTCCCATTGGGGGATGCTTTCTTCCTCTCTGTCTCTCTCTAGCAAACACACATGCCATCTAAAATAAAGGTCTAGAGGGAACGATGAGCTCTGTCCTACCTACCCCCTGCAACATGCCCGACCTCACCGACCTCTCGCCCTCCCTCACTACTCTCCAGCTACATTTGGGTTCCAGTCTGCCTTAGGCCTTTTGCAGTTCCTATTACCTCCGTCTCATCATCTATTCACCCAGAAACCCACGGTCCTCCTTGCTCTCTCCATCCAGGTCTCTGCTCTTACATCATCTCATCAGAGGGGCTTTCCCTGACCACTTGAAATACAATGTCACTCCATCGTTCTTCATCACTGCACTATGGTCCCTTTACATTGCATACTTGTTTCCCAATCCTCCTCGTCATGACATACCATGCAATTATATGTTTATTGTCTGACTCCTTCATTAGGATCAAAGCGCCAGGAGAGGAAGGGCTTTGTTTTATCCTCTACTAAATCTACATAACCTAGAAGATTTCCTGGCACTTGATAAACCCTCCATAAAAATTTTTATCGAAGAAATAAATAAACAGGAAGAGATGAAGTGGGACTCGGGATAGGTCTCACAAAGGGAATTAAATCTCAACAGACCTTAGGTCTGGGATTATTCTAAACAGATAAAGGAGCTGGGAATAGCAGGCAAAGGTGTGTTCAAAGGTAAGGAGGATTAAAACCACATGGTTTTTTGTTTAAATAGCAGGAGATGGTGTGGTGTTGGTAGGTTTTAAACAATTGTTTGTGCTTCTATTATATTTATTTGCCTCTTTCCTTGTAAGAGATTTGTTTACCACCCTTTTGTCTTTCTCAATAAATTGAGAATGCTTTAAGAGTTAGGATTATGTGGGACCAGCAGTTAGCGTAATGGCTATGTCGCTGGACTCCCATGTAGTCGACTGCAGTTCGCGTCCTGGACCCCGTGGCTTAAAACTCACACCAGGTGCGTGTGCGTGCGTGCCCAAGATCCTGAGAGGAGAATGGAGGAGAAGGGATTGCGGCGTGACCATCCCCTCTGGGGGGTGATTTCTCACTTTCTATCTCTCTGTCTGTCTCTGTCTGTCTGGCAAGCGCACACGCCCTATAGCGAAAACCTCTCCAAAAAAACAAACAAAAACAAAAAAACCCCAAAATTTTAGAAATAAAAGGCTTTTTAGAGATCACCTAATTCAGCCTTTCCATTTTATAGATGAGAAAACTGAAGCACAGAGAAGCTGATTGCCAGAGGCTATGTAAACCGGTTAGTATTTCGGACCGGAACTCCAGTTTGACCCATCAGTATATCAACTTTTCCTTGGAAGATGAGCTCCAGAGAGTGGCCTAAAAATCTGGCATTATCTGTTAAATAAAACCTGTACATACTTTACCATCTATTGTGAAGAAGCACTGGACAAATCTTCACGAAGTCACAAGGATCTTCATTGTAGTTTTTTGTTGGTGAAAAAATGAAAAGTTGAGGGACCAGCAGCTAGTGGAATAGCTATGTCACTGGACTTCCACATAGTCAACCGTGGTTCGCACCCTGGACCCGGTGGCTTAAAACTCATGCTGGGCGCGTGTGCATGCGTGCCCAAGATCCCTAGAGGAGAATGGAGGAGAAGGGATTGTAGGGTAGCCATTCCCCCTGGGGGTTGATTTCTCACTTTCTGTCTCTGTCTCTCTCTGTTGAGCGCACGCACCCTACAGCAAAAACCTCTCCAAAAAAAAAAGTTGAAAGTAATTTACATGTAATCAATAAGGAAGTAGCCTATGTACTTTGTGATAGCTGTGCTGTGAAAACTTATGAAGCACTTTAAAAATAGACATATTTTGATATATACTAAAACGAAAAGAACTTCAAGACATCGCTGTTAAAACCAAAAAGAGAAAATAGAATATTACATCCAACCTGGTACTGTTTAAGACGTGTCAACCTCAGGCTAGCCCACCAAACAATACAGGTGAAGTAAATGGATAGACATTTCAGAATGGAGAGAAAATTTCAGAATGGAGAGGAGGACGGTAGATGAGGAGGCCTTTGCCCTTAAGTGTATTTTTTAACAAAGAGAATGCATTATTTATGTATTAGTTTTGTTTCATTTAGCTATTAAAATTAATTTTCCAAGAAAGTGGGCATGGATCATGACGTCCTATTAAACGAGAAAGCAAACTCATAGGTAATGATTTTGTATCAAGGCAACATATATAAAAAAATGAAACTGGCCTTTTTTTAGTTAACACGTTTAAAAAAAAAAAAAAGAAAAGATGGAGACCCCTCTGAGGGCTGCAAAGAACAATGGGGCACTCGTCAGTGAGAGCAATGCGGGTTCTGGGGGAGCGTGGGGGAGGGGAAGCCCGGCCGACGCAGGACGCCATAGGACGACGCCGAGCTCAGAAGCAAAGCGGGATTCCACAGGGGCGGGGCCAGCCCAGTGCGCACGCGCAGTCCGGCCCAGGTGGCGGCCGCCGCGGAAGCGAAGCCACCTAGAGACGCCGCGCCGCTTGGGTGCTCCTGCGCGTGCGCGAGTGGACTGGTGCTGGCTGGAGTCCGTCTTTGCCGCCTCCACCGTCACCTTTGGATTTGAGTCTCGCGCTTTCGTCGTTCACTCGGCGGCGAGTTCGCGCCCCTCTCGCGCCCCCGGGCAGCGAGGCAGGGGTCGGGGTTCAGGGGGCTGTTGATCGCCGCCTTTAAGTTGAGCTCGGGGCGGCCATGTCGGCCGGCGAGGTCGAGCGCCTAGTGTCGGAGCTGAGCGGCGGGACCGGAGGGGATGAGGAGGAAGAGTGGCTCTATGGCGGTACGGAACTTCCTGTCCCTATCTCTCCCGGGGTCTCTCGGGCCTCCACTTCCCGCTCGCAAACGGCCGGCGTCCCGGGCCCCTTACCCCTCGCGCCGTGGCCTGGGGCCTCGTTCGAGCGCGGTCCCGCCTGACTTAGGCCGAGCGCGGCGTGCGCGTCCTCCGGCCCACGCCCCCCGCGCGCGCACCCGGGTCCGCCCGGGTCGGGGGCGTCCGGGCCGGGCCCCCAACTTCGCCCTCCTCGCCGGGACTGTACGGCCTCTGCGCCACCGCGTCTACCCTGTTTGCTTCCCGTGGGTTCTGAGCTGCGTTTGCTGCCTCCCGTCTTGCCCCGTGGCGTCAGGTGCCCTCCTGACCCCTTTCAGAAAGTCAGTCTGTAATAGCTGAATAAAGTGAATGCTGTAAAACCAACGTCTTGTTTCTTGATGGTCAGTTTGTGTCGAATGCACCTGCAAGGGTACTTCCTTGTCTGAAAGTCGTGCTTTTAAAATAATGAAGAGAGAGACATAAAGAAAGAAATGGAATACATTATGGCCCCTAAAGAAAACCCTGAATTTCTCCTGTATTAAGGTGAAGTTCTTTAAGAGATTGCTCTTTAGAACCCACATCATAGATGTAACTCAGGCCCCTTAGGCTTACAGCCTTCAATGTCATCTCATGTATTTTTCTCAAATTTAATGCATCTTGTACCTCCTTCAGGAAGGGGGCTTGTTTGACATCTGGTTTTGAAAAAGTCTCCTTTCTTATATGTACTGACACCAGTTTTGAAAGTTAGTATTTGTACCTTGTCTAAAACATAGATTCTTTAGAGTCGAAAAAGATGGGCACTTTTACTCATTTTTAACTTTGATCAGCTTGAACTGGTCAAGGTGACCAGTTACTGCTGACGAGGTTTAGTAACACTTGGAAATGTGAAGGTGTAGGGTTTCTTTGACCTCGATTTGGAAATCTTCAGAACTTCTTAATTAAGCTCACTTAAGCAGTAAAGTCTGATTTTTTTTCCATGAAAGATGTATCTTGTTAAGTAATTATAAGGTGATCTAACTTTGGATGTGCTTATAGGCCCATGGGACGTGCATGTGCACAGTGATTTGGCAAAGGACCTAGGTTAGTGCTTGTGCTGATCACTTCAGAATTTCATAATACCAGTTTCATTAAGAGTGATTTATTTATTTTGTTTATTTATTTATTTATTTTGGTAGATGAAAATGAAGTTGAAAGGCCAGAAGAAGAAAATGCCAGGTTAGTGAAATTTCCTGTTGATGCTTATACAGATTGTTTGATGCAGCCTTTCTGTCAACAGATTGTTAGAATTATTTTATTATAATCATTGACTTGATTACAACCAAGATTGTACAGGTTGGAGGACTTTAAATCCTTTGAGGCTCATTGGTACTTCAGACCCCTTGATTCTATTTGCTAGTAGCTTAGAGAATAAAGTTTTTTCAGAGCTAGGATTTGGCTACTTTCTGGTACTAAGTAACTTTTTAAGTGAGCCCAATAGTGGAATATACTATATAATCATTAAACTGCTGAGAAAAATATTTAGCTTAAAATTTTTTCAGTAAATATGGAAACCTGAAAATTACTGATTTTGCGATTAATATTTTTGATAATGTATAGCACTCTGGTTATCGTTTCTATATTTTTTATTTATTTAAATTTAAATTGGAATTAACTGATTTGTAATAGATTTCTGCTGTTAAATTAGAAAGACAAACATCAGTAATAGGACATACACTATAAATCTCAGGGCAACTCTAAATGTAGTCTAAATACCAAAACAGCTCACGCATACGAGGGCAGATAGGCAGACTTTACTCTGACTGGAGGCCATAGTGCCCTAAAATGGAGAGACGGTAGTTAAGAAATTAGCTTTTAAAGAATCTGGGGGTTTAAAAAGTAGAAATACCAACCTCATACTAAGTAAGGTAGCTGTTACAAAAAGATGAAACAGGTGTTCATGGGGATATGGAGAAACTGGAATCCTTATACACAGCTGGTGGGATGGAAAATGGTGCAGTGGCAGTATCCTCACGTGGTTATACACAGTTACCTGTGACCCAGTAATTCCAGGTCTAGGGATAAAGGTTAGAGAAATGAAAACGTATGTCCACACAAAAGCTTGTACATGAGTGTCAGTAGCAGCTCTGTGCTATCAGTAACAGTCAAAAATGGAAACAACCAAAGTGTCCATCTACTAAAGGTGTTATATTCATACAATGTGATACTACTTGGCAGTGAAAAGAAATGAAATACCATACGGACTACCACATTGATGAATCTTGAAAACACTGTGCTAAGTGAAAGAAACCTATCACAAAGGACAACATGTCGTATAATTCCATATATACAAAATACTCAGAATAGGCAAATCCCTAGAGACGGGACATTGCTGAGACTCAGGGAAAGGGAGAATGGGGAGTAATGGCTAGTGTTTGCAAGGTTTCTGAGGGATGCGATACAGATGTTCTAGAGCTAGGTAATTGTGGGTTTTGTGCTGTGTGAAAATATTAAAGCCCATTTAAATACCTTTTAAGTGGATGATTGGGTGCTCTGTGAATTTTATCTCAATAAAGCTGTTTGGAAAAGTGGATGGGGGAAGAAGTGAGAAATACAAGTAGAAATAGCTTGAACTGAAATTAATGTTCTTTTTCACCCAACTATATCTTCTGTATTTTTTTCACTCACTGCTATATCATCAGAAATGTTACCATTTTAGTTTTGTGATTTCTGTATTCCAGTCAGTTCGTATTCTTAATCTCAGCCACAAAGTTGGGTTAATATAGTTTATAGTTATTAAAGTGATTACATATTTCTTCATACTCATTTCTTCAATTAGTCAAGAACTTAGTTGATTACAGGGTTTAGATTAACAATCAGATACACCTTTTACAATGAGATAAGTTTTGTCCCATTAATTTTTATTATAATTAGGTCTTGGTTACACTTCCCAAGGCTTACTTTCAAATGATACATTTTTGAATTTTCCAACTTACAACTTAATAAAATTTGTTGGAGAGAAGCTTTCTTCTACCTTCCTTCCTTGAGTTAGAATTTCCTTATATTCTTATGAAAACTTCTGGAAAGCTATTGAGTTTATTTTATCTATGGGGAGAAATCCCCCTACAATTTTTTTTTTTTTTTTTTTTTTTTTTAGAAAAAGCCTATAATTTTATGTTTCTAACATTTAAATAGTGATAAAGAATCACAACTTCTAGAAGCATAGGTCTGCTGGGAAGAGGCTGTCAGACCTACCGCAACAGTATCTCTTGCGGTGTGTGCTGCTGTTTGCCTCAGCTTCTGACGGGTTCATTGCCACAGTGCTCTTGTTCTGAGCCATTGCGTATACTGTCTCCAGCTGTGCCTGGTCTGTCCCAAGTTTTCACGTAGGATGGGGTACTGTGTCGTGACATACAGAAAGCAAGTGGAACTTATTTCTAGCTACCTAGACACTTACTGTAATGGAGGTGGATGGATTGAAAAATTTTAGTTGCGTTTTTTTTTTTTTTTTTTCCTGACACAAGCAGTAGAACAAGTTGATAGGTTTTTATTTTTATTCTTTGTTTTGCCTTCTTCAAGGATTGTGCTACAAAATGCTGGTGTAGAGATTAAATTTATTTACAGAAACTGCTTTACAGAAAGTGGTATTTTGAAAAGATGAGCAGAAATGTAATGAAAAAAGCTCCGAACTGTGTCAACATCTGAACTTTGTCTTAGAAATACTACCAATGAATTCTGAGAGTTGGGCCAGACCAGTTAGTTGCTTATACTTCAGTTTTCCTAATTGTAAAGTGAGGCGATAATTCCCACTGTTAATTATAATTATTAAAAATTGAGAAAACAGGTCCACTGTAGTACTAGAATTGGAAGTGTTATTTGTTGGTTAATCGCCAGATGCTTGACTCTCATGGGAATGGGAGTGTTTTGTTGAGAAAGGACAAATTCGGTTATTAACTGGCCTTTAAAAAAAGTAGTTAGGGGACCAGCAGTTAGTGTAATGGCTATGTCGCTGGACTCCCACACAGTCGACCGCAGTTCGAGTCCTGGACCCGGTGGCTTAAACTCATGCCGGGCGCTTGTGCATGCATGCCCAAGATCCCGAGAGGAGAAAGGAGGAGAAGGGATTGTGGTGTGGCCATCCCCCCTGGGAGGTGATTTCTCGCTTCCTGTCTCTATGTCTCTCTCTGTCTTTCTGGTGAGTGCACGCGCCCTATGGCAATAAAACCTCGCCAGCAAAAAAGAAAAAAAAAAGTAGTTAGGACAAAATCAGGTATTAATTGACCTTTAAAAAAAGTAGTTTTAAAACTTGTCAGAATTCAGCTAGGAACTGTATTAGTATCAAATTGGAGGATAGTCTTACATGGAGATACTTTTTAAAATTTTAAAATGTTGTTCTTTATTTTATGAGAGACCAGCATCTCTGACAGGGTCTTGCCACACCACAATCCTCTCTCCCTAGCCCCCAGGCACCCAGAATCATAAGTCCACTGCCATGCCTGGCGTGTTCAGGTCAGTCCAGGATCCAAACCCAGGCCTGCTATGTGGCTCCAGTATTGTGAAGTGGCACCCTGCCATACATGCCATCAAGACCCCCAACTTTTTATTTATTTTTATTTTATTTTTTAGTTTGCTATAGGGACTTATGCGACCCCTGAAGAGAGATAGAGAGAAAGAAGAGAGGGAAAGTGAGAAATCGTCCCCCAGGAAGATGATTATGGTGCAGCCCCATCTCCTCTATTCTTTTCGGGATTTTAGACATGCATGCACATGTGTCTGGCTTGTTTTTTCAAGTCACTGGATCTGGGACTCCATGAAGTTGGCCATGTGGGGTCCAGCTGCCTTTAATGCCCATGCCACTTCCTGGCCCCCGATTTAAAAAAATATATATTGCTTATTAATTTCTTCTTGAGAGAGGAGGCAGACACCCCACACAGGGTGTTCACATTGTGACCAACCTCTAGCCTCAGTCCAGATGTTGGGCACTCATGGTCACCCAGTGTGTTACAGGTAGGTCTCTGGACGCACGCCTGGCACCTTCCCTAAGGGACGACGTAACATTACCACAAAACCACTGTCTGGCCCTTAAAATTTTATTTTTTATAAAAAACAAACAAAAAACAAAAATTTATTTTTTATACAAGGAAGGACATGTATCCAATTCAAGATTGATGAGACAGAAAACCAGGAAGGAGCATGTATGTTAACTAAATGTGGAGAGAGTTGATGTGATCATACCATACACAAATCTTAGTTCCTTGGATATCTAGGAAAAGACGAAACTGTTTCATTGCCCTCAACTAGTAGAGTAGTACCTGGCACACAGTAGGTGTTCAGTAAAGGTTTAGCATCAGTAAAATTGATGAAGTGTGTCACATATTTAAAAATGTAAACACTTCAGTTATATCCTACCATCAAATTACAAATCATTGACAAAGCGTGGAAATATCTCCATTCTACTTACAACGTTGAGTGCTTGTTTTATGCGTGGTATTAAGAATAACAGGGAATAAGACTGGCTCATTTTACTGTCTTTGTTCTGACAATCCAGTGGAGATAATCTATTTTAGGAAACTTTCCTACATAACTTAAAAATACTAGTATACTCCTTCTGTTCTTTTGATACATAATGTCTGATATGTATATTTGTTTTTATTGTTTATAGTGCCAATCCTCCATCTGGAATTGAAGATGAAACTACTGAAAATGGTGTACCAAAACCGGTAACATAAGACTTTGAAATCTAGTTACTTTCCTGAGTAAAACCTTTATAAGTAGCTTCACAGTTTACTTAGAAAGAAATCCCTGTTATGTGACCTTAAGTTACCTGTTGCTCTGCCCCCTTCCTTCACCTGCTTCGTCTGGCGCATGTGTAGGAATGGGCAGAGAGGAGAGGAAATGCACAGCACGTGCCATGCCTTGATCGTTGCTTTCAGGGAATGCAGTGGTCACGGTTCACCAGAAGGATCTTAGTGAGCCTGATTGTCAAAGTTGGCGTTTGGGATTTTTGCATTGCTTTCTTAATGTGTGTGGTAGGCCCTAACCTCATACCTATTCATTATTTTGGGAGGTGCATGTGTCATTGGTTCTAGCTTGTATGCAAACAAGTGTTTTGGCTAGGTGATCTGCTTGTACACTGTTGTATCACTACGTGCAGAATAGCCTGAGAGCCAGCACACACCTTCATGAATGGCTCCACTTTTTTTTTTTGGCAGAGGTTTTTGCTATAGGGTGTGTGTGTTCTCCAGAAAGACAGAGACAGAAAGCAAGAAATCACCCCCCAGGGGGGATGGCCACGCCGCAGTCTCTTCTCCTTCATTCTCCTCTAGGGATCTTGGGTACACACGCACATGTGCCCGTCATGAGTTTAAGCCACAGTCCACTACATGGGAGTCCAGTGACATAGCCATTACGCCAACTGCTGATCCCAAATGTCCCTTCTTTTACTCCAAGAGATACAAGATATTCTTAAACCGTTTGTATTCAGGGCCTCTTCTAGGTGTGAATGAATGCCAAGAATAATTGGACCTGTTTGGTACATTTTAACCATGATACTATGGATAGCATTATTATTTTCTCCTTACTGATACTCTTTTTTTTTTTTTTTTTGGCCAAGACTTCCTCAAATACTTATTTTGTTTATTGTTTAGCTTGTAGATATCTTAACCTCATAACCTTTTTGTAAGAAGAGTAATTATATATTCTAAAAAAAAATACGGGAGGTGTTATGTACCAAAAGACGATGATGCTGAAAAAAGTTTTTTCTTTATTCGTGTTCTCATCTCTTTTTGTCATATAGAACATTAAAGTTATAAATGAGTGAAATAGTTGGCAGCCATATGAGCTTGAAACTTTTTTCTCTAAAAGTATATCTCAGACAATATAGGATGATTGTATTTTTTTAATTATTAATATTGTATGTTGTAATGATTGTTGAATGGGTTTTGTAATTGTTTATGTTGGTATAGAAAGTGACCGAGACCGAAGATGACAGTGATAGTGACAGTGATGATGATGAGGATGATGTTCATGTCACTATAGGAGACATTAAAACGGGAGCACCGCAGTATGGGTAAGTTATTTTTAGTAACAGTTGTGTGAAAGGTACATAATAAAGACAGATGTGTCTGTATCAAACCATCAGTGGTAGATTCTACTGGTTTTACATTTTTTCCAAGTTTTTCTTTTCTTTTTTTCCTCCTTTTTACATTCTCCAGAGGGCACGTGCGCTCATCAGAGAGGAAGAGAGAGGGAAAAGGAGAAAGGACCCCGAGTAGAGCATAGTCTTGCTGTAATCCCTTCTCTGTTTCTCCCTTCTGTTGGGAACTGGGGCATGCACTCTCATATGCCTGGCATGTTTCTCAAGCTGCCAGGTCCGGGATTAGAACCACATAGTCACCTGTGTGGGGTTGGTCTCCCTTACCCACCAAGCCATAAGCAGTTCCATGTTTTTACAATTTTTTTCCTTTTTTTTTTTCCTGCCAGAGGGATGTGGTTTTGCTGAAGAGAGAGACCCACAGAAAGAGAGAAAGTGAGAAGTACCCCTTATGGGAGCATTACGATCCCTCCTCCGTTTCTCCCACCTTTTGGAATTTTGGACATTATCTACACATGCTTGATGTGTTTTTAAGCTGCTGGGTCTAGTACCTGAGCTGCACAGTCAGCCATGCGGGATGCAGCCTCCTTAGCCACCATTCCTTTGGCTGGCCCAGGTTTTCACTTCTTCTATCTTACTATATAATTGGAGAACTCTTGTTAAAATTTCACCATGAAGATTATCTCTTTCCTAAAGATAAAGTTAACTAACTAGATAAAGATACAGTAAGTATTTTTATAAAATAATTGAGTACTATGAATGCCTTTATTTGAATCAGAAAACCTTAAATTATATTGGGTTGTCAGAAAAGTCATGATGTGTTTTTGTGTAGAAAAATGTCATGACTTTTCCGACAACCCAATAGTTCATATCTGTAATTATCATTCTTTCCCATTAGTATCCAAACCTGAGTTCAGGTTTTTAATTTTTTGTTCAATAAAAGTAAATAAAAAATATTTCTTGTTGCTCTTTATAGTTGATTTTTTTTCAAGTCATCAAGTATAGGCTTTTTAGGTCAACATGCTGGTCTAGGTTTTGTGTTCTGTGAACTGGACTGTCATTGACTCATTGGGCATTTAATCTTATGGAAAGATTTGCAGAGTGCATTAAGGTATGGGAGTAAAAAAGCACTGACAGCCAGTGTTTTTTTGTTTTTGAAATTGGTTGTATGATATGGTTATCATAGTTTGTACATTGGAAACAAAATAACTTCAGTAAATTTTTTTTTTTTTTTTGAGAGGTTTTTCGATGTAGGGCGTGTGCGCTTGCCAGAAAGAGACAGACAGACAGAAAGCGAGAAATCACCCCCCAGGAGGGATGGCCACGGCGCAATCCCTTCTCCACTGTCCTGGCACCTGGATCCCACATGGTCAAGGGTGAGAGTCAAGTCCCAGACCCAGTATCTTGAGAAATACGCTAAGTGTGTGTGTGCCCCAAATCCTGAAGAGGGAGAGATGGAGTATTATGGCATGACCACTCCTGTTGGGGTGCTTTTTTACTTTCTCACTTCCTGTCTTTGGCAAGCACACTGTCCTCTGACAGAAAATAAATAAATAAAATAAATTTAAAAATTAAAAAAAAAAACTTAAATTGCCAGAGGTAGTATGCACCAGGTAGAGATAGGGAGAGAAGGAGAAAGCACCCCTCAATGGGGCTTCGTCATGCCATAATTCCTTTTCCTCCATTTCCCACCCTGTTGGGTTTGGGGGCACTCATGCACACCTGACTAGGGTGTTTTTCAAGCCACTAGGCCTGGGATTGGAGCTGTGGTCAGCTCTGTGACATCTGGCTTCCTTAACCGCTAGGCTGTTGGGCCAGCCAGATCAGATTTTCCTTCCCCACTCTTCTCCCTAACCTCCCCAGTAACGTATAAGTCTATTTTGGTTAGAGTATTTCATTTCCTGTGAGCAAACATGCTTATATAGAAAAGTATAGAGAACTATCTTTAAGTTTTTATTACAGAAAATTTAAACAAGGTTCTTAGTGCCTAGGTAAATTGGCCACGGTTACAGAACTCATCATCGACAAAGCTTGTCTTTGAATGTGAGTCAGTTTGATTTCAGATTATTGTTTGTCTTGTGTATTATACAACACTATAAAAAGTGCAGCTCCGTTTTTCACATGTGTACTTTTATGTAACCCAAACCAGGTTAAGATGGGAACATAACTAGTGTCCTAGAAGTATCCTTGTTCCCTTTCAATCATTCAGCACCTGTCACCAGCAACACTATTCTACCTTCACCCTAGATTTACTTTTTACTTTCATGCTATATGAATGAATTTACGTTATAGACAGAATATTCCATGGGTGTTTGAAAGAGGATTTGTCAACAGTGTCAAATTCAGGAAAGACAAACAGGAGGCTGGGGTTTAGACACAAAGTGGAGGAATTCCACCCTTGTGGGATTGCTCTGTGTTGAGTAAGCAGGAGGTAAAGGAATGAAGCCTGAATGTTTAAACTGCTCTTCTCTGCCGAAGTTCTTGTGACCTTAAGGTGGGATAAGGGGTTGGTGACTGGGAGGTTTGTGAGATATCAAGGTGTGACTTCTAAAAAAATTATTTTAATCTTTTATTGAGGAAGTGACAGACGTTTAAACTTAGTTTAAAAAGAATTCCAGGGGGCTAGTGGGTGGTGTAGTGGTTAAGATGCTGGACTCGCATTTGGCTGACTGCAGTTCGAGTCCTGGACCTGGAAGCTTAAAACTCACACTGGGTACATGTGTATGTATGTGTGCCTGGGATCTCAGGAGGAGAGTAGAGGAGTAAGGATTGTGGTGTGGCCATCCCCCCTGGGGATCATTTCTTGCTGTCTGTCTGTCTCTCTGGAAAACGCATATGCCCTATGGCAAAAATCTCTCGAATGAAAAAAAAAAAAAAAGGTGTTGATGTCAGTTTTTTTCTTTTACTACATAAGTATGCAATTTATTTGTATGTATTGGACATACTACTGTGTTGTTTCCTGTGTTTTCAGTTCTCCAGGTAACTTATTATTTTGTTTTTAGGAGTTATGGTACAGCGCCTGTAAATCTTAACATCAAGGCAGGAGGGAGAGTTTATGGAACTACAGGTAAAATATGTATTTGCACTTGCATAACTAGGAAAGTAAGTCAGATCTTGAATAGGTCATAGATTGTAATAACTGTTTTAAAAGTAGTTTTTGACCATATAACAAATTGGCGAACTTTTTTGTAAAGGTCCAGGTAGAAATTATTTTTTTATTTGCTTTAGGGCACATGCACTCATCAGAGGCAGACGGGGGGGCAGGGGGGGAGAGACAGACAGACGGAAAGTGAGAAGGCACCCCCATGGGGGACCATGCAGCAATCCCTTCTTTTCCATTCTCCTCTCAGGATTATGGGTATACGAACACACACTGGGTTCAGGATTTGAACTGCCCAGTCAGCCATGTGAGATCCAGTGGCCTTAACCACCGTGCCATCTGTCTGGCCCAGAAATTTTTCTTTTTAATTTGTCAGAGGGTGTGTGTGCTTGCCAGATACAGAGAGAGAAAGTAACCTCCAACTATGTCCTCAGCCACTGTTCCTTTTTATCTCCACCCTGTTGGGATTTTGAGCATCCATGCACACACACCTGGTGTGTTTTTCAAGTTGCCAGGTCTGAGTTCAGTCTCTGCAGTCAGTCACGTGGCATGTCGCTGCCTTAACCACCAGACCATGGAATAAACCCCAAATAGAAAATGGTTTTTCATTTTGCTGGCCACATCGTGTTTTATTCTGTTTGTTTCTTGTTTGTTTTACAATTCTTTAAAAAGGTGGAAAATGTTTCTTCTCTCACCAGCTGTGTGCAGACAGTGATTTAAAACATGGGCATTAGCAACTTGTTCTTAGTATAAGAATTTCTTTTTTTTTTTTTTTTTTAAGGTCCTAGGCTTTCTGTTCAATTTCTCTAATACTTAAATCATTATGTATGACTACACGTTCTTTGATTTAGGGTAAACACTGCTCTAACGGTTGATTTGGAACCCTTACTATTTTATGTGCCAGAAATAGTCGAAAAGTATTAATGTTTTCCACTTGTCTACGACCTCTCTCAGGTTCTTGCTAATGTAGTTCCGCTATTTTGCAATTGTATTAAATAGGAACAAAAGTGAAAGGGGTAGACCTCGATGCACCTGGAAGCATTAATGGAGTTCCGCTCTTGGAAGTAGATTTGGATTCTTTCGAAGATAAACCATGGCGTAAACCTGGTGAGATTATTTCTTGTGGATCATATTAGTTTCAAGTGATTGTTAGTGAGACATTACCAGAAGAGTGTTTTCGAGCACTAGTGTAAAATACTTTTTTTTTCAGATTTGATCATCTTAAGTAAATGATGAGTAATAACGATTTGGATTATTAAATTTTACTGGTGGCCTGTCATTACTGCACTTATAGATCTGCATATGGTTTATTATGCCAGTTCTAGAGAAGGTGATTTCAATAACAAGTTATTGCAGTCTTTTTGCTTTGTTGTAATAATTTTGAGAACTAGTAAAACTAGGAGAGGTAATAAAACTGATAGAACTTTATATTTCTTTTTTAAAAGTTTACATTAAATCGTTGTACATCTTTATGGCATACAATACGGTTTTTCAAAGCATGCATATAGTACATGTCAGTCAAGTCAAAAGTATTACCATGTATCTCTTCTCTAGCAGATAACTTTCCCATTTTGTTTTTTTGTTTTTGGAGAGGTTTTTTTTTGCTATAGGGCGTGTGCACTCGCCGCTGGAGAGAGAGAGTGAGAAATCACCCCCCAGGGGGGATGGCCACGCTGCAATCCCTTCTCCTCCATTCTCCTCTTGGGATCTTGGGCATGCACGCACATATGCCCGGTGTGAGTTTAAGCCACCAGGTCTGGGACTCGAACTGTGGTCGACTACATGGGAGTTCAGTGACACAGCAGTTACGCTAACTGCTGGTCCCAACTTTCCCATTTTGTGTCTGTTAGGTGTTTTTTTCTTGAGTCTCTCCCTCCCATCCCCCTAAATTTACATTTATGTAGTTCATTATTCTTTTGATGCTGCATTAAAAGGAGTTGAAATATTTGCACACTAAAAGTATTTTTTATATTTAGGTGCTGATCTTTCTGATTATTTTAATTACGGGTTTAATGAAGATACCTGGAAAGCTTACTGTGAAAAACAAAAGAGGATACGAATGGGACTAGAAGTTATACCAGTTACCTCCACTACAAATAAAATTACGGTAATTAGTAAATATTCCGTAATACCCCTGTTTTTTACTGTCCCACTTTTACTCCCCAAGTAAATCGATTTTTTTCCTATGAAGGTGGTTAAATGCTATATGATAGTTTAAATTCCATTCTCTTTACCATGCTTGTTTTTTTCCCCCTCCTTCCTTCCCTTTCAGAGTTTATATTAATGTTTATCTGATGTCTTAGTTTCAAGTCACAGACTAGCCACAGCTAGTTTGTCTTTATATGGCCTATTAATTAAAAATGATGTGGTATCTTAATGGGGAATATGTTATTTAACTTAGGCCGAAGACTGTACTATGGAAGTTACACCAGGTGCAGAGATCCAAGATGGCAGATTCAATCTTTTTAAGGTGAATTTTAGTAAATTATCCTTGGTTGCTCTCATTTTTGTTCTCGAGTCTGCTCCCATACAACTACTCAAGGGACAGTATTAAAGGGGCAGTAGCTACCTTTTTTCCCCCAAACCTTTAGCTTCCTGGTGACTTACAGATGTGCTGATTGTCGTTTTATCGCTGCTTTTACAAGCATGTGAATGGATAGCCTATTGTACTAACACATGCCAAGGCAAACTCTTCTTTGCCCTATGCCGTGATCATCATTGGAGTCATAGTTCCCATGCTTGGTGGTAGGGTGCGAGAGTCCGTGGCACGGTTAGCTCTCATTGTAGAGCACACACTAATCTCTACCAGCAGATTGCTGGGGACTTATTTCTCAAAAAAAAAAAAAAAAAAAAAAAAAAAAAAGACAAAAAAGGTAAGGAAGGTGGCATACTATTGTTACTTGTATGATGTTGAAATCATTGGTATAATGTCTTTTGTAGTTCACGTTATCTTTGGGAATCTTAAGCATTCTCCAAGAGTCTCCCAGAACTCAACAGAATGGGATAAAGCCATTGAGTGTTGAGTGTTAAAATTAGTACTTAAAGAGAATTGGCTTTGATGAGGCGTTCGAAGGTTCACACTACCACTTGACTTCTACATTTCATGGTAGGATTATAGATGAGGTCCAAAGAATAATATATTTTCATCCTTCTCTTTTGATACTTAGCTGTATACTCTGCATACACTGGGGCGAAGACTGGGGATGGCTTGTGGATTGGGTTATGTACTCAGGGACTTCCATGGGCTTGATCTGGAATTCTGTGCCCCTTTTGGGCCTGCAGCCCTGTCCACTGAAATACTGCCTCATGCAATGCATGTGCTATATCCGCAGATGTAGCCGCCCTCTGGACACAGTTCTGTATAGAGAACTTAATTTTAATTTACATCCTACCGTGGGTAAGTATTTGGTTCTTGTTGTAAATATTTTGAAAGTGTGTGAGGATATCTGTCCTATTTTAAAAGGTGGTCAGATTCTTTCTGGTGGAGCTGTCTGCTTAGGCGTTATGTTACTCTCGGATACAGTGAATAGCTAGAAAAGGTGACTTGGTGAGCCATTTCGTTTGCAGTGGTGCTTTTTATTTTCTTCTCAAAGAAATGAGAATTGCCATCGTAAACTGTCACCTTCTGTATGTTTTGTCTTTTTGCAGTAGACTTAAAAACAGAACAAGATGAGACTTCTAGGGGCTGGTTTCTCATTGGAGGTAGCCACCGTGAATGTGTATTTCATACACATATTGTATATTGAAAAATTATTTGATGTTTCTTTTATTGTACGAGAGGAGGTGGTTAATTGTTCTGTCCTGGCTTGATTCTGAGTGAACCAGGACTTGAATTTGATGGGTGCGTCTAATGGTTTTCTTGCCTTGATAGTCTGCTTAAATATTAATATGTCTGTTAGAAATACAGATTAAGGAAAAGTGTGTGCATTTTAATTATGTATGTGGCAAACATTTTTTCTTTATGTATATTGTGACCTATAAGAAATGGTGAAAATATGGCTATGATGAGAAAGATCTTTATCTTTTTTTTTTTTTTTTTTTTTTAAGAATCCTTTATTCATTTAATTTTATTTGTTATTGTCTAAGTTTAACCAGAGAGAAAGGGAAAGTGAGAAAGCAAACCGCCAGGTTGGGAACTTGAACCATTGTTGGCCATGTGGGAATCCAGCGCCTTAATCACCATGCCACCTGTTAGCCCCTAGAAAGACCTTTATCTTAAACTAGTCTGTAATCATGTACAGGCACTAGGAAAGCTGTTTGTAAGTTCTCGGCCACAGAATAGCATGTACAGCTGATTTTTAGAAAAGCAACTGGCAGGGACCAGCAAATGGTGTAATGGTTACGTTGTTGGACTTGCATGTAGCTGACTGTGGTCTGAGTCCCGGGCCTGGCAAGTTAAAACTCATGCCAGACGTGAGAGTGTGCGTGCCCAAAATCCTGAGAGGGAAAGGGAGGAGACGGGATTATGGTGTGGCCTACCCTGTGGGGGGTGATTTTTGCTTTCTGTCTCTTTAACCAGGGCAATCGCCCTATAGCAAAAATCTGTCTCTTTCAAAAAAAAAAAAAAAGGAACTGGCAGCAGAGTGGGCTGTACAATGAATGGGGGGTAAAAGGGTGCCAGCCAGCCACCAGGTAGGAGTATCTGTGATGCTGTAGGAATAAAATGACTAGGGCCTGAACTATGCAGGGTGGTGAATTGGCAGTAACCTGGTTGAAGAATCAGTGCAGGGCTGGCGCTGTAAATGCAGTGGGTAAGTGCTGTGCATGGAAAGCTGGATCCCACGTGGCTGACCTCCATTTGAATCTCAGCTCCCCTGGTGTGAAAAACACTGGGCACATGTATGTGCACCCAAACTTCTGAGGAGGGGGGATGGAGGGAAAAGGATTGTGAATGACTGAGCCTCATTGTGGAGGGCCCACCTCAAACCCCAGTGCATGCTGAATCAGAATCATAGTTTAAATTCTTTTCCTATCTGCTGCAAAGGTAATTTTTCATCCTTCATCAAATGAAATGCAAATAGCCTATCAACCTCTTTAAGATAATGTGGTTACTTTTTATTCCTTAAATTTTATTTATTTATTTATTGTTACTTAAATTTTAAAACGTAACAAATAGAATCTTACAAATGAACCCATAGGTGCTTATCACATAACTTCAGTGATTGTAAGCGTTTTGACATTCTTGAGAGAATAGCCTTTTAAATGCTTCAATGTGATTAAAGTTCTTTAAAAGCAAAATAAAGATGAAATTTATGGGATATAAAAATAGTTAAGTATAGAAATAATTGAGTAATTATGTAATTTGAGATGAGGGGCAGGAGAGAAGAGACCAGTGGAAATAGGAAACATGTACATATCAGAAAAAATTCACCACCGCCTTTTTCATAAGATGTTTTTACGAGCAGATGTGTGCACACATGCATGGATTATTTATTTTTCTTTGTGGAAGTATGTGTAAACTTTGTTACCAGCGTGCTGAAATTTCACTGTAATGGGTGTGGCCTATTTTCACCCATCGTACAAGACCTCCTTAATCTGGAAGCACGTATCCTTCACTTCCAAGATGCTTTCTTCCATTATTTCTTCACTTTTTCTTTTCTTCTTGTCCTCCTTCCTGTTCAGTTATTGGATCTCTTAGACTGATGTTCAAGTCTTAATTTTTTCTTATTTTCTAGAGACAAAGATAATGAGAATTTTTTTTTTCAGACTTAGATTCCTTGTACTCTGGTTTTTATTTTCACTTCTTAATTTCCAAGAAAAGTTACTATTTCACTGTAGCATCCTATTCCTCCTGCTAATTCATGCAGTGATGTAGTAAGGCCTCCCTCCCTTGTCCATCTCTCAAAAGCTATTAAAGACACATCATTTCTCTTTCTGTTTTTCAAAATAGGCTGTTTTCTTCAAGTCAATGTTTTGTTTTTTGTTTTTTTTTTTTTTGGAGAGGTTTTTGCTATAGGGCGCGTGCGCTCGCCACACAGACAGAGACAGACAGAGAGATAGAAAGCGAGAAATCACCCCCCAGGGGGGATGGACACGCCGCAATCCCTTCTCTTCCATTCTCCTCGTGGCTTAAACTCACGCACACGCGCCCGGCGTGAGTTTAAGCCACCGGGTCCGGGACTCGAACCGCGGTCGACTACGTGGGAGTCCAGCGACATAGCCATTACGCCAACTGCCGGTCCCTCAAGTCAATGTTTTTTTCTTAAAAAGAGAAAGTTTTTGTTTTTGCAGTGGGGCACACTGTGAGTGTGCTCGCTGGAGACGGAGACACATGGCCACACCGCAATCCCATCTACATTCTTCTTTCAGAATCTTGGGCACACACACGCACCTGGTGTGATTTTCAAGCCAGTGGGTCAGGGACTCGAACTGCAGTCAACTATGTAGGAGTCCAGCGATGTAATCATTACACCATCTGCTGGTCCTTCAAGTCAATGTTTTAATTTTAAATTTGTTATTTTTGGTTTCTGATTTTGACTTTTCTCAAATGTTTGTTGATTGTTATCCATTAATTCATGTTAGCGTATACTACTGAAAAAGTTGATTGGAAATGAAGGAAAAAGGAACGTTAGGAAGCAGAAGCAATTTTCACATTTTAAGATCTGCTCTTTTGGTAGTGTCGCTAATCTTTCTCCCATTGAAGATACTTTCCTTTATATGATTTTTCCTTCTTTCCCTGTTACTTCCCTCTTACTTTTCTTTCCCAACCCTTCTCCCTTCCTCCTTTTTAGGTTTTTGCCTTAGAATGTGTGCACTCAGCAGAGAGAGACAGAAAGGGAAAGTGAGGAACCACCCCCAAGAGGGGTGATCATGCCACAGTCCTTTCTCCTCTGTTTTCCTCTTGGGATTTTGAGTACACATGCACACGTGCCTGGTGTGATTTTTTTTTCCAAGTCGCTGGGTCCAGGACTCAAACCTCGATCAGTCATGTGGGAATCCAGTACCATAACCACCATGCCTTAACCGTGCGCTGCACCCCTCCCTTTAATTGAGCATTGATTGTTCTTGGAAGTACGTTAGAGCTGGGCAGAGAGGGGAGGTGAGTTAGAATAAACATAGACCTTGTAGTATTGGAGTTCATCTGTCTTAATAGGAAAGATAGGTATTAATTAAATAGTCATGCTAAAGATATATAGGTAAAAACTCCATGCCCTAGGAAGGATTTGAAGAAGTAACATTTAAACTGAGTCCTGAAGTCAATCAGACAACATATACTTACTGGGTGCTTGTGATGTGCAAGGTATTGTTTTCTATGCATGCAAGAAACACATTTATTAGGTTGTCAGAAAAGTCGTGTTTTTCTCTCTTTTTCTATGCAAAAAATGTGTCATGACTTTTCCAACAGCCTAATATGTTGGATACAGTTCATGTCTTCAAAGATCCCGTAACAGTGATAGCGGACAACATCAAAGAAGAAAGTAAATTACCTCAGTTAATGATACTAGGTGAAAAGTTCTGTGAAGAAAATTAAATGATAACATGGTAGAGACCGGGAATAGTCAGGAAATGAGCCTAGAAATGATTGAAGTCCTGTTTGAGGGATACTTGAATGTTGAGAAGGAAAACGCCGTGGGCGATGTGGGGAGAGAGTATTCCAAGCAGAAGGAACATCTAGTACAAAAGCCCAGAGGAGGAGGAGCTTCTTTTTTTTTTTTTTTTTTTTTTTTTTTTTTTTAAGGGCCATTAAGACTTGGCATAGTAAACATGAGTTGGGGAAGAGTAGAAGAAAGCAAGGGCAAAGACGTTAAGTTTATTTTAATCTGAGAATTTTGAGTAGGGGAGAGACAAGTGATTTACACTTTCAATGAAATTGTTTGGCTGTGTTCAGAGTATGAATTTAGAGAGTAATAGTGAAGACAGGTTAATTTGGGACAGCTGAGATGCAGTCATGGACTTTGCATTGTGTTTTACGTAGGGACATAAAAAGAAGTGATAGAATTTGGTATGTATTTGGGCTGGGCCTGTGGCCTGGTGGTTAAGGGGCTGGATCCTACATGGCATGATTTGAATCCTAGCCCCTGTGGCTTACCACATGCAGTTTTGGGTGTGCGTGCATGCCCAGAATCTACAGGATGGAGAAATGGAGGAGGGATTGTTATATGACCACATCCCACTGCAGCGTGCCTTCTTCCTGTCTTTCTTTGTCTCTGCTCTCTCTGGGGAATGCATGCACCCTCCGACAAAGTTATTTTTTTTAAAGTTTGCGTACATTGTAATGAGAAACTTGGCATTTGGGTGTTGACATGTGTTAGGTGATTCCCAGGGTGTTGCGTTTTGTTTTCCTTGAGTAACTCAGTAGATGGTGCGTTGGTTTACATGGGGAATACTTGGAGAGGGTCAGGTTGGAGCAAATATGTTGTTCTGTTTGTGTTGTGGTAGCTCTGAGATGCTGACATGGGGGGTGTCTAAGAAGTTGGAGCTACATTACTGGTGCTCAGGGGAGCACCCGGGGTTACAGTGTCAACTGTGAGTCACATCTCCAGGCAGAACAGTGCATTTCTTTGTGTGTTCCCACGGCGCCCTTTATCCCGTAGATAACATTTTCATAACATTTATCATATTGCCCTAATGGTGTGTTTGATTTTTTCCTAAGCTCAGGAATTGTTATATTTCTCTCTATAATCTCACCTTTTGTCACATGAGATACTTTGTAAATCTTCCATGAGTGAGTCATGATTGGTTTCCCTCTCATCAGATCCTGGATCAGATCCTGTCAATTTTACCTGTCAAATGTTTGTCAAATCCTTTTCTGTCTTTCAGTGCCTTTTTCCGTAGTCCCGATCCTCTTCATCTCTCATTAGGATCAGTGCATTTTATAAATGGATCCCTTTTTGTAATGTAGAACTCTTTTTCAAATAAACTAAAATCCTGAGTTTATTTAACGGTGTCAGTTAAAGGGTAGATTGGGCATTCTTAGTAAGATATCTGACTATACCGAGACTTCAAAAAGTCCATAAAAATTAAAACAAGATGTTATTTTGGTGCATAAAATTTTCAAAGTCCATGCATAGTGTTTTCATATTGTGCATTTTCCATGAATTTTTGGACACCACCCCCGCCGCCCTTTTGCAATGACTTAAGTACACAAGGGTTCTTTTCCTCACATAATGATCATTTGGGAGGTAGGTGATTTCCATAAATCGGTTGTGTTCAGATATGTCAGAGCCAGTGTCTGAGATTCTCTTGGTCTTTATCTTATCTTACCAGGACGGAGAGTGATGCGGATGGAGTAGGGGGAGTGGGATTTCACTAGGACATAAAATGAGGCATGGTGTTATTTAAGTGTAGGGTAACTTTACTTTAGTTTGTTTAGTAATTTGATGACAATTTTAAGATAGGACGGTGACTATAGAAGCAAAAGAACACAAATAAGACATTTTACCCTCTAAAGGAACACAACTGGTCACACTCAAAGGGTGTGATAGAAGCAGAAGGCATGGGCAAACCTCGGAGCAATTCCAGAGGAAGATACCTGGTTTGAAAGTTAGTATAAAGACAGCCTAACAGATGGCATATTGATTGCGTCGCTGGACTCCCACATGGCCGACTGCGGTTTGAACCCCGGGCCTGGAGACTTGAAATTCATGTCAGGCCCATGAGCATGCATGCCTAAGGTCCCGACAGGAGACTGGAGGACAAGAGATTTCAGCGTGGCCATCTCCCCTGGGGGATGACTTCTCGCTTTCTGTCTCTGTTTCTCCGGTGAATGCGCACACCCTGTAGCAAAAATCACTCCTTAAAAAAAGAAAAAGAAAGGAAGTTAGTATAAAGAAAGAGAAAAGGAGTAATGAAATCAAAAAACAATTGAAAGCTTTTAGGTATAGTGAACTGGCAGGATTCTAGTGCTACTGATGGTGATGGGAAAATGAGGGAGGGATGGTATGGGAATACAGGAGTATATTATTTACATTCAGTTACAGCAGATCATACGATGAATAGAAAAAGGTCACATTGGCTAAAGTGGCCACTGATTTTTTTTTTTTTTTTTTTTTTTTTTTTTTTTTTTTTTTTTATAAAGGCAGTGAACACAGATGGGAAAGTTAAGATTTTTGCTATAGTGCACATGTGCTCACCACAGAGAGGGAAAGTGAGAAGTCACACCCCCACCTCGACCCCGAGTAATGGCCAAGCCACAATCTCTACTCCTGGGATTTTAGACACGGGGGTTCACACATGTGTTGTAATTTTTTTCAAGCAACTGGATTGGAGGCTTAAACTGTGGTCGGCTCTATGGGAGTCCAGCACCTTAATCACCATACCACCTGCTGGCCTCCAGAGGGGAAAATTCTTGAAGGCCTTTCTTGAACTCCAGAACATAAAGCCATAATCAAGTATCTTGAATTAACTTGTGGTAATCTGGGGGGGAATTCCTGAAAGACCCAAAAAGTTATAGCTTATTGGGCTTTAAAGTGATACTCATATGAACTTTTTAATAATTGAAACATTTGATCCTATAATCCATTGTTGGTACAATTTACTTAATGCTGTTCTAAAGTAGGTGAAATTTAATTTAGTAATGAAACATTCATACTTAACTTCAAGTCAGATGTTACAGACTTACTAAGCTCCCATCTATTACGTGTTGAGTGTTTTATTAAACAAGCTAATAACCTTTTTTTTAAGGTACAGCAGGGACGAACTGGAAACTCAGAGAAAGAAACAGCACTTCCATCTACAAAAGCTGAATTTACTTCTCCTCCTTCTTTGTTCAAGACTGGACTCCCACCAAGCAGGTTAGTCAGACAGTTGTAACTCAGCTATTGTCAGGTATTGGTATCTTTACATTATATTTGGGCTGTATTAAGTATAAAAGATCTGAATATTCTACCCCAAAACTGGGACACTCTACTTTGTTTTAGTACAAAACAAATTACTTGTGAAAAAACTCTTGGTTGGCGTTCAGTCTATAAAAAACAACCTAAGTAAAGAAGAAGAAAGTATATAATGTATATAATTACATGGACAAGGGGACTTGAAAAAGTTTATGGAAAGTAGAATTAAAATACGAGTTTATTTTGGGGCAAAAACATTTGAAATCCTTGCATAATTTATTCATAATATGCATTTTCTGTGAACTGTTTGACGACCCCTTGGGTACAAGGAAGCAAACGTCTTGGATCAGGTTAGATGGTAAGAGCAGCGCTCCTGCTGTTTTCGGCACTTCTTTTCCTCACAGAAAGAATGATTGGGTTTCCTAAGTCTAGATCTAATGGCCTAAAGATATTTTATTGATTTTTATAAAAGACATTATAAAAATTTCAACCTGGTATATATTTTCAATTAAAATAATTTTCTTTGTTTGGTTTGATATAATACCTAACTTTGTGTCCCAGAAGATCCAAAATAAAAGTGGAAAATGACGTTTTTTGAATGTGACAAATGGCTACGCTATACCCTATTACCAAGAAGGTGTTAAAGGGTAGGCCAAATCTAGGGACATTCGATATCAGCAATTTAATCTTAGATGATCAAGATGACTTAAGTCTGGGACCAGCAGTTAGTGTAATGGCTATGTTGCTGGACTCCCACGTAGTTGACTATGGTTCAAGTCCCGGACCCTGTGGCTAAAACTCATGCCGGGTGCGTGTGCGTGCGTGCCCAAGATACCGAGAGGAGAAAGGATTGTGGGGTGGCCATACCCCCTGGGGGGGTGATTTCTCGCTTTCTGTCTCTCTGTCTGTCTCTGTCTTTCTGGTGAGTGCATGCACCCTATAGCAAAAATCTCTCCAAAAAAGAAAAAAAAAAAAAAAAAAAAAGATGACTTAAGTCTGACCCTGAAACAAGTGAATAAACATACTGTTGCCAGTTTTCTGCCAAATCATAAACCTTTTATATAACTTCATTTTTAAACAGTTTTTGGTTTTCATTCTATAATTTATATTGTTATAAGAAACTATATTTTATAGTTTACAAATCTAGGAAGAGATTTTATGGAAACACATAGTTTAGCCTTAAAATAGAGATTATTGTAAATTTTCAGCCAAAATTAAATGTTATAAAGTAATTTAGGATTTTAATGAATTGTCATACATGTATCCAAATGTGATGAACCCAGTTCAGTCTCATAAAATATTTGGCTATAGGGCTGGCTCCATGGCCTGCTGGTTAAGGCAACTGTACTCCACATGGCCAACCACATGGTTCAAGTCCCAGACTCAGCTGCTTGAGAACATGCTGGGTGCATGTGGGTGCATGTTCAAAAAAATCCTCCTGGAAGGAGAGAGAGATGAAAGAGAAGGGATTGTGGTATGGCCACGCCCTGTGGGGGTGCTTTCTTGCAGTCCCTCTCCGTCTTGTATAAGACGGAGTACCCATGCCCTCTGGCAACAAAAAGAAAAATTTGCTACAGAATTTATAATATCTAAGGAGCATTGATTCTTTTAACGTGTAGTATTCTTTTGGTTTTTGACATTTTTTAAGAGGTTGACTAATTCATTGATTTTACGGCGTTCTGTGGTGTTAAGAGCTTAGACTCTGAAGTCAGACTTCTGGAGTTCAGATTTTGATTTGCGGTTTCCTACCTGTGCATCCCTAATGTCGTTTGGCCTGTTTCTTGATCTGCAGAGTACTTTCCTAGCACTGTAGTTCATGTTTATGAAATGGACCGATTTATGTCAAGTATTTTAGAACAGGGCCTGGTGCACGGAAGTTACTGTATTTATACTGTTAGAATTATTTGATTTTAAATAGTTAAAAAAATCAACAATTTTTCAGAACTTTGCCTTATGTTTGTTTTTCTTTTTTTTTTTTTTTAAATGCAGACTAGATTATATAGGGTCACATGCCATTATTACGGCTTTGGCTTTCTCTATAATAAAATAAATGGAGAAAAGTCTAAATTTGAACAGAACAATGAAATAATTTGATTTAGATTTTTAAAGTCTATTTAGCAGTTTTACTAAAAATAGGCCATGTTGTGGTAAAGGTGGAATAGGGAGGCCAGTTAGGAAATTGAAGCAATAATCTAGCCAAGAGATAGTGGTGACTTGGATGAAGTAGCAGTGGTTAAGATGGTGAGAAGTTGTCAGATTCAAATCTATTCCAACAGTTAAGCCAATAGACTGTCTTAGATGGATTAGATGTAAATTATAGAGAAAAAGAAGTCAAAGATGAATCAAAGGTTTTTGTTCTGGTCAGCTCAAGTCATGGATTGGTCATTTTTGAAATGGAAAGGAGTGGTTCGGTTTAGGACATAATAAGATTGAGATGTCTGTTGTCTGATAGAGAAAAGCGCATTGTGAATAGAAAGTTAGATGTATGGATCCGGTGTAGGGGAGATTATGGGCTAGAGGTAGAAAGTTGGTATGGTCAGTGTTCCAATAGTGTTTACAGAAAGCTCTCAGATGGAATTAGGTCATAGGAGAGGTATGTATTGATGGAGGACGCAGCATCGGTACACGCCTGTGTGTGTCAGAACAGTTAGGATGAGCCCGTGAGAGGAGGTCAGTAAGGAGGCGTGACTAATGAAGAGGGGGAAAGCTAGTCTTAGGTCTTGAAAAGGATTCCTTTTAGGAGGGAGGAATCAACAACTGAAACATTACTAATTGGTTAGTCACGAAGGTAAAGACCAAGGATGTCTGGATTTAACACAGGAACATCTTTGGTGGTCCTGACTAAGGTCATTTTCAGTGGTTTAAAATGAAGATAAAAAAGACTTTATGGAATGGGTTCAAGATAGAATGGAAGGAGAGGAATGAAAGAAAATGTGTTTTTTCCGTGGGGGCCAGAGAAATGGGACAATATCTGGAGGGAAATGTGAGGTTAGAAAATGTTTATCAAAATGATAGAAATTACAGTGCTTTTCTATATTAATGAGAGTTACTGAAGGAGGAATTAATGATGCAGGAAGTGAGGAAGCGCAGTTGGTATAGAGCGATGTCGTCAGTAATGCCAGAGCGGATGGGGTGTAGTGTGCCAGTGGAACGGTTAGCCTTACGCAGGAGCCTGGGCTGTTATTCCTAGTACCCGGAAAGGAGGCAAGATAGAGGATACCCGTGAGGGGGGTCATAGTGGTAATGGGAGCACTGGGAGGTTCTCATGCTTCCATTTTTCCAGTAAAATAAGATGATGACTTTGTATGGTAAGAGGGAGGAAAAGGAAGGGAATGATGAGTGTGTTCAAGAAAGGGGGGGGGCCTCAGAAATAGTCTTTGGGGGTTATGTGAATAAATTAAGGCAAAGGGTAGTGTTGCTAGGTAGTGTCTGGAAGCAAATGTGAAGTTAAGAGAGGGTTTATAAGATAGAAGTGACAGCATTTTTATATGCAGGTGGGAATGTGTTAGTAGAGAAATTGATAACACAGAAGCTGTATGTAGTTGACCTTCTATATCCATGGGTCCTGCATCTGCAGGTTGAAGTGGATGGAACACTCAAAGAAATAAAAAATTAAGCTACAGTAGTACAAATGGGAAGGCACTTCTGCCACATGGGATGTCTAGGTTCGGTTCCTGGACCAGCCCAAACAGGCTGTGTGTGGTAGCACATACCTTTGGTTCTAGCTAGTTGGGAGGCCGGGGCAGAAGGATCACATTTCTAGGCCCTACCAAAAATAGCCATATTCTTTCTACCCCTGGGCTTTCTCTCATTTGATTAGGAAAAAAAGAAAGAAAACTAGTAACCTAGCATTTGCACTCTGTTGGATATTATAAGTAACCTAGAGATGATTAAAATACACAGCTGGATGTGCATAGGCAGTTATTTGCAAATTCTATGTCTTTTTGTATAATGGACTTGAGCATGCATGTGTTTTAGTGTACAGGGATTCTGGAACCAGTTGTCCACAGATACTAAGGGATGACTGTATTTTAGTTTTATTTTTTATTATTATTATTTTTTTACTTCCAGAGGGTGTGTGTGCTCACCAGAGACAGAGACAGAGACAGAGACAGAGAGAGAGAGAGAGAGAGAGAAAGTACCCTAGTCGGGTATGCTCATGCTGTAATCCTTTTTTCTCCATTTCTCCATCCCATCAAGATTTGGGGCCCATATAATACACAGGTGTCCAGGGTGTTTTTCAAGCTGCCAGGGCCAGGATTTGAACTGCAGTTGATATTTGGGATCTAGCTTTCTAGGCACGGCACTTAACCACTGCACCATGAGGATAGCCCTCCAGTTTTCCTTGGAGTTAATGGCCATGGGTTTAAAATTAGACAAGTCAGCTTGTTTGTGTGTCTCTCACCCTTTCACGTTTGTATACTTGTGTAAAGTAGCTAGAGTTGTATTAACAGAGGTTGTTGCAGATATGATCGAGGGCTAGCCGGTCCAGGAAGGAGGGAGAGTGCTTGAAAGGAATGCTTCAAATGAAGAGCTGAAGCAGACAGTAAAGAGAGGGAGATTAGGAGAAATGAGAGAACAGAGATGGCTGAGGGCGGTAGAAAGGGGGGAAGGGTGGGGTATAGCGAGTCCATCACCACTGAAGGGAAAAATGAGTGAGCGCTTCTGTAACCTATGTGAACACACTTCATACTTAGTGTGTCAGCACTGTCACTTCTGAATATATAAAGGGCAGTACCCGTTACTCATTAGGAAATTTGTTTTTCAGTTCCTCTTCAGTTGATCAAAGTTGGAAGTAAAATTACTGACTTTAGGGGGCACAGCAGATCCTTGGGAGGAATGTGCAGCCGCACTGCCCTGGGCACTGCATCTCTGCTCTCTGATTGCCTCACTCCTGTGTAGATAGCTGCAACATGTTTGTGCAGAACTCTTCGTTTTTTTCCACTTCGTCAGAAGAAGTGCTGGATTCCTAATTTTTGTACTACCCAGCAAATTGACATACCTAAGTCAAATGTTGTATCTACTATGTCAGAATGTTTTGCTTAATTGTTTTTAAAAAATGCTCATATTACCTTTTTTGAAGTACATATATCCAGAACAGTAACATGAATATACAGCCTGACAAATGCTACAAACTGAACACAGCACACCTGTGCACAGCAGCACGTAGATCAATAAGCAGGACCTTACTATGTTGCCTCTAAAAACCCCTGCTAGGCCCCTCATTTCTTCCCCCCCCTTTTTTTTTTTTCCCAAAAAATGTCTTACTTTGACAGAAATTCAAATTAGAAAAGAGATGTGAGCAAAAGGCAAAGAACTTCCATACACGCTTCACCCAGATTCACCAGCATTTTGTTTTATTTTCTTTTTAATTTCTCAGAAACAATTTTTTTTCCTGAACCATTTGAATGTTAGTTATAGGCATCATCTTTTACGTCTCAGTATTTTAGCACGTGTTTCTTAAGAACAAGGATAGTCAGTTACATAATCGTAGAGCGTAAATATCAAAGTCAGAAAATCTAAAGATGAATCAGTACTTTTACCTATACTATGAAGGCCCCACATTTTCCCAGTTATCCCAGTACTGTCATTTATGTTGGTTCCTTTCTTCCTGGATTTAGGACCAGTCCAGGATCATTTGTGACTTTAAACGTTTTCTTTATTCACGATAGAGCACACGCATGTGCATGTGAGAGAGAGGAGAGACAGGGACACGCTCCCCACAGGGTTGGGCACACCGTGATCCTCTGACTCTGGTCTTTGGTGCTTGTGTGTCGCAGCATGTGTTCTGGCGGGCTGACTGGCCCTGGGATTCAAACTGTGGTCGCCATGTGGGTTCCAGCTTCTCCTGAGCGGCGCATTACTCCTGTGCTGTGGATTCGGTACTCATTCCAGATTTAACTTTTATTTCATCTGTAACTTTTATTCTTCTTAAATCTGGAGCAACCTTTCAGTCTTTCTTTGTATTTTTTGACATTGAATTTTAGAATACAGTTCAGTGGTTTTGTCTCTGCATCTGTGTTCGCCCATGTTTCCTCACTGTTAGATTCAGATTTTGCTTTTTGAGCAGGAGTACCATGTAAAGGCTGTTGTTCTCAGTCCATCAGCCTGAAGATATATGACAGTTTGTCCCATTAATTTATTGGTGAGGGTAACTCCAGTCACTTAGTTACAGTGGTGTTCTTAGGTTTTTGCACTACAAAGTTGTTTCCCCTTTGTATTTCATAAGTAATTTGTGGGAAGGCTGTGTAAATATCCTGTGCCTTTAAAGTTTCCAAGAATTTCACATTCATTGATGATTTTTTCCTTTATCAGTTATTACTGTAATAATGATGAATTCTTAACTTCTCTTAACATTTAATATTTGACATTCTGTTTTAAAAAATTAGCTTTCCCTGGCCCAGTGGGGTGGCACAAGCAGTAGGTTGTCCCTGCCCGAGGCTGGGGGCCACCTGCGAGGCCTGAATTTGGATTTGGGTCCTGAACCAACCTGAAACAGGCTGGCATGGTAGTGCTTGCCTGTATTCCTAGTCCACTAGGAAGCTAGAGGAGAGGATTGCAGTGGTGAGACCCTGTCAGAAATACCCGCCTCTGTCTTCCTCCCACACACGTGTCTTCTCTTCCCCTCTTTTTTTTTTCCCCTTCCCCTCTTTAAAAAGAAAAACTAAGCAAGCTTCCCCACCTCCCTTACTTACTTATTATCACTTGGACTCATTGATTTTTTTCTTTTATTATTATTTGACTGGAACCGGGGTTGGGGAAGAGAGAGAGAAAGCAAGCCCCTTTGTTCGGAAGTCCTGGGAGTCCAGTACCCTTAGCCACCAGGCCACCTGTTGGCCCCCGGACTCATTGATTCTTATTTTATATGAGAGAGAGTGTATGTGTGGCTTATAAATATGGCCTATTTGTACATGTGTTGTATAAACCATATATATGATGTATGTATGCTGTTACTCATTTTGATGCTCAAATTGTGCCAAATTTTGTCAGTGGAAGCCTACTTAGACTAGCTCATGTGACCTTTTGACATGTTTCTCTCATTATTTTGAAGAGTTCTTTACTTTTTGGCATTACCAAGGTGTTTCAGGCTTATGTTTTCTCTGCCTCTTCCTTAGAAGCAGTCAGTTCTTGAAGGTACCCTTAATTCCTTTCTCTGGGGAGTGGTAATTAAATTAGGATCAGTGTGCTCGCTGAGCTGCTTGTACTGGAACAGCATCATTTCCAGGACTTTTCAGCAGCTGGAGATAGGAAGAAATGAGCAATTGTAATTTTTTTTTTTTTAATTACCATGCACTTGCATGGGCTGAGAGGGTGCTGTCCAGCGAGGCATGGTCACATTGCAGTCTCTTCTCCATTTCTCCATCCTGTCGGGATTTGGGGGCACATAGGCTTACACACATCTATATTTTCCAAGCCACCGTGGGCTGGAATTTGAATTGTGACCGGCCATGTGGGATCCCAACTTCTTTAACCGCTGTTTAACCACTGTGCTGTTGGGCCAACTCTATATATTCCTTTGTAAAATTTTAATCACAAAATCATGATGTTTCTTTTACTTCCAATTCTGCCTGAGAAAGATGTTGCTTCCCTTCCCCACTGCATATTGTATCCCCTTTCTTACAGCCAGAAGCTGGCTTCCAAACAGCTTCGAGATGTATACTTGTTTGGTTAATCATAAAGTACACACAAAATAGATCTAAAACTTCCACAGTTACTTTTGTTATTTTTAGGTTTTCTTATTAATGTCTTGGGAAATTGAGGTTTGGGTTTTTTGTTTTTGTTTTTTGGAATAGGGTGTGTGCACTTACTGGAGAGAAAAAATGAAAAATCACCCCCTGGGAGGGACGGCCACACTGTAGTTCATTCTTCTCTTGGAATTTTGGGCATGCATGCACACTCGCTCGGCACATTTCCTAAGACCCCAGAACCAGGACTTGAACTGCACAGTCACCCATGTGGGGGCCACTCGCCTTAACCACCACACCACCTGGCTGACCCTACATTTACCTTTAAATAAACAAACATATTACTAGAGTTAAAATTTCTTTGCAGTTTTTTTTCTTTTTCTAAGATTGAGGGTATATTATGTTCAGAAGTTTCCTTTGGAGTGGATATTAATCACTTAAAATACAAAGTGGTTCATTATATCTGTATTTAAGTTTAGCATTTCTTTTCCTCTTTGCTTATTGATTTAATTTTTTTTTTGCATATATAAAACATTTAACATAAAAGCTAGGCTGTCCAAAGATACATAGATATTTGTTACTCTTTATATTTTTCATTTCTTTTTTTTTTTTTTTTTTTTTGGAGACGTTTTTGCTATAGGGTGCGGGCTCTCGCCAGACAGAGAGACAGAAAGCAGGAAATCACCCCCAAGGGGGAATGGCCACGCCGCAATCCCTTCTTCTCCGTTCTCCTCTCGAGATCTTGGGCACACACGCACACGCGCCTGGCGTGGGTTTAAGCTATCGGGTCCGGGACTCGAACCGTAGTCAACTACATGGAAGTCCAGCGACATAGCCATTACGTTAACTGCTGGTCCCTATATTTTTCATTTCTGTCGATGGCATTTCATTTAGTTTTTGACTTATTCTTTTTTCTTTTTTTTGGAGTGGTTTTTGCTATAGGGCACGTGTGTTCGCCAGAAAGAGAGAGACAGAGAGACAGAAGGCAAGAAATCACCCCCCGGGGGTGATGGCCACGCTGCAATCCCTTCTCCTCCCAGGATCTTGGGCACGCACTCACATGCTCCTGGCGTGAGTTTAAGCCACCAGGTCTGGGACTCGAACTGTGGTTGACTACATGGGAGTCCAGCGACATAGCCATTACGCTAACTGCTGGTCCTAGTTTCTGACTTATTCTTAATGTGGTTCTTTTTACATAAACAAGCAGATGAATAAATACATAATTTTTTCCTGTTATTTTGAAAGAACACCTTGTTCTTTTCTTCTTTTTTTTAAAGAGAGATTTTTGCTATAGGATGCATACACTTGCTGGAGGACAGAGACAGAAAGTGAGAAATCAGCCCCTAGGGGTGATGGCTATGCCACAATCCCTTCTCCTACACTCTTCTATTGGGATTTGGGGCATGCATACACACACACCTGGTGTGAGTTTTAAGCTGCTAGGTCCAGGACTCAAACCAGGGTCAACTACTTGGGAGTCCAGCGATGCAACCATTATACCATCTGCTGGTCCCTTGCTAGTTCTTTAAAGCATTGACAAGAGTATAAATAGCTGAACTTGTTATGGACTGTGTCACTAGAGATAAATGCAATTTTCTTTAGAATATTACTTTGAGAGAATTATTTTAAAATAAAATCTTAATAAAATACATACTTAATCTAGGTTTTTGTGAAACACATCAGCATTACTATTAACTGGTTGCACTAACTATACTTTAATCTGTTACTGGAAATAATAGGGAAAGAAATAACAAAATTTCCAATTTTTGTGAAACTATAGAAATCGATGTCATTAATCCATAGAGGGCACAGAAATTTATTTCTTGATAATCTATTTTAAGTTCATGTTTCATTTCTCATTTCATTTTGTCATCATGTTGAAGAATATTTCTAAAAATATTTTAGAGTTAACAAGACATGGATAACGTGATTATATTTAAATAGCACTAGTAGTCAGTACCACAGCTAATTTTTTTAATGACTTTAAGAGAATCTTACCGTAGGAACATGGTAAAGGACTGTAGGAAGTGTGTCAATGGGGGAAAAACAGAAGGGGGGTCAGAAACAGTATATAAGAAAAAACACAGAAAATTTATCTCACCAGAAACAGCACCTCCTCTCAGTCTCAGACAAGTTCTGCCTCCAGAAAAGCCAATTCAAGCGTTGGGAAGTGGCAGGATCGATATGGGAGGGCCGAGTCACCCGATTTAAGGTAAGGCTGCGTCAACATTGGGTACTCCCTGATGTTTAGATCATCGGTATTGTTTTAGTACCATAATAGATTTTGATTAAACTGTGCCGTATTTTACCCCCAAATTATGTTTCTCTAGGGTGGAGTGAGGATTTTAGTTCCCTTAGGAGTGCAGATCTAGCCTGTGGCCTGCTGCTCATCCTGCCCTGACAGCCTGTAACAAAGTGCACTGAGCCGTACTACGGGTGCTCAGCCAGTTCCACAACCCCCACCCCCGCAGATTAACTCTTCTTTCTCATACCACATCCTGCTAAAAAAATCTCTGGGTGCTTTTCGCTACTTACTGAATAAAATCCAACCTCTGGAGCCAGTGTTTAGGTCCTGTAAAGTTTAACGTGGAATCTCTTCCATCTTTGTACCTCACTACAGCGCATAAAGCTGCTGTGGGCCAGCTGTCCTGGGATGTGCCATTCCTCTTTATGCTCATACGCACGCTCTGCCCTTGACCGCGTTTCGGTCTGTGTTCTAAACCTTACGTTTACAAAGCGTGCAGCCTTGGATGGTCGTTTCTCTGAGTCTGAAGTGGAAACATAGCTTCATCGCTAAGGGGTGTAACAGGAAGCATCAAAGTGCGTTGCCAACAGGGATCAGTCTGAGAGATTATACTTCCATACCTGATTTAGAAGTACCTTCCTGATTTACCATTGAAGCTTTTAAATTATTATGGTATATGAAGGGTAATTCTGTTTGCTTTTTTGCTTCTGTTGTTACAGACTTTTAGCCTTTCGCCTGAGCAGCTTACTGTGTATTAATGAGCTTTAAATTATCTTAATTTAAAAATTTAAATGTGTAAATTATAATCATATACCTTTGTTTGTTGTTCTTAAATGAAAAACAGAATGAGAAAACTCAAAATTTAGTTTTCCAAATGTATTTTTCTGTGGAGTCTTAATTATACATTTCCCTTGAGTTATAAGGTTTTCTAGTCATCTTTCTTTTTAATAGGTTCTCATACCTAAAAGTGATAGATCTTAGTGCTTATTGTCCTATATAAACCAATACACACCCCCAGTCTCCGTTCTGAAAAAGGAGGAACACAGAGAACTGACTTAGTGATTAGTCTCAGGGAAAACATGTAATAGGGCATTTTTTGGGTATGTATTTTGTGCTTTTGAAAATCCCCAAAATTAGTATCTTAGATAAAAGCGACTTTTTATCTTTCGAAATTGTGTTGTGTACGTATAGACACGTACACTTAGTGTGAGACAGGAAACTAGGTTCCAGCTCTTGTATTAAATGTAACTGAGAAATGGGGAGTTTGTTTGAGGCATTGCTTTAAATATATTTGTAAATAGCAACTACAAATGGCTTAGATCCTTTTCTTTTTAAAGAATTATTTAACTTTATTTGTTTATTTTAATTTTACCAGAGAAAGGACAGAGAGAGAGCAAGAGAGGGGAAGAGAGAAAGCAAGCCACCAGGTTCAGGACTTAAACTGTTGTTGACTATGTGGGAGTCCAGCATCCTTAACCCCCATGCTACCTGCCAGCCCCTAGATCCTTTTCTTTATTTCTGGAGAGGTTTTTTTGTTTTTGTTTTTTGTTTGTTTGTTTTTGGAGAGGTTTTTGCTATAGGGTGCTTGCGCTCTCCAGAAAGACAGAGAGAGATAGGGAGACAGAAAGCTAGAAATCGCACCCTGGGGTGGGTGGCCATGCTGCAGTCCCTTCTCTATTCTCCTCTTGGGATCTTGGACACTCACGCACATGTGCCCGGCATGAGTTTAAGCCACCAGGTCTGGGCCTCGAACCGTAGTCGACTACATGGGAGTCCAGCGACATAATCATTATGCTAACTGTTGGTCTCTCGGAGAGGTTTTGATATAGGGCGCGTGTGCTTGCTAGACAGAGAGACAGAAAGCAAGAAGTCACCCCACCCCCAGGGGAGATGGCCACACCACAGTCCCTTCTCCATTCTTCTCTCGGTATCTTGGGCATGCACGCACGCACACGTGCCCAGCGTGAGTTTAAGCCACCGGTCCGGGATTCGAACCACAGTTGACTACATGGGAGTCCAGCAACATAGCCATTACGCCAACTGCCGGCCCCTTAGATCCTTTTCTTAGCTTACTGTTTTTGGAGACTTGGAAATCTTGTCATGATAACAATAGTTATTTTTAATTTGTATAAGTACCGTGTTTTCTAAAAACTGTATAACAATGTTCTTTGTATAACAATATTCTTCAAACTAACCCTGTAACACTGGCATTTTATTGGTATAATTTTGCTTTATAAATTCTTCTTTTTACTTCTTGTAAAGTCAATGAAGTGACTTTAATGATGCAGAAAATTGAAATGGGCAATATGGAGGATTGACATAAACTTTTCCCAGTATACTTTAGTACTACCAAAATCTGCTACTCTTAATTTTCAAATACTAGGTTCTCTTAAGCTTCTGTTCCAGTATTAGAATGCTTTTGAACTTATTCAAACTATTTTATTTTTTTTTACACTAGAGGGTGTGAGGCACAGAGGAGAAAGCATGCCCCTTCCCCCAAAAAAGGGCTTGGTTATGCCATAATCTTCTTTCCTCCAATTTTCCATGCTGTCAGGATCTTGGAAGCTCATGCCTGGCATATTTTTCAAGCTGCCAGGGACCATCACTGGAACCCTGGTCTGCCTGTGGGATCTAGTTTCTTCTGTGTGCTGCTTAACCACTGTCCTATGATGGACCACATTCAGACACATGAAAGAATTGTAAATACTGGTTTTCAGTGTTGAACCACTCACTTAAAAAAACAAAATGAGAGGGCTAGCATTTGAATCCCGGACCCGGAGACTTGAAAATCATGCTGAGAGTGTGTATGTATGTGTGTGCCCTAAATCCCAAGAGGAGAATAGAGGTGAAGGGATTGCAATCTGACTGTCTCCCTAGGAGGTGGTTTCTCACTTTCCCTCTCTGTCTCTTTCTTGTTTCTATCTAGCAAGCACATACTTTTTAAAAAGTGGGAAAAAAACTTAAGAAAATGAGAGAGAAGTGGGTAGGTATTTTTAACAAGGTCTCAAACATGCACGGCCACTCTGCTCCAGCTTCCCAGTTAGCCAGATTACAGGTACACACCTGTTTAGGTTGGTCTGAGGGCTTGACCTGGGCCTCTCATGCGGTCCAACCTTGCACAGCAGCGCCTCACTGCCTGTGCCAATGTGGCTGTGTCAGATCCCCACTGTATTTAACACAAATAGATAAACACAAAACTACAGCCCAACAGTGTTAAATTGACGTTGTATCTGAGTGACCTCTGAGTCTGTTGTTGCCCTATCTACTGTTCCATGTTGATGAGAAAGTGCACCGAGGGGACATGCCTGTCCCTTGTGGCCTTTGGGCTGCCGAACTCATGTTGCTGTAGTATATGATTCTGTGTGTTTGGACATAGGAAGAACTTCATTGTTTCAGGAGTGCTCTGTAGAGGTATTTTTTTTTTTTTTCTATTAATGATACTTTTAAAAGCATGGAAAAGCATAAATATGACAGGTAAAAAAAATGTGAGAGAGAAAGCTTTATTTTAAGCTCTGTACAAAAGCGAGTGAATTTGACTACACCTAATGAATACATTTATGTTTTCTAGTGAGTCAAATTCGAGCATATTCCTTTTCCTTGTTGGCTTTATATAGAGCTTAAAAAGTAATTAGTATTTTAAAAATTCAAGCCCCAGGAAATTAGTGTGGGGAACGCTGTTGAGTTGAAGAAGTGAAGAGTGTTAGCGTTGGTTAGACTGAGCCTGCGCCTGGTGCTGCTGCTTACTGTGCGAAAAGTGCCTCTTTACATACCCTTGAAAATGAAGCTAGCTGGATTCACCCCTTGTTTGCAGCATACTTGTGAAGATGGAATCACTTGTTAGCTTGGAAAGCACCTGGCAGGACTCGACAGATAGGGTCAGGCGCTCAGTAGGTGCTGGTTAGTTTTCCCTGGCTCTCTGCTGTCGTCACAGGCTTTCTCAGTGTCTTTAGATCAAATACCATAGAAAAATTAGATCCTTGACTTTTTTTTTTGGAGAGGTTTTTGCTATAGGGTGCGTGCGCTCGCCAGACAGAGAGAGAAAGAGAGACAGAAAGCGAGAAATCACCCCCCAGGGGGGATTGCCACTCCGCAGTCCCTTCTCCTCCATTCTCCTCTTGGGATCTTGGGCACACACACACACACACACACACACCCAGTATGAGTTTAAGCCACTAGGTCCGGGACACGAACCGTGGTCGACTACATGGGAGTCCAGCAACATAGCCATTATGCTAACTGCTGGATCTTGACATTTTAATTTTTGTGATCTTTTGGGGAGAGGTCCATATTATTCTAGATAGGACTTTTTTGAGAAGTTTTTGCCTTTGGGCACCTGTGCTTGCTGAGAGAGAGTTTTTGCCTTAGGGTACATGTGCTTGCTAAGAGAGAGAGATCATCCCCTGGGGGAATGGCCACCCACAATCCCTTCCCGTTTTCCTGCCATGATCTTGGTAACAAATACACCTGTGCCCAGTGAGATTTCCAAGCCACTGAGAAGTTGGTCATGTGGGAGTCCTACGACATAACCAGTATGACATTTGCTGGCCTGCTAGATAGGATTTTTGATCAATGACTGTTTACCTGAATATCACAATATATGAAATTTTCTTTAAAATTTTGCGTGCACTATACAGAAAATATTCTTGTGCTTATGAAAGGAAAACACACACAGGTATAAAAACAGTACCATGTACTTCAAGAAAAAAAGATCAGTATAAAAAATATGTGATGAATGATATTATTGCTTTAATTTCTAGACTTGTCTGGATGGGACCTTAAATTTATTGGGTAACAAGGAATATTAATTTTTATCAACTATTTAAAATTCCTTCTAGGGGACCAACAGTTAGCGTAATGGCTATGTCACTGGACTCCCACGTAGTCGACCGCGGTTCGTGTCATGGACCCGGTGGCTTAAAACTCACACCGGGCATGTGTGTGTGTATGCCCAAGATCCCGAGAGGAGAATGGAGGAGAAGGGATTGCAGTGTGACCATCCCCCCGGGGGGGTGACTTCTTGCTTTCTGTCTGTCTCTGTCTGTCTGGCGAGCGAACACGCCCTATAGCGAAAACCTCTCAAAAAAAAAAAAAAAAAATCCTTCTAGAGTCCCTTAAGTTATGTTTCTAACGTGAACATGCTCTTAAAATTGTAGTCAGTTCTCAGTTTTAGGTATATATTGAAATTATTTGGGGAGCTTCAGAAAAGTATTCATGCTTTTTAACCAAGTCAGTAAATCAGAGATGCTGATTTAAATGGCCTGGTGTGTACCCTAGACATCAGGACTGTTAAAAGCTTCCCAGAGGGCTGGCCCTGTGGCCTCGTGGTTAAAGGTGCTAGATCCCACATGACATGATTCAAGTCCCAGATCCTATGGCTTGAAAAACATGTGGGGCACATGTGCATGCGTGCCCTAAATCCTGACAAGATGGAGAAATGGAGATGAGATTGTGGCGTGATCACACCCCTTTGGAGGTTGTTTTCTTCCTCTGTCTCTGGTGAGCACATGTACTCTCCTTCAAAAGAAAAGAAAAAAGAGCTTCCCAGATAATTCTGATGGGCAGGCAAGACTGAGAGCCTCTGATTCATAGACACAATTCTGACTTGAATAAAGATTAAAGTCAAATGCTAGCTGGGCACTTGGACTTTTGAAGCAAATGATAGATTTAGTCATACAGAGAACTGACATTTGCATAGCATTGTATAGCCTCACAGAGTCCCTTTTTTGTTGTTTTTTATGTGGTTCTCATTTATAGTGTCTGCCTCTTTGAAAGTCTTTTGGTTGGCACCCTCCCACTCTTATCAAAGATGGGTCACACTCCGTCAGTAAGCGCATTGCTGTATGTTTGCTGAACAGAAACCCTGCATATGCTGTTTTCCCAAATCCTTTGTTTTTGCTCACGTTCTTCTTTCCATCTAAAACGTCCTACCAGGACCAGGTGGTGGCACAGTGGTACACTTGGAAGAGTCCTCGTGTTTGTCCTGAGGCTCCCCTGTACACATCAGGTGTGTGCCCACGATCCAGGCTAGCTGAGACCAGGGTGGCTTGTGATGTGGGGACCCTGTTGGGATGCCTCTCTCGCTCTCGTCTTCCTTGTCTCTCCCATGTAAATAACGGTAGAGTAAGGTAGTAAGTCCTCCTTTCTCATACTACCGTATGTTGTCCAAATCTAGTCTGCATGGCTTCTAAGGCTCGTCTCTTTCCTAAAGTAGCTTAAAAGATGTTATACCAATTTCTGTGCAAAACTGTTCACAGCCCCCTGTTTAAGTAAATGGCCTGAATTAACCAGATCCATCTGTCTTTAAATTGGGAAAATGAAAGAGCCACATTCTAGATTTTTCCCTTAGAGGGTAGACCTTTGATTTGCACTACCCAATTCTCATTGGAATTTTTGCTATGAAAAAGCATTTGTAGATTGCTGCAAATATATGGGATTCATTTGTTTTAGAATAGTGGTTCAGAACTTTCTTTGAAACAATAACTCATTTGAGAAGGTGTTGCAAACCGGCCTGTTGTCTGGAATTACGTGTGTACACATGCAGTTATTTAGATTCTGGGACCTCCTGATCCTTTTTATGGACATGTATGCTAGTTCAGAACTTCTGCTTTGAAAAGCACAATTAAATCCTTAGATTAAGATGAAACCTGACCATTAGACTATGTTGTCGCTTCCTCTCATTAAATTGTTTTTAGTGAATGCTTCACCCAGCATGGAGGAATACCTCAGTGAAATTCACATTTGTTTCTATAATATTGGAGACTTTGTCTCTGTTTCAGTGTTTTTAAAGCACAAGGTTGCAATACGTTTTGTTGTGAAATCAGTTTGGTGGTCCCAACCAGTAATTCTAGGTTTTGTATTGTTTATTTTGCATTTTCCTTGTTATGATTAAATATTTATAATTTTTTTCTTCTTAAAGATTTTTTTTGTTTTTGTGGGTTTTTTGTTTTTTTGTTTTTGTTTGTTTGTTTTTGCTATTGTGTGCATGGTGCTTGCCATAGAGACAGAGACAGACAGAAAGCCAAAAATCATTCTTCAAGCAGGAGTGGCCATGCCGCAGTCCCCTCTCTTATTCTCTTGGAATTTTGGTCATATCCGCACACACACACGTGGTGTGAGTTTTAAGATGCCAGGTCTGGGACTCGAACCACAGTCTACTACATGGGAGTCCAGCAGCGTAATCATTCCGCCATCTGTTGGTCCTTATATTTACACAAATTTTTTAATGTAACATTACATTTAAAATCCATAGTTAGTATTGTTCCATGCAATTTTTGTTGTAGTTTATGTAGTTTGCTTAAAAACTTGTGTACTCTATCATACTTTCTTTTAAAGTGAACTCAGAGGAAAAAAAATTCTTTTTAGTCTCATCTGTAAAATGGGAATAGTAATTACTAGCTCATAGCATTGTGAGGAGTGGCTGTATTTGATACATGAAGTCCTTAGAACAGTGCTCACCTAGCACATAGTGAGTGCTCAATAAAATGGTAGCCATCATTGTTAGCAGAAAAAGCTGTGTTCCGAGCACATGCTTTGTCTTATCTTACCCAGCCACTGTAGATGCCCTTTGCTTTGTCTGCTAGGAACAAGCAGCTCGGAGGTTAATTTATGGCCGCATAGTAGCAGCGAACGCTTCGTGCCTCTGTCTTCCCTTCACCCTGGTTTGTCATTGCAAAGCTTCGGTTGCGTCTCTGTAAGCAGCTCTCACACCTATTGTGGGACATCACCAAAATAGAACATTTTAATTTAATTCCTTTATATTTCTTATGGCAGGAGGGGAGAGGCTTTTGTAGACTACCTGCCTGTGTAAGGTGGGTTAGCTCGGTTATTCAGCATGGTCACTGTGTGTCCCTCCCGCCTTTCTCCTCCGCGCTCGAGCCCCCAGAAGGAACCATGGTGGGGGTTTTTGACTGTGTCCCTTATTGAGTGAGTCTGTAGGCCTGGCTAACCCTGTGCGGTGTGGGAAGCTAGGTTACGGTAGGTAGGTCGTCCTAAAAGCGAGGCTCCACCAAGTCTGTCTTTATGCAATGAAACAACAGGCTGTTCATTAAGAGCTTTGATGGAATACTGCGGTTCAGTATTGTGGCACCAGTATAAAGTTTGATCGTAAAGTCGATTAATCTGTATTAAATATTAGGTAAATGGGAAACATCACATTGCTGACTGAGGTAAATCAATTTGTGTGGTAAAAGTGCCTGGATAAGGAGCCTCATGTTACTATGAAAAGTTGGAGAATTGTAATTTATCTGACTCTCTCTAAGGATATATACTTGTTAAGGTGGATTTCTCAGTTGTGTGTTTCTAGAAACATAATATTTACCATTTTAAATCTTCAGTAATTAGTCCATTTAAAGACTTCTCTGACTATATGTAAGCTAAATTTGAAATTTATATCCCAGAATTTGAAAACTAGAAGTTCTTAAAAATCAATGGTAAAAGAGTATAGAATTCTTCTCCTTTAACAGAAAAGTCAGAGTCTTATGCCTGGATTTACTTTTAATTATGTTTAACAATTTGGAGAGTTTGCAGTCCAAGTGGCAAATTCAGTCAGATTTTTGACTTACGGAAATAAATGAAACAGTAGAGAGGACCAAATCCAGCAGTTAAAGAAGAATAGAAAAGAGTGGGAAAGGGAGTAGTCAGTAGAAGTACAGATTTTGGCAGTGAACTCCAGGGAGCCATAAATGGTGAAGGAGACCCTCCTGGGAACATATACCTGTAATCTGCTGGGTCATCCCCAGATGACCCACTAGTAAGATACTGGAATCTGAGATGTTTCTGTATCAGGGAGTTATTGGCATATGCTTTGATACGAAGTTATGGTTGACATTGCTCTAGAATTATTTTAAATTTTAGGGGACCAATTGTAACATACTTGTTTGATGTAAGAGGTATTTGACTTTTCCGATGTGAGTGTGAGCCTATTTCCCCAGCTGTATTGAAGGTTATAGTTAAGAGAAATAACTCTTGGTCTCTGTGTTCTTGAGGAACCTTGGAGGTCAGCGTTCGGGGTGTAAAATTAGAAAGGCTTGAAGGAACACGTTTTTATTGTATTGTTGTAAAGGAAGGTCTTAAGTGGGCAAGAGTATGATAGTGGTAATTCACTATGTACGTAGAGACATTTCAAAAGTCACTAGATAGTTATAGGGATGTCTTTATTTTATTTTTGTGGGAATTAAATTATGAGAGTTTCAAACATGGAAAATTCATGTTACGAAAGAACTATGCATGTTTTTAAAACATTTTTGCAACAAAATAAACACATACTTTAATTCCATTTTTCTGTAAGGTTCTTGAAGTTCCCACTTATTTGTGCAGTGTTCAGGTTCACTTGAGACTAACTTCCGCTAACTCATGATTTCCAAAAAAGTGTTAAATTTCTCAAAAGCGAGACTTACCGTGTTTAGTGGAAGCATGGCTTACGGGCGAGGGGTCTGTTGGCCTGAGATCAGAAAGATTCGAGTTCAAAAGTTAGTTTTGCCATTTTTGGCCCTGGCTTTATCATCACTAACAGATATACAGTAAATTTTATGTGAAGTTTAGGTACAACATTAGGCATCTAGCAAATTGTAGCTGCTGCTTGTAGTCATTTTGGGAGCTCACCCTGATGACTGTGAGGGCTCTATGATACTAAATTGCTTTACTTCTGTGGAGTTTTAAAGGCAGAATTGCTCAGAATTGAAATATAAGTGAAGAGAAATTTATTTATTTGGCATCATTGCCTAGTCCAACAAGTGGCTTCTGTGTCTTGTTATTTATGCTTTTATAAAACCCTCCATTAATTACGCAGTTGCTTTTAACATTATTTTCTTTTTCTGTTAAATTTGCAGCATTGTTCTGTGATAGACTCCTTTTCTATATCTTACCTGTCATTTCAAAGGGATTGTAAGTACTGCTGGAGATAGGGCAGACATTTTTTATCTGAAGGCAAGTTATCAGAAATGGAAGTTTTCTTTTTATGTTTTCTAATGCTTGGAATATATCACCAGGGAAAAATACCCTGTGTGTGTCAAACAAGCATTCTTTCTTCAAAGTTTTTATCAAGAACTTCAGTAAAGTTTCTGTAATACAACTGTGATACAGTGTAATTACAGTGGCCAACACATTTTATTTCCATTTGTCTAGCATCTGCTATCTGATTTAGTTCTGGAAATCTAAATTCATTTGGATAATATTAAAAATAGTAAATTTGGGGGCCAGCAGTTGGCGTAATGGCTATGTCACTGGACTCCCATGTAGTCAACCACGGTTCAAGTCCCGGATCCAATGACTTAAACTTAAGCCAGGCACGTGTGCTTGCGTGCCCAAGATCCTGAGAGGAGAATAAAAGAGAAGGGATTGTGGTGTGGCCATTTCTTCTGGGGGGTGATTTCTCGCTTTCTGTCTCTCTGTCTCTCTGTCTCTGTCTTTCTGGAGAGTGCATGCGCCCTATAGCAAAAAACCTCTCCAAAAGGAAAAAAAAAGTAAATTTAGAACAAATACTGTACACATACTAAAAATTTAACATTATGATAGTTTTAGGGTGCGTTGGTTCTGGTTTATTATAAAGCAGTATTTATGACAGTGCAAAGTAGTGAGATCTAACTCTGAGATTTTTTAAATGTGGGTTATGGTCTGATTTTATTTTACAGCACATTGCAGAATTTTAGTTTTCATTTCTCACATTTCCATTATTTTTCAAACATGTAATTAGATAAAAATGAGTTGATTTAATGTTTATGTTACAGGAGATTACCTGGATCAATTGATGTCATTGGTCAGACTATAACTATCAGCCGAGTGGAAGGAAGGCGACGGGCAAATGAAAACAGCAATATACAGGTTCAGTATTAGTATTTAATTTTATTGTTATTACTGATTTTTAAAGAATTATTTTACTTAACTTTATTTATTTAATTTATTTTGACCAGAGAGGGACAGAGTGAAAGAGAGGAAAAGTGAGAAAGCAAGCCACGAGGTCCAGGACTCAAACTGTGGTCAGCCATGTAGGAGTCCATTGCTCTTAACCACCATGCCACCTACTGGCCCCCATATTTTCTAATTTGCTATAGGGCATATGTGTTCACTGGGGCAGCAGTGGGGCGGATGAGAAAGCAAGTTGCCAGTTCAGGACTCAAACCATAGTCAGCCATGTGGTAGTCCAGAGCCTTAACCGCCACACTACCTACTAGCCCCTAGGTTTATTACCTATCAATCAATTATTTTTTCCTTTATAACTGAAATATTATATCTATATTCTAACTTAATTTATTCAGGAAATATTTATAGCGCTAAGCTGTGTGCCAGCAAGTGGTTTAAGTACTACAAAAACATTAAACATATGGAACCAGCCACCTTTATATTTATTACAACAGCTTTTCCATTTCTAATTTATAATCTATTGCGTCGTTGGCAAAGTCATGACGTATATTTCTATGCAAAAATGCCTCATGACTTTTCTGAAGACCCAACCCAATATCCTTCTTAGTACGGTTTTTATTTTTTCTCATTAAATATGTAGTGTATATAGGTTGATTGAACAGAAAATTAGGACATATGGGAAAAGTTTAAAGAAGAAAAAAACTACTGATAATTGTACCACCTACAGATAATTAGACCAAATCACACGATTTGTAACCAAGCAAAATTGGGATACGTTTTCTGTGTATCTTTTTGTCTATCTAAAATTATCATTTGCATTTCCCTATTTTAGTCTTAAAAAATTTAAAATCTCTGTACGATAGCTTGATTATATGGATATACCATGATTTGTTTAATGTGAGGTTTCTGAGAGAAGTATGGTTATTTATGCCTTCAACTGAAAGAATGAAGGAGATGATTTATTAATAAGTTGAATAATTTTTTTTAGAGGTTTTTGCTATAGGGCGCATGCACTCTCCAGAAAGATAGAGACAGAGAGACAGAAAGCGAGAAATCACCCCCTATGGGGGGTGGCCATGCCGCAATCCCTTCTCCATTCTCCTTTCGGGATCTTGGGCACGCACGCACACATGCCTGGCATGAGTTTAAGCCACTGGGTCCAGGACTTGAACCACAGTCAACTACATGGGAGTCCAGCGACAGCCATTATGCCAACTGCTGGTCTCATAATTTGGATAATTAATGTTAGAACATTAGTAATTGAGACTTCTAGCCATCAACTTGGTCATACTTTTTTCAGTGTGTGTTCCCTCTTCTCAGTTTTTAAATTTTTTTGAGATGTTTTTGCTATAGGGCACATACACTCACCCCAGAGACAGAGACACACACAGAAAGAAAGAAAGAAATCACTGCCAAGGGGTGATGGTCACACCACAGTCCCTTCTCCTCTTGGAATTTGGGACATGCAGGCACACGTACCCAGTGTGGGTTTCAGTCCTCTGGGTCAAGGACTCGAATTGCCGTCAACCATGTGAGAGTCCAGCACCTTAAGTACTATGCCACCTGCTGTTGCCCCGCTTCTCAGTATTTTAAAATATGTCCAAAGTGTTTTGATCCTAACTTTCAATAAATTAATGTACATTATTTTTAGCATCTTAAAAGGTAAATTATTTTGTAAATGGAAGATACTCTTCTTTTACATCATCATTAAAATGCATGATTTTAAAAAATAACTCTGTATGCTTTTTTAAGAAATAACTTAGCAGCATAAACCTTGAATAACTGCTGTATTGAAATGTAGGAAAGGTTAACAGAAAGATGATTGTGTGTTTAAATGACAGTCTAGTCAGCAACTAAATTTGAGAAGTATAACTTAAATATGCAACATGATGTTAGCTGTTTTGTTGTTTTTCAGGCCTATTTGTGCATTATAATCTCTCAGGGGCCTTGTCAAAAACCTAGCTTTCTAGGAAAGGCTTTGCTTGCTGTTTTATTTCCATAGATTTGGGGTGCTTTTGGTGGTGCTGGTCGCTTACTGCCCACACGCTTTATCTTTCAAGTATCCACACTTGTTCTTACAGTCGCAGGCCCCCTGAGGAAGTTCCGTGCATGTCTTGCTGCCTGTGCCTTAGGGTTCAGTGAAGCCTTACGTCTCTCTGCAGCCTGGTGAGGACAGGCTCTAGTCCAACTCTGTCCGATTATGGATGATTCATGATTTTTTTTTTTTTTTTGAGAGTTTTTAACTATAGGGCACGTGCGCTCACCAGACAGACAGAGAGCGACATAGAGACAGAAAGCGAGAAATCACCCCCCAGAGGGGATGGTCATGCCGCAATCCCTTCCCCTCCATTTTCCCCTCGGGATCTTGGGCACGCACGCACACACGCCCGGCGTGAGTTTTAAGCCACTGGGTCCGGGAGGTGAACCGCGGTCGACTACGTGGGAGTCCAGCGACAAAGCCATTACGCCAACTGCTGGTTGCCCTGATTCATGATTTCATTGTCGTAATCGGAATGCTTTAATTTTGGTCGAGTAACAAAGATAGTGCAAGGGGGCATAGTTCATGGAAGAATGGTATTGAAATATGAGCTTATTTTGTTGTAAAAATTGTTTTTAATCCATTCAGGTTTTCATAATACACATTTCCCCTGAATTATTTGAAGACCCTTGCATATATTTGTGAAATACTAGGGTTGTTTCTTATTTGCAATTTTTTTTTTAAACTTAATTATTTCTTATTAAGAATTTTGAGGGGACAGGGCCAGCAGGTGGCAGAACGGTTACGTGGCTGGACTCCCACATGGCAGACCGTGGTTCAAGTCCCAGACCTGGTGGCTTGAAACTCACACCAGCCGCATGTCCAAGACCCCAGGAGGAGAATGGAGGACAAGGGAGTGCGGTATGGCCATCTGCCCTGAGGGGGTGATTCTCACTTCCCTTTCACTGTCTTTGTCCAGTGAGCGCATGTGCCCTATGGCAAAAACTTGTACCAAAAAAAACGAACTTTTGGGTTGGCACAATCAAATTGTTTCTCTTAATCTTTAAATAAATAGATTTAAGAAAGTATGTATGTGGAGCCAGCAGGTGGCATAGTTGAGGTGCTGGACTCTAACGTGGCCGACCACGGTTCAAGTCCCAAATCTGGTGGCTTGAAACTGATGCTCAGCACATGTGCGTGTGCGCCCAAAATCCCAGGAAGGGAATGGAGTTGAGGAAGGATTGCGTGTGGCTATCCTCCCAGGGGATGATTCTCACTTTCCCTCTGTCGAGTACGTATGCCCTATGATAAAAACCTCAAAAGGAAAAAAAAAAAAAGCATGTGAGTACATGCATACACACACACACACACACACACACACACACATATACACACACACACAAAATCACACAATGTATCACACACAAATGTTATTGCCTCTCAAATACATGTAATAAATTACCCTTTATTCCTTAGATTAAGTTAATTAATTTACTAAGATTACTCTTAAATAAGAACACTTACTAATCTTTTCATTAACTTTGTCAAATTTTAGGTCCTTTCTGAAAGATCTGCTTCCGAAGTGGACAACAATTTCAGCAAACCACCTCCATTTTTCCCTCCAGGAGCTCCTCCCACCCACCTTCCACCACCTCCATTTCTTCCACCTCCTCCGACTGTCAGCACCGCTCCACCTCTGATTCCACCCCCAGGTCAGTCCGTCCAGACGGCATTGGACTTTGAAGGAAAAATAACTTTTTACTTTTTTACCTTGTTACATATTTGAAAATAGTATCTTGATTGATTACAGAGCATCAAAAATAATAGATGTGATATGTAAAGTCTTCACAGGTTCACACTGAAGCAGATGCTGTGTATGTGTCTTGCTATTTTACCATTGGAAAGACACAATATCCTGAAATAGAGAAGTGTAGGTAACTAAGAATATTGCCCAAAAATATGAACACAATCTCTAAAATGAAATTGCTAATATATATATAAATTCTTGTTGAATTATGGCTATTTTAGCTTGTTTGAAAAAACCTTTAAAGATACTTTCAGAATTGGAGGTTAAAAAATACGTATTTTATGAAGAGATTGGAATTGAAATTTCAGTCTGGTCTTGTGTGAATACTGATTTTCTTTTAGGAGACAACTACTGGGTGCCAGGTACCTGGTATTTACTTCTTTTAAACAAGACTGAGAACTAAAGTAGTTCCCCCTCATCTGTGGTTTCAGTTACTCCTGGCCAATTGTGGTCTGAAAATAGTTAAAGGGAAAGTTTGAGAAATAAACTATACATAAATGTTAAATTGTGCTCTGCGTTGCTGTGATAAAATCTGGCCCTTTCTGCCTCCTGTGCTTGGTCTCTCCCAGCATGTGTGCTCTTCCTTTGTCCAGCATATCCACATTGAATGTACATGCTACCCCTTCTGTGCTTCTATTTGTCGCTCATGGCCACCTTGGTCACCAGGTTGGAAACAGCGTAGTATGTACGGGGTTTTGTACTGCGCAGGGTTGGAGGCATCCACTTGAGGGTCTTGGCATGTGTACTGTGGATAAGTGGGGACTACTCTGATGTAAATTTTTATCATATTTTCAGCCACTTTTGATCATTAATTAAGAACCAGATTAGTGGTAATAGATTTTAAAAATTCATTTCAGATCATTAAAAATTCAATTCAAATAATCCCCCAATTTTATTTCTACTTCTACTTTCAGATTTTTATCCAGTGGCCTTATTTTATTCCCAGCAAGTTGTCAGTATTTATCCCATGTAACCAACTTTATATGAAACTAGTAAGATTGACATTATAGTGACTTTGTTTCTTATGGAGAATGCCAGTAGTAAATTATAAAATTTAGCTGCTGGTCCTGATCAGAATTACAGTATTAAGATTTGCTTTTTCCTAGTGAAACCAGCTCATACTAGAGAGCTATGTGCTCTCGCTCACTGCGTTTGCAACTGAGCACCTTCATTTGAAGGTGCCAGTCGCAGAGCATGGAGCCAAGGACCGAGTCTCAGCGCTGTGCTGAGGTTTGCATCCTAGCGGCAGCGACCATCTCTGCACTTCATTGTCACTGGCTTTGACTCTCTTCCACTGTCACCGCTGCTTTTAAACAGGAGAGAATAAGGACAATGTTATAAAAAATGATGCGTGGCTTTATAGAACCATTTGTCTCGAAAACAATGGGACAGGTCAGCAGTGCCTACTGTAGATGACATTGCTTCTAAGTTCAGCAGACTTTGTGTTCCAGCCACTAAACTGAGCACAAAATATTCTTACATTGAGGTTGGTCCCTTGACCTTGGGTCCTTTAATAGGCTGAGAATTCACACCGGCTGCGTGTGTGCGTACCCAAGACCCCAAGAGGAGAATGGAGGAGAAGGGATTGCATCATGGCCATCCTGCCTGGGGCCATCCCCCCTGGGCAGACACGCCCTATAGCAAAAATCTCTCTAAAAAACAAATGCTGAGAATTAACCAAATAAAAGGGGAAAAGAGGACTCTTGTGATCCATAATAAGTACTTATATGATTTACAAATGAGTTTTTCTCCTCTGGAAAAGTTAAATGAAATTTAGAAATACTTAATTTTAGGATGTATTTTATTAATAAGAATAAAAAATTAATTGATGTTTGTGAAGAGTCCTTATGCTAAATTATTTTGCAGTCTTATTTAAACTTTACTAGGTATTAAAGGTGATGTGAAAGAAGTTTTCTTTTTAAATTTAAAAAAATGAAAAGTTTTTATATTTCATTGGCAAATAATAACTATATATTTATTGAGTACAATGTGATTTTTTTTTTTTTTTTGAGAGGTTTTCGCTATAGGGCTTGTGCGCTCGCCAGACAGACAGAGAGAGACAGAAAGTGAGAAGTCACCCCATAGGGGGGATGGTCACGCCGCAATCCCTTCTCCTCCATTCTCCTCTCGGGATCTTGGGCATGCACACGCGCCCAGCGTGAGCTTTAAGCCACCGGGTCCGGGACACGAACCACGGTCGACTACATGGGAGTCCAGCTTCATAGCCATTATCCTAACTGCTGGTTCCTGAGTACAATGTGATTTTTAACAAGTAATTATTCATTTCTTTTTTAAAAATTTGATCAGAGAGAGAGAAGTAGCGGGGGGAGTAAGGAGGAAAGGACAGAGGGAGGGAAGGAAAGTGAGAAAGCAAGCCACCAGGTCCAGGACTCGAATCGCAGTTGACCATGTGAGTGTCCAGTGCCTTAACCACCATGCCACCTGCCGCCCCCAATGTGATATTTTAGTTAATGTTTACAGTGTGGAATAATTAAAGCTAATAATTTTATCACCTTGTTACTTACCATTTTTTTCTTTCCTCGGTGGGAATATTTAAAATTGTGAAATTGTGAATTTTGAAAGTGCAGCGATCAGCATCATCACCGTGTCATGCAGTAGGTCACAGAGCATGTTCCTGCTGCTGAACTGAAACTTCCCACCCCTGGAACATCCCCTGGCCCGGCCCTCTCCATCCCCAGCCTCCTGTCACTTCTATGCTGTGCTGTTTCTGCGAGTCCAACTTCTTACCTTCCCAGTATGACTCTGAGTCTGGCTGGTTTAATTTACGTGATGTCCCCCAGGTTCTTAAGTGTCGTTGCCAATGACAGGATGAAATGATGATTTTCTTGCTTGCTAGCTGCTAGCTACGGCTGGCATCTTACGGCTGCTCAATACTGACTGTTTATTAACTAATGTAAGTGGGCGAGGATGGTGTCTATTAAAGACGAAAACGTTAAGTACCACGCTGGTATAAGAATATCCAGAAGCTCTGTAGGAGATTGCTGATAGGTGATGGCATTATCTGGAAGTTGACCTTTTTTCAAGATGGTAAAATTACCATTTCTTTTCATATAACTTTTGTTTACAAGGATAACGAACCTGGGACCAGCAGGTGATGTGATGATTAAGGGTGCTAGATTCCCAAATGACCAACTTCTGTTCGAGTCCTGGACCTGGTAGTTTACTTTCTCACTTTACCTCTCTCTCTCTTTCTCACTCTCAGTCTGTCCCTCTCTGGTGAAATTAACATACATACATACATACATACATAAAGTTAAATAAAATTCTCGGGATCAGCAGTTGGCGTAATGGGTATGTTGCTGGAGTCCCACGTAGTCAATCGCGGTTCAAGTCCTGGACCCGGTGGCTTAAACTCACACTAGTCACGCGTGTGTGCGTGCCCAAGATCTGGAGAGGAGAATGATGGAGAAGGGATTGCGGCGTGGCCATCCCCCCAGGGGGGTGATTTCTCGCTTTCTGTCTGTCTTGCTCGGTCTTTCTGGTGAGCACATGTGCCCTATAGCAAAAACCTCTCCAAAAAAAAAAAAAGGTAATTCTTAAAATTAAAAAAAGAAGGATAACAAACCTTTGAGGTTTTAGCTGTCATTGGCATTATACTGTAAAGTACTGCTGATCACTTCTTTTGCTTAATTGATTTATCTGCTTAATATTAATTCTCCGCTGCATGCTTTTCATATTTTAAATACCTATCCAGATTTTCTTTAATGCTTGTTCTTAGGTTATATCTCCTGTCAGCATTTAAAAGATACAGATTCACATAAATCCGAGTGCTCTTTTAGGCAGTATCTGATTATGTTGGGGGATACCAGTTCATATTAAAGCCAAATAAATATTTATAAGTTGAGGCCTTCAGAATTACTCATTATTTTTTTACTAGAGTGTGAGCAGTTTAGGAGAGTTATATGCATTTTCATCTGTATTTCTCCATACTAACGGAAAGAGTATCTTGTATATACTTAGCGTTCCCTAAATGTGTTAACTAATTGAATAAACCACGTACTTATATATTCTTAACAACAGAAGGGATTGACAGTAGAAACAGTAAGAACAGGCACTGGCTGTAAACAACAGTATGGATGCATAGATAGATATCAGATAAATGTAGGCCCTGCTTAAAACTTCTATTTATTTATTTGTTTAATTGCCAGAGGGCGTGTGTGCCCATCAGAGAGACACACAGAGAGAGGAGAGGGAGAAAGCACCCCCAGCAAGTCCTGCTGCAGTCCCGTCACTTCGTATCTCCATCCTGTTGGGATTTGGGTCATGCACGTGCATGTACGCAGCATGTTCTTCAGAGTGCCGGGTCCAGGACTTGAACTGTCATCTGCCATGTAGGACTCTGCTCCTTTAACCACTGGGCCGTGGCCCAGCCTGAGCCATGTTTGCATACACCACTTGTCACGGGACCACATGATTACAATAACCTGCCATACAGTCTACTGACACTTTAATCACCTGAAGAATTACACAGCTAGTAGAGAAAAGCTGTGGCTCGGGAGTCTTTCTTTTTAGATGTTGCCTTAAAAGGTTCTCCGTTTTTCTTAGAAAAACCTGGAGTTTTCTTTTTTGCTTTTTTTTTTTTTTTAAATACAAAAAAGAGGGACCAGCAGGTGGTGTGGTGGTTAAGGCGCTGGACATTCCCACATGACCAACCATGGTTCGAGTCCTGGACCTGGTGGCTTGCTTTCTCTCTTTCTCTCTCTCTCTCTCTCTCTCTCTCTCTCTCTCTCTCTCTCTTGCTCTGGTCAAATTAAAAAAAAAATGAATGAATGAATAAATAAAATTAAATAAATAATTTTTAAAAATACAAAAAAGAAAAGGGAAAAATATATTTTGAGAATCGACTTAAATGCACTTTATTGTTGTCTTTGTTAACATTAGATTTCTAATGCATAAATTTTCAAAGACTACTGTCCTATATGTGATGAGAGAAATTAAGTTAAGGATGTTTTATGTTCATATTTTGGGGTGTACTATGATACCTGTTTATCTAGATACCAGATGAATAAGATTTCTGCATTTTTTAAAAGAAGCCACTGATGGCAAGTACTGTCTCCCCGCCCCGCAAATACCTACGTACAAACATGTACAAAACCTAGTTAGTAACAGAGAGTATAGAGACCAGAGTGGAGGAGAATTCTTATTCAATATCAGAAAAGATGGATGAGAGCTCTGGAATATGGTATTTAGTGGCTTTTCTTGCAGTCGTGTTAATAGTAGATTCAGACAGTTAGCTACTCAAAGTCCTCTATAATTTTCAGAAAATACGGTATTTTTGTTTTCTCTTGAACCGTAAAAAAATGACTTCTGTTGTATTAAATTTTCCAGAAATATCAGTGTGATTTCATGCATTTTCTGAGTAATAATAGAAATATTTATTAATACTTAATGAATGCTTACTTGTGAAGGCACTGCTCTGAGCACATCATGTATTAATCATGTATTAACTCACTTGATTCTCGAACAAGAGCTGATATATATAGTACTCTAATTTCATAGATGAGGATGGTAGGGCTTAAGGAATTTAATAGAAAGAAAATAGAATTGGAATTTAAACTCAGGCAGTTTTGCTTGAAAGCTTAATTTTTTAATTAGCCATGTTGAAATGAATCAATATCTATGTCAAGAAAACTGTATTATTGGGTTAGGTATATTTAACACAATGGCATATCCCCCCCCCCTTTTTTTTTATAGATAGATAGATAGATTTATAATTTGACCAGAGAGAGACCGAGAAAGAGACAGTGAGAAAGCAAGCTGCCAGGTTTGGGATTCAAACCATGATAAGCCATGTGGGAGTCCAGTGCCTTAATACCATGTCACTCACCGGCCTGTGTTTCAGTTTTTTAAAAAAGCATGTCCCTGATTTTGAAATGCATGGGTATATACTTGGGGTAGGGCAGTTAGGGAGATTGTGAAGAGCAGGAATCAGAAATTTTCTTCTTTTCTTCTTTTGGAGAGGTTTTTGCTATAGGGCGCGTGCACTCGCCAGAAAGACAGAGAGACAGAAAGCGAGAAATCACCCCCCCCCAGGGGGGGCGATTGCCATGCTGCATTCCCTTCTCCTCCATTCTGCTCTTGGGATCTTGGGCATGCACACACACGTGCCCGACGTGAGTTTAAACCACCGGGTCCGGGACACGAACCGCGGTTGACTACATGGGAGTCCAGTGACATAGCCATTATGCTAACTGCTGGTCCCAGGAATCAGAAGTTTTAAAAAATTAAATTAGTTATGGTTTCACTATTGCTTGACTTGTTTTAAGAAGTCTTAACATTGAACTGAATAAGCCTGTTTTGAAATACTTTATTGGAAGGAATATTGTAAAAATTGAAAGGATTAATGCTATAGGGTAAGTGACTTACGCTTATTGTGTAAGAAGTACAAAACGTAATATTTATCATTGTAATTACTTGGAAGTAAGTGTGCAATCACTGGCGTTAAATACATTCACAGTGTGGTGTAACCATCACCATCTATTCCTAGAGCTTTTTAAAAAAAATTTCTGTAGGGTGCTTGCCATAGAGAGACATAGAGGGAAAGTGAGAAAGCGTGTCCCGGGGGATGGCCACGCTGCAATCCCTTCTCCTCCATTGTCCTCTCGGGATCTTGGGCACGCACACACACGCGCCCGTGAGTTTAAGCCACCGGGTCCGGGGCTCGAACCGTGGTTGACTACATGGGAGTCCAGCGACATAGCCATTACGCTAACTGCTGGTCCCAGGATCCATCCATCTTAAACTCATGTTACAATCTGGTTCTTTAGCACAGCAGCTCTCAAATTTTTTGATCACAGACTTTTTTAAACTCTTAAAAATTATTGCAGTTTCCAAACAGCTTCTAATTTTGTATGTTTTATCTTTTTTTTGGTATTAGAAATTAAAATATTTATTAGTTTAAAAATACTCACAATCCATTTTATGTTAACATTACATTTTTCATGGAAAATAACTACTTTTTAAATAGACAGTTAATGAAAATATTTAGTGAAAAGAAGTCGCCTTGCTTTACTCTCTCATAAATCTCTTTACACCTTAATAGAAAGAAACTTGGTTGGGTCTTCTATTTGTTTCTGAATTAAATCTATTGTGATACCACAAGTTATGTATCCTCTAGAAAACTCCACCATACACTCGTAAGAGAATGAGCATGAAAAAGGCAATAATAATGAAATCTTAGTATTTTTACGTAAATAATTTTGACCATGCAGATTCTGTAGAAGGGCCCCAGGATCCCTGGACAAAAGTTTGCTGTTTTGGTACAAGTTTGGCCTATTTGGGTAAATATTATCAGCACTCTGGAGGAAGTACTTTTTTTTTTCGCCTTTGAGATGTTATTTTATGAATACAACATTTATTTCTTTATTCTATTTATTTATTTATTTTAAGAAAGTTTTTTGTTGTTATAGGGCATGTGCGCTCGCCAGAAAGACACAGACAGAGAAACAAGAAGGGAGAAATCCCCCCCTGGGGTGACAGCCACACCGCAGTTCCTTCTCCATTCTCCTCTGGGGGTCTTGGGCACGCACGCACACATGCCCGCAATGAGTTTAAGCCGCCCAGTCTAGGACTCAAACTGCGGTTGACTATGTGGGAGTTCAGCGATGTAATAGTTATGCCATCTGCTGGTCCTGATGCATTTATTAAGCTAATTTTATAGTGGATTTTTGGTTTTAGTCTTAGATTGATTATCTCAAAATAAACGGCACTGTTTGCCAGAAATGTTAGCATTTTCCAGAAGTATCTTTGAAACGTAGTTTCTTTAAGTTTTTGAGCACAGTACTTATTTTCTCTTTAGTTAATTTAGTTTATTTTCTCTGTATTAAAAAAAATGCCTCTCAATTTTTGAGTAACTCAAAATAGAGAATAATGCTAGTTATAATAAATATTATGTTTTAGCATAATTACAATGATTTTAATTGCGAAATTTTTTTAGAGTTTTTTTCCTTAGGGCATGTGTGCATGCGGGGAAGAGAGACACACATGAAGAGGAAGGGAAAGAGAAATCACCCTGCAGGGGCGTGACCATGCTGCAATCCCTTCTCCATTCTTCTCCTGGGATCTTGGGCATGCACACATACACCCGTGCATGATTTTCAAGTCACTAGGTCCAGGACTCAAATCAGAGTCGGCCATCTGTGAGTCCAGCAACATAACCACTACGTCTAAAATCTTCATTATGATTTTCATTTTTGAATGTCTATTTTTCTTTCCATGGATGCCCCCTTGTGAGTTATATTTTTACTTTCCATTAAACAACATTTTGTAGAATCTGATTATGATTTACTATTTGCTGTTTTGTTCTTTCAATATTCTTTCAGTAATTTTGTGATTAAATGTGAACTGGTAGAGATCGACCCCTTTACACATTCTTTATAAAAATATTAACATTTTGGGACCAGCAGTTGGTGTAATGGCTATGTCACTGGATTCCCAAGTAGTTGACCATTGTTGGAGTCCCAGCCCCAGCAGCTTAAACTAACGCCGGGTGCGTGTGCATGCGTGCCCAAGATCCTGAGAGGAGAATGGAGGAGAAGGAATTGCTGCGTGGCCATCCCCCCTGGCGGTGATTTCTCGCTTTCTGTCTCTCTGTCTTTCTCTGTCTTTCTAGCAAGTGCATGAGCCTTATAGCAAAACCCTCTCCAAAAAGAAAAAAAATAAATTAACATTTCAACGGGATGTCTTAATCTCCGTAAGATATACTTTTAATTTTCTGTCGTCTTTAGGTAATACAAATTTGAGGATGAAAAGATTTTAGCATAGTGTGATTATTTTATAATTAATGTAAAATTGTCCTTTGTACCTTTAGACATCAAGTTTGCTGGCAACTTTTTTGTTGCTCTAAGTTTTACGAGCATAGCATTTTCTAACATTTCTTTCAGTAAAATTACTTTCATCTTTGCAGTTTGTAATTAAGCATTTTAATTTATTAAGAAATGTATTAGAGTATCCTATATTCTGTGTTAACTTCTTTAGATGGTAGGTGGTACGTGTGAATGTTTATGTGTGTGTGTATAACTTTAAAGTGCTGATACATAGCATTTCTGGTGTAATATATTTAAAGATTTTTATAAACCCTGACTTTCTGTGCTCAGTTCCTTTGTGAAGAATTTACTTCTGAGTTTGATGGCTTTGAAGTAGAATTTGGTGAGACTTAAGGAATGTGATCAGGCTTAAATTGCTCACATTAATAGTGCTGATGGAGTTTAGATTTCCTGCTGAAAATAGGAAGTACAGTTCACATAATTCTGCTATGTTCCTTTCTTTCATTGGACTCTAACAGAGAAGAGAGGGGTGTTATTACATGTGTTCGCTTTCTGTGGCTACATGACAAGCTACTCTAGAATGTAGCAGCTTATAGCTGCATGTATTTATTATTGGACAGTTTCTGTGGGTCAGGAATGTGGGCAGAACTTAGCTGGCTCCTTACTTCAGGTCCCCACACCTTAAAATCATTTCTGTAGGCTAGACTGAGGGAGGATTCATCACCAAGCTCACTTAGGTCATTCTAAAAAAACACTCAATTCCCTCTAGGCTATTGACGGAGAGTGCTTTAGTTCCACCAGCCGGGACTGGCCTCTCCAGCAAGACAGCTTGCTTCATTAAAGCGTCCACGTTGGGAAAGCAATTGAGAGGATGCAGTAAAATAGGAGTCATCATCTTTTATATCCTCGTGATGACTACAGAGTTAAATTCTTTTAAATACAAGGTTTGGCAAGAATGCTGCCTTTCCTTTTCTTTACCTGAGTTTCTTCAGTCTCTCAGGTAGGATTTTAGGTCTTCCCCTCATCTACCTTTTACACTTAAGGGTACGCCTTAGCAGTACATAAGGGAAACATTAAATCTTCTCTTTTGTTAATTCCAGATAGTGTAGGCTACTTTAAGTGTTATATATAGATGCTTTTGTTTGTTTCTTAAGAATTTAGAATGGGATTGATTTTATCTCTGTTAAATACTGATTTTCTTAGTAGTGAAATTGGGAGAGAAGCTTAGAATCTACTCTAGTGATTCTCAAAGTATGGTGACCTGTCAAAAATACTGTTATCTCCTGGGGAATTCTTGGAAATAGAGTTTTTCGGACCCCCTCTATATCTACTAAGTCAGAAATAACCAGTGGAAGGGCCAGTCCGTTTAACAAACTCAGCAGCCAACTGGTGTGTGCTCCACTGCTGATACTCCTAATCTAATCAGCCTTTAAAGGCTTGTGTTTTTTTGTTGCTGTTTTTTTAGTTTGCCAGAGGGCATGTATACTTGCTGGAGACAGAGAAGGAGAGGGAAAGGGACAAAGCATCCTTCCTGGGGAATGGTCACGTCATAATCCCTCCTGTCCACTTCTCCCTCGGGATTTTGGGGCATGCACATGCACACCTGCTGTGTTTTTCAAGCCAACAGTTGAGGGGTTTGAACCGTTCAGTTGGCCATGTGGAATCCAGCTCCTTAAGACGCTGGGGTAGCTCCAGACCATATGGTCTTAGTCATACTTTTCCAAAGCCTTTTGGCCAGTACTAGAAATCTTTGTTTTACTATGTTATATAAGGCTTTCCAGGAAAGTAAACTCTTTTCCCCCCTTTGCATTTTACAAGTAAAGGATATAGGAAAGAAACAAAGTACTTGCCTTGTATGTTTCACGTCTCTTAAGATGTTGAGGAGAGAAGACAGAGATTTTTGAGATGACCTTTCTTTTCCTTGACACCATTTTCTTTTGTTAACAGAAGTCAAGTACTAAATAGTGATTTTTTTTCCATGAGAACAATGTAGGCTTTATGTTATTTCACAGGTAAAATTTTCTTATTTACAGTTTGAAAATACATCTGATAACTGTCAACGAATTGGTTATATAGTAATTCATCAACTTCATAGTGCTCTTTCAGTGAACATTGACTAATAAAGTCAGTGAACATTTACTAATAAAGTCATAATATTTTAGATGAAATAGAGATCTCACAAGAGGGGCCTTTTCTAGTTCCCATGCCAGCTTTCTGATGAGTAGATACTTATTGGAGAGACATCTATATAGCATGAGTTTTCTTTCACAGTGTTCTTGGAGAGGTTTTTTTTTTTTTTTTTTGCTATAGGACGCGTGCGCTCACCAGACACAGAGAGACAGAAAGCGAGAAATCACCCCCCAGAGGGGATGGCCACGCTGCAATCCCTTCTCCTCCGTTCTCCTCTCGGGATCTTGGGCACGCACGCACACGCGCCCGGCGTGAGTTTTAAGCCACCGGGTTTGGGACGCGAACCGCAGTCGACCACGTGGGAGTCCAGCGACATAGCCATTACACTAACTGCTGGTCCCCACAGTGTTCTTAATTGCAGTGGATTTTATCTGTCTTTTGAAACTATTATAGTAAGATTAAAGGCAGACTAATTTTAACCACCTTTGTAGCATACTTAATAATTTGATCATACGTCTTTTTATGGTTTTGTGGACGTTTCATGACTTGTTTTGAAAACTAAATTTTGTAAGGGCTAGTTCGTAATTTCTCAGTTTGTGTAAATCACGTTTTGGCACGCTCTAGTCAGCATAAGTTGAGGTGATACGTGATGCTCGTGTATTCAGTTAGGGAGAGTTATTTATGGTATAGTTTGGGTGGCTGATTTTGGTGTAGTCCTTTATCTTAACTAAGAAAGTAATACATTTAAATGTGAAAAGTAGATCAAATAATGAAAATAAGTGATGCCCTAAAAGAAGTCTGTACTATTCTAAGGAAAATGAGCTAGTACTATATATCAAGAACGTTTATGCTCTACCTTCCCTAATTTTCCCACGTAGCTTGTAGTCTGGAGCTCTGCTGGCCATACTGTGTGCTGGAGTCTTTCCGTTGGGTAGTCTGGCTGAGGTCGATGAGGCTCGCCCTCAGCAGCTAGACAGTTGAGTAGGCTAAGTTATAAGGCTGAGTTTCAGCACGGTGGCGGCTCTCCATGGCGTGTTGGTCTTGTTGGTTTTGCATGTGTAGCAGAGCCTTCCATTGCCCGGATGGTCAAGTGAGGTGTGCCCATCTCTGTTGTAAGGCTACCTGCTACCTTAAGATCTCTTTTGTACAAACTTCTTATTCTGGTAAAACATACACATCAGAACATTTTAAAATAAATTATTAGCAGATGTTTCTATTAACAAGAAAACATTTGAAAGCAATTCTATTTTCATTTTTTGCATGCATTTAATTAATGACTTAGATTATTTTTTTTCTCTTTTGAACTAATTTTGAAGCAGTTTTAAAAATAGGATTCAGTAAACCATTCCAAATGTGTTGAGGTTATTTATGGTATAAAACTTTTCATGAAAAAGTTTTTTTTTTTTTCTATTTTCTTACTTAGAATCTGTCATTTTTCTTCAACTGAAAGTAGTTACAATTTGCATGCCACATAAATTCCTTTCATGTATCTCTTAAATTTAAAATGCTGAATTCTAGTACTTTGTAAATTTTACACTAGGAGTTAAGGGCACATTTGGCCAGTGTAAATTGAGAATGTTGTATGCATAGCTTATATCTTAACATGTATGATGTATGCACGTACTGAGAGCCACGCAAGTTAGTATTTGTTGAGACTTAAGAGTTAGTAAACTGCCCACGTTTATTTTCACGTGCCCTGGGGTGTATGTAAAGGAATTGGCTATACCCCTTCCTCTAGTCCTACAAATCAAGGGAAGCAGTGACTCATACCAGCAGCAGCAACAGTCTGAGTCAGCACTTCCTGCCTTAGGTACACGGAGCTTGTCAGGAGTGAGTGCTGTCCACACTCTCCAGTCACCTCGCACTTCCGGCAGTGTCTAAGAGCCCACAGACCAGTTCCTATTAAAATGTTAAACAAGAGCAGACACTACTTACCAAATCTAGCTTCCACTTACTTCATAGAGTTCGGTATTTGTTTATGCACAAGTGTGCTTTTAACTGATGTCTAATTTTATTTGTGGTTACAACTAGTGGGGAAAGCCTTGTTATCAAGTTGTTAGACCGGGTTTGCATCAGAGAAGTCGGAAGTTACACTTGAACTGTTGGTTCTCCACAAGAAAATGGACTGCTTCTCTTGAGTGACTGAGCCAGGATAACGAGGCGAGGGGTTTTATTTCAAAGTTTGTTTTGGATGGCATAAATACATAACAGGTTCTGAAATCCAGTTACTATATTAAATTTCATCACTTGTTTTTTAGGTATTCCAATAACTGTACCACCTCCAGGTAAAACTTTTTTTCATGTTTTCTCCATCGTTGTTAATAAACATGAAATTTCAAGCTTACGGTTACAGGAGGAACAGTGCTGATACAGTTAGAACATGGGTAGGCTATTGGGATTTCAAGGTCCTATTTTCAGCTCTGCCTTTGCTTCATTCCAGTTCTGATTAAGATACTTGGTTTTCTTACACCTGTCTTACCCATTTCTGTAGAAACACATTCTGAGTACAACCCCACCTTGCTAATTTGTAAGAGAATAGTATAGGACATACAATAAAAGTTTTTATGAAAATATTTTTTCAGCCCAGCGAATTTTTTTATATGATAAAGTGACTGTAAATGAAGAGAAAGAAGGTGCAGCTTGACTTTATCATGGTTTCTGATTTTTTCCCCCCAACTGCTGACATAACTCAGTATTGTAAGAAAATACTTCTAAACCACACAATTATATGGGTTGACAGCTGGTCAGATGTTTGTTCTGAGAGTGGTGATTAGTTGTACATTGTTGTAATGTTACGATCAGCCGGGTTTTACGTGTGGCCCAGTGTTGCTTTTTACGTTTTGGTCAGTTGTTTTTATAGGGTGACACTGAACCTGCTAGCAAGTGTGTTTGCCGAGTTCAGTGTCAGAAGGCAAGGAGTATGAGGAGAATGGGTGGTGGTCATGCGTGGAAGGGTGGGCCTGAGTTCATAGTGACCTTGGTAAGCAGGAACAGGTTTGGCGAGGGTAGGCTAATGCACGTGTTGAGATAGGGACTAGCAGAGTCATTGGTGGTGTGTGAATGTGACTGAAAAAAACCTGTCAGGAAAAGGCAGTCATTAGTGTGTCTTTCTAGTTTAAAAAGTGTGGTTGTGAGACTGTACGAAATAGAACTGTGGACTCTAGGGCTGAGGTGGTAATAGCTACAGTTTACACTTCCAGGAGTTCTAGGTCCTAACTGGATACAGTGCAGAGCATGGTAACCCCGAAACAGTGTGACGCAGGGCTGCAGTTGGATTTAAATGGACCTCTGAGAAGGGTTAACGGAACTGGGATTTATGTTTATGTAAGATCCAAAAAAGGAAGCTTAATGAAAGTGTTTTCAAATACATAGAAGGTGCTAGAAAATACATTCATTCAGGACAGTGTATGAATTGTGTGAGAGATTTAAATGATGTGATTTAATGCTCTTTCAATTAGTGAGGGTTGTTAAAACTTGGAATTGATGTCAGCGATGGAATCATGAGGTCTTACGTTGGGAGGCTCTATTGCCTTCCTGAAGATGAAAGGATAGAGTAGATTAACTGTTAAGGCCCTTTAGTTATATTCTCCAGAACTTCATTGTGAATTACTGAGAATGCAGACCTCATGACATAAAAATGCAAATTATTTCTCTTCCAGATAATCCACAACTAAATTATGTGCCTTTCCTTGTAAAATAGTTTGTTAGGGTTGTGCTGCTTAAAACATAGTTTATGGTAGATATTCTCAGCCTTGAACATTTATATATGTACTGGTAATATTTTATTTGTAAATCATAAATTGAAATAAATTTTGATACATTTAAAACTCACAAAAATATTTTTGAAAGAGGTAAATGCTATTTTCTTCTAAAATATTTGAAGTCTCTGGTGGCAACACTACTGCCGTTTTATTTATGGAAAAGGTAAGGCATTGAATTAACTTTCTCATACTCAAAATGGGCTGTGTGTGGTGCTGAAAATAAGACCAGGTATCCTGACTCCCGTTTGTGCTCTGTGTTAGACCAGACTGTTCATTTAAAGTTCTTTTGCTCCAAAAATCTGTTTATAAGTTTAAGCTCCATTCTTTTTTTGTCTGTTATAACATAGAGAAGTACATTTAGGTCCCCAAAGAAGGTTAGTGATGTGCAGCAGCTTTGTTACACTCCGACATTAAATGTACATTCTGTTAACTGTTTAAAAATTTATGATTGAATGTTTCAGGTTTTCCTCCTCCGCCAGGCGCTCCGCCTCCATCTCTCATTCCAACAATAGAAAGGTAAATCCGCGTGGGTGCTATAAATGGTTTTAGTCATGATGGCCTTGTGACAGATGCATCATATACATATTTTGGTACTATTTATAAAACATAGCACCTGCCTTTTAACTATAAGTCTAGATCTATATTAGTTACATTTATATGAGATATTGGATGTATAGTTTGACATCAAAGCAGGGCAAGAACATTAAATCAGTATTTTGAAATAAAACTGTGCTTTGATAACATTGTACAGTGATTAAAGTAGCCCCTGGCTTGCTTGTTAAATCCTTGCCAACTGTCAGTTTTGTGAGAAATACAAACAAATTACTAGAAATTATGAATAGTGCGTGTCTCTTGGAGCTGGGCAAAGACAGCTGTTACGGAACCCTTGTACGAAGAGCCACATCATCCTTAATCATCCTGTGCTGCATGGCAGAAGCCTCGTTTGTTACATTCTGCTAAGGGCCTCCATTAGTTAGAATGCTGCATCTTTTCCCTCATGGGTGGTCACGTGGTATTTAGCAATGTAGACTTGGAAATCACACAGCGTTGGGAGGCAACATTCAAAACCTCCTTGGGGCTCAGACTCCTTTTTATTTATTTGTTTACTTATTTTATTATTTATATATTTATTTAATTCCATTTTGTTTGTTTTGTTTTAATTTGACAAGAGAGAGGCAGAGATAGAGAGAAAGGAAAAGCGAGAAAGCAAGCCACTGGGTCCAGGACTCAAACCCAGTCGGCCATGTGGGAATCCAGTGCCTTTTAATGCCCATGCCACTTGCCAGCCCCTCAGTTGGTATGAGTCGTGAAGATGAAAAGTTAATGAGTACAAAGCACCAGCACAGTTCTTAGCAGACAGAAAGAGTAGTCAGTGGGAGCTGTTGTTTTCTCTTAAGTAGCAAAAAACTTGATGAAAATCATATTTCTGAGAAAAATGATTCTGACTATAAAAATTACAAAAATTGTGAGAAATTTATTATACATCAGTAGCATTAAATTGTATAGGTAGTTTTCAAAGAAAATGGTAATAACTTAAGAAAGTGTGAATTGTGAGAACATAAAGATTTTATTAAGTCCCTGTTAAATACATCTTTGTTTTCTCAGTCAAAACGTTAAAAAGTGGGTTTCGTTCGTTATATTGGGAGGGCTGAATTACTGATATCTAACCATTAAAAGCAATTCTTTTTTTTTTTAAGAATTATTTAATTTTATTATTATTCCATTTTGCTATAGGGCACATGTGCTCACTAGAGAGATACAGAAAAAGAGAAAGTGAGAAAACAAGGATTGAATCCACACGGTCAGCCCTGTGGGAGTCCAGTGCCTCAGCCATCATGCCACCTGTTAGCTCCAGAACCAATTCTTTAAGACTACATTTTAAATGTCAAATATTCAGTCGGCCTTAGAATTTGTTTTCTTCACTTATGAGTCAAGCCGAATTGATGTGATTATTCATGTTGAATAGTACTAGCAAGTCACATTTTTCTTTAAAATTAAATGTTAACTGAGACCAGCAGATGGTGTAATGGCTATGTTGCTGGACTCCCATGTTGTCGAACATGGTTCAAGCCCCAGCCTGGTGGCTAAAACTCATGCCAGGTGTGTGTGCGTGTGTGCCCAAGATCCTGAGAGGAGAGTGGAGGAGAAGGGATCACAGTGTGGCCATCCCCCAGGATGTCTTGTCTCTGTCATTCTGGTGAGCACATACGTCCATAGCAAAAACCTCTCAAAAAAAAAAAAAAGTTAACTTAAAAAAATTTTAAGATTAAAAGTTGGTGTTTTAGTATTTAAAAAATTAAGTTATAGAACTAATGTCTTATTAAATGGTGGTTGAATAAAAGTTGTAATTTTGCCTTTATATCTTTCCATCTGTATCAAACTATTAAAATTCAGAACTTATTTGTAATAGATATTAAAATATCTTTTATCAACAGTGGGCATTCCTCTGGTTATGATAGCCGTTCTGCACGTGCATTTCCATATGGCAATGGTAAGTATTGTTAGTTGCTCAGATTCCATTTGAATAAGTTAAGTTCTTAAATATTTTTAAAGCAATAAAAATACACTTCTCTGGTTTAAAATTGTTCCTTATAGAACAATTATAAAATATTAACTGAAAGGATAACTGGGTCTACATATCTGCCAGGTTACTTAACAGAATAACTTCCATATATTTAAGATGCATACTTTTAAAAATTAGTAAGTTGGTGGCACTACAGGAGTATTTGTAGCTTTTTCTTTTTTTTTTTAAGAGAATGTTTGCTATAGAGTGCATGTGCTCACTGGAGAGACAGAAAGTGAGAAATGAACCGTGAGGGGAATGGCATGCTGCAATCCCTTCTCTATTCTCCTTTTGGGATTTTGGGCATGTATGCACACACGCCTAGCATGAGTTTTAAGCCTCTGGGTCCAGGACTTGAACTGTGGTTGACTATGTGGAAGTCCAGCAACGTAACCATTATGCCATCTGTTGGTTCCATAGCTTGTCTTTTTCTAAAAGGATTTAGGATCTGTTGCTAATTTTGTCTCAGGCTTCATTGTCTGTAATATTTCTGTTTCACGACTTATGGCACCTAATCCCATTCTTGTTCTTCCCACTGGTTTAATTTTTCTCTGTATCATTTTTAGGTCCTCTTTTGTGTTTATTCTTTTTTTTTTTTTTGGAGAGGTTTTTGCTATAGGGCGCATGCGCTCACCAGACAGACAGAGAGAGACATAGAGACAGAAAGCGAGAAATCACCTCCCAGGGGGGATGGTCACGCTGCAATCCCTTCTCCTCCATTCTCCTCTCGGGATCTTGGGCATGCACGCACACGCGCCCGGTGTGAGTTTTAAGCCACCAGTTCCAGGCCGCAAACCGCGGTCAGCTACGTGGGAGTCCAGCGACATAGCCATTACGCTAACTGCTGGTTCCCTTGTGTTCATTCTTGATAACATTATTCATTCTAAGGGCTTCTAATACCATTTTCTGCTTAAATCTGTTGTTAATTCATTAATTTAAAATGCTGTGTTTTAAGAATCCAGTAAGCTAGACACAGTACTTGCCCTCCTTAGATTTATAGGTTAGTGGGGAGATTAGAGCCAAGTAATAAATGAAGTTGTCATGGGAACATGGCAGAAGGGTGTTCTACTCCAGAGGGGGTGAAAGGTAGGTAAACTGACTTCACCAAACAGGTCCTAAAAGTGATTTAGAAGAAAAATTAAACCAGTGAGAAGGAAAAGACAAGAATGGGATTAAATGCCATGAATCAAGAAACAGAAATATTATGGACAATGCAGACTGAGATAAATCAGTGACAATCTTCAATCCTTTCAGAAAAAGTCTTCCTCACTGGGCCAGCAGGTGGCATAGTGGTCGAGGCACTGGATTCCTACATGGCTGACCTGGTTCAAGCCCCGGACCATGGTGGCTTGAAAATCAGGGCCGGAGCATGTGTTTGCATGTGCATGTGTGCCCAGAAGCCTAGGAGGGGAATGGAGAAGGGATTGTGGTGTGGCCATGGGGGCTGACTTCTCACTTTCCCTTCTCTGTCTCTCTCTGAGAAGTGCATGCGCCCTATGCAGAAACCTTTAAAAAAAAAAGTGTTTCTTAAAAGATAAAGCTCAAGGAGACTACATCACATTAGTCCTGCCATTTAGGAAACACTTAAATGTTAGCTGGGTTTTTTATGACTGTCACCCAAGCCCCAGGGTCCCTCCCTTTCCTGTACTCTGAGGTAGTGTAGCGTTATTATTAAAGCACAGTCACTCCTACAGTCAGACAGCCTGTGTTTGGGCTCTTGGTCCATCTTAGCTTTGGATAAGGTAGATGACCTGAATCTTTTATTTTATCTGTAAAATAGAGTTTGAAAATAAAGCGATTAGCCCAGTGTCAGTAATACATAAGCACTCTAAGCCTCGCGCAGTACCGTCTTGGCCTCTTTGAAGACTTGCCAGTTTCTGGTTCTTGTCATTCAGTTCCTTGTATTTTGTTTTAAGGTGGATGGACATGAGGAATAGCATGTATCAGGCTTTTGTTTTGTTTTTGCTTTTATTTGTTTTTTGAGAGAGAGAAGGGAGGTTATTTCTGACAGTCTCGCCATGCCGCAGTCATCCTGCCCAGCATCCCAGTTAGCTAGGATCACTGTTGTACGTGACCGCCGGCCGGCTGGGTCGGTCCAGGACCCTAACCTGGGCCTCCCTAGGACCCTAACCTGGGCCTCCCGTGGCCCAGCCTCATACATCAGTGCCCTCCTGTTTATGCCACTGAGACTGCCCCAGAGGAGGGATTTTTGAGATCACCTACCCAGTCTCATTTATTTAAAAGATATGCCAACTAAGCACTTAACCTTTCCTCAGAGTAATGCGTGCACTTTTTTTTTTTTTTTTTTTTTTTTTTTTTTTTAATCAAAAGTAGACGGAATCCTGCTCCCTCTTTACCACCTCCAGGTCTTCTCTGAGAGAGAAACTTCTCGTTTGTCTTTTTGAATGAAATCCTTTTTTAGTAATAGCAGTTACATCGTCATCAGTCAAAGCTATAGAATAAAGATAATAGAACATCATCACTAGGGGATTATACATGGAAATACTGATTTTTCTTCATGCACATACAAAAACTGTACCTACAAAGCGAACACTCATCACAACATAATCTTTGCAAGAATTGTTCCCTGTCGTTTAAGTTTGCAGTGTCTATACTTGTGGTCCCTTTTTGGTTCTGATGTTGCTTGTGCACTCTCATTGTTCTTAATCTTGTCAGAAGAGCATTGCTTTATTTGCCTATTTTTCAAAAACCAACTCTGAGTTTTTGTTCTGTTGTATATTAGTTTTATATTTACCTGAATTTAAATCTTTATTATTTTTGTTTTGTTGCATTACTATGCTTTTTTTTCTTTTTAAATAATTATTTTATTTAACTTATTTATTTATTTATTTAAATTTGATGAGAGAGACAAAGAGAAAATGAGAAAGCGAGCTGCTAGGTACAGGACTTGAACTGTGATCGGCCATGTGGGAGTCCAGCACCCTTAACGACCATGCCACCTGCTAGCCCCGTTTCGTTTTGTTTTGTTTTGTTTTCTAAGAAGCTAACTTCATAATTTTCAGTCTTTTCCAATGCAATGTTTCAAGATTAAATTTTCCTCCAGAGTGTTTTGCATCCTTAAACTTTTGATGTGTCATAGTTTTGTTTGTGTTTAGTTTCAAATGATTTAAATTTATGATTTTTTTGACCCATGAGTTATCAGATGTGTTTTAAAATTTGAAATGGATGGGGATCATTTTCCATAATTTTTGAATTTGACTTCTGACTTGAATTTCATGATAGTAAGACATCATGGTGCCTGCTACACTCATCCTTTGAAAGTACCTATTTTTATATTTCGTACGTACTTTCAATAGGTGTCTATTTTTTATCATTGGCAGCATTCTGTGCTACCTTCGTTACATCAATCATATTAGTGATGTTTACTGAGCATCCAGGGAGGCTCACATCCCCTGTATCCACGCTGATCTCTTGTCTGCCTAATGTGCAGTAGTTGAGCGATGTTAACCTCCCATATCAGGATAGATGTTTCCATTTCTGCCTGTGTTTCTGTCAACTTCTACTCTAAAAATTAAGGTCATATTGTCAGACACTGGAAGCTTAATTTAGTTTTATCTTTATGGTGAACTGCATCTTACATCTTCAAACGGTCATACTTTCTTTCCCAGGTAATATTTTTTGTATGAATCTCATTAATATGGCCACTTATTTGGGGATTAGGGATTATTAGTATTTTCCTTGTATGTGTTTGTAATTTTCTTTCCACTTTCAACCTTTCTGTATGTTCTTTGTGTTTTTATTTTTTTTTGGAAATGAAAATCAGTAATATCTTTTAATTGATAAAATTAATCCCTTTTAATTATTGTGGTTATTGAACTATTTGTATACTTGACAATACACAATGAATAATATCCATACCCCCTTCTTCACCAATTCAGAGACCTTCGAACACTAATCTTTGTCTCCTTAGTTAGACTGGGGTGGGGAGGTCTTCAAAAAGTTCGTGGAAAACATTCATTATGACAAAACAATGCATGGATTTCAAAAATTTTTTGTACCAAGATAAACTTTATTTTTTCACAAAGTTTTTCAAGTCTTGTATTTCCATGGTGGTTTATCATTTTAATTTTTTCTTAACAAAAACTCTTCTATTGGAGAGTACTTCTTTAAAAAATTTTTTAGAATTGTTTAATTTTATTCATTCATTTTTAAAATTTGGCCAGAGAGAGACGAGAGAGAGAGAGAGAAAGCCACGAGATCCAGGATTTAAACCATGGTCAGTCATGAGGGAGTGTCCAGCACCTTAACCACCATGCCACCTGCTGGTCCCTGGCTAGTACATTTATTTTGGATTGTTTTTCATTACCATTTATTTGTTCAACTATTCCTTATTTTCATTTCAGAACTTCTTTCTAGGGAAGATTTCCTTTTCTCTAAGTATTTCTGATGAAACTTCTTTTAGTGAAGTCTGTTGGTTTTAAGTTTGTTTGTCTTTTGTGTATGAATGCCTTTTTTTTTTCTTTTTCTTTTTTTTCTTTTTTGTTTTTGGATAGGTTTTGCTACAGAGTGCATGCACTTGCCAGAAAGACAGAGAGAGACAGAGACAGAAAGCGAGAAATCACCCCCTGGGGGGATGGCCACGTTGCAATCCCTTCTCCTCCATTCTCCTCTTGGGATTGTGGGCACTCACGCACATGTGCCCGGCATGAGTTTAAGCCATCGGGTCTGGGACGCGAACCGTGGTCGACTACATGGGAGTCCAGCGACATAGCCACTACGCTAAATGCTGTTCCCTGTGTTTTTGAGTTATTTAATTTAATTTATTTATTTAAATTTGACTAGAGAGGGACAGAATGGCGGGTAGGGGGGGAGTGAGAAGCAAGCCTTCAGATCCAAGACTCAAACCATGGTTGGTCATGTGTGAGTCCAGTGCCCTTAACCAACATGCTACCTGCTGGCCTGGCCCCCCTTTGATTTATTCTTAAAATATAATTTTGTTATTTATAACTTTCTAGGTTGTGTTTCCTCTCAGCATTTTTAAGAGGTTCCAATGTATTCTGGTTTCCGTTTTTGATACTGGGAAGCTCGTGTGGAATCTAATTTGGCATCTTATTCACATTGTAACATAAAGGCTCTTTATATGTTATATCTTTAAGATTTGTTTGTGAATTTCCCCCCAATACTGTGGGTATTCACCACCATGATATTTGCCTTTTCTATTTATAAAATAAGCTTATTTAAGTGTCATAACCTTTGTTTTTATTTCTCGTGTTTTTTCTTTAGTTGCCTTTCCCCATCTCCCTGGCTCGGCTCCCTCGTGGCCTAGTCTCGTGGACACCAGCAAGCAGTGGGACTATTACGCAAGACGAGAGAAGGACCGAGATAGAGAAAGAGACAGAGACAGGGAGCGGGATCGTGACCGGGACAGAGAAAGAGAACGCACCAGAGAGAGAGAGAGGGAGCGTGACCACAGTCCCACACCCAGCGTTTTCAACAGGTTTGTGGATGTGCAGTTTGTCCACGCGTGTCTTATGTGTACCTTTGCATTCACAGTTGGTGTGAGGAGGTAAATTGCAGTTCCCTCGGAAAAGGTATACTTGAAGAGTACTGTTAGGAAGCCATTGTGAAATCAAGGCTGTTTCATTCTTAGGGGCTTCTCGTTACCTAAAGCAACAGTCCTCAGATTTCTGTGTTCATTTATCCCTTAAAAGAATTTTGTGGGACCAACAGTTGGTGTAGTGGCTATGTTGCTAGACTCCCACATAGTCAACTGCGGTTCAAGTCCCGGACCCAGTGACTTAAACCCTGGTACGTGTGCGTGCGTGCCCAAGATCCCGAGAGGAGAAGGGATTGCGGCGTGGCCATCCCCCCTGGGGGGTGATTTCTCGCTTTCTGTCTTTCTGTCTCTGTCTGTCTAGCGAGCGCACGTGCTTTATAGCAAAAACCTCTCCCTCAAGAAAAGAATTTTAGGGAACCAGCAGTTAGCGTAATGGCTATGTCGCTGGACTCCCACGTAGTCGACCGCGGTTCATGTCTCGGACCCGGTGGCTTACAACTCACGCCAGGCGCGTGTGCGTGCGTGCCCAGTATCCCGAGAGCAGAATGGAGGAGAAGGGATTGCGGCGTGACCATCCCCCCTGGGGGGTGATTTCTCGCTTTCTGTCTCTATGTCTCTCTCTGTCTGTCTGGCGAGCGCACGCGCCCTATAGCGAAAAACCTCTCCAAAAAAAAAAAAAAAAAAGAAGAATTTTATACCGCTTCACATTTTTCTCTTTCCCTATGGTACTTTTCATCCAAAGCAGAAATAGTTGATAGTATGTAATTTTCCTTATGTTAAAAAAGTTCATATTTAGAGCCAGCCCAGTCGTGTGGTGGTTAAGGCAGTTGGATCGCACATGGCTGACTGCATGGTTCAAATCCTAGACCTGGGACTTGAAAAACCTATCAGGCAAGTGTGCTTGTGTTCCCAAAATCCTGAAAGGAGAAATGGGAGAAGGGATTGTGTTGTGGCCATCCCCCATGAGTGGCGCTTTCTCAACTTCCCTCTCTCTGTGTCTCTTCGGTGTTCCCACGTACCCCATATTAAAAACTTACCACTCTTAAATATAACCATTGGATTAAAAACATCATAGTGATTTGCCAAACACTGTAATCCATTTTTATTTTTCTTTCTGCATAAATAGGCTTTCTTTAACAGTTGAAAATTTTATATTTCTTTTTGTGTGGTTTCTTTTTTTTTTTTTGGAGAGGTTTTTGCTATAGGGCGCGTGCGCTCACCAGACAGATAGAGACAGAGAGATAGAAAGTGAGAAATCCTCCCCCAGGGGGGATGGCCATGCCGCAATCCCTTCTCCTCCATTCTCCTCTTGGGATCTTGGGCACGCACGCACACGCACCCGGCGTGAGTTTAACCCACCGGGTCTGGGACTCGAACCGCGGCCGACTACATGGGAGTCCAGCGACATAGCCATTACGCCAACTGCTGGTCCCTTTGTGTAGTTTCTTATCTGTATCTTCCATTAGAAAGAGAGAGACAGGCATTCCCCATAGGGTCTTTAAATTGCTTCATCCAGCCTGGGTCATGGGCACGAACCTATGTGCGTATGGGGACTCCTCGTGAGTCCTAGACCTTCCTTCGGTCCAGTGTCACAGAGCCTTGAACTATACCATGCCACCACGCCGCCAGTGGGCTCCAGTGCTTGCTTTATTTATACACTACTTCCCTCAAAGGATTTTATCCTAGGCCCAGCCTGGTGACACAGTTGGTGACAGACCACATGGCTGACGCTAGATTGGCTCCAGGACGGCTTAAAAACATGCTGGGCCTGTGCATGCCTGAGATCCTAAGGAGGTGGAGGGGTGCGGAGAGGAGAATTGTGCGGCGAGACCTCATCAAAGGTGCTTTTCTCTCTAGTGCCTGTCCACGTGTACTCTCAAATAAAACGAACATTTAAAAATTTTTTAATTTGAGACCAGCAGTTAGTATAATGGTTATGTAGCTGGACTCCCATGTAGTCGACCGCAGCTCAAGTCCCAGACTGGTGGCTTAAACTCAAACTGGGCGCGTGTGCATACATACCCAAGATCCTGAGAGGAGAAAGGAGGAGAAGGGATTGTGGCATGGCCATCCCCCTTGGGGGGTGATTTCTCACGTGGCCATTTCCCTTGGGGGTTGATTCCTTGCTTTCTGTCTCTCTGTCTCTCTCTGTCTTTCTCGTGAGCACACATGCCATATAGCAAAATAGCATAGTGGAAATGCCTTCCCCTGTGAAGCCGACACAGCTGGGCAGGTTCCAGTTCATGTTTGGAGACCTCCCTGAGTATACTGGAGTGATGGAGCATAGCCTGGGGGGCCCTGTCCTGAGATGTGTTTGTCATCTCTCTCCCCCCTCCCTCCTTCCCTCTGTCCCTCCTTCCCTTCCTTCCTCCTCCTCCCACCCCAATTTCCCCGCTGAACTGGAGATAAATGAACTTTTAAAAATGTGGCAATCTTGTCTTTCCAACAGCACATCTATGTATGTAGGTAGGATGTTTTTAAAAACTTGTTTTGACCATAGAATTTTTTTTAAACAGAAGATTTTTCTATTTTAAATTTGCTACATGGCATGTGTGCTCACAGAGACAGAAAGTGAGAAAGCAAACCACCAGGTCCAGGACTTGAACTATGGTCAGCCATGTGGGAGTCCAGCACCTTAACAGCCACACCACTACTGGCCCCAACCATAGACTCTGAAAGTGTTTGTAAAAAATTTATCCTGATTTTACTTTACTTGCCATTATTTTTATATGTAGTAACACTACAAATTTTTGAGAGATTTTTGCTGTAGGGCGTGTGCACTCGCCAGAAAGAGAGAAAGCAAGAAATCACCCCTCAGTGGGTATGGCCACATCACAATCCCTTATCCCTCCTCCTCCTCCATTCTCCTCTCGGGATCTTGGGCACACACGCACACATACCTGGCGTGAGTTTAAGCCCCTGGGTCTGGGATTCGAACCGCAGTCGACTACAGAGGAGTTCAGCGATGTAGGCATTACGTCATCTGCTGTTTCCAAATTTTTAAACTAATACAGTGAAACAATATCCCTTAACCGCGCACGTGCGTGTGTACATATATATCCTAGTATGTAAAGGTAAGCACTGAGGACTGATCGCATTAAGTATGTGGGTGAGAATGAATGGAGTTTCATCGTGGCTGTCATTCCATCCTTGAATGCCTTTAGATTTCATTATATGCCAAAATTACAGTTAATACATCATCAGCAGTTATTTTTAAGCACCTGTCAGCTCATATACTCATTTATTAAAGTATTTATTGAAGAATTTGTTACTTTAGTGTGTTCATTTTCTTGGGCTGCTGTTACAAAGTATCAGATTGGTGACTTAGAGCCTTAGACATTTACAGAAACAGCTCTGAAGGTGGAAATTCACAAGGCGACAGCTGGGTTGGTTCCTTTTTGAAGGCTCTGAAGGAGAATCTATTCTGGTCTCTCACCTATTCTAAGGATTATTGGCACTCCGCAGTGTTCTTTGACTTGCCTAACTTCATCTCTGTCTTCACAGTATTTTCCTGTGTCTGTATCCCCTATATCCTCTTTGAATGTAGACACCAGTCATCCAATTAGCACCCAGCTGGATCCATTATGACCTCATCTTAACATGATTGTATCTGCAAAAACCCTGTCTCCAAATAAAGTCACATTCACAAGTACTAGGGGTTAGGACTTGCACACATACACAGTCTATCTGATAATTAAGGACACGTTTTCTCAGTTTCTTGAAAGAATACTGAAAAAACGTCTTTGCCAAGACCCAGCAAAAGTCTACTCATTATATTTGTTTACATTTAGAGGCAACTTGTTTAACCTGATATGCCTAGAAAGAGTTGGGAAAACTTAAATCTGTTAGTTTTGTTTGTTGGTTTTGTTTTGTTTTTTGTTTTGTTTTTTGTTTTTTAAGCTTTTTGCTATAGAGTGCATGCATTTGCCAGAGACAGAAAGCAAAAAATCAACCCCCAGGGAGGATGGCCATACTGCAGGCCATTCTCCTCTCGGGACTTTGGGCATGCATGCACACACACCCGTCGTGAGTTTTAAGCTGCTGGGTCTGGGACTTGAACCATTGTTTACTACATGAGAGTCCGACAAAATAACCATTACGCCATCTGCTGGTCCCAGTACTGTCAATTTTTTTTTTTTTTAAAGAATTATTTTATTTAACTTTATTTTGTTTATTATTTATTTATTTTAATTTGACCAGAGACAGAGTGAAAGAAAGAGAGGGAAAGTGAGAAAGCAAGCCGCCAGGTCCAGGACTTGAACCACAGTCAGCTATGTGGGAATCCAGCGCCCTTAACCCCCACGTCATCTGCTGGGCCCAGTACTGTCAATTTTAATACATCTTTTCTAAAACATTTTTATAAAGTGAAACTCCTTTTAATGTGTTAAATATTTATTTTCATACAAGCCTTGGACCTGCATATTTCTCTCTTTCTATGTATAGAATATAACTACTATGTCACTTAAGTGATAAAAGGCAGTTTTCATTGTTAAGTGTGACCGATCCTACTCAGATTCTGTCAGACAGAACTCTGAGTTTATTTTCCTGTTTGGATAAATGAATTAACCCATGTTTTGTAAGATAAACAGAATTGTTATAGCCCCAAAATAAGATACTGATCCTCATTTATTTATATTTTGCTTTGTTTTCATGGGGATTTTTGTTCAGAAAGATGTTTGTCAGTTTTTTCCTTTTTTTTTTTTAAGACTAGTTCAGGGAACACTGTTAATGTTATCATTGTACATCTCTACACTATGTCTGTGCTTAGAACAGCTAAAGACATAAGACATAAGGTAAGAAAACCCAGAGCCTTAGTGTCTTAAGTAAAAGAGGTCCCAATGAGGCCATCAGGTGGCGTGGTGGTGAAGGTGCTAGATGCTAGATCCCACATGGCTTACATCATGAATTCAAGTCCTAGACCCAGTGGTTTGAAGAACATGCTGGGAGTGTGTGCATCCATGCCAAAAATCTGAGAGGAAAATGGAGGAGAATGGATTGCGGTGTGGCCATCGCCCCAGGGGGTGGTTTCTCAATTTCCGTATCTTTCTCCAGCAAGTGCACCTGTCATATAGCCAAAAAAAAAAGGAGGAGGGTGTCTCACTGAGTTTTTTTGTGGGGTTTTTTTTTTTTTTTTTTTTTTTTAGTTTAGAGACTCACTGTGTCTCCATTCTACTGCCTTAGTCTCCCAAACATCTGGGACTGTAGGCATGTGCCACTGTTCTTGGCTTCAGGGTGGGGGAGTTGAGCCTGGGTTTCCTACGTGGCCTCGCCCTCTGGGTAGCAGGAACACTTGAGCTTATGTGTAATCCTTGCTCAGGTGCCAGCCAAGCTGATCTTAGCAGGATCATGCGGACATGCTGTGGAAGCCAGGAGGGAGCACTGCTTTTTCAATCAGGGATTTTTAGCCATGGTGGTTTTCATACCTGGAAACAGTGTATCACAGTAGAAATGGTGAAAGGAATGCTTATCTTTTAAAAAAGGACAGGCAAGTTAGCTGTGGAAGTGACATGAGATTTTTACAGAACTGCAGGTTTATAAGTTCAGAGTTGAAAGGATAAATGCAGAAGTTGAAAATCTGGAAATTGATTCCCTAAAACGTTTCATGCCATTGGAAAAAAAAATGTATACTGAAGGTGTCCCAGCCAGCCACTTCAGTGTGGCCTTAGTGACCTCGCTGCATTCCAACCGCAGTTCTCTCCCCGGCGATGCCCATTGTTTCAGGGTGTGCTGAACCGTCTTCTGAAAGTTCCTCGTGGTTTCCTATTTCCTTTGTTCACGTTCTTCTCTCAGCCTCACAAACTTCTGTGCAGCCTTTAACATCCAGCCCACATCTGTCTTCTGTGAACTGCACTGAACTTTAAAGAATTATTTTCTTCACATGCTTCTTAGGCACTTTATATATTTTCTTTAAAGCATGTCTTAGTATGCCCTTTTAAGAAAAAGGCATTGACCACCGTTTTTCATATCTGTAGCCTCAGCACTTTGTATAATGATGGTGGCACTTTATGTGTAAGTGCATTAACTACTTATATAGTACAGTAAGAAAAAACAACTGGAAAATGTTTTAAATTCATTGTCTAACATTTTGAAAAAAATGAAGAATCAGGCCAACTAGTGGACTGGTGGTTAAGGCAGGTGGATCCCATACGACTGACTGTGCTGTGGAGTTCCAACCCAGGGCTTAAAAAACATGCCAGGCACACATGTGCCCAAAATTCTGAGGGGAGAATGGAGGAGAAGGGATTGTGGTGTGGCCATCCCCATGGGAGATGATTCTCACTTTGTCATCTGTATCTTGCTCTCTCTCCCTGGCTACTGCATATACCATATGGCAAAACTGGAAAAAAAGAAAAAAAGAATGAAAAATCAATAATCATTACTTTCAAAGCATGAATTTGATCATCTCTCTTGTTAACATACCAGTCTGGGTGCCATCACTATGTAAAATGAAATAATACAACGTATTAAAGTACATAGACAGTTTTCTGATTTTGTTGGGTGAGACCGTGCAGTACATCAATTTAGTGGTATGAGCATCTGTGAAATTCAGGGGCCGTGTAAGCATAAACTTCTTGACCCAGAAAGGTCCCCAGGAGGTATGTAGCCCAAGTCTGTGGGTGGAGGGAATGAGGGCACAGGCACATGAAGGCAGTGATAGAGCCATACCATCTACTGGAGATTTGGTTGAGGTGCTGCTTAAAGTCTTCGTTATTTGAAAATTCTTTTAAAACATTCTGTGACTTTTTATCCCTCCATCCCTTCCATGCACTTGATTTTTTCTTCCCTGTAAATAAAACAGTTCTTCCCTTCATTCACATAACTGACGTTTTGGGCTCCTCACACACAGCGCTGTGTCCCAGAGGTGGAGATGCCCCGATGTCCTTGCAGGCCAAGCCGACTGCAACTGCTGGCACCTGAAAACTTACCCTAAAAAGAAAATGCAAAAAGGATCTGGAAGCAATTTCATAATCTTTTTTTATTCCGTTGACTCCCAATAATATAACTGACATGTCATAGGGACTTAACATTTTATAGACCACAGAAGTAAATAGTGGTCTAACATGAGTATGTGTGTGCTTTGTGTTTGCATGGTGGGACATGTGCTATCGACTTTAGTCACCTAAACGCACCGTTCTGTTAAGTTCAAGAATGTTATTTTTTACAAAGTCAGTAATGTTTTCTGACATGGCTAAAATGAACATGCCTGAGACAGCATTGGTGTCCCCAGAATAGACACGTCCTTATTACGTAAGTGGCTTTAACACAGAACCTGACTGGGAAGAAGGCTAACATGAACTGCTTCATTGGAGCGCATGTTTTCTTTGCATAAATACAATGTTTATACACAATTTGAGGCTAAATTTTCTGTGTCTTTTGTTTCTGTTACACACATACACAGATGCTCCTGAATTTCTCAAAATTTAAGTGTTCATGATTAAACATTTTGTTTTATTTTTTTCCCAGCTGCTGAACTGTAGGACATTAGAAGTCAGTGTTTACCTTAATTTGATAAAAGCTGAAGGTCAGAGAGGCACAAGGTAGAGGAAGTTTGTGTTCTTCCGAATTACCCAGGAAAACATTGTAGTCTGGAAAATTCAGGTGAAATATAAGTAAAGGCTGTGTATGTCTGAAAACTGGCATCTCGGTCACGTGGAATGTAGTATGAGTGGTGTTACAAATTACAGGGTCATTGTTTTGAAAATTACAGACCATTTTAGCATCTGTTTTTTAGGCAGCTTAATTGTGGGCCAGAAAAAAGACTGGCCATTCTAGGATGTTTGAAATGAGCTTTGATGATTTCCAGGCCCTGAAACACATTTGTGCTCTAGTCATTGGTCAGAAAAGGGGTGGAAGGAGGGCCTTTATATTGGTGTGCAGGACCAGCTATTCCACCACTTGTTACTGTCGCCGTTCCATGGCTGCCTTCAGAATCAAAGGCTCTAAAGCTAACAGGGACTGGTTTTGGTGTAAGAGGGAAAAAGAGAGTTACAGACAGCCAATTATGAGACAGCTGGCCTTGTGTGTGTGTGCCAGAGGGTGTGCCTGCTCACCTCAGAGAGGTGGACAGGGAGACGCACTCCCTGCCACCACTTAATTATTTTTACGTCAGTCTAGTCTGAGTCATTACAAAGAGACCCTTATTTTTTGAGAGGCATTGCTATTATATTCATCATTTGTTAACAGTACAAGTGTATTCTACCTCAGAGAGAGTAATTGACAGGGTCAGTCCTACCTTTACAGAAAACATTTTGCTTTGGAAAAATTAGACATTACTTTCACCAAAGATTGCCATTTATTGAGGGCCTGCTCTTATATCAAGCATTTTATAAATGTTATTGTCAGTTCTACCAAAACCTTGAAACATAATGTTCATTTTACAGATGAGAAGACAGGGTGAGAGATTAAATATCATCTTGTGTCATTTGGCTTTAGTAAGTGGCAGACCAGGGTGTGTTGCCTGTGTTCCTCCCCTGCCTCACTGTCCTGTGTGGCGCTCCGCATTTCAGACGACGTGCTTGCGTCTCCCAAACGCTAACTACGTGCTTACGGCTCGGAAGCACAGCCACATGTGAGTGTGCACGTGTATGTATGTATATGTATGTACACAGGTGTGTTTTCATGGCCAGCCGTACAGGTGGCACTGAGCACAGCGTTGCCGAACGCGGAGTACTGCTCTCTCACGGGACGGACGCTGAACTGAGTCCGTCACTTCCAGCCGTCTTTGCCATCCTGGTGTTCTGTACCCACCCCTTACTTAGTAATGTGTATAAAATATATTACTGAAAACCGGACCTCTTCAGCACACAGTGTTTTAAAAGAGTCTTTTATTTATTCTCAGAGTATTTACTATTGTTAAATTGTAGAAGGTGTTGAGTTCTATGCTAAAGAGAAAAAGAAAAAGACTTTAAAGAGTTAGGAGAAAGAGGAATTATCATTAGGGACATGAGGGAGGGCAGGTCTAACTGTCGGCATCAGCCCCAGTTTCACTAACCTCAGTAATTCTATCCAAATCAGAAAATGAAGATGCAGCTTACATTTGTTCATTTGAAATGGTTAGCCATGTGTGCACCTTTCCTCTCCCCACAGAGAGAGAGGAGGCGCCATCCGGGTGTCTGAGCGCCAGGGCCGCGGCTGTGCGGCGGCTCCCGGGGAGGCTGCTCCGCCGTCTCTGCTCTTGGTACTTCTCCCCACTACGGCAGCTTCTCTTCCTCTTGTCAGGAAACCAACGGTTAAGAACCTCATCTGCCTTCTACCTTCTAGTCATTGTGAACCATGCAAGTTTAGAAACTTAACTGAGTGCCCAAAATGTTACAAATAATTTAAGACTTTTTGGTTAGGAATCTGAGCTAAACAAATATGCTTTTAAAAGTTCTAAAAGGAAAAAAAAAGCTGATTAAAATTTAAATGAGATCCCACCTTAACAAGAAGTAAAAACAAAGCATTACTGTGTGTGTGCGTGTGTGTGCGTACACGTGTGTGTGCGTGCGTGCTATGGGGCACAAAGAGACAGGCAGAAAGTGAAAAATCACCGCCACCCCCCCCCCCCCCCCCCCCCCCCCCCCGCCAGGGGGATGGCCATGCACAATCCCTTCTCCATTCTCCTCTCAGGATCTTGGACATGCACACACAGGTGCCCGGTGTGAATTTTAAGCTGCTGGGCCCAGAACTCGAACTGTAGTCAACTACGTGGGAGTCCAGCAACGTAACCATTATGCCATCTGCTGGTCCTTGAAACAAGGCATTATTAATATGGAATCTCTAATTACTCCATAACAGCTATGAAACTGCAAAACAAAATAGGTCATTTAGCATGGTATTTTTTGTATTCTTAAAGAGTTATTTTATTTAACTTTATTTTATTTTAACCAGAAAGGGAGAGAGAGAGAAGGATAGAGAGTGAGAGAGAGAAACCAAGCCGCCAGGCCCAGGAATTGAACCACGGTCGGCCATGTGGGAGTCCAGCATCCTTAACCACCACACCACCTGCAGGTCCCTGTTTTATATTCTTACAGTAATCTAGTACTAATTTGGGAACTAGCATTGTTTTCCTTTCAATTCAATAGATGTGTTTCTCACCTCTTCTGTTTAAGAGGCTAAGATGGGGGCTTCTGGTTTGGGCATTAGGCCATATCTCTCCCTTTACAGGTAAAAAGCATTTGGAATTGATAGTTCGGTTGTCAGGAGAGGTGTCTCTTTCATTGCAGTGATGAAGAGCGGTACAGATACAGGGAGTATGCAGAGTCTAGAGGCTACGAGCGTCACAGAGCAAGTCGGGAGAAGGAGGAGAGGCACCGAGAAAGACGGCACCGGGAGAAGGAGGAGACCAGACACAAGTCATCGCGAAGGTTCGCTCTAATGAAGCAGTGACTTCATTTTCAGCTTAGAGAGGTTGATTTGACTTCAAAGCAAAAGCAGACATTTTCAAATAACCAGTAGAGCATTGTTTCGAGTGGGAGGATTCAGAAGCTTTTTTGTGAGGCTTCAAAGTTTACTCTAACAAGGCTACATTTAATACTCAAAAACAAATGCACAGATCGTAAAAGATAATACTGGGTCGTCAGGAAAATCATGACACAGTTCTGCTTAGAAAACATTGAAAAATATGTTACGACTTTCCTGACGACCATGTGAGAGATTTGACTTTAGATTCTCACTGGGAGAGGGAATTTTGGCACAGGAACCAGTCCTCAATAGTAAATATTATATACAAAGCAGTGTTTGCTTTAATTGAATCTTAAGGGTCTTTATAGTCTCAAAACTATTGGCACTAAATTTCAGTGCATACTGGCCAAGATTAACCTTATGTTTTCTCTTCTGATGTAGCAGTTCAGTTTCTAAGTTGTAGTTAGTCTTTCAGAATAAAGTATGAGGGTCCCAGGAATTTGGGGACAGCATCAATGAAGATGACCCTATTCCATATATAGAATCTGCATATGGGTTGTCGGAAAAGTCAGGATGTATTTTCTGTGCAAAAATGCGTCATGAGTTTTCCGACAACCCGGTAATTATCATGTAGAAATTGATTATTCCCCAAAATGTGTTTAAAAAAAAAAAAAAAAGGATTAGATTATTTTAAACATAGTGCTACATTGAGAATTTACTAAGAGCAGACTGGTCTTTGACCCTGGCGGTGTATGTAAACATTTTTAAGCAGAACATGCCTCTTTTTTTCTTCAGTAACAGCAGACGTCGCCATGAAAGTGAAGAAGGAGACAGTCACAGGAGACACAAGCATAAAAAATCTAAAAGAAGCAAAGAAGGCAAAGAAGCCGGGAGTGAGCCCGCCCCTGAGCAGGAGAGCACCGAGGCTGCCCCTGCAGAATAGGCGTGGTGTGGGCCTTTCGTGTATAATAGCGCCAGAAATAGATATTATAAATCTTGTTATTTTTCTGGATGATGTTTAAAAAAAATTTACCTTTAATCTTGGTCTGTTAGTATGAACATTTAACTTTTTCCCCCAAAATAAAAGAGTGAATTTTTCATGTTAAGTTAAAAATCTTTGTCTTGTAATATTTTTAAAAAGGACATTAGTGGTTTGTCTAAGCAAGTAACACGAATGAGTTGCAAAACAGGGAATTTAAAGAGCTATTATCTGGTTTTGTACGTACATAGGACCTAATGAGGGCCAAGGCCTCCCCGGCCACAGTTTTCCTGATAATCAGACACCGCCTTGTACATCTGGGGTTGCACTGTATCAGAAGACGCCTCCAAGTCTGAAGGTTAAAACGAGGCTTCGTCGTTAGTGTGGTGGCACTCTTGCTTAATATATGGAAGAACTCATACTCATTTTTGATATCACAAATTTTTTGTAGCAGCCTTCAGTGTTTAAATTTGGGTTCATGGTGAACTTATATCCAAATTAATCAAATATATAAGGCATTTGGGTGGCATCTGTTAAAAACTTGCCCTTAGCGTGGTCCTGGCAGGCACATGTGTGCAATCACCAGTCCCCGTGACGCAGATTTGAGTCACCCCTGGTCGTCCACCGGAGCCAGGATGGAGCTGGCTCGGCTCTCCGTGATCAGCTGCCAAGCCCCGATGGTGGAGCAGCGCACGGAGTTCCCACACGGTTCCCTACTAGACTTTTGTGAGTGAAGCAAACTTAGTGACGGAAACTTCGGGCTTCTTATCAGAACTCAGAAAATACAAGTTTATAATTCTGTGAGCATTTTAAGGGATAATCCTCAAAGGCAGGGATGGTAACAAACAACATGGTATTGGAAAGAATGAATTACTAGGATCTTTTAAATGGTTATTCAAGTAAACTTAATTAGTATCATACTAGAAGACAACTATAATTTTTGAAAAATATTTTTCATTTGATGAAAAGAACGTTTCTTACCAATGAATTTTTTAAATCCTCTGGCTTTATATTAAAAATACCCATAATGTACCCCTTGTGGACCTCAGCATATATCAGACTTTTAATTGAAATCAGTGATTTGAATTCAGTAGGCGATATAAACCCATTTTAGCTGTGTAAGGACTTTTTGTTAGAAAGACTCACAGACATGCAGTAACGAGAAATTCTTCACACTGAATAGAAACCAGTAGTTTTTTTTTTTTATTTTTGAGAATCATTTTCTGTGATGTAACCAGCTTTCATGAAATCATTCTTTTCCTAATACTTTTACAGTGTACTCTTTAAATATAAAAATCGGCACAATAAATACATTGTTCCAACGTAGCCTGTTTTTGTTCTTTCTGTGACCCCTTCCTGAGTCTATAAAAAAGTGCCAGGCCAAGAAACAATAGTGAGAGTAATTCTTCCTTTAAGTTCTTTGAGCATCCTTGCCAAGCAAGCATGTATCATTCCTGACGTACTCCGACCATTGACAGCAAGGAGAATATCACCACATCTAAAAGACAGAAGGTGCATCATTAACATGTTATTCCATAGCCAAAGTCAGTGTGAGAGTATTTTGGTGTTCCTAGTTCTTGCTCCATTCCATCCATTTTAATTAGATTTTTCCCTCTCTTCACTTAAATCCTCACTTTTCATTCAGCTTGATGCAAAACTGATAGGAAGTTACATTCTGGGACCAAGAATATGTGTAGTGTTGGGACCAGCAGGTGGCATGGTGGTTAAAGGCGCTGGACTCCCACATGGCTGACCACAGTTCGAGTCCTGGACCTGGTGGCTTGCTTTCTCCCTTTCCTTCTCTCTCTCTCTCTCTCTCCCCCTCTCTCTCTAGTTAAACTGGAAAATAATAAAGTTTAAAAAAATCTTTAAAAATAAAAAAGAATATGTGTAGTGTAATCATTTTTAGATTCTTATCCTCCCCGCAAAGTACAATAATACATGTTTCAAATGGGGCCAAGCTTGTGCCGGTGTAAGTTTTGGTCAGGTGGTCACTGTCCTTACCTGATCCTCCCATCATTGTATGCTGGTGTTCCTTCAACAATGGACTTGATAAAGAAAGGTTGGTTCCCATTGGACTCTTCGTAACCGCCCACGATGCAGAAGCCCAGACTGCCAGCTGTGTTTCTCCGCAGTACCACGTCCTTGCAGTCACACAGGTACCTGAAATAGTGGGGAGTTATTGCGATTCATCTCCCGGCCCTTTTCATGGCTAGTAAAGGCTAGGCAGCCCCGGAGAGCTCCCTCTCCACTGCTGAGTACCAAGGTGAACTCACACCACCCGTTATGTTCTGTCTCTGTGTCTACGAGGAAACAACATATTTTTGGCTTAACGTATTCTTAGTGCTTGAATTTTTTTAGCAAAAAGCTGGATATGTGTAAATTATAATTGATAAGCCAAATTCAGACATGGATATCATATTTTTACTTGTAGATATAAATAATTTTTAATGCAGGCAAAATCTTTGAATAAACTGATTAATGGTTTATCATTAATCTCAATGGAAAAAATGTATGCTGACCTTAATTTGTGGAAGCTTTAGTGACATTCGAAAAATAAGAGTTTCTATCTGTATGTGTTTGATGGGCTAGAGAGATGGACGCAGGCAGAAAGTGAGTGGAGACTGAGATACAGGTAATGGTGAGAAGGAAAGTCCACGTAGGAGAAAAACAGAACAGGCAGGCAGCAAGGAATGGGAGAAGGAAAGACTAGCTCTGCTATAAATGAGTAGAATTCTCAGTTAAAATATAAAATAAAATAGAATTCCTTTTGCTGCTCAGTGGCTGTTGGATCAGTGTTCACAGGGTTCAGGCCAAGTGCACACAGGTGGGTGCAAGAGCTGGGCCCCTCCCACACCCCCTTGTCCACTGCAGGAGTAGCAGTAGTCCAGGAAATGACTTCAAGGGAAGTTAGTCTCTTCATGTTCGTAAGAGTCAAGATATAGCTGTTTGTTTATAAACTGTACCTTAAAGTACTCATTCATTACTTTTGAAAACCAATAGAGTCTCCTGGAATGTGAAGTGATGAAGTTGGTCATTACATTTGTTATTGACCTTGCGAGACATTGTAGCAGGATGTTTTTCCATGGTGTTGCTGATTATCATCACACTTGAAATAAACTTTGTAGAGGTATTCACCAAACACGCCCTCATGGATTGCTAAAGGCATCTGCATACCCAGTTTTGTTTTGTATCCATTGTCACATCCACATTTACAATAATCCATTTCTTTCACTGAGATGAAGCTGAAGAGTCTGCATTTATTTATTTATTTATTTGAGAGGTTTTTCACCATAGGGCGCGTGCGCTTGCCAGACAGACAGAAAGCGAGAAATCACCCCCCAGAGGGGATGGCCACGCCACAATCCCTTCTCCTCCATTCTCCTCTCGGGATCTTGGGCACACACGCACACGCGCCCGGGGTGGGTTTTAAGCCACCGGGTCCGGGACGCGAACCGCGGTCGACTACGTGGAAGTCCAGCAACATAGCCATTACGCTAACTGCTGGTTCCCAGAGTCTGCATTTATTAAATGAAAGATACTGTGATGTGTCTCACCACAAACCTAGATGTCAATAGTAAGTCATCCTGTGGGGACAGTGATGTGTTGGCATGTTTTACATGATGCTCACTGCTCACAGGCAGGGCAGAATCCGATTATCTTCTGTTAAGCTAAGTATCATAGAGGCTTACAAAAAGTATAAAGCAATGCCACTCTCCGCACTACATTATTGTCTCATATAAGATGCTTTTGTTGGGACCAGCAGTTAGCGTAATGGCTATGTCGCTGAATTCCCATGTAGCTGACCGCAGTTCGAGTCCTGGACTCGGTGACTTAAACTCATGCCGGGCATGTGTGCATGCGTGCCCAAGATCCCGAGAGGAGAATGGAGGAGAAGGGATTGCGGCATGGCCATCCCCCTGGGGGGGTGATTTCTCGCTTTCTGTCTCTCTGTCTCTCTGGCGAGCGCACGCGCCCTTAAGCAAAAACCTCTCAAAAAAAAAAAAAAAAGATGCTTTTGTTAACGTGTAAGGGATTTATTATTTAAATGGCAATACGTTTCTCAGATTAATTTAAAATAAGGTAATACCATTCAGTATAACCTGCATGAATGAAAGCTCCTTAGGATCATCAGTCCTTCTAAAACCTGTATAGTGGTCTTGAGATGAGACAGTGTGGAAATTGCTGCACGAGACATCAGACGTGGAGTCCCACTGGTCCTGCCATGCGTCCAGGACAGCGCCGTCTCCTCATTTTCCCTTACGTTGACAAAATGATTGCATTGATGCCCCCAACTCTTCACCTTTGCTGGTATCTGCGCTCCTTACCCTACAGCTTTGTGTTGGCCTTGGCTGTGGTTCTGGGCGTAGCCATAAAATTATCAAGAGGTGGTGAGGGACAGGAGGGGCCTAGGAAAACGGGGTTTGACAGATGTAGGGATGCGGGTGGAGGGGGCAAACGGGTTATGGATTGTGGGAGGCTGCACACCAGCGAGTCTGCTGAGGTTTCTCAGAGAGCAAAACAATTGTCATGATTGGTTCCCTTCAAAAAACCTGACCTTTGAAACCTTGCTCTGATTGGCCACTAGAATCCCTCAGATTTGCATATCTGGCACCTTATGATTGGTCCAAAAGCAACCAATCATAACCCACCTTTTACAACCAATCATGGCCCACCGTTTATAACCAATCACGGCCCACCATTTACAACCAATCACGGCCCACCAGCGTGTATATAACCATGATGCCTGGCCCACAGTAGCCAGACGACAACCCTGGAGAGCCTGAAGAGCTGAAACACCGCACAGTCTCCAGACGACCCTGAAGACCCTGAAGAGTTGTTAACACTACATCGTCTCTGGATGAACCTGAAGAGCTGTGACACCGCGTCGTCTCCGTGCTGCTCACAATAGACGACGCGACCCTGAAGAGTTGTAACACTGCGTCGTATCCGTGCTGTACCGTGCTGCCCACAATAAACAGATGACACTGAAGACACTGTGTCATCTCTGTGCTGTGACACTGCGCCGCTTGTCCCGGCTCTCATTCCTTCCCTCAGGAAACCTGTTCGACTGTCCCCCCGGGTCGGGACACGTGGTGCCCGAACAGGGACGGGAAACATGGCACCCGAATAGGGACGGGACACGTGGCGCCTGAACAGGGACAGGACAATGGATGACAAAGCGCAACAGAGTGAAGAGAGCAGACATTGCCAATCTTTTTTTTTTTTTTTTTTTTTTTGGAGAGGTTCTTGCTATAGAGTGCACGCACTTGCCAGAAAGACAGAGAGAGACAGAAAGAGAGAAATCACCCCCTAGGGGGGGATGGCCATGCCGCAATCCCTTCTCCTCCATTCTCCTCTCGGGATCTTGGGCATGCATGCACACGCGCCTGGGGTGAGTTTAAGGTCCGGGACTCAAACTATGGTCAACTACATGGGAGACCAGAGACATAGCCATTACCCTAACTGCTGGTCCTGACATTGCCAATCTTACATACAGGGATCTCAATAATAAAGAAAACACCGTAGAACAAAACTCCAGGAAACATACATCATGTGTTCTTTTGTGGGAAGGATGGCTATGGTATTATATTTTATTTATCACACTCTGCATGCATGCCTGGAAAGTCCATATTACACCTCGCAAGTAAATATGACAATTAAATGTCAATAAGAAATTATAAATTATCAAATAGAAAAAAATCATCCGTAGGCTGGTTGCCATAGCCAGTCACTGCCGACCACACTCAGCAGGGCTGTTTAACTGACTCGGGGTGGACTCGTGTGCCTGAGTGAGCTAGCCAAGTTCAAGCAAGTCTCGTCTAGACCAAGAGAACCCCAGAGACTGAGCAAAATGAGTGCTTACTCTTGCCTGCTACTGAGGTTTCGCTGTAAGCTGTGTGGAGCACAGCTGTGAAAGTAAGTGACGGAGGTTCCGATTTGGGTTGCATTCTCCAGCCAGATGAAGTGCACCATCTTAGATACCCCAAGCACCATGTCCTTACAAAACATTTGTAATGGTAGCTTTCCTCACTCATAATTGTAAATAACTTATCATGGCCTCCCATTACCCTAATCTAGATCATTCTAACCATGAAGGTCTGTTACATTACATTGCTGTTTCATTTAACAGATACCTGCTAAGCAGTCATTTAAAGACCTGCAGAAAAACTAGGCTTGGCTTGGCTTGGCTTTTCTTTTTTCTTCTCTTCTCTTCTCTTCTCTTCTCTTCTCTTCTCTTCTCTTCTCTTCTCTTCTCTTTTTCTTTCTTCCCTTCCCTTCCCTTCCCTTCCCTTCCCTTCCCTTCCCTTCCTTTTCTTTTCTTTTTCCTTTCTTTTCTTTTCTTTTTTTTATTTTGGAAGCCCCACTTATTAATATAGCAAATATGTTAGAATGCATTCATATCCCACAGTAAAAGAAAGAATTTTTTATTTAAGAGAGATTTTTGTTGCTGCAGGGCACATGAGCTCGCTGGAGAGGCAGAAACAGAGAGACAGAAAGCGAGAAATCACCCCCCAGGGGGATGGCCACGCCGCAATCTCTTCTCCTCCATTCTCCTCTCAGGATTTTGGGCACGCACGCACACATACCCGGAGTGAATTTTAAGCCGCCAGGTCAGGGACTCGAATTGCAGTTGACTATGTGGGAGTCCAGTGACATAGCCATTATGCCATCTGCTGGTCCCAAGAAAGAAATATTTTTAAAAACTAAGTTTGCCCTGGAACCAGCAGTTAGCGTAATGGCTATGTCGCTGGACTCCCACATAGTCGACCGCGGTTTGAGTCCCGGACCTGGTGGCTTAAACTCACACCGGGCGTGTGTGCGTGCGTGCCCAAGATCCCGAGAGGAGAATGGAGGAGAAGGGATTGTGGCATGGCCATCCCCCCTGGGGGTGATTTCTCGCTTTCTGTCTCTCTGTCTCTCTCTGTCTTTCTGGCGAGCGCATGCGCCCTATAGAGAAAACCTCTCCAAAAAAAGAAAAAAACAAACTAAATTTGCCCTCATAATGATTTGGCCATGAGTAAGTCATTTGATTTTGTTGTTTGGATTTGGGGCACACACACACACACACACACACACACACACACACCTGGCGTGTTTCAACCCACCAGGAACGCTGCTCGGACCTCACAGCCGGCCATGTGAGACCCAGCTCCTTACCCACCATGGCACTGGCTGGCCCCTCATCTGACTTCTGATTGACTATGACTTAACAGCAATCATCAGAACAATCACACGGAAGGTGGCAGGGTGAGATGACAAGAACTTGGAGGCTAAGAGGTAAGTAGTGATGAAAGCTCTGTGTCCTATGCTGAGGGTGACGACATGGAACACCCAGGGAATGACCAAAGTCTGTGTCAGGAAAACTCCAGAATTTGCTGTATGAGAGAGAAAGCAAATGCTCTCACTCAGATTATTAAAGCTAACTATAGGCTCAGCCTCCTCTTGAGGATGTTCATCAAACTCATTATTGCGTAGTGGCCAGCCACGCCAAAACAAGGCAGCCTGATCCAAGTCCCCGCGCTGCCGACTAACCAGACCCAGAACCTTGGCCGAGTTACTTACCTACCCTGTGCTTTAGCATCTATCTTTAACATGGGGATCCTGTTAGTACTAAACTGCATTTGGCTGTGCAGTTGTTGTGAGTTTTAAACGAGTGAGAAATACAAGAACACGTACAACTCTTTGCAGTGTGCCTGGCGGGCCAGCAGGTGGCACAGTGGTTAAGGCACTGGATTCCCACATGGCCAACCAGGGTTCGAGACCTGGGCATGGTAGCCTGAGGTTCATTGCAGGTGTGTGTGCGTGCATACCCACATTCCCAAGAGAAGAATGGAGGAGAAGGAATAGAATGGCCATCTCTCTGAAGGTGATTTCTCACTTTCCCTCTCTGTGTCTCTCTCTCTGGCAAGCATATGTGCCCTCCCCACTTAATATATACCAACTGTCTGCACTCTAAAAAAAATATATATATATATATATATATATATATATATATATATTTGAAACCATACTGCTTCTGTTGTTATAGTTATAAAATTATACAAAATTATAAGACATATTTTGAACATTATCTTTAAAATTCAGTATTTTGAAATTTTGAAAGTTGTTTGTAAACTGTCAAGAATTGTGGAGTATGAGCTAAAATTTTTTGCTATGTAAAGTAAGTGTTTGTGGAAAAATGTAAAAATAAATAAATGAAAGAAAAAAAAATCTTAAAAAAAAAGAAAAAGGCCTGGCACCTAGGAAGCCCTATATAAATACCTGGTATGGCTGCCCGTAACATCACTCCACGGTGTGACCTACCCGATCAGGTTTCCGTCTTTAAACGGCACACATGTTTCGACTTAAAAATCCAGCAAATCCCTGATGCTGTTTTCTTGTGATTCAATATAAGAGCCGGTCCTTATTAACATGTTTGAAGCTCCAGGGGAGTGAGAGGTTAAATTCTCAGGCGGCAGGCACACTGAGTTAGCCTGTATTGCTACCATGCTAGTCCAGGCGAGAGCAGGGTGTGCAAGACTCCAGATGCGGCATGTGGCCCTGGGAGCCAACAAAGCCAGGCAGGTCTTCGGCCTTCCCGATCCAGCTCCCCTCGAATGGCGTCTGAGCATTCGTGCAGCTGAGGGTGAGCGTCTGCAGCCGCCCAGGGGTCACTCCCGGACACACGCACCTCGGCATTGCCCTTTAAGCCTGCTTTCACGCTCTCTCCCTCTGCCTGTATCTGACAGCGGCTGCTCAGAGCAGGCGCCCTGCTCAGCTCGTGAGCACTGCGCTCCGCACATGTCCTTTCTCCACGTCGTACTGCAACCACAGACGTGACTGCGGCCGATGCCCCTCCCTACACCTGCTGGCGAGGCGTCTCATTTCTCCTTCACTGGTAGAGAGCCATAGACAGCTGGCTGGATCATTCATTATTGGTTTCCTTAAAAAAAATCTGTTAAGTGAAAGGGGAAAATGTTTCTCCAAGTAGATTTATAGCTTGGGAGGAGATTTCTATTTGCAGCCTACATCTTTGGCAATTCAGGTTAAACGACTTTTACTTGGTTATGATAAATGGCTTGACATTCTTAGATATCATTCCCACCACATGGCCAGGGACATTTAAGTCAACGATGTTGCTCAGTCAGGGGGAAACTGAGGTCCTTGGAACACCGAGTCATCAGGACTAGATGTGAGGGAATCCCTCCCTTGAAAACTGAAACAGTGTTACGGCTGGGCCCTCGTATCCTGGACCACGTGGGGGCCTACCACAGGAGCAGAATTGAATATTAAGGACTTGTGAAAAATGCTAGGCTAGATGTATGTCTAGTTTCAAAACAGCAGAGTAAAGACTGCATTTGCCTTCTACTTGTTTTGTTTGTTTGTTTGTTTGTTTGTTTATTTATTTATTTATTTATTATTTTTGGAGAGGTTTTTGCTATAGGCTGCGTGCGCTCACCAGAAAGACAGAGAGAGACAGAGAGACAGAAAGCGAGAAATCACCCCCCAGGGGGAAGGCCACACCGTAATCCCTTCTCCTCCATTCTCCTCTCGGGATCTTGGGCACGCACGCACACACGCCCGGTGTGTCCCCTCTACTTTTTAAAATGACTCAAAAAAGCAACTAGGAGACATAGAGATAGAAATGTAAACTCCCGGGACCAGCAGGTGGTGTGGTGGTTAAGGCGCTGGACACTCCCACATGGCCGACCAGAGTTTGAGTCCTGAATCTGGTGGCTTGCTTTCTCACTTCCTCTCTCTCTCACTCTCACCCTCTGTCTCTCTGTGGTCAAACTAAAAAATAAATAAATGAATAAATAAAAATAAAATAATTATTTTTTTAAAATTACAAAAAATGAAGTGCAAACTCTGTCTTAAATAAAATGAAGAGTCCCCATACAGGAGGGAGCATGCCAAAAGCAGGCAAAGGGGAGAGCGGACGTGCACAGTAGGTGCACAGGTCAGCAGGGCCCAGGGTCTGTGCTGAGCAGCCACCCAGACGGGAGGAACACCTGCTCTGCACAGAGCACCCGAACCGTGGGCTGGCTCTTGGAGGAGGAGACCGGTGGCTCCGCTTGGCAGAGGAGAAGGGTGTGCGTGGCACAGCGAGATCCCAGAGAAGGGCCCTCCAGGACAGGGTGTGGTTGGCGTGGGAGGGCAAGGACAGAGACTGCACGGCCAGGCCCCAGCCTGCTAGCTTTGGTTTGGGAGGAGTCAGGTGTCCTCCAATAAAATGAGAAATTTCTGCTATCTGGAATGTAGTGTTGGTTCCTTGTCTACATTCAGATTACCTCCAGAGGCCAGCAGGCAGCATGGTGATTAAGGTGCTGGACTCCCACAGAGACAACTGTGGTTTGAGTCCTGAACACGGTCTCTTGAAAATCATGTTGGGCACATGTGTGCGTGCATGCCCAAAATCCCTAGAGGAGAATAGAGGAGAAGGGATTGTGGTGTGGCCATTCCCCCTGTGAGGTGATTTCCCGCTTTCCTTCTCTCTGTCTCTCTCCAGCAAGCACATGAGCCCTATGACAAAAACCTTACGAAAAAAATAAAAAGTACCTCCAGCAGGTACCATTCGGAAAAATGTGCCCCACTCAAAGATTTGTCAACTACCAGAGATATGCTACAAAATGGGGTTGGGAGCAATAGGGTAAAGGACCTGACCAAAACCACTCGCCAGAAAATGCTCCCAGCGAAACAAAACCTGCCGCGGGAGACGAGATGTGTAGTTGCCTACACCACTTGGGTTTAAGATACTTCGAAGCAAGTGCTCTGTAACATGAGCTCCATGCAGGGGCAGGATTTCAAGGGTGACTTGGTGAGACAAGAGAAAAAGGAGCTGACAGGAAGAAGAAAGATGTGGAAGAGAAAAGTAAGACCAGCGGAGATGAAAGTGGGCACAGAGGAGAACAGCATGGCATGGAAAACTGATCAAAGCACAGCAAGAAAAAAAAGCGGATGTAGGCCGTTAGGAAGGATACAGGAGAATATGAACGCTATCAAAGGGACACCTCTCTGGAGTCTCTGGAAGGAAGAACCGAAGGAACGGGACAGTTATTGCAAACACGAGGTGAGGAGACGGAGCCGTGTAGGAGGAAAAAGAACGCTTCTCCACACGGTTCACGTGAGGCCTACGGATTCCAACGCGACGCGTATGTCATGGCAACCTGCTCTGCAGGTCACCTGTCAGTTACTTCACCAGCTTCTACTGACGGAGGACATCCATGCTGCAAGGACTATCATGACACCTGAGGGGTAGGCTTAGACTGTTTTCTTTAAAGTGTGGTGCATGGGACCAGCAGGTGCTGTAATGCTTACGTCACGAGACTCCCACGTGGTTGACCACTGTTCGAATCCTGGACCCAATGGCTTGAAACCCATGTCAGGCATGTGTGCATGTGTGCCCAAAATCCCTAGAGGAGAATGGAGGAGAAGGGATTGCGGTGTGGTCATCCCTTCTGGGGGGTGACTTCTTGCTTTCTGTCTCTCTGTCTCTGTCTCTCCAGCCAACACACCCACCCTTTAGCAAAAATCTCTGAAAAATAAATAAAAGCGTGTGTATGTTGCCATTGCATTTGGGTGTGTGTGTCTGTGTGTACGCATGTACACAGTCCAGCTCGCCGTCTGTTTCTGTGAGTGAAGTCTGCCTGGAACACGGACGCCCACTACCCCACACGTGGTCCCTAGCACCTCACGCTCCAGCAGCAGAACTGAGTCGCTCCGAGAGACCATGCGCTCCACAAAGCCTAAACTATTGGGCCGTTTCAGAAAGCCTCCACCTCTGACATGAGCTCTCCCTAGGAAGGACACGAGGAGCTGGAAGCAGTGGCCACACTGCTGAGCGGACTGAGAGCGCAGGGCGGGAGGAGGCTCACTTGTCCCTCTCCACGCCCGCGGGTCCCCTCTGAACTGTGTCCTGTGTGTGCTGTGTGACAGCAGAGAGAAGAGGAAACACAGCGAACTGGAACGGCCCAGCCCTGGAACCAGCGTTACTGGTCTTCCCACAGTCCTGGAGGGGAAACCAGCGGATCCAGACCGTGTTTCTAGCCAGAGCAGAGAGCACTGCGTCCAGGCGGAAGGACGCAAGGGAGCTGGAGAGGCCGCCGCGGGGCGGGAGCAGCCCCCACTGTCCCTCTTACAAGGAAGGAGGGACCGGGTGTGCGGACAGCTTTCAGACCCACACACACACGAGTGAGCTATTCTAACAGATTCGCATTTCAGAAAGTAACATTTTATTTGAAGTAATACTCTCTTCTTCCACTCCGGTTCCATTCTAAAATATGTAGAGATTTTTAAACTGCTTCAATGTCGTTTTCAACAGTTTTAAACATATACTGATTTAAAACATAACGTATCCACCAGCGAATGCTCACAAAACAACGCAGAGAAGCAGCTGAGGTGGGGATCGTTTTAAACCTCACCTAGTGCTCAGCTGTGGTGCACAGGTTCCCTAGATGTGGCCATGGGGAGCTGAGCCACGCGGGAACCCTGGGTGGGATTCCTGGTCTAGCCTGTTTCACAGGCCAGGCATGGTGGCACCTGCTGCAGGGGGGTGGGGCAGGAAGGTCCCGACATGGGGAGGCACCATCAGAACATGAGCAGCTCCCTCCATCATTTAAAACAAAACAGGGGCCGGCAGGTGGCGTGCTGGTCAAGGTACTGGACATTCACCAAGCCAAATTGCAGTTTGAGTCCTGGACCTGGTGGCTTGCTTTCTCACGTCTCTCTCTCTCTCTCTCTTCCTCTTTCTCTCTCTGGTAAGTCACATGCTCTATAGCAAAATAAAATAATAATAATAAAATAAATAATTAAATGAATAATCTTTAAAAAAAAATAAGTAGGGGCCAGAAGCGGTGTAGTAGTTAAGGTGTGAGATTCCATCATGGCTGATTGTGGTTCGAGTCCCGGACCTCATGGCTTGAAAGAAACTCATGCCAGGTGCATGTGCCCGTGTGCCCAAAATCCCAAGAAGGACTGTGGCATGGCCATCCTTGCTAGGGGTTAATTTCTCACATTCTTGTCTCTCTGTCTGTTTCTGTCTCTCCCTATAGCAAATATCTCTCTCAAAAAAATAAATAAATAAAATGAAACAAACCTCATTTAAAATGAAAGAGTGACCTATCTCTATCCTCAATTTTTCGAAAACGAAACATCTCACTTTGTGAGTTCAGTCCTATGCCAGCGTGTCGTCTTCGTGACTGTCAGCTCACGTGGACACCACATACGTGGGATTTCCAGTCAGTAGCTTCTGCCCCCATGCATGTGCGCGTGTACCTGCGTGTGCACCCGCCCTCTGACGGCGTCATTTCTGTACGTAGCCAGAATCACCCCGGGAGTAACTGTGAGAGTCGAAAAGCTTCACCGCGAGGCTCTCATCACTCCCCCCGACACGACGACCAGCTGCTTCCTGAGGCTGTCTTAGAGCTTTCCAGGAGCAGGCGCCGGGGAGAGGCAGCGAGCGAAGGGCCCGGCCAGCCGCTGCCGCCCACCCGGGCACAGGCGAAGCGCGCTCTGTACTACCCGCGTGTAGCCAGGGCGGCCCGGACGCTGCCGAGGCCAAGCCACAGAGGCCACTGCTCAGCCTCCACATGGGTCCCCAGGGCTGCCACCAGCGCACAAGACAAGGGGCACCTTCCCCTGGACGGTGCGGCCCAGCTCCAGGCCGTGCACACGCAGGCCGGGCTGCTGCCCCCTCCACCTGTCCCCAGCCTTCAGCTGCGTGGACAGCCTGCATGCCTGTGGACGGCCGCCCTGCGAGCTCCCCCCTGGACAGCGTTGGACAGCCAGGCTGCGGTCCCTGCCCTAGGGTTTCTGCCCACGGGAAGGCGGGGTCGTTTCCAAGAGCCCCGCTACCAAGACCTGGTCTCATTAAGACGCTAGTGCCATGAGTCAGCCCGAGAGAGAGAGTGGTTTAGGACATGGAATGGCTCCTCCCACGCCCCCACAGGGAAGTCATGTTGAGACTCACTGTGGTAACTTCAGCCACATGACCCAGGACGGGGACCAGTCGCCGGGCGGGGCCTCACTGTGGTTGGAGTCCAGGCCCTCCGGGCTGCTGTGGTCTTCCTGGGGCTCGGGTTCTCTGACTTCCAGAGCTCTGAGCACCACCGAGGAGGACGTGCTCTTCAATAGTGCGACCGCCTCACTCCGGCTGACTTCGGTTAGCTCGGTCCCGTTCACGTTCAACAGAATGTCACCTGATGGCCAGAGAAGCAGAAGGCAGCCTGGGTGAGCGTGCAGACAGGGACACGGGAGATGGGCACACAGAGAGGATGAGGGCGATGGCGTCAGCACCCCGACTCCACGGGTGGCTGGGTTGTCATACAAAAAATGGGAATGAGTGTGCACCCCAAAGCGCTAGTGTGTCTCTCTTGGGCTTTCTAAAGCACACCTCTCAGTGGCTCTTGCCTTAAAAAAGGCAGGGATGGACACAATTAGCCGTGTTCACTGTTTAATAAAAGAAAGCTACCTTCTTGTTCCATGTTTGTTTGCTCTTTTGGCACAAGGAGAGAGTGCCTGGCAAAAACTCCAGCCCTGGCAGAGCCCGGCGTGCAGTAGGCACTCATGGACCAAGTGTTCACCGTAAGCGTAAGGGCTACCCCTGAGGTGCCGGCAGGGGGCTGCAGCAAGCAGGAGGGGGGCCTGGAGCTCTGCTCCTGTGGGGGAAGGACTGGCCCTGCTAGTCGTGAAGGCGGTAACGGCCACAGCGATTGAGCGCTGCCCATGTGCAGGCCCACGCCCTTTCCTCGTCCCATGTCCTCTCTGCTCCTGTGTCCTTGCTAACGAGTCACTGCCCACACCATTCTCTACCCAGGAGCTTGCAGAAAGTAAGAGAAAGTAAAACCCGTCCCTCCCCACCTCATTTTCTATTCTTTGATCTCCCTCCTGTTTTTTCTGCCTCCCTTCCAGATCCATAAAGAAATCCGTAATAGCGTGTGCACGCATAGTGGTGGGGAGGGGTGGAGGGGTGGGCAAGAGAAGCACCGTCGATAAGGCCCTGTTGCACTGGGGTCTTCCCCTGGTGGTCAAGTTCATCGGGATCTGAAGAACTGCCCGTGTTTTAGGTTGACTGACCAGAGACTTGAACCTGCAGTCAGCCATGTGGCTTCCAGCACTGCAGTTAGTTCAGGATGCTACCGCCTTCGCCCTGACTCTGCTACAGTATGACCGCGGCAGGAGTACAGGAACAGGAGAAGAAACACGAGAAAGACTTCATGTCTTTTTTTTTTTTTTTTAATCAAAAAGAAGCACCTTTCAAGCAACCAAGTCCCTTCACTCCCTACAAACTGACCACCTGTACTTTGGGAAACTTCACATTTTAGCCCTTGAATCTGCATCCTTAAATGGCATAGTATGTTCATTATACCTTCATATGTATCGACGAGATTATTAAGGATTTGTAGAGGCAAATTGGACATAACCCTCCTTCATTTAAAGTAGCTCAGAACACATGAGATGAAAGTAATAAAACACTTTCCACCACGGGAAAGTACCAAGCATTGGATTTTCACTTAATAACTATTCTTTAAATCAAAATCTATCAAGCCATTTCTTTTATCCCATCCACCAAATGGGATAATTCAGGAATTAGCTTTCATTACTGGACCAATCCAACAGTCACTTAGAAGGGGACCAAATTATGTCACTTAATAGAGGTGACTTGTTCATCACTGTAACAATTCCCTATTAGTTCCTCGGAGAGTTTCTAGCTGTATTAGTGGTTAAGCAGGCCCACGTTAACCCACGTGACCTAAGAGGGGTAAAATCTGGTCAAGCAACTATAATCAAACCAATCACAGCTCGTGGCTAGCAGCTGCCCGGACCAGGTTGCGCTTCCATTCTCCGGTCCACCTTGGAAACAGGTAACCCAGCAAACTGATCGTTCCTCTTAATACTAGCACCTCAGTGCCACAGTTCCCGTGAATTTTTACCTGTTTTTATTCTCCCGTCTCTGCTTATGACTCCTCCAGGCTCGACACTGATGACGTAGATGGGCAAGTCCCACTCTCTGTGCGATGCTCCCCCTGCAACGGTCATGCCGAGAGATTCGCTGGGGTCTTTTCGGATACTTACCACCTTCTCATGGCAGGTGGCTGCAGGATGGAGGAGCTGAAGGCCCAGAGAGAAAACATGCACATGCGGTCACAGGTGGGTTTACGTTACCCTCACAGAAAAACTACCAAAATGGCTTCAATTCTGCACATTGCATACATATGATGGCAGCCCTGGGCATCGCAGAGAACATGAAGAGAACCCGCACTTTGCTTCCTTTTCCCCCATGAGAGAGTTACATTATCTCAAATTCTCCAGGGTCACTCAGAGAAAGTTTACATTCTTTTTTTGAGAGATTTTTGCTATAGGGCACCTAGGTTCACTGGAGAGACAGAGAGAGATAGAGAAACAGAAAGTGAGAAATCACCCGCAGGGGGGATGGACACAACGCAATCCCTTCTCCTCCGCTCTCCTCTCAGAATTTTGAGTATGCGCGCACACGTGTTTGGCATAAATTTTAAGCCACTGGGTCCGGGACTCGAACCGTGGTCGACTATGTGGGAGTCCAGCGATGTGTAACCATTACACCATCTGATGGTCCTGAAAGTTTACATTTCAAAGAGGCCGTGAAAACAGAAAGAGGAACAGGTTGAGACCAATGGAGAAATCTTGAGCTACAAAGTGAGTGGGTCTGTGGTCTCGAAGAGGAGGAAAGGAGAACGGACCCTTCTAGTCATTGCGAAGGTGGTGACAGCCACCACTGATGAGGCACCTCCTATGTGCCCCATGTCCATCCCTCATACTGTATCAGACACCCCAAACTTCTCAAATAAGTCATCTATTCCTGGTAGTAAATAGTTCATTTTTCAAAAAAAAGTAAGCACATAGTTTTTTCTTTAATCATGATAGAGCACTTGTGCGTGCTAGTGGAGGTGAATGAGATTAAGAGAGAGAGAGACCCTCCACAGAGTCTGGTCACACCATCATCCCTTTCCTCCAGTCCTCCAGCCCTCTAGATCTTGGACACACGTGTGCCCTCAGTATGTTTCAGGAAGACTGGCCTGGGGATTTGAACTGCAGTTACCATGTTGGGTTGGGCTTATTTTTTTGGAGAGGTTTTAAACTTAGGGTGTGAGCGCTTGCTGGAGAGAGAGACAGAGACAGTGAGAACGAAAGTGAGAACTCACCCCCGGGGGTGGGGGAGGAAGGCCATGCTGCAATCCCTTCTCCTCCATTCTCCTCCTGGGCTCTTGGGCACGCATGCACATGCGCCCAACATGAGTTTCAAGCCACCAGGTCTGGGACTTGAACCGCTGTCAGCTATGTGGGAGTTGAGTGAGGTAACTGCTATATCATGTGCAGGCCCTGGGCTTCTGAACAGTGTGCTGCCACTGTGCCATGGAGCCAGTCCATGCAAGAAAAAGAACCATCCAGAGTCTCCTTCCACACGTCCTCAGTGCTCACCAAACAGACTTGTCGGCGCTGAGCACAGAGGGGCTCCCCACAATGACTGGAATACCACAAACGGGGCGTGTCCTGTGTCTCCCACAGCCACTGCTTTCCCACCATGGTAGCAATGGGAAAACTCGAGTGCCCACGAGCCCTTCACTTGGATTGCCTCACTTTGATTGGGGAGGAGAGTTCAGTATGAAAGAGATGGCTTTTTTTTTTTTTTTCCTTTTGCCATACTGTGCGTGCACTCATAGGAGAGAGACAGAGACAGGGAAAGTGAGAAATCATCCTCCAGGGAGGATGGCCAGGCCATAATCCCTACTCCTCCATTCTCCTCTCAGGATTTTGAACACATATGCACATGCACCTGGTGTGTTTTTCAAGCTGCTGGGTTTAGGATTTGAACCACGGAGTTGCCCATGTGGGATCCACTTGACTTAACCGCCATGCTACCTGCTGGCCCAAGATGACCTTTTTTATCCGTCTTTTCTCCTCCTCCTTCCTCCCTACTTTGGAGACCTCAAATGTTTCTAATGGTTAAAACATAATTTCTGATGAAATAGCTCAACCTGATTAGCACATATTATGGGCATCTGAGGATTCATCACTCACGCCATAAAAATATTTACATTTAGGACAATTGCTTTGGGGCTGGCCCCTAGAGCAATAGGTAAGCACTGGGCACCGGGAGCCGGATAGCATGTAGCCGACCAGTGTTCAAGTCCTGGCCCCGGTGCCCTGAAAACCGTGTGCGTACATGCATGTGTGTGTGCCCCATATCCTAATGGGATGGAGGGCTGGAGGGACTGTGGAGGGACCACACCCCAGCTGGGGTGCTCTCTCTTCTCCACCCCTTTCTCTTTCTCTGGCAAACACACATGCCCTCTGGCAACTAGAGGGGGGGAAAAAAGAATATTTGCTTTGGGTTTCTAAAATCAATCAATTTAGACACACAAAAAGCATAAAGAATAATGTACCTCGCAACCCAACATCAGAAATCCACAGTCTGCACACGGACCCCCCTCCGGGCCTTCATTCTCTGCCCTTTCCCCCAGAGGTGACCACACTCCTAACTCTGGTGCCTTGCCTTCCTTTCTTTTAACCTTTTAATTGGCCCAAAGCCTTTCTGCCCTACAAATCCTGGTTTGCCTTCTTTGATACTTCTCAACTCATTTAAGTTCCTATATATATTTTTTTTTTTTTGAGAGTTTTTTGCTATAGGGCACATGTGCTTGCCAGAAAGACAGAGAGAGACAGAGAGACAGAAAGCGATAAATCACCTCCCGGGGGGATGGCCATGCCGCAATCCCTTGTCCTCCATTCTCCTCTCAGGATCTTGGGCACGCATGCACACGCACCCGGTGTGAGTTTAGGCCACCGGGTCTGGGACTTGAAACGCAGTTGACTACATGGGAGTCCAGTGACATAGCCACAGCCAGCTAACTGCTGGTCCCTAAGTCCTATTTTCAAAACACCATGTTGGTTTCGAAGTTCATCCAAACTTTCGTAGGAATATAAAAAACCAAACTATTGAAAAGCCTTGTATGTCTTAGTTTTCTTTTAAATATGCCAGTCTTAAAGAAATTCATGAAAAATCTGAGTTATCTAAACATTTTTGAACCAAAATAAATGATATCTTATTCCATTTTTCTACAATTTTTTTTCCTATGCCAGAGGGTGCATACACATGTTGGAAGGGAGGAAGAGGGCCGGCCGGGTGGGATCCCACTTAGCCTCTGTGCTACAGGACTGTGCTTGATGTGCAATTTCTTTTTTTGGTGTGTGTGTGTGTTGTGTGAGGGAATTTCAGAAGGCAGAGAGAACGTACATTAAAATGAAAATAATTACACTTTGCCAGCTTGTAAGTATGACAGGGGCCACAGCAAAAACGTGGTCAGATACTTCTGGCTGTTCCCATGATTCGTGACGGGGGAGTGAAACAACTATAGGCCCAAGTGCAGGTGTGGGCCGCATTCTTAGCGGTTTAAAGAATTAGAACAGAACATATTCCAGTGAATTCAATTAAAATGATAAACTAATTTTCTATGAGTAACTCATGTCAGTGGAATTCGAACATACTAGTGACGGGTACTAGAGAAGACATCAGGGGCCCTGACCATAGGTGTTAGCATGTGCTCGGTCTGTCTGTCGCTTGTTGTAAACAAACACGAGATGTATAATGGGGCGTGGCTGGCTGGAGCGTGGGGAGGGAGATGTCACTTTGTAAGCTCTGCAATTACCAGAGTAGAAAACAGAGATGTCCCCAAATCAAAATGCTAAGTATTGTTTCTATAGATATTGCTCAGAATCTCAACTTGTACGAAATTCCATATCAAAGTATGGCCTCCGTGCAAGGAAAAAGGCATTCCCTACTCTTTACTGCAAGAAAAATAATGGCTACTTATAAGGCTTTTTTTCTTTTTTAACAAGTGTAATAACCAGATCCCACGAAAAATGGTGAAGTTCACTGCCACCACAGCAGGACGCTAGACCCAGGCTGCGGGACTCTGGATTTGAACTGAGGGTTGTGTTGCTTAGACAGCCTCTGAATGAAGACGAAGGGCCTGCCTCTCATGGAAGCCACAGAGCAGTTCAAACTGGCCTGAGCCGGCTCTTGAAGAGAAGCGGAACATCAGTGGCCTGAAGCGTGGGCCCACAGATGTTTTCTTCTTGCACAGAATTGCGGGGTTTGAATGCCGTAAGACAGCACATGTGTTTTTTTGGTTTGCCCCAATCCCCACCACTCCCTAATGTTATATGAGCTTCAAGTGTTTAAATTATCTTCCTTGGCCCTTATGTGAACATAAATATATTAAAAACAGCCGGGGAATCATTATTTTTATTTCCAGACAGACTGGGAAGTTAAAAAACCAGAAACCACTTGTTTCATTTCTAAGCGAATGGAAAACAGTCCTTCAGTGAAACAGCTTATGGTAAAAACATGACATCTGCTTGGCTTAGACTAGAAATTAGGTCTCCACATGAGGTCTGCAAGACCAGCTTTCAAACTCTCTGGTCCCTTCCCCTCTCCTGCTTCGATAGGAGACACCTGTCATCCCACCAAGTGTTAAAGATGGGACTTTGGCCTTTAGGTTTACAGTCAGACAGTGTTTCTCTAAGTGATGAGGTCCAGAGATGACATGCAGAGATGGTTAAAGTATGGGCCTTCCCAAGAAATAGCTCCCTGCAGGAGCAGTGGATCTGCACCGGAGGGCCTCACCTTGGGAGTGCTGCTCCTCTGGCCTGGCCCTGGAGAGCGGCCGTGGTCACCGTCTTCCTGGAAGATGTCAGGGCCCTGCAGTTGAACCTGGCGGGACACGACGAGGTGAACGCGCCTCTCGCTGGCCTGGGTGAGAAGACACAGGTGTAAGCCACTCTTGGGGTTTCTGTTCCCAACGCCCGGCACCAGGGGCTCCCCCAGGTGTGACTTGGGTTGTACTTTCTTAAAACGGAAAAACACGAGCCTAGTATTACATGTCAGTGGCCATCCTGAAATTTGGTAAGGTATGAGAGTTATTTCTTTGATCTTTAACCCAGGGAGTAAGGGTCACTTCAAGGGAAAACCTGGGGGTCTGGCTTAGTCAAATCTTTGGAAAGACATAATCAATACTGCTGTTTTGTCTTGAGTGGATGGCTCCACTGCGGACGTGCAACGTCTGAGAGTCTTTCTGGACAGATAAGGTGCGCAGCGTGAAGCAGTAGCCCAGGTCAGAGTTCTTGGGTCACAGGTGGACAGTTGGCAAGAAATGGAGTCCGGGCCGGCACCCTTACCACTGCAGGAGCAAGTCTGATGGTCTGCAGTGGAAAGGACGGGCACGCTGGGAACACAGGGCTCCCTTCCTATGCTGGAACATAGCCTGGAGAAATTTCTTTACCTCGATCCTTTCTTTTTATGTGGCTATCAGTAATTCCGGCTCTGAGTCCTCTCGGCTGTGTATGCAGCCAGCCAGAGCATTCAGAAGAGCAAACGAATTACTTATGGGAAAACTCCATTACACACAGAAAGTTTATGAACTGGCTCCTGCCACAGATGGGGCTCACGAGTATCTGATACCGTGGGTCATTACTCTAGAACCGCCAACCACTGAGCTTTCAGTTTTGCAGGGCAGACGGACTTACACCCGTGAAACTTCGGCTAGGCGATGTCTTTGCAGGGCAGAAGGACTTACACCCGTGAAACTTCAGCCAGGCAATGTCCTGGGCTGAAGCAGCCAGCTGACCTCACCCATCGCTTTAGGAGAGTTAATAATGGATGAGGCGTGGCCAGATTTGACTTAGAAGGACCCCAAGAGGGGCCAGCAGGTGCCATGGTGGTCATGGTGCTGGATTCCCACATGGCCAACCGCACTTTGTTCGTCCCATCCCTTGACCTCTCGCCATCACAGCAGAGACGGGCACAGACCTGCCTGTCTTCGTCTTTCACAACTGTGGTTACTGGCCACGGAAAGTCAGGCCATGACTGAAGGCCCTGGCAACTCCAGTCACTGATCCACCAGCTCAGAAAACGCGGGTTGAGATGTTTGCTTCCCATCTGCGTTGATCGGAGTGTTTGTGTGCCTATGAAACTCCTATGCTGAAATCCTCACCCCCAACATGGTGGTATAGGAGGTGGGGCCCTTGGGATGTGATTAGTTCACACAGGTGGAATATTCATAAATTGACCTTCATAAAAGAGGCCGAAGGGAGCTAGTTTGGTAAGGTATAAGAGTTATTTCTTTGATCTTTAACCCAGGGAGTAAGGGTCACTTCAAGGGAAAAACTGGGGGTCTGGCTTAGCCAAGTCTTTGAGAAGACATAATCAATACTGCTGTTTTGTCTTGAGTGGATGGCTCCACTGCGGACGTGCAACGTCTGAGGGTCTTTCTGGACAGATAAGGTGTGCAGCGTGAAGCAGCAGCCCAGGTCAGAGTTCTTGGGTCACAGGTGGATGGTCAGGCAAGAAATGGAGTCTAGGTCCTTTCCTTCATCTTTAACCCAGGGAGCAAATGGAGTTTGGCAGAGGGCCTGGGACCCTTCCGCCATGCGAGGACATAGCAAGGAGGCGCATCTGTGAGAAGGCTGGGCCTCCCCAGGCACAGGGCGGCCAGCGTCTTTGTCTTAGACTTCCCAGCCTCCAGAACGGTGAGGAATAACTTTCTGTTGCTTGTAAGTCCCCCAGGCTAATGTATTTTGTTATAGCAATCCAAACAGACTAAGATGCTGCCTCTCCCCATCTTTCTTCCCAGAGCACAAAACACTCCCATTCTCAGCAATGAAGATCTCGTTTTTATTTATTTATTTTTTTTTATGGGGGGTTGGCTATAGGGCACATGTACTCACCAGAAAGACAGAGAAAGACAGAGAGACAGAAAGCAAGAAATCTCTCCCCCAGAGTGAATGTCCATGCTGCAATCCCTTCTCCTCATTCTTCTCTTGCGATCTTGGGCACGCACGCACATGTGCCCAGAATGAGTATAAGCCACCGGGTCTAGGACTTGAACCACAGTCGACTACATGTGAGTCCAGTGACATAGCCATTACGCCAACTGCTGGTCCCTGACCTTGTTTTTAAAACATTAAGCAACAAGAACCACACTGGTAAGACCAGATGCCCACTGACCAGCCCAATCATCTTGACTTAGCTTTTTTTTTCTTTTTTAGATATTTTGCTATAGGGCACGTGTATTTGCTGGAGAGACAGAGAGACACTGAAAGTGAGAAATCATCCCCCGGGTGTTGGCCACTCTGCAATCCCATCTCCTCCATTCTCCTCTTGGGATTTCAGGTACTCATGCACACACGCCCAGTGTGAATTTCAAGTTGTAGGGTCTGGGACTCAAACTATGGTTGGCCAGATGGAAGTCCAGCACCTTAACCATTACACTGCCTGCTGGGCCCTTGACTTTGCATTCTTATTTAAATAAACTTCTCAGGAATCTCTTAAAATGCAGGGGCCATCAGTTGGGTGGTTATACACTAGATGCATTTATTTATTTATTTATTTATTTATTTATTTATTTTTTTAGTTTTTGCTACCGGGCATGTATGCTTGCCAGAGAGAAATAGAAAGATGGAAAGTGAGAAATCACCCCCTAGGAGGATGGCCGCACCACAATCCCTTCTCTTCCATTTTCAGGATCTGGGGCATACGCATACACCTGGCATATTTCCCAAGCCAGGTCTGGGACTCGAACAGCATACTCAGTCGTGTGGGATCTAGCCGCCTTGGCCGCCTTAACTACCATACCATCTGGCTGGCCCCTAGATGTAGTTGGTGTGTATGCTGTAAACTCCACCGTGGACAGTAGGCTGGGTGAGTAACTTCATTTATATAACTTTAGAAATCAAGCAGGGCCCAGGGAGGAAGTTCAAGTCCATTGCCCACTTTCTACCACCCACAGCCCAGTTACCTCCTCTGGTCTAGTTGGTCATTGCCCCACACCCCTCTTTTGCTCCGTTGCCTTCTTGAACTCCCTAGTGTTTTTTTTTTTTTTTTTTTTTGTCACATATAAAGCTCAGTAAGGACAGAACAAAATTAATGAGCCCAGGACACAGTCATGAAGAAAGGGACATGAAGAACTGTGGGATTAGCCAACTAAATTCAGTTCTTGGAAGAGTATTTTGCAAGAACTGTGTCTCTTTCTTTGTACTGTAAGTCTCACTTATCCTAACAAGATTATCTTTGGGAGTTCTCTGAAACGAAGCTCACTAAAAGATAAACGAAGAACATCCAGGTCAGTACTTCAATGAATGAGCTCGAATACGCTCTCTTATCTTAGGGTAAACTCCAGTGTTTCGAAGGATGTGGGCAGTGCGTTTGTCTCTGCCTTGCAACATCGTGTCCCGTTCATCTCGGACAAGGACCAGCCACATGGTCTATGCACATCATGGGAACCGGGAACACTTCAGACTCACACAACAACTCACTTTGCCGGGCAAAATCTAAATTGCCCAGGATCAGTCTGCAAGAGCTATTTAATTCACGTCTTTTAGCACAAGTTTCTCCCTGGCTTTTCAAATGCTGGCTTTGTTACTAAGTCGCTGGCAGGAGGAATGCTCCAATAAGTAACTCTGCTATCAATTTACTTGGAAATAAATTCTCCGCATGGCTGGTCGGAGGCGCTTACCAGCCACCTTGTAAATTGCTCGCAGGGAGACTTTGGAGCACTTTCTTACACAGACTTGGAAGTTGTACAGTGGAAAACAGGCTGAAGTGTTTGTCCTGGCTCCCACACTCACGGGCAGCTGGATTCTGTGTAGAGAAACAGCCCCTCGTACCAGAGGACCCTTCTGTGCGCTGGTGTGAACGCGGTGTGTGTGCAGGAAGGGGGCGAGAGAAAGGCAGACTGCCCGAATGAGAGAATGGCAGAAACTCGACAACTTTATCCCCCCGCAGTACGGGCCAGGCAGACAGGCTGGGGACACGCGTCGTTTTCATGACACACAAAGGCAGAGTGTGCTGCAAGAAAGAGGAAGGGCAGTCTCTCTCGAGTCTCCTGGGATGCTGCAGTCTGGGCCGAGGGTGGCTGGGTCACTGTGGCCACCTCGGGGAGCGGACTTAGCTGACGGTGCCTTCTCTTGCTCCCTTCAACATCCTAGATTTGGATCCAGGCAGACCCTGGGCACACTAGTGACAACCGGCAGAGCTTACTGCTGTGCCAGCCCGTCCCCAGAGCCCAGGCATTAAGCTCTCATTCCTGCAGGTTCGGGGAAGGGTTTCTGCTGCCCATCACCCATTTCCGGTGGGTGTTAAGCCTATCGGCAGCTTCTCCACATTCTGTCCCACAGCTGCCGTGTCCTGCTCTGGGCCAGGAGCCTTGGGGACATGGTTCCTGCCCCAGTGGAACTTCTCTTACTTCAGGGACAGCCAGCAGGTGCCACAGAGACATGGAATACGCCAGAGGGCCTCCAGAGCTGCACCGGGTGCTTCCTCAGAAATAGGAAGGCTCGGGGCCAGCAGTTAGCGTAATGGCTATGTCGCTGGACTCCCACGAAGTCGACTGCAGTTCGAGTCCCGGACCCAGTGGCTTAAACTCACGCCGGGCGTGTGTACGTGCGTGCCCAAGATCCCGAGAGGAGAATGGAGGAGAAGGGATTGCGGCGTGACCATCCCCCCCGGGGGGTGATTTCTCGCTTTCTGTCTCTCTGTCTCTCTCTGTCTGTCTGGCGAGCGCACGCGCCCTATAGCAAAAACCTCTCAAAAAAAAAAAAAAAAAAAAAAAAAAAAAGGAAATAGGAAGGCTCTAATATTCAGAGACAATCAGAGAAGTGTTGGTTGCGGAAAGGCTTGTTTTCGTTTTATTTCATTTTGCCCAATGACTTTTTCTGTTATTTTGAGACTCTCTTTGGAGGTTTTGACTCAAGCTGCCAATCACATTTATATAATCAGAATAAGCAAAGGTCAAAAAGAAAGCCACAGTCCTGCAGCCTCATATGTATTGGCCCAGGTGTTCTTTTCCATGGGATGGTCGAGCGGAAACCTGCGGAAGGCGAGCAGACTCCAGATTCCTCCAAATCCACATTGCTTTGCCTCCAGTTCTCACTGTCCATAGACGGGGAACCACAGACATGCCTTTGTAGGAGGGTTGTATTTACCCAATTTTTTAAACTTTTTTTCTCTTCCAGTTTTTGCCAGAGGGCATATGTGCTTGCTGAAGACAGAGAGAGAGAGAGAGAGAGAGAGAGAGAGAGAGCGAGCATGCAGAACAGTCACGCCGCAATCCCCTCTCCTCCACGGCTCCCTCCTGTTGGGGTTCGGGGCTGCACATGCACACCCCAGCATGTCTTTCAAGCTGCCTGGTCGGGAACTCGGGCTGCATAGTTGGCCACGTGGATCCAGCTGCCTTAGCCACCAGGCCGTGGGCTGGCCATATTTATCTGGTTTTAAATAACAAAAGCGCAGGTCTTAGAGCTGGTGTCACACTGCACCTCCCCGGCAAGCTGCTTCTCTGCGTGCAGCCCGGAAGTCACTCTCTTCCTTCCCAAACCCACTCTGGCTGCTCAGAACTGCTCACACTGTCAGGATGCAGTACAGACCAGAAGGCTGCCTGCACAGGGAAGTGGGAATCAAAGATGCCACCACCCAAGGAGCAGAGAGCAGAGCTCTGCAGGGCTGACGCTGGTGCACAGGGTACCTTACTGTCTTGCCATGGCCAGGATCTGCGCTGCGGCTCAGAGGGCCAGCAGTTACCAGAGGGAGAGCAGGGGTTGATAGAGTACTTGTATGTCAAGGCATAAGCTTCTCACCTCACCGTAGGCCTCACCTGTCCATTTATCAAAGAGGACTGGCAGCAGACCAAGCGTGTCCCAGCATGGCTATTTTTTTTTTTTTTTTTTTGAGGTTTTTGCTATAGAGCGCGTGCACTCGCCAGAAAGACAGACAGAGACAGAGAGACAGAAAGTGAGAAATTGCCCCTCAGGGGGGATGGCCATACCACAATCCCTTCTCCTCCATTCTCCTCTCATGATCTTGGGCACGCATGCACACGTGCCCGGCATAAGTTTAAGCCACTGGGTCTGGGACTCAAACCACAGTCGACTACATGGGAGTCCAACAACATAGTCATTACGTCAACTGCTGGTCCCGTCGGCCACTGTTTTTGCAACATACGTATATGCGTAATACGATGTTCAGTGAGCTGTGCCTAACTCACAGTGCTGCTTATACTGACATTAGCCTTATGGAGTGAGAGCAGTCGCCATTTCTCCTTGCAAGGCTTTAGGGTATTTATTCAATACAAAAACCTGAAGTGGGGAGGCGCCAGGCTGACTGGTAGGAACAGGACTGGCTCCCTGTTGCATGATGCCCTGCTCCCTCTGCTGCACAGTCTGGGCCACAGGAGCCCCCAGCTGGTGTGGTAGGCCCTGGCTGGCAGAAGGGAGCTCGGACGGGTTCATGGTATAAGCAGCTTGTGGTGCTAGTCTCTACCTGGTGTTGCCTCCTCACATCAAGGCCTCTTTTTGGAGAGATTTTTTTTTTGCTATAGGGCATGTTTGCTTGCCAGGGAGACAGAGAGAGACAGATAGACAGAATGCGAGAAATCACCCCCCTAGGGAGGATGGCCAAGTCTCAATCCCTCCTCCTCCATTCTCCTCTAGGGATTTTGGGCACACACCTGCATACACCCAGCATGAGTTTTAAGCCACCAGGTCTGGGACTCAAACAGCAGTCAACTATGCGGGAGTCCAGAGACGTAACAGCTGTGCCATCTGCTGGTTCCATCAACAAAGGTTTTAATGATTATCTTTTTTATTTATTTATGTTTTTGCCATAGGACATATGCCAAAGAGAGAAAGTGAGAAATCATCCTACTCTCACCCTCCCTCCCTGGAGGATGGCCATGCCTTAATCCCCTCTCCTCCATTCTCCTCTCTGGCTTCTGGGCACATATGCACACACACACACACACACACACACACACACAGAGCATAAGTTTCAAGCCACCAGGTCCAGGACTTGAACTGTAGTGGGCCATGTGGGAGTCCAGTGCCTTAACCACCACACACCACCTGCTGGCCCCAATGATCATCTTTTAAAAAATAAGACCTGCCTGCATTCTCCATTGATTTCTTTTTTGAGGATTCCAGAGTGAGATTTTCAATGTACATAATGGGAATGGTCCTTTTTGCAATGTGAGGTTGCCCCGTCCAGTCTCCCTGCCAGCAGCTGTTAAGGACTGTCCTCGGTTCATCACTTCATGTTTTCAAAGTGCCAGGCAGCTGCGAAGTTCAGAGTCCACAAACCGGAAAGTCACAGCGATGCAGAAGATGTCACACATCATCTAATCCCAATTACTCTGTAGCCCAGGGTTCAATTCCCCTACTAAATCCTTGCTGTGCTGTCCCCCAGCTCACGCTTCAGTGCTCTGGTGACAGGGAGCTCACGGTGTCCCAAGGCGACACGGGCTGTTTTAAACAGTGCTAATTAGAAAGTGTCCTTAGGTTGAGCTCCATTTCCCATTGCCTTGCCTGTCCCTTATGCTCTGCAGGGCAACCCCAGATCACTTTCCATATGACGGCCTTATTTGAAGATAACTCTCAATGTCCTCCCTTCTCCTCTTTTCCCTTAAGGTCATCTACTCCTAATTTCTTCCATATTTAATATGTTCTAAAAGCTTGACGCAATCAGGGCTCACTCAAATGCAGCTGGCTGTGCGTGTGTGTGCATGTGCATGCTTATGTGTGTGCATGCATGTGTGTACATGCACGCTTTTGTGCATGTGCATGTGTGCATGCACATGTGTATATGCATGCTTGTGTGCACGCGTGTCCGTGTGTGTATGTACATGCTTTTGTGCATGTGCACATGTGTGTGTATGTTCATGCTTGTGTGTGTGCATGTGTGCATGCGGGTATGTACATGCACAATTTTGTCCGTCCGCATGTGTGCATGCACATGTGCATGCTTGTGTGCCCGTGTGTATATGTGCATGCTTGTGTGCATGTACATGTGCGCATGTGTGTGTATGCATGCTTGTGTGTGTGCACGTATGAATGTGTGTGTATGCGCATGTGCCTGTGTATGCACACACTTGTGCGTGTGTGCAGAACGGCCTAGAAGATGAGTTCAGATCTGACTGGCACAGAGCAGGGACGTTTTGCTATGGGACCCCATTAGAGGAGCCCCATGTTGCCACTTCGCACAGGCACAGGGAATCGTCTGCTCCGTGAAGCAGAGAACCCCACAGTATCTGTCTTCAGTGCTGGCTAATCGAATGATGATGCGGAGGTTCTCAGCATGGCAGGACACATGCGGCAGCTCAGCTCATGTCTGAGGGCATGTGAAGGCCATACAGACAACTGGAGGCACGAGAACCAAAGCCATCGATCATCCCTGTCGGCATGACAACAGACTACACCCCGAGGCATGGAAACAGTTTCTGCCTCTACCCTCCTCTTCCAGTGAGCAATGGGACTTCTGGGGAGGACGTTTTCTCCCGTAGAACAAAGAGTTGAGGAGTGTCAGAAACATCACTCTAGCATGAGTTAACAGTGATTAGAAGCTGACATTCCCTATAAAGTGTGCTCGGTAAGAGCAACCGTCTGTCTGTTCACCCCCGAACATCAGCACCTGGCATGGGGCCTGGCATGCGAGGAAAGAATCCATGAATATCTTCTGCTGGAGAGCTGGTGGTCCCTTCAGTGAGCCCAAAGTGAGCAGAGTGTGCCGAGGAAAGAGGAAAATAAGGCAGCTTTGAGAAAAGAAATGAATAGGCCCTTCAGATTTGAGCAGAGTATATAAGGAGAATTAGGGCAACCATTTTTTTTTTCTTACTAGACTATAGCCCTATGCTCATCCTTATATGCGCTCATTCCCAGAAGCACGTATCTTTCAGGCACAAAGAAATTAATAATCATGATGATAAAACAGATGGTGATTTACACAGGGTCATAGAGATGCCAGTGTCAAGGCCAAAATAAGAATGGAATGATTGAGTTCCTGAATCTGCTGGCTCAGCAGAATGACCCAATTCCTTTGCCTCAAACATCATTTCTTTTATGTTATCTAAAAGTTACTCTCATGATTAATTCTGTTCCATGGTTTTAAAAAAAATGCCCGTGGGGGGACATAGGGGCTGGCAGAAGGGGAGTGAAGTTTCAAGATTCCCCCAATATTTGCAGTGTTTAGCTGAGCCAAAGATGCTCTCATAAAATTCTTTTTAAATAATTATTTTATTTAACTTTATTTATTTTAATTTGACCAGAGAGGAACGAGAGAGAGAGAGAGAGAGAGAGAGAGAGAGAGAGAGAGCCATCAGGTCCAGGACTCGAACCATGGTTGGCCATGGGGGAAACTAGTGCCCTTAACCACCATACCACTTCCTGGCCCCTCACTCATAGAACTCTAAGTTGAAAATCTGTAAAGTTAACCAAGTCACACTTTATTAAGAATGCATGAAATTTGGAGCCATGTACAAAATCTTTTGGGGGCTAGTAGGTGGTGTGGAGGTTAAGGGAGGTTGGACCCTATATTGGCCAGATTTAAAAATTACACTGGGCGTGTGTGCATGCATGCTTGAAATCCTGAGAGGAGAATGGAGGAGAAGGGATTGTGGCATGGCTATCCCTCTGGGGGGTGATTTCTCACTTTCCATCTCTTTCTGTCTTTCTCTGGTGAGTGCACACGCCCCATAGCAAAAACTAACTAAAATAAAATAAAATAATTGAAAGTTTCAGAATTTAGCTCAAGGATATTTAAAAATATATACCTATATACAGTTTAGTCTGTGTGCATTACATTGACTATGATACCATGGTAAGTTAATTTGTTTAAGAAGGGATTGGGTTCCACATTAGCTATGCTAATCTGCTGGAAACTCACAGAGCTCTGTCAGATCTAATTTCTCTGACTGTTGATTCTTACTGGTTCCAGGGGACATGAATGCTTAAATTACCCCAAAAGTTCAGCTTTTTTCTCCAGGTATGCAGCAGAACTCATGAGCTGGAATCAAACATTTAGAAAAAATGTAGGAAAAGTAAGTAATCCATCATATCCTTTCTTCTTCTGTCTAAGGCCTATCACATTCTTTCTGGAAGTTTGAAGACACTGGTTGTCCATTGTTATTTGATCACATCACTTCTCATTTAAATATTAATTCATATGAATAACAAAAATCCCACCTATGTCTGTATTAATGAAAACTCCTCCTATGCCCACCTCTACGAATGGCTTGAAATGTCTCCAGATTCTGCCTCCCGTCTGAGAGTTGCCTAGGAAACTCACAGGTGCTCAAATTTGGACTTCAGAATTGCTTTCTCCGTTTGTTAATTGTATACCTCTACTCAAATAAGTATGAACTCATGGATCCAAAATTGCAGATAAACAGAAGCATCTTAAAATTGACATTCCGGTCAGAATAAATGATTCTCACTTTGATTCCCTGGTGGATGTATGCTGACCCTCCATGGTTCAGAATGTTGAGATCTCTTTTTATCCCTAACGTTTCAAATCTTTGGTCCACTTCTTTTTGCATTTTTAAAGAGGTTTTGTTTGTTTTTGCCTTAGGATGCATGCGCTGGGGGAAGTGGGGGAGACAGAGAAAGCAAAAGTGAGTAATCACTCCCCAGGGGGATGGCCACACAGCAATCCCTTCTCCTCCATTCTCCTCTTGGGATCTTGGACACACACGCACACTGTGATTTTCAGGCCACCAGGTAACTGCTGCACTATCTGCTGGCTTGGTCCATTATTTCTTTGTTCTATTTTAGGTTTGACATTAGACAACTCTAAAACGCTGTCTCTTCCCTCCCCCCCCCCCTTTTTTATAATTTAATTTTGCTAGAGGGTACATGTGCTCACCAGAGAGTGAGAAAGCACCTCCTATGGGGAATGGTCATGCTGCAATCCGTTCTCCTCCATCTCGCCCTCCTTGCAGGACTCTGGGCACACATGCACAGGCACCTGGCATGTGCCACAAGCCACTGGGTTCGGGCCTCCAACTCAGAGAGGCTGGCATATGGCATCCAGCTGCCTTAACCACTAGGTCACGAGCCAGCCTAAAAAGCTCTTTCAAAGTTATTCTAGTCACGGTGCTCAGAAAGACCTTGAGAGACTAACAATGAAGAAGAATGAGGTTGTTCTAAGTTGCTGAATAAGCCAATTGCCTGCACTGGAGGCTTCCGTCTCCTGAGGGTTTTCCTTCTCAGAAGCATCTGCCTCTCGATCTAACACAAGAGTCTGGCAAACCCAGCCTACTGCTGAGTAAGCTGAGGTTAGGCCCCACCATGTGTAAAGTCAGTCAAATTTATAACAGTTGTGGCCTCTCTAATAACATTTCCCTGAAATAACGTAGAAAAAAGCAGAATGTGCGGTAGTGTGGGAGCAAACACGACCGAAAGGACAGGTTGTCTGGGAATTTCTCTGTAAGGCAAACGTGATTCATGGAGTAGGGGCACCAGGACAGCACAGCCCAAGGGTGGTTGGAAGCCTGAGTCTCAACCTTTGAAGGGCACTCAATTTAATGCCCCCAGCCTGGGGTGCATTACAAGTATCACATAAATAAAACCCGATCTTCAGAATGAGCAAGAAATTGCTCAGCTGGGTTTTTCCAGTGTTCTGTTTTTCTTTCCTAACTTTGTCTTCATTTACTAATTTTTTTATGCTTTTTTCCTGCTTATAAAGCACATTGACTTTGTTTAGTAAGTAAAAGAATCTTTTAGGAAACCCCACTGTTAGGCAAGATTTTATTTCAAAAATTAACTTTCTCAGGGGAAAAAGAACTTTTTGGCTCTTCTGTCATTAATCTACAAAAGCAGAATGCCATACGTAATCAAGATTTTTCCAAATGACATGAGTAAGAGAGTTTTTCTCTCGCCTGTTGCGAAGTACAGTTGGCAAAGATTATCTGGAGAATGTGAGTTCCAATAATTGGACTGCCGAGGGAGTTACATTTGTAGCTTAACGTGAAGAAATACAGATAATCACCTCCAGCTTTCGTTTTTAAAGAAAGAGAGAAAAATCATGCTAAACATGCAGTTTCTTTACGAAGAAAAGGAGGAGATAGACTCTCCCTCTCCCCTGCATTGATGTTTCCACAAACATGGTCTGTTTTCTGTTCTCACCCTTTGGCATACATACGCTAGAACCACCTGCTTAACACTGACGTGGTTGTATTTGAGATCAGAAGTAGGAATACTTTCTAGGCTCTGTGAGGCCGGAACCATGTCAGCTTTGTTCAGCTACCACTCAGCATGTAGAAGCTGCACAGTTAATAATTTACTGAAGAGAAGCCGGCAGATGGCAAAGTGGTTAAGGTATTGGACTCTCACATGGCTGATCACAGTTCGAGTCCGGGACCTGGCTGTTTGCTTTCTCACTTTCCCTTTCTCTCTCTCTTTGGTAAAATTAAAAGTCAATCAATAAATAACATTATATAAATAACTGTTTAAAAAATAATATACTGGGGCTAGCAGTTAGCATAATGGCTATGTTGCTGGACTCCCATGTAGTCGACCGCAGTTTGCGCCCCAGACCTGGTGGCTTAAACTCATGCCGGGCGAGTGTGCGTGCGTGCCCAAGATCCCGAGAGGAGAATGGAGGAGAAGGGATTGTGGTGTGGCCATCCCCCTGGGGGGTGATTTCTCACTTTCTTTCTCTCTGTCTGTCTCTGTCTGTCTGATAAGCGCATGTGCCCTATAGCAAAAACCTCTCCAAATAAATAAATAAAAATATACTGAACAAATTCAAGGAGACAAAAAATAGAAGGGACAAGGAGCATGTAAAAAATGTAGGTTTGGTGCTTCTTTGGTAAATGGCTTGACAACGAAGATGAAGTTAATATGGAAAATATATTTTTTACATATTTACAACCTTATGATGTGACTTTATTTACACATTTAAAAAATATCCACCCAGTGCTCATTATCACCAGGCATTGGTCTCAGTGCTTGGGATGCAGACCGTCCTATAGCATGTTAGCATGGCAGGTTATAATAAAATAATTGACAGGAAATGAAAAACAGATTCGAAGCTATATAGTGTGTGTGTGTGTGTGTGTGTGTGTGTGTGTGATCACTACTCTAAGCAGGACTGTCAAAGAAGACCTTTCCGGGGGAGACATCTGAGGAGAGACCTGAAAGAGTGTGAGAGTGAGTCATGTCGATATTTGGAAGATTCTTCCAGGAAAAGGACCACAAGAATGTTGGCCCTGAGGTGAGAATGTTCTGGAAATGTTTGAGGAGTAGAGAGAAGGCATGTTTAAACAGCATGTTGAACAGGAGAAGAACACTAGTTGAGTATCCTAATCTGAAAGCTCCAAATCTGAGACACTCCAAAATCTGAAATGTTTTCAGAGCCAAATGACTGTGAGTGGAAAATTCCAGGCTTGACTTCATGGAAGGGCTTGCAGTCAAAACACTGCAGTACAGAAATACTGTATAAAGTTACTTTCAGGCTATGAGTAGAAGACGTATACGAAACATAAATGAATTCTGTGTTTAGACTTGGGTCTCGTCCCCAAGAAATCTCATTACGTATATACAAATCCCCCAAATCCCCCCTCCCAAAGAAACTCTGAAATCCAGAACACTCTGGTCCCAAGCATTTCAGATAAGGGATGCTCAATCTGTATCAGAAATTCTTTCTTGTGTTTTAAAAAAATGAATTTGGATCATACCCAAATTGATATATAAATTCAATGCAATTCCTATCAAATTACCAGTCATATGCTTCATAGAAACAGAGAAAAAAAACGATCTGGCATCATAAAAGACACTATATGCCAAGGCAATACTGTGCAAAAAGAACAAAGATAGAGGTATCTCATTACCTAACCTCTAAATAGACTACAAAAATATAATAATCAAAATGGCATGGTACTGGCACAGAAACACACACACAGACCAATGGAACAGAACAGAGAATCCAGAAATGAATCGAAAAACATACAGCCAACTGATTTTTGACAAAGAACAGAAGACGACCCAGTAGAGAAATATAGTAAAGAAACTCAACAAATAGTGCTGGGAAAATTGGATAGCTACCTGCAGAAGATTGAAGCTAGACTCCTTCTCTCACTATTAACAAAAACAACTCAGAATGGATTAAAAAACGTAAATGTAAAGCCCAAGCTATAAAACTATTGTGGAAAACACTTGAAGATATTGGAGTAGGCAACAATTTCTTACATAACCAGATATTAACTCCTACTCTAACAGGTATTGACCCCTATCTGGTATTAACCCCAACCTGGTACCAACCCTACCCTTACAGGCTATTAAAGAAATGTTCTTTTGTGTTGTCTCCTTAGGGTGACCCTCACTGCCTTGTTCAGCTACAGAACTTCTGCTCATTCCTCAAAGCTCCAGCTCAAGATCTTTCTTCTCCATGAAGAATTCATAGGCCCTTGGGGCCAGCAGGTGGCATGGTGGTTCAGGCGCTGAACTCCCACATGGCTGACCACGGTTGGAGTCCCAGACCTGGCACCTTGCTTTCTAACTCTCTCTGGTGAACGCACGTGCCTACAACAAATTTTAAAAAATAATAATAAGTACACTTAAATAAGTCGTTCTTCACATTTTTTTTAGAAGAATTCATAGGCCCATCCAAGCCCAAATCTCTCCTAGAGCCATGTTCATGTCTCCACTGCAGTGCCACTGTACCACGGGGCCGTTGTTTAGAAAAGGCCCATCTGTCTGGTCAGACTGTGGGCTCCTTTGGGAGAACAACGTAAGAGGTAAGTGCACCTCACCCAGGGCCAGCTAAGCGTGGAAACTCAATACATGTCTGGTACATGCAGAGTGAGTGGGTTAGAACACAAAGCCCCGAGCAAAGCTTGTCCCTCTAAGATAAAGCCAGCAGCTCATGGTACACACGTCATTGAGACACGCAGATGTAGGAACTCCAACAGCCATACTGAGTAAAGTCGATCTCAGAAGTTCACAAACTGTATGACTCTCTTTATGTAGCATTCCAAATATTCAAAGGTAAAGAAATGGAGAACAAACTAGTGATTACCAAGGGCTCAGGAGGTGGTAGGGTGGGAGGGAAGTGGGAATGAGTATAAAAGGGCAATTTTTATAAGGATCTTTGTGGTGCTAGAAATATTCTGTATGGGGCCAGCAGGTGGCATAGTGGTTAAGGTGCTGGACTCCCATGTGGCTGACCACAGTTCAAATCCCAGACCCAGCAGCTTGAGACTCACGTTGGTTGCATGTGTGTGCATACCCAAAATCCTGAGAGGAGACTGGAGGAGAAGGGATTGTGGCATGGCCAGCTCCCCCAAGGGGTGATTTCTCGCTTTCTGTCTCTCTGGCAAGCACATGTGCCCTATAGAAAAAGTCTCTCTCTCTCTCTCAAAAAAAAAAAAAAAAAAAAAAAAAAAAAAAAAAAAAGAAAGAAATATTCTGTATCTTGACTGTGTCAAAGTCAGTAACCTGGTGGTGACAATGTATTATGATTTTGCAAGGTAGGAACACTGGGGAAGACAGATCTCTCTGTTTCATTTCTTATAATAGTATGTTAATCTACAATTATCTCAAAATAAAAAGTTTCATTAAAAAAGGAAAATTTGTTGGCTGGCTCTGTGGCTTGGTGGTTAAGGGAGTTGGATCCCATATGGCCAACTATGGTTCAAATCTCAGCCCGGGCAGCTTAAAAAACACATTGGGGGCATGTGTGTGAGTGCCTCCGATCCCAACAGGATGGAGAAATGGAAGAGAAGGGACTACAGCATAGCTGTGCCCATTTGGGGGTGCTCTCCCACTCACCCCCCATCTCTCTTTGGTGAGCACACAGGTACTCTGGCAACTTAAAAAAGGAAAAGAAAAGAAAAAAGAAAATTTCACGGTGACCTACCAAAGTCAACAAGATACGTGGTGGGGTTTGATGACAACCCACTGGCCAGAAAAGTATTGGGTCATTGGCAAAGTCGTGATGCATTTTTGCATCAAATACAGAAAAATACGTCATGACTTTTCCAATGTCCTGATATAATAGATTAGTTTAAACCACTGTCAGGCTGTTGTAAACCCCATTTGCCAAAGTAACCTACAATTTGTGTGCCTCTCTTATTAGGAGACAGCTTCTCAGGCTCCTACTTGAGTTTCCGTGGGCTTTCCGAGCCACCTGGCCTTAGCCATGGGGACAGGGCTTAGCTTCAGACAACGGGCACATGACACAGCTTGTCATGGCGCCGGAAGTTTCCTTGAACAGACCATGTGCATGAGAGTGAGCGAGAGCGAAAGGAGCACCTCCCTCAGGGGCTGGTCCTGCTCCACCTCTCCACCCCTCCAGCTCCTCAGAACACGGACACCCGCGTGTGCATGCGTGTTTCAGGTGGGCCAGGCTGGTGGTGCAAGTCAACACAACCAGATGTCTTAGACACAACCAGCATGTGTCTGAGCGACCCTGGGTCTGTGTCTAACACACTGGGTCCAAGCCGGACACACCCCGGGGCACTCGTAACCGTGTGAGTTCATGGCCATGCAGGACAGGTGACTGGCAGTGGCGTCTAGGCTGGTCCATGGCCTGAGGCACATCATTTGCTTGAGTGATGTTCTCACCTGAGCAGGAGCTTTGCCGTGCTGGCCCTCCATCTTGCCTCCTTCAAAGGGAGGCATGGTATGTCACCTGAGGGGTGACAGGACGGGCGGCTCAGGGGACCGAGCGTCCCTGCTCGTGTGGGCTCCGGAATGGCCCGTGACCCACCTGGATCAGATGAGCCGCACTCTCGGGACTGCCGTACCGAAGGTCGTGCCCGTTGATGGCCAGCACTCGGTCGTTCTCCTCCAGCTGGCCCTGCCGGTCCGCCACGCCGCCGTCCAGCACGTTGAAAATGAACACCCCGGGCTCGTCCACCCTGCGCACCAGCTTTATCCCGAGCTGCTCTTCGGGGCTGCTTTTGTTGAGGATGACGTGGAAACTGTCGTCGCGGGGCCCGTCGGTGTCCAGAGCCTGCCCGCTCCGGCCGCCCACCTTCCGCTCGCGCAGCACGGTCAGCCGCAGCGCCCGGCAGGGCTGCCGCAGCAGGCGCAGCGCGTAGTTGTGCGGGACGTTGCTGATGTCCATCCCGTTGACCTGCGGAGGGGCGCCATCGGGCGTCAGCTCCACCTGCCAGGACCCTGCCAGGGAGGCCCTGCCCAGGGTAACCGGAAGCTCTCCCCTCAGCTGGCCCTGTGTCCCTTCTGCTCTGAGTGTTACCCGTTCCACCTCGTCAGGCTCCACGAGCAGGTGCCATTTCCCCCACCTGTTCTTACTCAGACCCACAGATGACTTTACAGAAAATCCTGACCTCTGTTTCTGCTGTCTGCCAAACTTATTTTTAACAGGAGAGAGGAGAAAGACAAGAGAGGGTAAAAGAGAAAAGAAAACTTCTTGGTCATCCTATTCATCTCCACTGGTTACAACAACCGTTATTTAAACCAATCTGGAGCGACATTTTCTTCTTCTCCTTATGAAAAGTTTATGTATTGCTTCCTGAGCAAGAGAGACAGAGAGACGGAGAGACAGCACCTTCAGCAAGGGCCTCATCGTCCATGCCAGCCCTCAGCCAGCCCCAGACCATGGGCACTCATGTGGCTGGTGTGCACACCCAGGTCTCTAGACACGAACCCAGCACCTTCCAATGTGGGACAGACCTGTTGCACCACCCTCTGGGCCCTGATATTTTCTTTCCAAAAAAAAAATCTCCAGCTGAATTATTCCTCCTGGGTCACTCACATTGGAACTTTCTGTCCCTTCTGCTGTGTACATGTGTGTGCGTGTGTGTGAGAAAGAGACCCAGAGAGAGGGAGAACACACAAGGACATACGAGTGTGTGCGTGTATGTAGAAGCATGTGGACTCGAAATGGTCACCTACAAGGTCTTTTGCTCATGTTCTCGACAAAAGGGAACAAAGAATACCCGTGCAGTTGGGAATAAACTGATGTGGGGGAAGCGTCGAGGCTCCTGTCTTGAAAGACCGGGTCATTCTATAATGCTGCTTCAATATCCCGAAGCTGGCCGCCCTTTGGCTTGCTAATGAGCTGCAGGGCTGTGCTGCAGCGGGCTTTCTGGCTTTCATTACTCTGGCTCTGGAGGCCCAGCCTGGAGGCTGCAGCCCGACGCCGTCCCCGCTCTAAGAAAGCAATTGCACAACAGCGCAGCACTCTGGCCCCACGGAGGACAAACCACCTTCTTGAATTTCTGTAGTTTGGTAAGATTTATTGTACTAGCAGCCGATTGCTAGAGAAGCCATGGAAGGAGCTATAAAATGGCCTTCCTCGAGTATGCTGTCACCCACCTCTGGGGAGGGGGGGGATAGAAGGCCCCTGTGCAAGGACAAGGCTTACCCCGTTGTGCAAGCAAAGGTGAGCACAGGGGCCAGGGTGGGAGGCCCCAGTTTCCCATCACACGCAGGCCAGGAGAAGGTCAGGGTTGCCAGATAGAGCCGGGGCAGCCCCTCTGCCTGCCAGAGTCAGTTGAAGGCCACGTATGCAGCTCCCACCTAGACCCAGGGCGAGGCCGTGCAGTGTCACAGACTGCACCGCTGACTGTCCCCTGAGCTCAGCGGGCCTGGCCTCGCACTCCACCTTGGAGGCCAGTGGGATTCCAGGGCTTCTGCGATGATTGCTCTCAATGGCTTCTCCTCTTATTCCAATTAGTTTGCCAAAGAAACAGCTCATAATGTGACAGCCTAGAAGGGGTGGGATGAACTGTTATCTGAGTATGGGAGAGGAAATTTATGAGCAGGGAGGGATTTCTCATCACTTTTGGCACACGTCTGACTTCGGACTGATAAACAACTCTTCCTTTATCCCCTCTCTTTCTCTGAAAATTCCTCCTGTAAGTCCTCCTCAAGCAAGCCTCGGGGGACAGTAATGTCCAAGACATTCTACTTCACAACTGTCTCCCTTGGGATAGCTCTGGGTTGGTGGAAATAGCTTAGAAATTACTTACATTTTCCTGGAGAGTCCCTAAGCTATAGGAAATTATATAGAAGGCTGTGTGGATGTGATTAGATAAAACACAAGATGTTCCGTTACTCTGCTCTCCAAATAATGGAACGAAATATATGTTCCAGTTTTCTATTATATATTAAGAGGGAGACATTAAAGGAGAAACAGGAGAAGGAGGAAAAGAACGAGCTGGAGAAAGGAAAGGAAGAAGGTGAACCAAGGTGGGAGACAGAAGGGCAAGAAGATGAGACGAAATGATCCACAGAGAGAAATGTTATAGACAGAGAAAAAGGGGGAGAGTGAAAGCAAAAGAGACAAAAGTCGATCTCAACTAAACTGCAAATCTCCTATGAAGAATCCTGTCACTGTAACTATGAGAAATGACTGCCTTCGTTTTACTATTCCCCCCACTCACTTATCCACTCATCCATCCATTCAGTTATTTGGTCTGAAGGTTTTTTTTTTTCTATCCAACCCCTTCACCCAGCCATGGTCTCCACCTTCAGAATGATGTCTCCTGGCAACAGCCGGCCATCTCTGGCAATCACCCCGTCCCGGTAAATGTGCTGGATAATGATATGGACCAGTGGGGTTTCACGGCCTCCCACGAGCCTAATGGAGAGGCTTTCACTGGGATCCACTCGATTGATCTTGATGCTGGTAATTTCACCATCTGGAATCAGGTGATACAATCTTGGAAAGACTGAAATGGACAAAGACAGTATTTATTTAAGACACCCACCCAGTGGACAGTTCCAACCACTCTTCATGCCAAACTTTGGTTTCAGCCAAACTAAACTCCTCATTGTTCCTCATACATGTTTTCCACTTTCTTGCCTCTGTGCCAGAATCGCTTTCTCTGGCTGGAATGTTTTTCATCCTGGGCCTAAACCCAATTTTTTCTTCAAGGCCTGCATGAAATGACCCCTCCCAATTACACTCTACCCTGGTCTTTCTTTCTCTAATTCTCTCTAAACATCCCATTTCCTATGAGGCTTTCTCCATTTCTCACAGCACGCAGCCTTCTTTTAATTGTTCTTTATGCCCATTTCTTGCACTCCCCATTGGACTCTCAAGTCCTGGGGCAAACTTCCCTGCTGCTTCATGGCTGCGTGCTCTGCTCTTTGCATGCAGGGCCTTGACCTGACGGTCACTGAAGTACTGATTAGTGTGTGGTCTTCATGGAAGGAACTGCAGTTTCACCACCTGCTGACTGAGGGACAAAAACATAAAAACATCAAGGCTGCTCTTCTGCCCTCTCTGGTCATTTCGTCCTTGAAGACCAGGCTTTTCAGGCTTGGGGAGTCATCAGCCCTCTCTATCAGACACTGCTATCCATAAGGAGAAGTTTTTAAAAGGCCTGATTCAAGACCCAGGAGAGGCCAAAGCTAGCTGGTGGCCTCAGGAGGTTCCTCCCTTATCTGTCTGAATCGCTGAATTCAGAGTTCAAGGGGGATTGAGAGTTCATCTAGGCTGGTGTCTCTTAACTTTCCTTTTCAACTTTGGAATCTGCTCCCTCACGAAATCTTCCACAGCTCGCTTCCCACCTTCCACCCCATGAGGCCCCACGGAGAAGGGGAGCTAGTCCATCATCCTGCAGTTTGAAGTGATCCTGAAACTTTTCTTGTACAAGGGAGGGCGTTGAAGCTCTGAGGAGGGAAGGGAAGTCATTTGCTGGAGGTCACGGGTGAGGTGGCCCTCAGAACCTGAGTAGATCCTGGGTCTTCTATGACTAGCACTCTCATCCCCTCCCCCAGGTGCTTCTGGAGCCAGGTGTCCACAGCAGGCAGAGTCCCCCGGCACTGCCCCACCAACCTGTTGGCCCCAGCACCGACCACACTGTTTGTCTACTTCGGTTTGAATAGATGTGTTCAGAGGGGACACCATGTGGTGGGACTAAGCTGCACCAGGTTCGGTGGGAAAAGTGGTCCCTCCCAGTTGCTTGAGGCTTAATTTTAGGTGTGGACAGCTGAGGACAGCCGAGATACTTCTGTCTCCTGTCACTGCTGACAGTTGCCTTTGCCCTGAGCAGCTCCTTTAATGATGTCATTGGGAAGATCAAATACTGCCGGCCTGGTTCTGCACAATCCACTCTATTTTACAAACCCATGACCTTGGTGCATTTTACATAATGAACTAATGAGTACTCCACTGTCTAGGAACAGTACGGAAGAATTACAGATATGGCTAAGTGTTGTAGAGCATGGCTAACTAAGCAGTTTAGTGGCCAGATGAAGCCCAAGACCTCGTAAATGTGGGTCTTTAACCTCCACTTGGCTTGAATTGTGAGTGAGTGGCTTTGTTGGATGGCAGTAGGTAGCTGTCCTAACCTGTCAGTTCCTGGTGCCAGCAGTACTTGGGTGAGCTCGATGACTATTTCGACTGCTCTCGTTGTGTTAAGTAGGCTGTACCATAAGCCTTTGTTGGAACACGTCTGGTAATGGGAATTTAAAAAAACATTTTAAGCCAAGAGGGACCAGTAGATGGCATAATGGTTATGTTGCTGGACTCCCCCGTAGTCGACTGCAGTTTGAGTCCTGGACTCAGAGGCTTCAAACTCATGGTGGGCAGGTGTATGTACATGCCTGAAATCCTGAGAGGACAATGGAGGAGAAGGGATTGTGGCGTGGCCATCCCCCCTGGGTGGTGATTTCTCACTTTCTGTCTCTCTGGCGGGTGCATGCACCCTATAGCAACAATTTCTCTAAAAGGAAAAAGAATATGTGTGTGTGTGTGTATTTCTTTTTTTTTTTTAGCAAAGAAAGATTTGGAAATCATTATTGAAGGTGATGATTCCTCCCTCCCTCCTGCCTTTTCCTTTCTATTCTCCTTCCCCAAAGATTTACAAAGACCATACTCCCAAACCTACAGCACTTGAGGATACTTGACTTCACAGTTTGCAAGGACACAATCCAGTCACACTTGTAAATGGTGTTGATTAGAGCCACATCAGGGAGATCCTGTGACCTCCGAAAGTTAAAGGAATTTTTTAAACTGCCGAACTTGTGTTGGCTTGGGAAGAAAAGAATCTGTTCATTATTGTGTCCTCACTCAAGGACTAAAGGGTATGACACCCTGATTTGCTGAGAGCTCACTGTACGCTGGGCAGTGAGCTAGGCAATGCAAATCTAGGCAATGCAGAAACGCATCTTGTTTTGTTTAGCCCTCACAACTTCCATGAAGTCGATTATTATTATCCTGCCTTTTCTTTCTTTCTTTTTTCTTTTTTTTTTTTTTTTTTTGACAATGAAATGCTAAAGCTCAGAGCAGGTAATTAACCTGGCCAAGGTCACTCCGGCAGCCAGTCTCTCTACTGATATTAAAAGGATGGACAGACTATGGCAGGAGGGTTCACCAAGCTAATGGCAGGTGGCTGCAGCCCCAAGGCTCTACCGCCATCTTTGAAAGCTCTGCTGCCTCGCAAATCCTATGTTGATGTTGATACCAGTGTAGCCGAGTCTCAGCACCTCATCCACTCCAGAGTCGGAGCTTCCGGGTATGGGTGAAGAGAGCCAGTCCCTCCCACTCCAAATCCTCCTGTCCACGCAACATCGCCACTGTCTTCATCTTCCTGAACACGACTCTAATCCCAAACAAGGCTTCACAACAGCTTCTGGCTGTGTTCACTGCCCCAAATTAAGGAGAGCCCCTACGTGGTATGTAGGACCCTCTCTAATCTGGCCATCACCTCATCTCCACTACTTTCCAGTGCATCGTTAACAGGTCAGCATCTATCCATCCATCCAGGCCACAGACCGCTTCTTAATGGGGGATCACATTATGCTATATGGCAATGCTGTCCTTCCTCCATGGCTGTCACTGTCATCTACTTATATCTTAACACTTCATAGTATTCTACTCTCTTTTAGTCTTGAATGGATCCTGTCATGCCAGACACGGGTTCTTATCATTCTTAGAGAAAACGAAACAGCACAGGCCAATGCCTTGCATACAGTCTTCCTTTGTAAATGTTTTTGCAAAAGATATGCAAATAAATCTTAAGTAGTAGGAAACTTTGCATATAGGAGAAATAAGGAGCCTTTAGTAAGAGGGAGAGAGAAGAAAGGAAGTTATACGCCTTTGATACCGTGTAGCTTTGAGAAGAGAAGAGGCATGAAGCTGGTGGTGGTCAGGGGGCCATCACCCCCAAAGTCACTCTGCAAGCCCAGCCGTGTCCATTCTTGCTGGGAGTTCACTTACCTTCAGGGACTGTGGTATTTTCGGAGTTTTCCCTGCCCTGGTCAGCTTGGTTTGCAACTGCACTTCCACTCTTGGTCCTTCGAAGAACACTCAAAGCCCGATTTATTTTTTTAAAAGATCTGCTTCTGATTGAGGATCGCTCAAAGGGCCGCGCTGAAGAAAAGGAGAGGAGAGGTCAGTAGCCATGCGTTCACTGACATCACCTTTTATGTACGTGCCTGGTAAGATACATCCAATAAAACATAACCGTTCCATCTCCAGGTGGTAGGATTTGAGAACTTGCTAATCTGCATTTTCTAAGTTTTCGACAATAAAATATATATGACTGGCTTAAATTTTTTTTTCTGGGCCGAACTGCATATAATAGCACTTTTCTTAAGCAGTATGGCAGGGAAAATATTGACACAGGAGGAGCGATGAATTATTAGGTCTAACTTCGACTCCTTTCACCAAGTCAGATTACACGGTTTTAATGATCTGAGGTACTTGTGGTTTCATTTCACTTTGGAGAATTGGATCTTAGGTGGCTGCCAAAACTACCAGAACGATTTCCCCTTAAAACAACATTTCTAGAACTTTCCATAGTGAGTATTCCACAGAGGGCAATCTCAAGGCAAGGAGCCCATTCCCGACAACTACCCACTTGACTCACTCCTTGGTCGATTGCTCCGGCTGGAGTCCGACGGGCTGTTTGCTGGTGGACCGTCCTCTGCTGTGGACACGTAGGCAGGGTTGTCTAGGCCGGGCTCGTCTGTCATTAAGGAGATGGTGGCGGCGGCTGTAACCTCTGGAGACAGTGCCGTCGCTGTGAGGCTCGCACAGCCGTCTGGGCAGCCATCTTGTGAGCGTCTCTTCTTGTCTTTGGTCAGGCCGTAGTGCGAGGCCCCTTTACAGCTGTGGCAAATCAATGGGGAGGTTAGAAAGGGCACTGGCTGGGCTGCCATTGTTCCGTCAGGCCTTTCCAAATATGCCTGAAGAGTGTGTAATAGGCTCGCTAGTAGACTCAGAGCTTGTGTGGGCCCCTAGCCGCCTCGCCTTTCCACATGTGGATACTCAATATACACTTGCCAACCAAAATTAAATTGATGAGAAAAGCAATTAAACATTTTAAAAAGAATTATTAATTTAATTTTATATTATCATTATTCTTCAATTTGACCAGAGAGAGAGAGAAAGAAATCAAGCTGCCGGGTCTGGGACTTGAACTGTGGTTGGCCATGTGGGTGTCCAGTACTTTAATTACCACACCACCTGCCGGTTCCCAAAAAAACAACTTTAAAAAGATAGATATTGCCTTCTCTTAAAGCCGTCCACACTGGCTCCTGGAATTCCGATTATGAAAATTGCGTACGTGACCAGGACTTGAGGCTGGTAACCTTCAACTATTTGGTCTTGGTAATTCCTTTTTGCCGGAGTTTGTTTTGACCATGAAAGTCCTGAGTCACTCTTTCACTCGTTTGGGGTTTTGCTCCCATAGCACTGAACATAAATATAAAGCTCCTGCTGGATTCCGTATTTAACGGTCCCTGGAAACAGAATCACTGACACCACAAAGCCACAGGACTGTCCTCAGCATTGTGTTCTCTGCAGGCGGCTCACAAGGGCAACCAGGGGCAGGGGTTCCCATGCCCTGAAAGTGCCATTCATTGTCCTGTCTTTTTGCTTTGGGAGAGTACAATAGTGTCTACTTTTTTTTTTTTTTTTTTTAGAGGTTTTTTGCTATAGGGCACATGCGCTTGCAAGACAGATAGAGACAGAGAGACAGAAAGTGAGAAATCACCCCCCCCCCAGGGGGGATGGCCACGCCGCAATCCCTTCTCCTCTATTCTCCTCTTGGGATCTTGGGCACGCACGCACACGTGCCTGGTGTGAGTTTAAGCCACCGGGTCCGGGACTCAAACTGCAGTTGGCTATATCAGAGTTCAGCGACATAGCCATTATGTCAACTGTTGGTCCCACGTTTATGTTTTTTGACCAACATACTTGTCTCTATTCGTTCACTGTGCCTGTTGCACAAAACAAAACGCCCCCAAACGTTGTAGGAAAACCTAGTATAGACACAACAAAGAGAAGTGGAAAGAGCGTGCTTGAGGCTCAAGCTACCGAAGTTTGAGCCAATTTAGGTCAGTATTTAGCCATGATTGCACTTCCACTGCACTGGGTAGGTCACGGCAGCTCACAGGCAGGGTTTCGGTCAGGAAATGGTGAGGGTTTAACCATCTCATTGCACCATGGGGAGTGGCAGCCGCAGGGAGGCACACCAGCTTCCACGGTCATGAAGGCAGAAACCGCATCACCAAACACCTTTAGGAAGTAGGTGTTTGCACGTGATGGGCATGGTAGGGATACGCTAACCATAAATTACTTTTATCAACTCACTATACACAGCCCTTTATATGGAACTATTTTGTTTTATTATTTATTTATTTTTAGTTTTTGCTACAAAGTGCATGTGTTCGCCAGAGAGAGACAGAGTCAGAGAGAGAGAGAGAAAGAGAGAGAATGAGAAATCCCCCCTCTCCACCGGGGATGGTCATGCTGCGTCCTTCTCCTCCATTTTTCTCCTCCATTCTTCTCTAGGGATTTTGGGCACACACACACATGTACCCTGCATGATTTTCAAGCTACCAGGTCCAGGACTCGAACTATGTATGGAATCGGCTATGTGGGATTTAGCTGCCTTAATCTCCATGCCACCTTCTGACTCCGAAACTATTTAAAACAATCACGGAGTGTTATATCAGGAAAACTAAATACAGATACACAGACATAAGAGTTCAGAAACAACCAAGAAAATGGCCAACTTAATGGTAGGGATAAGTCTGAAGTTGAAAGTTATCTTCCAGAATTTAAACAGAAAGATCGGACCCCAACAGAAGAGAGATTAGTTACATGAGACTGCACTGTTGAAATAGAATTTTATGATTTGTGACTAAAACATTACTGATTTTCTTCTATGCAACTTTTTCCAGATTTAAAGATTTATGTCTCCTTTTAAGGTGTCAGTAGGTTCATGTACCTACTATGTGAACAGAATCCTAACCTGTTTCCTGGCTTTAAGTCTTAAGCAAATACTCATAACATCTTTTTCTCTTTTTTTGAGAGGTTTTTGCTATAGGGCTCTTGCACTCGCCAGAAAGAGAGAGACAGAAAGACAGAAAGCGAGAAATCACCCCCCGGGGGGGGGGGGGAATGGCCACATTGCAATCCCTTCTCCTCCATTCTCCTCTTGGGATCTTGGGCATGCACCCACACGCACCCACACACACCCGGCGTGAATTTAAGCCATCAGGTTCGGGACTTGAATCACGGTCGACTACATGGGAGTCCAGCAACATAGCCATTACACCGACTGCTGGTTCCACTCATAACATTTTTTGACTTTGGTTTATTAAAGCTATAACTGCTGGGACCAGCAGTTAGCATAATGGCTATGTCGCTGGACTCCCACGTAGTCGACCGCAGTTCGGGTGGTGGCTTAAACTCACGCTGGGCGCGCGTGTGTGCGTGCCCAAGATCCCGAGAGGAGAATGGAGGAGAAGGGATTGCAGCGTGGCCATCCTCCCTGGGGGGTGATTTCTCGCTTTCTGTCTCTCTGTCCCTCTCTGTCTGTCTGGCGAGCGCACGCGCGCTGTAGCGAAAACCTCTCCAAGAAAAAAAGAAAAAAAAAAGCTATAACTGCTTTTCTTGAAATTAAAAAAATATATATATTAAAAAATAATAACAATAATGATACCTATTTAAGGACCACAGTAAGCCTCAGCTAGGTGCTACTTTATAGTGTATTCATTCTACTCACAGAGTTTCATGCCTAAAATCAGACATGCGTTCACAGATGTCTATATATCAGCTGAACTTTTGATTAAAAGTATTTAGATTAAGATATTTTGACAATCATCAACAATGTGGGGGGGAAAGGAATAGAATACAACTGTAGATACCAGAAACAATGTAGGAGGAGGGTGGGAAATGGCAGAGGGTGAGAAATAGGGAATATATATATATATATATATATATATATATATACACACACACACACACACACAGACATATACACATACAGATATATGAAACAAATGGAAAATTATTTGTTGACAATCATATGTATGATCAGTGTATTCTGGATGGGAAATGGTGTTTTGTATGCTGCGATGATGTTCAGTGAATAAATGCAAAATAAATTAAATAAATAAAATAAAAAATAATAGTACCAAAAAAATAATAGTACCTTATAAGCATAATAATACCTTATAACAAAGTTGTCATGAAGATTACATTAGTTAATAAAGGTAACAATGCCTGGCACATATTAGAAGTTCAATAAATATTATCTGTTCTCTAAAAAAAAAATCATCTGAGAACCTTTTTGGAGTTGTATAGTTTTAAAACTCATGTGTTGTAAAGGTGTTAAGTAATAACAATCTTTCCATGGTGTTTCAGGGTGGGGCCTTTAGGTATGATGAGGTCATTAGGACAAGGCCCCTTTAACTGAGTTCTGGTGGATTTATAAGGTGGGAAAAGAGACCAGAACAGGAAGAAATTTACGGATATCTGCTCTGTCCAAGATCCTGCCCCCCACCATTTTGTTATGTTTGGACCTTCCATATGGCTAGCATCATAAGTCCATTAAACCTCTGATATCTGAAATTCACTAGCCTTAGCTATTTCAGTAGCACCGCAATAATAACTAAGACAGGAGTGATGCTTCACGTTCTTAAAAGTAGACAGAAACAAAGGTCTGTCTACAGCTGATAAGCACACATGATTTCTACTGCCTATGGAACCACAGAACTGGAGAGATGGAAAGTCTTGATCAGAATCCTTGATCAGAAATTTACCTAGCTGGGAGATCTGGTGGAATTTTATTAACCTGGCTAAACCTCCAAATCTGAACATACTTCTTGGTGTGGAAGACCACATATTAGATCTTGCACATAAACAACTATTTGTCCATTTTGTTCCCTTGCCCTAACATGGCTGTCTGCTTCTATAAACTTACTCTTCCCATAAAAAAATAGCATGTGCTGGGGCCAGTAAGTGGCATGGTGGTTAAAGGTGCTGGACTCCCACATGGCTGACCACGGTTTCAAGTCTTGGACCTGGTGGCTTGCTTTCTCACTTCCTCTCTCTTTCTGTCTCTCTCTGATCAAACTGGAAAATAATGATAATAATAAATAAAGTTAAATAAAATAATTCTTTTAAAAAAACATAGCGTGTGCTAGCCATACAAAAAAACCACATCTGGGATGATATCTTATACCTACTACTGTCTTTACTAACTAGCCCGAAACCCTTTTGTTTAGCAATATAACTGCTTACATAAAAACATCACTCCCCTCAAAAATAATTAACCTGCTTGATTCAACTTCTGTAACTGCTTACATAAAAACCCCTGGTAACTGACCCCCTATAAAAGGACGACTCAAACTTTGGTTGGGGCTGCAGTTCTGACTCTCGGCCCCCGAGACTCAGGCTACAGTTGCTGGCCAACTAGTAAAGACTCTCTTTAACCTTAATCTGGCTTTGGTGGTCATTCATTCGATTGCACTCTACAACACTGGGTTGTTGTGAAGTTTGATTGACATTAAGTCTTGTCAAGCGTTTAGAACCTTGGCAGATACAGTAAGTTCTCACGAGATTAGAGCGAGTCCCATAATTCTCCCACTGTAAGACGTTCATTTGTTTGCACTTTACCATATCTGAGATCAGGGTGCAGGTGTGACTGACGGGGTCGTACAGTCACAAAGCAGATGACATTGTCTGAGTGTGGCAGACAGTCACAGGTGTCCATCTTGTCATTTCAGTGAGTTGCACATGTGCTTGATACTATATGATTGAGTTTTATTACCACCTTAATGTCTTTGAAAAGATTATATCATGATTCAACATTGAAATGCAAAGATACGGCCCATAGAAAAAGCCTCAAAAACAGAGCAGCCAAGCGTGTGGAAAGTTGATATTGATGAAGCAAATAGCTGTCAGAAGAAGGATCGGAGTTCTGTATTTTCACACAAAGAGGCAAGCAAATGCTTTACTTACTCAGAAAGAAAGATATCCCCAAGGATATGAAAAGTTGTATTATTTTTTTTCCCCCTGAAATCATGCAAAACAATAGCCTATTTCATGCCAAGCAATGTAATTACATTGGGCTGGAAAACAAGCCAAATTTGAATGGATTTCAAAGCTAAGAATCTCATGTATCCAATCCACACATAATAGGGACATTGGAAAAGGCGTTTTAGTATTTTTAACTAGTGACACATTTTAAAATTTTCTCTTCTTGGGGCCAGCAGGTAGCATGATGGTTAAGGTGCTAGACTCACACATGGTTGATCGCAGTTCAATTCCTGGATCTGGTAACTTGAAAATCACATTAGGCATGTGTGCATGTGTGCCAAAAATCCCAGGGGAAAAATGGAGTAAAAGGAATTGCAATGTGGCCATTCCACCTGGGGGATAATTTCTCGCTTTCCCTCTCAATGTATCTCTCTCTGTCTCTCTTCAGTGAGTGTATGTGCTTTATGAAAAAAAAAAAAAAAAGAATTAAAACCTTTTTCTTTTCTTGCTGGTACATGGAATATGATGTTTCTTATAATCAATGGCATCTTAGATTTGATGAAATTTGGCTTCAACATTAATAGTAAAGAACTCTTTTATACAAGTCCTTTTATACTTTATACCTCTATTTTTCTAGAAAAGGAAACAGGCCTCCAACTTACACTAGCCACGCTTGACCTTACGAGGAGAGTTCAAGATCCCTGCCTGGCTTGGTGAGCTTTCTCTGCACTGATCAGCTGCTTTGGCTTGGAATTGCTCTGCTTAAAAATAAAAGTGGTTGATATGGGAAACTCAAAAGTTGGAAGAAACACCGTGTGATGGAGAAAATAGAAGCCTGCATGCGTTTGAGCAGCTGCAAAGACAGAAATACACGAGTGGAACACGTCCATGCAGGCCAGCAGGACTGGGTTAGCAACACGTGGGAAGAAGTCCCTGGGCCATTGTTGGTCTGGAAACAGTCTCTTATTGAGGGGCAGCAGTGCCCTTGATTAAATACCCTGCCAGAGCAGGAAATTAATTTTCTGACTGAGCAAATAGCTGGCCAAAGGACAAGCTGTGGCTTTCTTGGGGACCAATGCATATCCCAGGGAAAGAAAGTGGCATTTGATTCTGCCCCTTCATCTGTAAAGAAGGCTAAGATATTTTTAACATATTAGACTACTAAGATTATGCCATTAAGAAGGCAATGCTGTTTCAAATTCTTGTAATTCTAAAAACACATTTTTAAGTTCAGGAAAGGAAAACCTCATACAATGGGTAAATGACCTTCCCTTGGCCCTGTATCGCAGTTCCCCTTACAACAGCTTGGAGGGTAGAGAATCTAGATTTACACATGCAGACTTGTACGCTTTGTGTAAAAAAGGTTCTGCTAAGTCAGGCTATGAAAGAGAGACATTGTATGTCTCCACTTAACATATACCGACTATCCGCACTCTATGGTAGAGACTGAGAGGTTGGGAGACATAAAAGCAGTGAAAGACTGGAGACAGTGTGGAAGGAGGGTGGGAGAGGGGAAAAGTGTAGGGAAGGAAATCGGGAAGAAAAATAGAGAGGTTTGACGTTCGTGGGACACAGAAACGGTTTGTTACCTGTTGATGATAACGTGTACAGTATTCTCGTTTGGACTGGTCTGAGGTGTATTTCATGTCGGGTAAATTCTCTTTACAAGCCAAATGATGTACAGTGATTGAATTTATTTTTTTTTAAAATAAGAATAATTTAAAAAAAAGGAAAAAAGAAGTTTCTCCAACTCCTTATTAACTACATCATTATCAATAGAATATTGATAATATTAGGTAGAAGGCTAATACTACAATAAATAACAACTTTTTCCAAAAAAGAAAGAAAAAAGGTTGTGCTAAAGCAGTTGAGCCTTGTGGAACATCAGCCTCTCCAGCCTCTGGGTTTAGCGTGAATCTGAAGCACAGAGTAGTGTATGAAGGCCGCGGCTTGTACTCACTAATTATCTCTCTAGTGGGGACTAATCTCGGGGCCTCCTGATTTACAGGCCTCAGAGAGGGAAGGAGGACGAGCTGATTAGCACTGCCGAGTGAAGAAACCCCTGAAAACCCTGGGCTGACAGGATTTATGCTCCCTTGTAGTCACCCTGAGCACTAAGTACTGCCAGGTGGTGAGGGGCAATGGCCGTGAACTTGAAGAATGAACACGAGAATCACACAGAACTATTTTTCAACTCAACCACGAACTTCGGATGTATCATCCACTCAAAGCCATAACATGGAAAATCGTTTTTTTTGGTACTAACGACGCTGAAATCCTGAGCTTCTTGATCAAAGAGTAGAAGGCAAATCAATCTTTATCTTTTCTCTCTCTCTCTCTCTTTTTAAAGGTTATTGCCATAGGGTGCATGTGCTTGCCAGAGAGGAGAGAGACAGAGAGAGGGAAAGTAAGAAATCACCCGCCACGGGGAACGGGCACTCCGCACTCCCAACCCTTCCATTTCCCCCCCGGAATTTTGGGCAAGCACACACGCCCAGAGCGATTTTCAGCTGCCAGGTCCAGGATTCGAATGTTGTTGGCCATATGGGAATTCAGTGCCTTAACCTTCATACCACCGGTTGGCCCAGCGAATCAATCTTAAAATAGGAACAATGACACTGAGCATGCCAGAATTACTGTCTATTTTAGGGGGGCATAAGGAAAGAAAATGAACACCCTTTCTGCAAAATCCCTACGCCTGTGAGTTCATTGCTAATGAGAATTAGAGACCGGACGTGGGATAGGCAGAGTTCACAGAGGTTCTGCTGGGGCGTCCTTTACCAGGTCCCCCAAGCAGCAGCACCAGCTGGTGGGCAGGGGCAGACTCCCTTCTGACAGGGAAGTCACCTACTGACCAGAGCAGGGTAAGAGTGCTCTCCAACAAAGCCAGCTTCTACCCTCACCACTGTGGAAAAACTGCAGCCTCCCCTCATGTCCCTTCCCTCTGGGACTCCTTTGGCACCGAGTGAACATGGAGCCAGCCCTCACTTGGAGTTCATCAATTGTCCAGGCTGCCCTTACCCTAAGCCAGGGCTTGCAAACTCACCTGCTGGTCAGGTCTGGAGACCAGGAGGTCCAGCTGGTGGAGACCACACGATCAAAGACCTGCTCGTTTTAAGGACACAGCAGATGCCACAGAGCTTGGCAGGCTGTTGTCTTAAGAAGGCCAGCCTGATGTTGACAGAGGAGCAAATTAGAAGCCCAAATCCAGTTTTAATGGGAAATCTCTGTATTTTTAAATGTTGGCAACTAATTCCAAAACGTTGAAAACACTGTGTTGTCCAAAGAAAGCACATCTGTAGGCCAGAGCGACCTCAGGGGGCGGACAGCCAAACTCTGGCAACGAGAGTCCACACTGAGGGTGGAGCAGACCACTGCTCTCTCCTCGGCCCCCAGGAAGCAGCAGCGCCCTCCCTCCCCTCCAACCTCTCTCGCTCCCCACTCGTGGGAGGGGGTGTGTGCATGCAGAGATGACACGGCCTGGAAGAAGGCTTCCCTTGAATTATTTGCCCAAGCCCCCTTGCTGATCCGAGTCAGAGAATAAGACTGAATTCTGTTTCTCTTTCACTCATGAGGGAGCCGAGAGCCTGCCCAAAGCAGTAATTTAGCGGGGAAGGGAGACATTCAACCCTAGCGGATGTATCGTTCTGTTCAGGCGCAGAGGGTCAAGATTAGGAGGGAAACACATGTCCCTGTCACAGTAGGAACCCAGGCTTTTCTGCTCCGCTGAACAGGAGGACGAGACTGAAACTTTGCTAGAAGACGGTCCCAGGGGCCAGGCGGGAGGCTGTGCTTCAGCGAAGGGGACAGTCGTTGTGAGATGGCGTCGGGTTCTCTCGGATCCTGGGGTGAGGCAGCCAGCAAATCGGCCGCTGAGAACCGCAGGAGCCCATGGCCCACTGGCTCGGAGGACGTCTTTGGCAGGGTATCGGTGACCCAGGGACTGAGGAAGGGACAGGTATCAGGGCTCAGTGACAAATCCAGCACCAGGGCCACCGCCCAGCCCTGGTCCTCCTGACACCACACTCCATGACTTTATAACTCATCCAAGCCACCTCCTTGCTTTTATCATGGTTTCTTTCTTTCTTCTTTTTTAAGAGTTATTTATTTATTTATAAATTTATTTTAACTTAGGGCATGTGCACTCACTGGAGAGAGAGAGGCAGATAGACACGGTGAGAGGGAAAGAGAGAAATCACCTCCCAGGGAGATGGCCATGCTGTAATGCCTTCTCCTCCATTCTCCGGGGACCTTGGGCATGCACATGAACCTGGTGTAATTTTGAAGCCATTGGGTCTGGAACTTGAACCATAGTTGGCCACGTGGGAGTCCAGCGACATAACCGCTATGCCACCTGCAGGTCCCCAACATGGTTTCTTTATACTTACAATTTCCCCAGGAAAAGTTTCCCACTGCATATAGGATCTAGACCTTTCTGGTCCATATTACTGATCCTGGCTTTGCCTTCAAAGCCTGACAGCCAGAAGGGGCATGGCTAGAGGGGAGCCGACATCCATTCATCGATCACTACTAGGTACATGGGTGGTCTTACCCTCCCCGCTGTCCTGCAGTTCACTACATCTTCAGTTCACTGAAGAGGGCACGGATGAGAGAAGGAAAACCAGCCTGTCTGCAGTCTCGTAGTGGGGCTGGGATTTGAAACCAGGCTGTGGGTCCCATGCTTTCTCCTCTCACACAGCCTGGCCTCCAGCCGGAACTTCTCCTAGACTCATTCATCAAACTGCCCACCCACGCCCTCGCTGAGCGGTCTATCGGCATCTCACACTCGCACGTCCAAACCTCCTCCTCTTCCCTGCCACACCGCTCATTCTGCATCTTCTGGTTTTCTCAAACAGCGCCTTATATCCATCCTGCTGTTCAGGCCAGAAACCTCAGACCCATCTTGATTCTGTTCTTTCTCTCAGTACCCCAAATACAATCCGGCAAGAACTATCTGGAGTCCAACTGCTTTCCACCATGGGCACCGCGAGCAGCCGGGTCTGGGCCGCCATCGGCTGCGCCTGCATTGCTGCAGTGTCTCCCTAGAAGGCTGCCTGCTCCGCACTCGTTCTCCTCCCCATCCGTTCTCTACGGAGCACCAGACTGCTGCTTGTAGGATGGGTCTCCACTGTCAAGCAAGGCCCTGCACGCGTCCCCCTACCTGGCCTCTGCCCTCGCTCTCACTGCTGCCCCTGCTGGGCCTCACAGCTGCCCAGCAACCCCTGGCTTTGCGGACTCCGCCCTCTGCTACTGCCCCTGCCTGGGGCGCTGCTGGCCGGGAGTTCCACCTGGCCAGCTCCCTCATCCTCAGGCCTCTGATGAAAACTCGCCTCCCCGACCACCCTAGCTACACCACAGCTCATTCTCTGGCCCCACACGTCCCTAGTTCTTGCCTCCATGTATTGTGACTCTGAGTGCAAGCTCCCAAGGGCCAGGGTTCGGGCTCTTTTTTTTTAAAGATCTAATCTTATTTATTTGTTTCTCTTATAAAAATCTTATTTTTGACTGGATTCAGACTTAGATTGTTGTATCTTCAGGGCCTAAAATGATGACCTGCGTGTAGAAGGTGCTCGATATATAACTTTGTTTTTTAAAGAGAGATTTTTACAATAGGGTACGTGTGCTTGCCAGAGAGACAGAAAGTGAGAAATCACCCCCCCACACGGGGGGGCAGGGTGGCCATGCCACAATCCCTTCTCCTCCACTCTCCTCTTGGGATTTTGGGCATGCACACACATGAGCGTGTTGTGAGTTTTCAAGCTGCCAGGTCTGGGACTTGAACTATGGTCATGTGTGGGAGTCTAGTGATGTAACAGTTTTGCCATCTGCTGGTCCCTCAATGCATAACTTTTAAATGAAAGGATGTCTTTCACTAAGGAAGAGCTAACTCAGGTCCCTGGGCTGTGGAGTGACTGACTTACATAAACTGGCCGCCTACACATACTGGGTGACTTGGAGCACCTTGTGTTCCCACTCCGGAGAGCCTCCCCAGCCCTGGTCGAGCCTGGACTGTACCATGCTGCCTTGGTTCTCAGCCTCGTAGAGCTGAGGGTCCTGACCCGTGAATAAGGCACAAACACCAGGAGACAGACTTCGACAGAGAAACATTTACTTGAACCACTGGGTAAGACAGAAAGAAAGAGAGGAAAAGTGAGAATGCACCACGCCAACAGCTGGCCCTAATCTGGGTTTTAAAACTATTGTGCAATTTGAGAGGGCTTCAAGAAGTTCATGGAGGGACCAGTAGTTAGCGTAATGGCTATGTCGCTGGACTCCCATGTAGTCGACTGAGGTTCGAGTCCTGGACCTGGTGGCTTAAACTCATGCTGGGCACGTGTTGCATGTGTGCCCAAGATCCCAAGAGGAGAATGGAGGAGAAGGGATTGTGGTGTGGCCATCCCCCCTGGGGGGTGATTTCTCGCTTTCTGTCTCTCTGTCTCTCTCTGTCTTTCTGGAGAGTGCATGCGCCCTATAGCAAATACCTCTCTAAAAAAAAATGTTCATGGAAATGCATATTATACAAAAACTATGTATGGATTCAAAAAAATTTTTTGTGCCACAATAAACTCATACTTTAATTCCATTTTTCCATCAAGTTTTCAAAGTTCTCTCATATACGATGGTTCTTTAATCCTAGAGTAATAATCATATGTCTTCTTTAGATGAATTATGCTGGTACAGTGAGAAATTTTCAGAGTGATATTAGAACATGTTTTTTCAACGAACACTTAGTGAAAGTGCTCCAGTTATGGAGAGACTCCTGAGAAAGTGGGAAAAGCACAGCCTTTCCAGTTTAACACATCTGGGTGTGACTTCTAGGTCTGCCACCTACCAGCTACGTGACTTTGGATAACTTCCTTCCTTCCTTGAGCCCGCTGCCCACACGTAAAAGGAGAACAGTGTTTATTTACTGTGAGTTTAAGGAGTCTCGCAATGTGTCTAACAGGACTTGGGACCCAGCAGCGACTCAATGAGCATAATTATTCTACATGAAGACGGTGTTAGACACTATCGGTGCAAACCAAACACTACACGATGCACACATTCGAGGAGCCCGCCGAGAGAGTATCCTCCAGGCTGTGTCGTCAGAGAGAGATGGGAGTGCCCAGAGGAAGGGGCCACTCACTCTGCCTGGGACAGTCAGAGAAGGTCTCTCAGAAGAGGGCAAGTCTAAGCTAAGTCTAGGAAGATGACGCTCACCTAACAGACCAAGGGTTAGCACCACATTCAGACGCCCCGAGCATGCACGTGTATGGCAGTGCCAGGTGTGGTGGATGTCGTGTAGACTCTGTCCCACTCAACATAGATGGGAAAGAACAGAGTGCGGGGAACCAGAGAAGAGGGGAAATACTCCCAGTGGTGCTGGGGTGAAAGCCCAGGACACCTGACAGGCAGTCCATCTACCCTCTCCCGGGGTCAGCGAGGGACCATGCCCACAGGGACAGGAGACAGTGGGCATTGAGAAGTCTGGAGTCAAGACAGGAGAGGGTGGGAGGGAACTGGAAGAATGAAGTTAACAATGGCGGGCTCAGTCCAGCAGGTGGCGTGGTGGTTAGGGGAGTGGACTCGCACATGGCTGACCACAGTTTGAGTCCCAGACCTGGTGGCCTGCTTTCTCACTTCCCCCCACCCCCGGTGAAATTAAAATAATAATAATAATAAATAATGATTAAGGAAAAAAACACAAAACAATAGTGGGTTCGCAAGATCCCACCCCCATCATCAATCTATTTTTAAATTAAATCAAATTAAATTTTATACATTTGATCACTATAATCACCACAGCTTGTAAAAAAAATTTCCCCAGTATAAATACACTACGCACCAGTTGAGTTAAAGATATTATCACACACGTTATCATCAACAGATAATCCTCCATTTCTGTGTTCCTTAAATGTCTTGTCTCTATTTTTTTTCTTCATTCCCTTCCTCTCACCCCCTCTACCTCCCACTCTCCTCTCACACTGCCTCCAGTAACCGCAACGCTCTCCATGTTTTTATATCCTCCAGCCTTTCAGTTTCCTCCATAGAGTGCAGACATTCGGTGTATATTAAGTGGGGACATACAATGTGTCTCTATCATCGTCTGGCTTGCTTCACGCAGCAGTAAGTCTTCCAGATTTGTCCACTTTCTATTGAATGCCAGGGTCTTGTTTTTTTTATGGCTGAATAATATTCCATAGAGTATACAGGCCACACTGTTTTGTCCATTCATCTCTTCATGGACATCTGGGTTGGTTCCATGTCTTCATAATTGTGAATAATGCTGCAATAAACATAGATGTGCAAGCACTTTTCTGACTGAGCATTCTCCTGTCCTTCGGGTAGATACCCAGGAGTGGAACTGCTGGATCATAGGGTAATTCTATTTGTAGGTCTTTGAGGAACATCGTATCATTCTTCACAGTGGCTGGACCATACATTCCCACCAACATTTTAGGAGAGTTTCCTTTTCACGCAGCCTCATCAGCACTTAGCATTAGCTTTTTTTTTATCAAGCTAAAGTTTAATTCTAAATGAAAAACCATGTTTCCTGAAAATGCTAGTGAATACAAAGCAAAAGGATACAGTGCTTACCTCCTATGAGTTATCCAACCCATCCAAGAACAGGGTAGTATACAGTACTGGGGTTCTTAATTCTGGTAGATTTTCACAGCACTTTAGTGTTACAAGATTATCTGTGTTTTGGTTATGAGGAAAATCTCACTCAAAGCAACACTTAGTTCAGAACTTCCCACTTTACTGAGCATGAGCAAGGGGCCCTGCTCCTGGGCCACAGCCAAATCCCTTTGGTCCAAAGTTCTTTGTGTAGCATCCTTTACTATAGATGTCACCTTCTGTATCAGTCAGAGTTGTTGACGCCAGGCTCTTCCACACTTGGCACATCGGAAACAGTTTTCGTGCCAGGGCTTTTCAGCACAATAACCTTTTTGGCAGCATACACAGAATCTCCACATCTGGAACCCTTCTCAGCACTCCCAAACTTCTGAGCAAACTCAGGAGTGTTTGGATTGTCGTAGGCCTGTGGGGTTGAACATTCTCTGGCTTGATGCCCAGACTCTAGCCATGGTCCATGTTCAGTGTGCCAGCACCTTGGCCATACCTGTAGATTTTTGGCCCATACTTCTTTCCGTAGCAGGATTTGCAGTGGATCTCTTCATCATGGATGACCATCGTGCTGTCTAAATTTTTCCTGCAAACCATGCACAGGGAGCAGCAGCGGTAGCTCCTCCCATCACGCTGCACCTCTTCTGTGTGGTACGTGGTCCGGCTGCTAGCCCCGCGCTTGTTTCCACCTCCCAGACAGGCATTTCGAGTCTAAGCAGGTGCACACACTCAGGCTGAGCTGGCAACGCGGGACCGGAGGCAGGGCACAGGGAGTTTGAGAGCTGCCTCGTGTCTATTTTTTAAAATATTAGTCATCCTGACTGGGGTTAGGTGGTATCTCACTGTGGCTTTGATTTGCATGATCAAAATATGATAAGGGACGATATGGGATGTGGCGCATTTTTTCATATGCTTTTTGGCTGTTGGTATGTCTTCCTTGGAGGCCTGTTTTTAGTTCATTTGTCTAATGTGGTCCGCCACCCTAACCCGGCAGTGACTCCTCTGCTTCCTGGCACTTTACATCACTAGGAATGACTTTGTATGTTTCCCGCAGCAGAATACAGACTCCAGGAGAGGAAGGTGGCTGGTCCTGGCCTCCGCACCCGTGGCCCTGTGTGCGGTGCACTGGTGCACGCAGCACCGGGGTGCTAAAGCCACTGGAGAAATTCTGCGAGCAGCTGATTTTTTCCTGCTTCTTTTATCAGATGCTTTCAGTTTATACTTTTAATTGTGTTGGTTCAAATACATTTTAATAGTTTCAGGCTGCCTTGATTCTTTTTTTTTTTCTTTTCTTTTCTTTTTTTTTTGGTAAGAAGGCAGGCCACATACACGATAACTAATATTTTATAATCCCTTTAATGCAAAGCACTAGAAAACTTTTCGGTGTTTAAGATAAAAATAAATGCATTAGTCATCTTTCAAAACAGCTCCCTGAGCCCACCCTGGGGCAGAGCGGTCCTTGCTCATCGGTCCCTACCATGCTGTGTTGGGGACAATCACAACTCTGCCCACCTGCCCCTGTTTGGGCCCACTGGTCCTGAGCACAGGAACCCCTCAGGAACTTCCCGGTTCCGGTTAGTTATTGTCCACATTTTCTTAAGTACCACCTGCTGGTCTGAACATCAAGGAAAGCCAGACTTCGGGACTTGGGTGACTTTTTCTCCTCCCTTGGGGTGGACTCCCGTGGTCACTCACAGCTACCAAACACCACGTCTGAAAATGTCATGAGCATGTTTGGTGGTCACGGCTGGAGCGTGTATCAGGGAGTACCAGGGGTGCCAGCTGGGCAAGCCCACCTGCTGGCAGTCAGGCGGAACCCTGAACACGAACGGGAGCATAAATAGCCCTCTCCCTGCAGAACTGATGGTCCTGTCACGTCCTCACCAGTCACACACTGCCTCCTTGCCCCACTAGCCCCTGTCTTCTGCCTCCTACCCCCTGGGGAAAATGCCCCTGCTCCTCCAGCCACCTGGCTGTCACTTGTTAATGAACATAAGAAAGGACAAGTTCGAAGCAAGCTGGAAAGCAATGTGAAAATGCAGGCCGAGTGAGGGCAGCTGGAGCCCAACCTGTAGGTTTGATAGGGTAGGTGGGGACATGCGCAGTGTGCCCTTGGGGGAGATCCACTCGGATAACTAATGGTCCAACACCAGGCTCAACAGGCACACCTGCCTCAGTTTCCCAAAGATGCGGATGTGATCCTATGGGATAGATCGGTCCGTGCGGAGCGGGTGTGAGAACAGGTGTGCAAGTTGCTCAATGAAGCCAAGATTTTTTTTTTTTTTTTGGAGAGGCTTTTTTGCTATAGGGCGCGTGCGCTTGCCAGCCAGACAGAGAGAGACAGAGAGAGACAGAGAGAGACAGAAAGTGAGAAATCACCCCCCAGGGAGGATGGCCAAGCCGCAATCCCTTCTCCTCCATTCTCCTCTCGGGATCTTGGGCACGCACGCACACGCGCCTGGTGTGAGTTTTAAGCCACCGCATCCGGGACGTGAACCGTGGTCGACTATGTGGGAGTCCAGCGACATAGCCATTACGCTAACTGCTGGTCCCAATAAAGCCAAGATTTTTAAGGTTTATTCCTTCTATGAATGAGAGAGACAACATAAGAGAGAGAAAGAAGGTGCATGCAAGCACACCCCAGAAAGTTCCTTCATGCCACCCACCCCCCCCCGTCTCAGCCAGCCCCAGATCATGGGCACACGCGTGCCCAGTGTCTGCAGGGAGGTCTCTGCACGTGAGTCCAGAACCTTCCCACGTGATTCCACCTCGCACAGCATCACTTTCACCATGGCCACTGTCCAGTCCCTAGCTCCCAATTCTACTCTGGGAGGAGGCGGGAAGGGGGAGGCGGATGCTCTTCCAGCTCCGGTTAACCGCTCCCCTTTGCTCTCTGTCCTATTTTTCCGGAGTCAGCGTCTACAGACAGCCCGCGGTGACATCTGCTCATCCTTCAGTTCTCAGCTCCAACCACATAATGGGCCAAGCTCCGTTTAACGTGCTTTACACGTATTGACCTGTTCGATCCTCACATCCCCCTTATGAGCAAGACTCTGTTGAATTCCGACTTTTCACTCATTTTGTTGAGTGAAAAATTAAGATCGAGCATTTTCCCAAAGAGCACACAGCTGGGAAATGGAGGAGCTGGGATTTGAACACAAGCAGACAAAATTTTAGTTAAGGCATGGACCTTACGACTGTAAGATACCCTACACCCTGTGGCTGAAAACTCGCAGGTGACAACAACATGGGAGACAGGAAAAAGGCAAGGACAATTAGGAGCAGATCATTTATAACCTTATGTCGTTTTCTTGTTCCCCCCCCCAAAAAATGCTATAGGGTGCATGTATTTGTGTAGAGAGACACAGAGAGAGAGGGAGCCAGAGAGAAAGAGAGAGAATCACCCTCCAGAGGGGATGGCTATACCATAATCCCTTCGCCTCCATTCTCCTTTTGGGATTTTGGGCACGCGTGCATGTGCACCTGGTGAGTTTTTCAGGCCGGTGGGTTGAGACTGGAACCGCACAGTCAGCCACGTGGGTCCCAGCTGCCTTAACCACCATGCCACCGGCTGGCCCAAACCTGATTTCTTTACTACAGATATTGTCCCCTGCCAGCTACTGAGTGGCTGCTCTGAAGAATACAGACAGCACGAAGGGCCAAGCGTGGCCCGTTACAATCACGTCGCATCCTCGGGCCTGCAGGTGACTGACCTGAGCCTGAGTGCCAAGCTGCCTGTGCCTTTTCTTTCCTGTGGCCCTGTCAACGGGGCCACCTGCAGTGGCGCATGCCTGCTGGGCCGGGACAGAGGAGGTGGCTGCAGGGAGCCCCGCATGCCCTTGGCCTGCTGTCTTGGTGCCATTCTTCCTCCTTGACAACCCAACCCTTCCTAAGGACAGAAGTCGCAAGCATCCAAGAGGTAGAAGCTTAAAATGATCCTGTCTAGGGCCAGCAAGTGGCATGGTGGTTAAGGTGCTGGATCCCACATGGCCAACTCTCCAGTTCAAGTCCTACACCTGGTGGCTTAGAAAACACCAGATGTGTGTATGTGTTCCCAAAATCCTGAGAAGAGAACGGAGGAGAAGGGATTATGGCATGGCCATCCCGTGTGGGGTGATGTCTCAGAGGAAGTAGGAGTGTAAATGGAGAGAAGGGACAATGTCAACCTATAAAACAAGGTGGGAAGAACGTGCTTATCAACAGCTCACTGTATAGAATCTCCAGTGGTTGGGATGATGGTCCAATAATTATTCCGATTTGGTCATTATACATTGCATTCAAGTACTGAAAAGTCACATTACAATGACTGGCATGTTAATAAAAAATGATAATGAAAAAAATATTTAAGATGATCTCGTCTGGGTGTGTAGGTACCTCGGGTTCATTTACGTACTCCTCCTCTCGGGAGCCCCTCCGTCCAGGCATCCACACTGGACGCCCAGTTTCGACACACAGCCCTCGGGGGAGAAGTCGGCTTTCTCAGAAGAGGAAGCAGATTGAGCCGCCCCAGGCCTGGCCAGGAGTCTATTTCCTTCCCTCCTGTTAATAGTGAAGGTCTTAGGGAGCAGCAGGTGGTGTAATGGTTACGCCATTGAACTCCCATGTGGCCAACCATGGTTCAAGTCCAGGACCCGGTGGCTTAAAACTCACACTGGGCGCATGTGCGTGCGTGCCCAAGATCTCGAGAGGAGGGTGGAGGAGAAGGGATTGCGGCATGGCCATCCGCTCCGGAGGGCGATTTCTCACTTTCTGTCTCTCTGTCTCCCTGGCGAGCGCACGTGCCCTCTGGCAACAAAAATCTCTCTAAAATAAATTAATTAATTAATAAAATAATGAAAGTTGTAACAGGAACCACCCGAGCTGGCATTTGCTTGGTGCTTGTGCTTTGTCACTGGCCAGGCACCAGGCTTAGCTGACCAAACCTTGCCCGCTGGGTAAATTATCCCCATTTTACAGATGGGAAAGATGAGGCTGAACAAGGTTAAGTGATTTATCCAAGATGATACATTTCAGCAAGAGGGTGGAAGTCAGGTCAAAGCCACGACTGGGATGTTGTTGATGTAAATCCTTTGTAGAGCTGTGAGTTATCCTACAATAATAGTAAGAAGACACATAGTCCTGGGCATGGGCCAGGCCGTTCCACACACTCTCCCTTCACCCATTCAATCCCCACACACCCTCACGAGGCAGATGCGATTATCAGCCCGCATTGCCGAGGAGAAACCTGAAACAAAGGCTCATGTGGGTAGGGTCCCAGTCAGCCTCTAGGGCGGCCACCCAACCCTCCTTCAACTAGCCTTGGGTAGGCCCTGAACAACGCCCCAAATTGTGGAAGCGAGTCTAGAAAGAGTCTTCCTCTCTCATGGCCCCACCTTCTAGACTCTTCCCCAGAAAGACCCAGCCCCAGGCCTCTCCCCCTTTCATCGGGGCGGCTGCTGCTCCCCTCGTAGATGTTCAACCTAACGAGAGTGTGGGCTCTGGTCCTGCTGCACAGGCTGGATGGACGGGGCCACAGTCTGCCCTGGAAGGTCAGGGACGACTTTTCCAGGAAGTCAGACGGCCTGCCCAGGCCCTTGCTCAGAGAACCGCATGGTCTTTGGGTTTTTCTCGGTGACAACCGCCTGGACTTCGCGGTAACCACAGTTGCACTGGCCATGGTGTGATAGAAGAACCAAGCGTCTTTGCTGTTGTCAATTATTTTATGTGCCATTGTTTCAGGAAATTATGGGCTAGTCTGTAATAGTGGATCTTTTAGCAGCCACAAAAAAGCTCACCCCCAACTGCTGCTCAGACTTGGCCCCTCGCAGCCAGCCTTGCAGGTCCAAGTCGCACAGTCCTGGGGCTTGCATGCAGCTGCAAGGAGTGACTCCTTTGTTTATCTGGGCAGAGCTGAGCTGATAGCCAACAGGGGCTGAGGAGCACCAGGGCCGCCCCCAGGGTGCCGCCTGGAATTCCAGAGCTGCAACCAGACGTGGGGATGACAGTGGCCGATGAGGGACGGGAGGCTTGGGCACACTCGCATGGCAGGGCAACGCTTCCCAGAAGTGTCAGGTACTTTCTCTATTCTGAGTCTCCGGCCTCTCTGGGGTCACTGAGGTCTTTTCCTGGACACTTTGGGGGAGGGGAGCAGGTGATTCTCACGTACAGGTGACTGGTTTTGGGGATGAATGCAGTGGGGAGGGGGTGAGGTCAGCTTCTTTTTGGTTAACCATCAGTCTCCTTGATTTTTTTTTTTTTTTTTTTGGAGAGGTTTTCGCTATAGGGCGCGTGCACTCGCCAGACAGACAGAGAGAGACAGAGAGACAGAAAGCGAGAAATCACCCCCCAGGGGGGATGGTCGCGCCGCAATCCCTTCTCCTCCATTCTCCTCTCGAGATATTGGGCATGCACGCACATGCGCCCGGCGTGAGTTCTAAGCCACCGGGTCTGGGATGCAAACTGCGGTCGACTACGTAGGAGTCCAGAGACATAGCCATTACGCTAACTGCTGGTTCCTGGATTCTTGGTTCCATTTAGAATTGTTCTATTTACTTTTTTTTTTTTGAGAGTTTTTTTTTTTTTTTTTTTTTTTTGCTATAAGTTGTATGCATTCACTGGAGAGACAGAGATGGAGAGAGAAAAAGTGAGAAATCACCCCCAAGAGGGGATGGCCATGCCACAATCCCTTCTCCACCCCCCTCCTGGGATCTTGGGCATACACACACACACACACATATGCCTGGCATGAGTTTCAAGATACTGGGCCTGGGACTCGAACCACGATTGGCCATGTGGGAGTCCAGCGCCGTAACCACTATGCTATCTGCTGGCGCCTGTTCTATTTACTTTCTTTTGAAAAGAATTATTTTACTTAATTGCATTTGTTTATTTATTTATTTTAATTTGACCAGGGAGGGACAGAGTGAGAGAGAGAGAGGGAAATGAGAAAGCAAGCCGCCAGGTCCGGGACTCAAACCGCAGTCAACCATGTGGGAGTCCAGTGCCGTTAATCTCCACGCCAGCGGGAGATTTACCTTTAAACACTTTGAGATGAACAAAGCCAAGCCTTCCACTTTCGGTAAAGTGGCCTGTGGAGGAATTGGGCTTTCTATTTCAGGACCAACCAGGAACGTTTTAGGGTAACTGGGAAGGGGGGATTTCACAGTGGGGAGGGTTTCCAAACATCGGAACTGACCGCGCAGTGAGGTTTGCGGACCGGCTGTGAAAGTAATGAGGTTTCCAGCTGCCTGCAATGAGACCTTGGGGTTTTTGTGAAGTCAGTATAACCCCAGGGCCTGTGCAGGGGTCGCTGCGGCTCGGCGTGGAAAAGGAGGGCTGGAGCAAGGCAGCGTGGCATGAGTGGGAACCACCGCTGGGCGACACCGAGAACCAGGCCCTTCATTCTTCACCGAACTCCACCGCACTCTCTGGATAGCTATGACCGCCAAGCCCTTCCTGGGCCTGGTGCCCAGCCCGTCCTGGAGTTGCTGCGCGACTCTCGGACATTGAGAAGTTGTAGTTTTCCTCACTCTGGGTGTGAGACTGTCATACAAAGATTTTCAATTCTTTGTGCCAAAATTTCTTGCACGAAACACATAAAAATCCTATTCTCCCAGCCAGTTTCTATGCTTACTAAACGACCCTCTTCCCTTCGGCAGTGTTTGAGGGCTGCTATCTTACTCTGTCTAGACCAGAGCTCCGGAAGTTGTGCTGGGGAAACGGAGGCGGCAGGAGGCCCTCCCCTGCTGCAGGGAGTGCTCGCCCCCTGCTCACCTCCTGGCCGCTGTGCGCCCCTCCTCTCTCCAGCCCCCTCTGGCCAGAACCACCTTTTGGCTACAGTTCTCCATTCCTTTCGTTTGGCTCAGTCCCTGTGCTGGACCGGGCCTCCTGCAGTCGCGCCCTTTCAACAGCTGTCCTCCCTCACTTCAGACCCATCTCTCCGGCAGGTCTTTGTCCAAGCGGGCCCCTCCAGGTACCGGCCGCCATTCAGGCTGACCCTCTGTTCGCCCAGGCCTGCCTCTCGCGCCTCTCCAGTGAAGCAGCAGCGTACTCGCTCTCCTCTCTGAGCTAACTTGTTTGTCTGTTCCAATGTTTGCGGCACGACTAGGGGATCGGACGGAAGGCACGGGGCTAGGTGGTGCCAGCTCTGCCCCCTGGCAGTGAGAACTACGCACAGAGGTGAGCCCGGTGAGAGACCACAGTCTGAACCAGCCTCGCTCAGCCGGGACCTGAGTGCCTCGTCACATATGGACGCAGGAGGCCACTTGACCGGGCGTCAGGGCTCACTAGACGGCAAATCCCCGAGACCATGTCTTATGTCTTCTGTGTCCCCCACTGGAGGCAGCCTTGAGGCCATGACGGATATCCACAAACGACTTCATCCATTTTATTGTAATCAAACAAAACGGTTCCTTTCTCCTGATTTCAAAAGCGATTGAGGTGTATAGAAGAAAAGTTTGGAAATATAGAAAATGGAAATAAAGATAACCTGGGACCAGCAGGTGGCGTAGTGTTACGTCGCTGGACTCCCATGTGGCCAGCTGCGGTTCGAGTCCCAGACCCAGGGCTTGAAACTCATGCTGGGAGATGTGTGTGTGTGTGCCCAGGACCCTGGGAGGAGAATGGAGAAGGGATTGCAGTGTTGCCGTTTTCCCTAGGGGCTGATTTCTCACTTTTGTTCTCACTGTCTCTGTCTCTGTCTCTTTTCTGGTGAACACACGAACCTAAGGCAAAAACCTCTAAAAAAATAATAAAAAAATAAAAATAATCCATACTGGGGCTGGGGTGAGTATAGCATGTACAGCAGGCAGGCCTGGGAGTGGTTCAGGTGGCGTAGGGTTAAGGTATTGGACTCCCACATGGCTAACTGTGGTTCAAGGCCTGGACCTGGAGACTTAAAACTTATGTCAGGCGCATGTGTGTGCCCAAAATCCCCAGAGGAAAATGGAGGAAGAAGGATTGCAGCATGACCATCCCCCCGGGGGGATGATATTTTACTTTCTCTCTATCTCTCTTTGCCTCTTGGGCAGGAGCATACGCCCTATAATAAAAATTCTCTCTAGAAAACAAACCAAAAAAAAAAAAAAAATCAAACTTCCAGCTCGAAAGAAAACTGCTGTTAGTGTGCTAGCATTCAGGCTTCCAATCTCTTTCCTAGGCATAGACATACATATGTGTGTTTTTCCATACCTAGATCATGTGACTATAGGACTGCACATTTTGAGATGCACTGGAAACAGCATTACCATTGACATAGCAACAGGCCTGTTCTCCTGTCCAGGGGTGCTTAACCTGGGCTCCTTAACCTGGGCTCAATGATACAATCACCTGGCAAGATTTTTTTTTTTTGAGAGGTTTTTGCTATAGGGTGCATGCGCTTGCCAGAAAGAGAGATACAGAGAGACAGAAAGAGAGATATCACCTCCCAGGGGGATGGCCATGCTGCAATCCCTACTCCTCCAGTCTCCTCTTAGGATCTTGGGCACACACGCACACGTGCCCGGCATGAGTTTAAGCCACTGGGTCCAGGACTCGAACCATGGTTGACTACATGGGAGTTCAGCGACATAGCCATTACACCAACTGCTGGTCCCACCTGGCAAGGTTTTAAAACTCCAGTCTACAAGGTATTTCAGACCAACTAAGGTAGAGTTCCCTGGGATGAGTCCACCACACCTCTGTGTTTTCATCAGCCCCAGGTGATTTAATGGATAGCAATACCCCAAGCCTTTCCATTTCGCTGATTTTAACTGATCGAATTATACACACGTGCTTAGAAATGACTGCCCACTGCCCAGTCATTGCTGTGTGAACTCTTGAAATCATTCATGCCACTGCTGACAGCTGAGTGACCTCCATCCTTGCTGCCAGGGTAGCTGCTGAGTTATTGCCTTCTCCCTCCTCGAGGGCTGTGCTGGGAACCATCTATGGATGAAGTCCAGAATAAGGAGACCTAATTGTGCTGGTCACTCAAGACAAGAAGGAGTGGGATCCCTTTCTCAGCTGTGGGATCATTCGGACTTGGAAAAGGGGAAAGTTAGGACTAACTGCCATCTCCACTGAAGTGTCCACTTACCTTGGCCTTCCACAGAGTCAGACTGCGGAAGACAATGCTTCCTCTAAAATGCTAGACTTGGGACCAGCAGTTGGCGTAATAGCTATGTTGCTGGACTCCCATGTGTCGACTGTGGTTCGAGTCTTGGACCTGGTGGCTTAAACTCATGCCGGGTGTGTGTGCGTGTGTGCCCAAGATCCCGAGAAGAGAATGGAGGAGAAGGGATTGCGGCATAGCCATCCCCTCTGGGGGGTGATTTCTCGTTTTCTGTCTCTCTCTCTCTCTCTGACTTTCTGGCAAGCACATGCACCATATAGCAAAAACCTCTCCTAAAATAAAAAATAACTGAAATAACTTTAAAAAAAATTCTCTACTTTTTCATCATCTCACACGGTTCTCTACGCTCAACTTTTGTTTGTTTTTGCTACAGGGCATGTGTGCTTGCTGGAGAGAAAAGTGAGAAATCACCCCTCCGGGAGGATGGCCACACCACAATCCCTTCTTTCTCAGTCTCCTCTCAGGATTTTGGGCATGCACGCACATGCACCCAACATGAGTTTTAAGCCACCAGGTCCAGGACTTGAACCACGCAGCCAATCATGTGGGATCCAGCACCTTAACCTTCACACACCTGCTGGCCAATTCACACTCAATGTTCTCACACATACACACACACATACAGACACACACACATATGCACACCACGTGTAATGAGACTAGAAAGTCCTTGAGATGGGTGTTGTAATATATCGGCTTGTCGGAAAAAGTCATGATGCATTTTTACATAGAAAAACATGTCATGACTTTTCTGATGACTCGATATTATTTGCCTACCATGTGTTTTCAGTGAATGTTCTTTTTTTTTTTAGAATTATTTTATTATTGAACTTTTTCCATTTTATTTACTTATTTTAATTTGACCAGAGAGGGACAGAAAGAGAGAGAAAGCAAGTCGCCAGGTCCGGGACTTGAACCACAGTCTGCCATGTGGGAGTGCAACACCCTTAAGCACCATGCCACCTGCTAGCCCCGTTTAGTAAATGGTTTTTTACAGACAGAACTCAGGGTATCATACATGTCAGAAGCTTCATCTCTGCTATGGACTGATCCTTCAGTGTCCAGTTTGGACTCGCATGACCCCAACTGAACCCTAAGAATGGCCCTAACGCCTACTTTCTATCACTTGTGGGTTCTGAAGTTGCCTTTTGGGTCTCACCATTTGATCTCCCTCCCCCCTCTGTTTTACTTCTGTAGAAATTCAATAACTCCTGGGAAAGAGACAGCAAATAAAAAAAAAAAAAGGAAGAGAAAAAAATAAGTGAACCCCCAAACTTTGGCTGCTTGCCAAGTACTCAATTTATCACAACCTGTTCCTGACTAAAATCTATCACCAGAGAACTGCACTGAAATCGATGGGGTCAAACATTTTAATCTGTCCAGCTATTCCAGAAGGAGTAAACATAGTCCCCAGATTTATTAGGCTATCGTGGCCTTCAAGTTGTTCAAGTCAAGCGTTTACCCATCTGCTAGAAGTGGAAACAGGAGGCTGGGAACTAAAGCCACAGACTTATCAAGGTCTGCACGGACTCCGAGCTCCATACGGTGGACGAGGTTACGAGCACCCTTTGGATCTGAAGTCTTCTTGATGTTGTAAAGTTTTATGAAGAGGTTAGGCATTTCATTTTCCATGAGTGACCATAATATAAATACAGATGAAAAATGACATAGACTTCCAGCTAGATTACAGAACTGGGTCCTCCAGAAATCTTCCAAGGAGACACCAACGTAGGTATGAGCTTATGCTCCTGACAAAAAACAAGGGTTGTTATACAGAGAGAATGCTCTGTTTTGAACTTGAACATCATTATTTCACACTGCGTAAGTTTTCAAATAAAAAATGTGCACATCTCATCAAGTCAGTGAGTGGTCGGCTAGAAGGATACCATGGATTTTCTGCTCCCGGGGTGAACTTGGAAGAATAGTTTTTCTGCAACTCCAAATGCAGACAGACCCAGAATGATTGCAGATGTCACTCTACTCAGGGTGTGATCCAAGTGAGAGCATGAGCAGGTAATTACCCTAAAATACTCGGTAAGGACTCCATTCACATTGTTCCTCCATCTTCTTGCTTTCAATGATAGAGGATTTGGTTACTATAACAGGGGATTTAGTTAGTTATGATACTGAAAACTGATATTCAAAAGACAACTCTCTTTTTCATTGACCTAATCTGTAATCCACTTGATGGCCAATTCTTTTTTTTTTTTTTGGAGAGATTTTCGCTATAAGGCGCATGCGTTTGCCAGACAGACAGAGAGAGACATTAGAGACAGAAAGCGAGAAATCACCCCCCAGGGGTGATGGCCACGCCGCAATCCCTTCTCCTCCATTCTCCTCTCGGGATCTTGGGCACTCACGCACACACTCCCAGCATGAGTTTAAGCCACCGGGTCCATGACAAAAACTGTAGTTGACTACGTGGGAGTCCAGCGACATAGCCATTACGCTAACTGCTGGTTCCAGATGGCCAATTCTTAAACTGACCATTGGTTGGGTTACATAAAACTGACATTTTGTGCCTCCAGAAAAACAGGAGACTTTGCTGTTTTTTTTTTTTTAATTTTTAATATCTATCTATTTATTTATTTATTTATTTATTTATGGTTTCTGCCATAGGGTGTGCACACTCACCTGACAGAGGCAGAGACGGTGAGAGAGAAAGTGAGAAATCACCATCCCAGGAGGTAGGGCCACGCCACAATCCCTTCTTCTCCATTCTCCTCTTGGGATTTTCGGTACACACACAAATGCCTGGTGTGATTTTGGGGACACCAGGTCCAGGACTTGAATGGTGATTGGCAATGTGGGAATCCAATGCCTTAACCACCACGCCATCTGCTGGCCCCTGGCTGTCTGCTTTCTTAATGTTAATAATAACGATATGTTTTGAGAAGATATAGTTTGATGAAGAGAAGTCACATGATGTCAAGTGTTTTTTCCGTTCTAAAATTACAGCTAATAAGACTTTCACTAGCCATGAATGGCACTGTGATTATCAGCTTGTTGAAATTATGGTGGATTCGAAGACCTAGTGAAGGAGAATTGTGGCTTCCAGTCTTAGGAATAACCAAAGACTGTTTGAAGGTGGCAGAAGTGGCTCTTGTGGGAACTGGTACTACCTAGTTTATACTGGTATTACCCACTCAATGTGGCATCTATCACACTGAATATGCAATACCAAATCTGGGCACCATGGGGTGCTGTTCTCCATTGTAGAAGTAAGGAAACAGACTCTGAGAAGCTAAGGCATTTCACCAAGCTCACAGAGCAGAAGACCACCATGCTTCTCTTTGGACTTGATTATATTTTAACACAACTAGTGAATGGCAGATCAAGGAAGGAAAAACAGAGCCCTGCTGTAGTAGTGTGGGCTGAATGCTATGGGTTGCAGGCTGAGGCCATACAGGAAGCCCGAGTTTGCTTCCCCACCCAACCTAAAAGAGCTGGGCATGGTGGTGCACAGCTGTGGTCCCAGCTACTTGGGCAGGAGGATTATGCCAGAGTGTGACCTCCTCTAAAACACAGTACACACACCATGAAACACAGAAATAAATATGGCTGTGTATGACTTCAGGCCTACCGTCTTACCACCAGTAAATTTGGTGTCCAGGACTAATTCAGTTCCTAGAAAGGTAATTGCATTTCTTAGACACCTGTAAGCAGGTGTGGGGAAGAAGAACATGGCTGAAACGGGGGGTGGGGGGCCCTGAACAAAGGTGTCTGGCTGAGCGTGGATGGGCTGCCACCCAGCCAGGGCCCTGCCTCCCAAGATACATGCTTCAGGGGATGCACCTGCCAAGAGGAAGGTGTTTTTGGTTTTCTTGTTTTGTTTTGCTAAAAAGCTCTTCTCCATTTACAAAGGGGGCTCCTTTCTCATATACGCAGGATCCAATGAAAGTCGCACATGGATGAAAGGAGCTTAACTTACCAATGGGACTGGCGGAAGTTTCCAGAAAGCTGGCATGTATTGGACAAATAGTGGTAGTCCACATTCGAGGGCCCTTTGGAGCCACCGGCGTTTACTCACTTCACATACCCTCACCCTTCTCTTTTGAGGGGGCTACAATCTGCTTTGTTACAAATTTAGAAACCTCAGTAAAAGCTTTGCCCCTTCCCCAAAGTCATACAGCTGGTCAACCAAGAGAATTCAAACCTAGGTCTTTTCCAGCTTCTCTACTTTTGTCCGTCTATGCTGTCAGCCTGACTGAGCTTATCTAACTCATCCCACAGGTCAAAGGCACTTGGCCTCCTATTCCAGCTCTGTTTTGACCTCAGCAGATCTCAGAAATACTCTCGTCCCCCAGTCAACAAAATGTACCAGCCAGATGAGCTGGGCAGAAGGAGCGGTCAGGCAGGCCTGTGGACAGAAACAGCTCAAGGGTTCAGACTGTGCAAAAGTAGACTCGGTCACAGATGGTTGGATAAAAACACAGCAGGCTTTGCCATTAGCCTGTGAGGAAACCTTCCTTCCAGGGAGCGAACTCTCACGACCAGGAAAGGGCTGTGCTGGGGGGAGCAGGAGGCACTGGTAAGCCGAGGGGGGGTTAAAAGAAAGAAGTTCTTTGTGAGCCAAGTCACACATTTAGGAAATACCACCTGAGCAGTGCTTGCCTGTACCGGCCATTTAATAAAATGAGCAAAGGGGTAATTTGCAAATTGGGCTCTGCAAATTACCAGTATCTTTCTAACGACTATTTAATCAAAATAATCACTTGGTTATTAACTTCCCTTTTTTTTTTTGGAGAGGTTTTTGCTATAGGGCGCGTGCGCTCGCCAGACAGACAGAGAGAGGCAGAGAGACAGAAAGCGAGAAATCACCCCCAGGGGGGATGGCCATGCCGCTATCCCTTCTCCTCCATTCTCCTCTTGGGATCTTGGGCGCACACGTGCCCGGCATGAGTTTAAGCCACCGGGTCCGGGACTTGAACCACGGTCGACTATATGGGAGTCCAGCGACATAGCCATTACGCTAACTGCTGGTCCTGACTTTCCATTTTTTAAAAAAATTCCAGCCTTTTGGGGAACCAGCAGTTAGCGTAATGGCTATGTTGCTGGACTCCCACGTAGTCGACGGCGGTTCGCGTCCCGGACCCGGTGGCTTAAAACCCACGCCGGGCGCGTGTGCGTGCATGCCCAAGATCCTGAGAGGAGAATGGAGGAGAAGGGATTGCAGTGTGACCATCCCCCCTGGGGGGTGATTTCTCGCTTTCTGTCTCTATGTCTCTGTCTGTCTGGCAAGTGCACGCGCCCTATAGCAAAAACCTCTCCAAAAAAAAAATTCCAGCCTTTTGTCTGGAAGTTGCCTAAAGGAAAAATTTAGGGGAACTTTTTAGAAAAGAAAAAAGACAGTTAAAAAAGGCTTCAGGATAACAGAAGTCACATTTAACAAGAAATATCTTCTGATTGACAGGGATATGAACAAGCAAAAAAATCCCAATCTGGACACGTTCCTGAGTGCTCCTCCCCACACGTATCAGAAATTCAATTTGGGGACTGAACAAATGTCGATATAAAATGATGAGCACTTGTTACTCTGTCTGGGGACATCACAGCTACTTCTACTTCCATAATCCTGAATTCTCGTGTCTGAATTACCAACTGATCAAGCCACCGACCTGTGGCACCTCACACGGGAACCAAGAAGAACACCTTAACATCAGAATGCTGGGCTGGCCCCGTAGCACAGGAGTTCAGTGCTGTATATTGGGAGCCAAATCCACATGGTCAACCACGGTTTGAGTCCCAGTCCTGATGGCTTGAAGAACACGCAGGGCGCATGTGCACTTGTGCCTAAGGACGAGACAGAAAATGGAGGAAAGAGGACTGTGGTATGACCATGCCACAGTGAGGGTGTTTCCTTTCTCTTTTCTCTCTCTGATGAACACATACGCCCTTCGCCAAGAAAAAAGCAAAATAAAATATAGCAGAATGGCTTTTTGGAAGAAATCATAAAAGCTAATATAAACTGTTGGCCACGCAGCTGGTAAAGAAAAAGTACAAACTGGAGCCAGCAGGTGGTGTGGTGGGTAAGGCGCTGGACTCCCACATGCTGACCGTGGTTCAAGTCCCAGACTTGGTGGCTTGAAAATCACACCGACACATATACATGCATGTCCAAAATCCCGAGAGGAGACTGGAGGAGAAGGGACAGTGGTGTGGCCAGCCCCCAGGGGGTGATTCCTCACTTTCCCTCTCTCTGTTTCTCTTTGTCTCTGTCTGGTGAGTGCACACGTGCACTATGGCAACAACAGCAAACCTTGAAAAAAAGAAAAAGTGCAAACTAACCTACCATTTTCACAATCAGAGTGGCAGCAGGCTCTCCCCTCCAGCCGCCCGGACACCCCCCTGCGCTGGGGGAACACACCATCTCAGTGCCTTTCCGTCTGCTTACGGATCTGCTTCAGCTGCCCTTTCCCTTTTTCTTGTCGTCCAAAAGCCTCTTCCACCTTTCAACCTTCAAGACCAACTTAAAGCTCATCTCTTAAAGTCCTCCTTTAAACCTCAGAGTAAATGATTCTCTTTCTCTTGAACCTTTGAACCTTTGGCACTTAGCTGTAAATCTGTCCATCTCTCCAGTTAAACTGGGAGCACCGGAAAGGTAGAAACTGTGTCTTCAAATATTTATGTCTCCCGCAGCTGGCTTCACAGCAACGCGTTTGTAGGATGAACTAAAACTGAACGTTCCTCTCTGTAAGGTATGCGATCGTCATTGTGAAGAAACAGAAAATGATGGGGCCAGCAGGGGGCGTGGTAGTCGGGCCACTGCACTCCCACATGGCCGACTGTGGTTTAAGTCCCAGACCCGGTGGCTTGCTTTCTCTCTCTGGTGACTATAAACAATTAAATAATAATAATAATAAATAAAAATAAGTAATTCCTTAAAAAATCAAAAAAGAATTCCTTGTCTCAGACTGGCTCAGGCTAACGTTCTACACCCCCATGTCCCTGGACGAGGCACACAGAGATAGACAGGGGTTAGGACAATATTTAGTTTTCAAAATGCCTTTCATATAAATTATTTTAGCTTGAAACCAGTCGTTAGGCTTTGTCTTCGCTGATGCTTCTCCACCATGTAAACACAGACGCTTGGGGAGACCGTCAAGGGGGCGGTCACGAACTCGTACTCTCTGTGTAAGCTGTGAGCAAGGATTAGACGTGAGACTGAAACGCCCCACGTCTGTGATAGGCTTACACCACGCTGCTGGGAAGCCGCCAGTTCTGCACTTCATTTTTCTTAGCACTGGGACGTCGTTAGTCCTCAGAGTTCTGCGGGTTCTGTCACAGCCACATCCGGGTGCTGTGTTTATTTCTATCTCCTCAGGAATGCTTAGGGAACAGGCACCGTGTGGCCGCTTTGAGGATGACAGTCTCTATTTTGCCTCCGTGGCTGGAATGAAATAGCTGTTACTAATGTAAGGTTGGCTACAAGGCCTAAAGGTAACGCAGCTCAAGAGAAGCTGGATCCTATGTAGAGACTCTGGTTTGAATCCCCAGCCTGGTTAGCCTAAAACACTGGGCACACCTGCCACTGCCCGAGATCTGCTGGGCTGGGGGAAGAGGAGCAAGCATTGCCAGCCTTTCTCACATGTGCATGCCTGCACTCTATCATGAATGAGGAAAAATGCAGGGCCAGCAGGTGGTGCAGTGGTTAAGGCATTGGACTCCCACACGGTCGACTGTGGTTCGAGTCCCAGACCCAGGAGCTTTGCTTTCTCACTTTCCCTCTTTTTCTCTGGTGAGCACACATGTCCTATAGCAAAATTTAAATAAATAAATAAATAAATTTTTTTTTTTTAAAAAAAGAGGGAAGCATGTGGGGTTTTAAAAAAGTGCTTCAAAAAATACCCAAAGCGAAAGCTGACTGCCCCCAACTTCTATTCAGTCTCCCAATGAAAAAACAAATCAAGACCACATTGTTTCTAAAATATAACTGTGCAGGTTGTAAGTTCTTTTTTTTTCTTTTTTTTTTTTTTTTTTGGAGAGGTTTTTGCTATAGGGCATGTGTGCTTGCCAGAAAGAGAGAGAGAGAGAGACAGAGAGAGAGACAGAGAGAGACAGAGAGCAAGAAATCACCCTCCGGGGGTGGGGGGAAGGATGGCCACGCTGCAATTGCTTCTCCTCCATTATCCTCTCAGGATCTTGGGCACGCACACACACGTGCCCAGCGTGAGTTTAAGCCACTAGGTCTGGGACTCGAACCATGGTTGACTACATGGGAGTCCAGCGACATAGCCATTACACTAACTGCTGGTCCCCAGGTTGTAACTTCTTAAGGAAGAGGTAGACCAAGGACATAAACACCATCAATATAGTCAACGTCCCCTTCAAGAAAGCCCCTGTTGACGCAGAGTCTCAGCTACAATAACTGGAAGCCCCAAGGAGACCCAGGCCGGGAAGCCCATGCACTGCTAGACCCCATCCAGGCCGATCTTACCCATGCCGTTCATGTCAGAAGCCAACACTCTCGCACGGGGCAGCTCTTCCAGAGCACAGAATTTTGATAATCCCCACAGGAAATTCTCCTTATGCTGGTTGGAGAATCACATCCCCAATATGGAGAGGAAGTTCCAACCTCGGAGACAGACTAAACAACAGAATTCCTGAAAGCCCTCACATCTTTGTGTCACAAAGGAAGGCATCAGGCGACTGCTACAAAGTGCTCAGCTTCTGCGGAACAGGACACAGGGCGAGGGGCTCTGCAGGCTGCCTCCCCCGGGCACGGTCAGGCCCAGCCTCCTGGGGAGGGGTTCCAGGCCATCCAGCAAGTTACTGCCAGACATCAGCTGTTCCAAGTAGTTCCTTCCCGCAGGGACAGACCACACCCATGGTGCTCTGGGCCCCCTCCTGGTCCCAAATCAGAGGAGCCTACTTATTACGTTCCTGGGGCGACACAACTATAGCAGGGACGTCACCTTCCCAGAGACGCCCTTATTACGCAAAGATGTTCCCTAGGTGCAGAGAGAGAGGCCACGCGGGAGCACGAAGCGCGATTCTGTTTATTTGGTTGGTTCGTTGCCTCTGGAAGGCACGGTGGGCCTGGCCTGGCCTAGGAAGGGGAGGCCTGGGCTTTAAGACCACTGTCAGCCCCCTAGAGTCCCCTAGGTGGGCACATGGGCTACTGAAAGGGAATAAAAGGTCCAATAAGACACACACAGGAACCAGAGGCACTTATTAAAACCACACTCCAGGGCCCCACTCTCCCCTTAGAAATGAGGGTTCTTAAAACAGCAGCGATTCCGTGCCCCAGCAGACATCCGACAGTGTCTGCAGCCGTTTCCGACGGCCACGCGCAGGGAGGGTACTGCTGGTGTCTAGTGGGAGAGGCAGGTGCCGCCAAACTTCCTCCAGAGCACAGGATGGGCCCCAGCAGAGAACTGCCTGGCCCACAATGGCCACGGGGCTGGGCCGGGGGCTCTGTGGGCAGGTGCCGGCCACCTGTGTGGTTCGCGGGCTTCCCAGGTGATTCCAATTGTGCTGAGGTTTGAGACGCTCTGCCCATGCCTGGGTGGGCAGCCGACAGAGCAGGTAGCCAGGGCAGCGAGGGTGGGCACCCCAAGCTGTAGCATTAAAGACGCTCATGGCCTACTTTGCAGATTGATCCCAAGACAGAGGTCTGCCGTGGGAGACCCTAACAGGCTTATTGGAGCGGGAGCACGTGCAGGAGCAGGCAGGGTCCAGTCACCCCCAGCAGAAGAGCCTGGGCATGCTGCCCAGTGTCTCAGAAATATCCTCCTCACTCCCAACGAGCCTGCCATTGCCTTTCTAACTGTGTTGACCTGGCTTTTTTTCTAAATTGCCAGAGGGCACGTGCTCAGGGAGTGAGAAGGCATCCTCACGGCGGATGGTCATGCCCACTCTACAACCCCTTCTCCTCCATTGTTCCCTCCAGTCAGGATTTTGGCAAGCACGCACATGTTACCAGCACGTCTTTCAAGCCGAAGAGTCCAGAGTTCAAACTGCACAGTCAGCCGTGTGAGATCCAGCCGCCTTAAACGCCATGCCACTGACTGGTCCAGTCTGGCTCTTAAACAGTTTTTGAACCCTCCAATGCTCTGCTTTTGGGTAGGACCCACTGTCCACCTTCACTGTCATACATAATGTGGAGAACAGGAGTTACTTTTGAAAAGTTCATGGGAGGTGTGTATTATGAAAAACGATGCATGGATTTATTTATTTATTTTTGATACCAAGAAACTTCTCATACTTTTTAATTCCATTTTTCTGCAAACTTTTTCAAGTCCCTTTATACTTTGGTCACTTGGTAGACAATGGAGCCCACTGGTCTTTGGGAAAACCTATGAAAATGTCCAGGAGAAACACCTCAACTATCTTCTAGAGCTCCGGAGAAAACCATATTAAGAGTCAGTTGTGTGGGACCAGCAGTTAGCGTAATGGCTATGTCGCTGGACTCCCACGTAGTCAACCGTGGTTCGAGTCCTGGACCCGGTGGCTTAAACTCATGCTGGGCGCGTGTGCGTGCGTGCCCAAGATCCCGAGAGGAGAATGGAGGAGAAGGGATTGCGGCGTGGCCATCCCCTCTGGGTGGTGATTTCTTGCTTTCTATCTCTCTGTCTGTCTGGCAAGCGCACGCGCCCTATAGCAAAAAACCTCTCCAAAAAAAAAAAAAAAAAAAGAGTCAGTTGTGTGGGCTCTGTCTGTGATCACCAGCCGAGTACAGTTAACCCTTGGTCAACACAGGGTTGAACAATGTGGGTCCACTTATATCAGACTTTTCTCCCTTAAAAGCTACAAATGTACAAATCTATTTTTAAAATTTTATTTTTAGTTTGCTATAGGGCACACGGGCTCACAGGTGAGAGAGCAGTGGTGGGGGTGAGTAGTGAGAAATCACCCCAGGGGACATGGCCATGCTGCAGTCCCTTCTCCTTTCGGGATTTGGAGCACCTGTGCACACAAGCGTGGCATGTTTTTCGAACTGCCAGGTCTGAGACTCCGACCAACCCGAGCCGTGAGCCTGTGGCCATTTGGGATCTAGTCACCTTAACCACCACACCACTACACCACCACTGGCCCTGTTTTCTCTTCCATATAATATTATTAACGTTGTCTTTTTCTAGCTTCATCGGAGGATACAGTATCTAATATATAGAACACACAAAACACGTGTTAATCAACTGTTTCTGTTACCAGTAAGGCCCAAGAGAGCACACCAAGGAACCAGTTAAAAGTTGGTCAACAGTAGACTCTTAGTAGTTAAATCTGGGGAAAATGAAAAGTAGAAAAAATAGTTTGTGCGGGATATCAGTGCTCCTAACCCCATGCCTTGTTTGAGGGTCAACTGTACTTAGGCCATGCCTTTAAGTCTGGGGGCATCAGTGTCCTTCCCCATAATACCATGTGACCTGTCTAACTCACAGCATTGTGGTCAGGACCACTGGGAGAATGTCTGAGAAAGGGTCCTGAAAAAGAATCGCAATGGCGGGGCCAGCAAGTGTTGGTTAAGGTGCTGGACTCCCACATCGCTGAGCATGGTTTGAGTTTGGGACTTGGTGGCTTGAAAATCTTGCCAGACACTGGGACCAGCAGTTAGCGTAATAGCTATGTCACTGGACTCCCATGTAGCCGACCACGGTTCAAGTCCTGGACCCGGCGGCTTAAACTCACACTGGGCACGTGTGCGTGCGTGCCCAAGATCCCGAGAGGAGAATGGAGGAGAAGGGATTGCGGCGTGGCCATCCCCCCTGGGGGGTGATTTCTCACTTTCTATCTCTCTGTCTGTCTCTGTCTGTCTGGCGAGCACACGCACCCTATAGCAAAAACCTCTCCAAAAAAAAAAAAAAAGAACAGGCCTGGGCCAGCAGGTGGCCTGGGGCTTAAGAGCACTGGACTCCCACATGGCCAACTAAAAAATAAAAATAAAAAAGAGAATCATGCCAGACACATGTGCATGCACGGCCTAAATACAAAGAGATAATGGGGAAGAAGAGATTGTGATGTGGTCATCCCCCTTGGGGGATGATTTCTTACTTTCTCTCTCTCTCTCTCTCTCTCTCTCTCTCTCTCTCTCTCTCAAGCACAAATGCTCTATGGCAAAAGCCAAAACCAAAAATCAAACAAAAAAATGACGATGGAAAGAAATGCTCATACTTATAAGTAGAAAAGAAACCAGTAGCATTAACTCGTTAAGATGAAAATGTTTCTTTACTGTGCCATTTAGCTGATGTGCAAGTGCTAGTCATTGTCTTAGAATAATTAAGATTCTTCATGGCTGGGAAAAAAAATCAGGGAAGAAATAGAAGCAGACTTCTTTCTGCATCTGACTTTAAAGGTTTAGGCAGTTTTGGGGAGCAGAAAGGACCCGGCTGGAGTTTCAGGAGGCCTACCCCCATCGCTGTCTCTTCTAACCTAAGTCTGGAGAATAGGGTTATGTAGACTCGTCAACAATCCAGACCAGGCTTTGCTGTTTTGGTTGCTTACGGCATGACCCTTTGTGCTTTTTGCACATTTTGCTATCATCGTAGACTTTCTCCTAAAATGTTATCGCCATGACATAAAATCTGCGTCTTGCTGATGCCACGTGTGAAATACCTTCCCTGTGGAGAACAGCAAACTTCAGTTCATTCTGCTTCCTTACTCAGGCCCAAGGGAGCATCCACAAAGCCAATGTGGCTCTTACGTGGCAATGAAACGAGCCACTCATTCTTTTTCTGAGTAGCTTCAGCGTTCTATTCATGAATACTTGAAAACCACGTTAATGTTCTCAGAGGAAAATATTACGGTAATTATAAAAGCCACTGCCATCCCTTGGTAGACACTGGGACAAGCTATGGGCGGAGAAGAGCCAGGTGCCCCTGAGATGGGTCCCCTAACCCAGCGCCCAGCCCGTTTCCAGTCAGCTCCCCACCCCAGTACCTATGCATGCCCAGGACCTCCCCGCCTGTCCTCTCCAGCTGCCACTCCTCGGTCATGTCTAATTTTTCTCCTGGCTCAGTCCGTGAGCTCAGAGGCCCAGGGCTAACCTTACTTTACATGTGGAGTGAATCTGAGTAACTGTGGACCAAAGCACCGCGACTCTATTATACAGACGAGGAAGTTCAACCACCGGAGTAAGCAAGGTCAGTAATTCTGAGCCGTTTCCAGGGGCTGCAGGGAAGGAGTCCTGTGGGTTAATCATTAGTTGACCCTGATATAAAGTCTTTCTACCTGCTTTTTTTTTTCTCCTTTTAATTTGCTATTGTGCATGTGCTCTCAAGAGAGAGAGAGAGAGAAGGTGAAAAACGCCCCTGAAGGGATGGCCATGCTGCAATCTCTTCTCTATTCTTCTGTAGGAATTTTGGGCACGCATGCACACATCTGGCAAGGGCCAAGCTGCCAGGTCTGGGCCTCAAACCACGTCATAGGCCATGTAGGATCCAGTCACATTTTTTCTTTTCTTCCCTTTTTTCCTTTCCTTTCCTTTCCTTTCCTTTCCTTTCCTTTCCTTTCCTTTCCTTTCCTTTCCTTTCCTTTCCTTTCCTTTCCTTCCTTTCCTTTCCCTTCCCTTCCCTTCCCCTTCCTTCCTTCCTTCCTTCCTTCCTTCCTTCCTTCCTTCCTTCCTTCCTTCCTTCCTTCCTTCCTTCCTTCCCTTCTTCTTCTTCTTCTTCTTCTTCTTCTTCTTCTTCTTCTTATTTATTTATTTTTTAAGATTTTTACTATAGAGTACATGTGCTTGTCGAGAGAGAGAAACACAGAGGGAGAGAGAGAGAGAATAAGAAATCACTCCCTGGGAGGAATGGCCAAGCCACGATCTCCTCTCTAGTCTCCTCTGAATTCAGAGCACACACGCACAAGTGCCTGGCATGATTCTCAAGCCACTGGGTCTGGGAACCAAGTCGCTCAGTCAGCCATGTGGGATCCAGCGTCCCGCTGTCCACGCCACCCCCTGGCCCAGGGTCTGGTCGTGTTAACCACCAGGTCCCCAGCCATCTACATGGGTATTCTATAGCACTAGAGCGGACTCCCCGGTGTTTTCTCATGAGTCCACATACCAGAGTAGCGTCGTTTCCCCTCACTGAGCACGAGGAGACAGGTGAGGAGTAACTAAGCGCATTCCTACACAAAGGCGACGCTCTCCAGCATCTCCTACGGGCTCGAGTGCACGTCCAACGCTGCCTGCGGTTGTCCCATGGGCAGCGCCTCGCGGGACTTCCTCCTGTGGCGAGGTCACCCTTCACCCAGCACAGATGAGGGGGCTCCCTGCATGCCTCCTTCCGAGAGGCCTCCTAACAAAGCACAGCCACGAGGGGTCCCCTGAGGCACCCCTACAAGAACGGTCACAGTCAAGTACTGGCAGTGTTACCAGTGGACTGGCGCCTGGACCACAGGCAGCTCCTCACCTTTCTTCCCCACCGTCACCTACAACACAGTTGTTCCACAAACACGAGCTGCAAATGTGTCTGAAAGCCCTGACCCACCCACTCCGGAACGGACCTCAGGCCCACTACGCTCCTAGTTCCGAGCCTCCGTTCCCACACTGCTCCTTTACAAAGACTTTTTAAAGAAATTAAAATAAAAAGGGAATTATTTATTTAATTTTATTTATTTATTCATTCATTTTAATTTGACCAGAGAGAGACAGAGAGAAAGAGATTGAGAAAGCAAGCCACCAGGCCCTGGACTCGAACCATGGTTGGCCATGTGGGAGTGTCTAGTGCCTTAACCACCATGCCACCTGCTGGTCCTCAAGACTTCTTTCTTTATAATTATTGATTTACTTCATTTTATTTGTTATTATTATTATTTTTTAAAAAATTTGACTAGAGAGAGACAGAGAGAGATAGAAAGGGGAAGTGAAAAAGCAAGCTGCCAGGTCTGGGACTCAAGCCATGGTCGTCCATGTGGGAGTCTGGTGCTTTAATCACCACACCACCTGCTGGCCCCTCTTTATAAAGACTTTTACAGATACTGAAGTGGCACAGTGTCCTTGAACGAAGGTTCTAACTGCCTGTCCAGGGCCTTCGATTACGTGGAGGAGACAACATTTTACTGACCAAGGGCTCCTTTGTCACTCTGCTCTTGGTCCTCTTCCTCTCCTGAACGCCACACCTACGGAAGCACGGACCGGGTTAAACAGCAACGCACGGGCGGGGCCGAGTGCCCTTAGGACACTGCCAACTCCAGGGTTTTACGTTCTCAGTTGGTAGCAAGATCCAAATGTCTCTGATGTGCTGTAGACAGTGACCACTTTTTTTTTTTTTGGAGAGTTTTTTTTTTCTTTGCTATAGGGCGTGTGCGCTTGCCAGAGAGACAGAGACAGAGAGACAGAAAGCGAGAAATTGCCCCTCATGGGGGATGGCCACACCATAATCACTTCTCTTCCATTCTCCTTTCGGGATCTTGGGTACGCATGTGTACATGCTCAGTGTGAGTTTAAGTCGACTACATGGGAGCCCAGCAACATAGTCATTATGCCAACTGCTGGTCCATTTTTATTTATTTATTTATTTTGGTGGGGAGAGTGACCACTTCTAACTGCCGAGGAAGGTCTACCTCTTCCTGGCCTGAGACGTTAGGCAGGCTGGGGGGTGGGAGCGAAACCACTCACCTCCAGGTCTGCTTTCTTTGCCTTTTAGGGCGGCACTGGGAAGACTTATTGTTTTCTTGTCAAAGTTGATTTACCCTAAGACATACGATAAAAGTGACTATATTTTAAGAAAGAGAGAAAAAGACAGCCCATTTTCATGGACACCTGGTTCTCATTACAGAGTCAGACCCCGCAAATCACAAAGGCGTGAGGGGCATGCCTCTAAGAGGTCTGAGATGGTGAGCACCACCTTGAAGTCCATGGACGCAACAGCCTTCGGGCCACCCTGTCCTCAACGACTGAGTCTTTTGTCTGGGGGCTGAGTTCCAGTCCTCCCTGAGCCTTGCCTTGTTCACGAACGGAGGGAGGTGTGCTCTGTCACCGTGCAGGTGCGCGCTCTGGAGAACACTGCTTAGTTCCGCCCCTTTCAGTAACAGCTGCACGCTCGGCGGTTACGCAGGCCTGGGGAGGGCTTCTCCATGTCTCTCACCATTCTCTTGCACTCTTGTCCACTTTCCTCAGCCTGATTTTATGCCCAGCACCCCGCTCCACCCCGACCAGGGAGCCTCCATGGTGGCCAGCCCTGGGAGCCTCTCTCTGTCATGAGCCTGCACCCTGGGTTCCATGGGGACCTATCCGAACCACACCCTGGAACACGACCAAGGAAGAGAACATTTTTGTCGTGGACAACAGAAAGAACAGCGTTCAACCAGCATTCTCCTTCCTCCCCCAAAATACTCAGTCTGGTCCATCCGGTTCCTCCCTTCCAGGGGATGGTGAGGGGGTCAGTGACCGGGTGAGCTGGACCCGTGCCTTCCTGGGGGACAACAGAGTACTGAACTGCTGGGCGGACCGGCTACCGTCAGAAATGGCTTCTCTAATTATTCTCATTCTGAATATGAACAATTAGGGGCACAAAGCATGCAACAAAATATGCACAGCAATTGGGTCCAATCAGCCATCGGCTAAATATAAATGTCTCATTAAACAAACAAACAAAAATACAGTCACGAAGACCCACTTCCTTTTTTTTTAAAAGAGGTTTTTTTTTTTTTTTTTTTTTTTTTTTTTTTTTTTTTTTGAGAGGTTTTTCGCCATAGGGCGCGTGCGCTCGCCAGACAGACAGAGAGAGACATAGAGACAGAAAGCGAGAAATCACCCCCCAGGGGGGATGGTCACGCCGCAATCCCTTCTCCTCCATTCTCCTCTCGGGATCTTGGGCACGCACGCACACGCGCCCGGCGTGAGTTTTAAGCCACCGGGTCCGGGACGTGAACCGCGGTCGACTACGTGGGAGTCCAGCGACATAGCCATTACACTAACTGCTGGTTCCCTAAAAGAGGTTTTTTTTTTTTCTTTTTTTTTTTTTTTTGCTATAGGGTGCGTGCACTCGCCAGAGACAGAAAGCAAGAAATCACCCCCTGGGGGGATGGCCACATCGCAATCCCTTCTCCTCCATTCTCCTCTCAGAATCTTGGGCACGCACACACACGCACCCGGCCTGAGTTAAGCCACTGGGTCTGGGATGCGAACTGTGGTCAACTACATGGGAGTCCAGCGACATAGCCATTACACTAACTGCTGGTCCCACGAAGACCCACTTCTAAGTATGGAATTCAGAATCCAGGGGAAGGAGCATGTGTCACACCCGGGCCCAAAGAGTGGGTGTCCAGGTTGCTTTGGGGCATGGGACACGCTGGTGCCTGCATTCCACCAGACTGACCACAAAACTGCTGTGTGTGCCGGTTACGGTGCTGGATCCCACATGGTCGAATTTGAGATTCGAGCCCCAGACCCAGCGCCTTGTAAACATGCCAGGCACATGTGCGTGTGTCCCAAAATCCCAAGAGGAAAATGATTGACAGGGGATGGCAATGTGGCCATCCCCCTGGGGAATAATCTCTCACTTCCTGTCTCCATCTCCTCCTGGTAAGCACAAGTGCTCTATGGCAAAAATCTAAAAAACAAAACAAAACAAAACCCTGTGAAATAAAAAAACAAACCCCCCTGCTGTTTTGAGAGGAACTTCATCTGCAGGCCTCAAAACCAGGGTGAGCAGTCACAGAAAACACTCTAGCAAGAGGTCTTTTCTCGGGACCAGCAGTTAGCGTAATGGCTATGTCGCTGGACTCCCACGTAGTCGACGGCGGTTCGAGTCCTGGACCCGGTGGCTTAAACTCACGCCGGGCACGTGTGCGTGCGTGCCCAAGATCCCAAGAGGAGAATGGAGGAGAAGAGATTGCAGCGTGGTCATCCCCCCTGGGGGGTGATTTCTCGCTTTCTATCTCTCTGTCTGTCTCTGTCTGGCGAGCTCACGCGCCCTATAGCAAAAACCTCCCCCCCCCCAAAAAAAGAGGTCTTTTCTCCCAGCACAGCTTTGCTTGTAAAGTCCCTGTGGAATTTGGAATTTGGGGGTGCAGGCACATAACAAGAGGTGAGGCATGAGATCAGAACCCCTGAGCTGCTCTCCTAGATGAACGAGGGCCATCGCCGAGAAACTGCCGAACTGCACTTCAGGTCCGATTAAGCTTAAGCTGGGGAGCCCTCGGTTCTGAGAGGTCGGAGTCCATCTGCTCGCTCTGCCAGACGGCTGCAGCCTGGGTCCCGGCGTGTGTTTGGTTAAAAGCTCTCCCCCACGTAGCCCGAGTCTCGCCGGATTCATCTGAGATTCCGGCGCCGTGATTGAAAGCGCCTTCAGACTCGCAGGTGTGCAGCCCCTGGGGACACGGCATGGAAATCTGCAGTGCGGCCGCCATTAGAGTCCAGTCTCATTATTTTCACGGTCGAGGAAGGCTGGTCATGAATACATGGGAACAAGAGCTCTTGAGGGGTAGAGGGGAGACGTGAAAAGGTAACTGAAGACCCTCTCCGGGAACAACATGCTCTGCACCTTCCGGAAGTCATCAGAGGGAGCCGGCCGACAGCCGACGCCCATGCGTGCACAGCCAGCCCGCGGCCCCGGCCAGGAGAGCCGACTGGCTGCAGGGGATCAGAAAGAGGACTACATCAACCTGGTCCCTGAACGCGCAGTCGGTTCCATGTGCTCAGTATACGTTAGTCTTCCTTTTTTCACTTTAAGTTGGATTTCCGGACTGAAGTCGGATCCACCATATAATTACCCCGCTCCATCAAAGATGCTCACCATGCTCCGTAGTGACCACAGCCCAGCACCGAGAGGCACAAGGGCCCCCTGCCAGCTGCCAGGCACCTGAGGCCAGGACCTGGGTTAGACAAATGTCCGTGCGTCCTCTTTCCAGAAGACCCGGGATATTTCCTCCCCTTCTGATCCTGTAATCAATCATGCAGAATTGCAACAAGCAGGAAGTTATTTATTTTACCCTCCGTCTATAAAACAGATGAGTATAATCTATTGAGATTTATCTGCTGAGTTGTCTGGGCTGATACTGGACTCACATGTCCCTAGCTTCTCCTTTTCAAATGACTCGTTTATATGTAAGATTTTTTGGGACAACTGAAAAGTGAGATTTTAGAACTTTGAAATTTCTCCTCTCAGAACACAAACACATGATTCATAAAAACATTCTTTCATTTGCAGAAAATGATTCAGTTCTGACTTGTTTGGTTTAATCTCTACTATAGTCTTTCAAAAGTGTCTTGTAAATGTAAGTTTTTCTATACTGAGACTACTGTAACCTAAAATTCTCACTATCAAAGGCTTTTTTTTAGATCTTTTGCTGTAGGGTGTATGCACTCGCCAGACAGAGAAAGAGAGAGAGAAAGAAAAAGTGAGAAATCATCACCCAGGGGGATGGCCAAGCCACAATCCCTTCTCCATTCTCCTCTTGGGATTTTGGGCACGCATGTACATGTGCCTGGTGTGATTTTCACTCTGCTGGCTCCAGGACTTGAACCGTGCACGGCCATGTGGAAGTGCAGTGGCTTAGCCTCTGTGCTGCCTGCTGGCCCACTTTCTGTCCATATTTCACATATGCTTTCAGAAGAGAGCGACATGCCCTCCAGTAAGCTGCAGGGGGCCGAGGGCGGTGAAGCTGCTGTCCCATTGTGACCAGCTGCAGTCAGTACTCAGTTTCTGCTGTCCTTGCACGAGGCATTCGTGGCAAAGGCTGATGGAGCCACGTGGTAAGAACTGAAAATGTAATATTTTTGATTGCTCCGATTGCTTTTGCTTAGGCTACAAATTAATCCCAAATCTAATGCTGTTTAAATATAATAAAATGGCATAGCAACTACACTGTCGTTGCTATACCAACAGCTCCAAATGACAACGAGGCTTCATGGGAGAGTGCGCCAGCTCAACCCCAAAGCCGAATGCCACGCCACCTTGAAAAAAAGCTTGTTAAGAGGAAAGGTTATGACATAGTAACCAGAGCAGAGTGGTTACAGACTTAAGTGTCCTCACTCGCTGGGGTCAAACATTGGTCTTCAGCAGAATAAAGGCATTGGATTTGATTCTAAAAATAAATGGCAGGAATGTATTCAGTGATTTCAGGATTCTCCAGTGGGTGGGTGGAGGTATCAATGAGACCGGGAGACCATTAGTAACAGAGTAAACTTCAGCAAAATGCATTCTGAAACCATGTGGACTTGGCAAGGCCATGCTAAAAAGAGATTGGGTTGAGTAAAATCATTTCTGTGGGGAAAAGGAGGAATAATTAGTGCCAAACTCTTCACATAGTAGAAAGTTCTAGGCGTTGGGAAGATGAGAGAGTCGGTAGTTTCTAAAGAAGCTGATCTAACCGGCAAATTTTATTGCTATTTGTTTTTTTATTTTAGAAATCATTTTACTCCTCACGAATTCTAACATAATTTACAGTTCATGATTCTTTTAGCCCAGTGTCTAACTACTCATGTCAAATGGAAAAAGCAGGTCCCTATTCACCATGTGTCGGGAATTCTTGGGATCACCGAACAGTTCTGAATTGAGACAAGGACAAGAAGAAGAGCAGACAATGGACTGTGTCAACGAAGCTCTGAAGAGAAAAAGAACATGTGAGTTGAAACAGAGCGTCTTAACACTTAGCCATCACTTTACAATCTGTAAGCTCACTGAGTCAGAAAAAACAGGCCAGGCAGCGTGAGAGAACACAGCTCTATAAGTAAAACAGTCAAATACTGAAAAACAAAAAAAGGGTAGACCCTGAAATGCTGAAGTCCCATGAAAACAGTTTTATAAGACATATACAGAAGTGAAATTTGGACATCAAACTCACACAGATAAGTTTGGACCCTCTCCCCCCCCAAAAAAAAAGAAAAAAAGAAAAAAGAAAAATAGGTAAAGGAACACTTGGAGAACACGAGAGGACACCAATTGGCTGCTCTAGAGGAAGGCCGACTCCATGGCTCTAGGGGATGAAAAAATGGGACTAATGCGCCCACTGACGGAAGGTGCAGTAAAAATGAATCATTATTTCTGAAAAATTTCCTTGCACCCCGGGGGTGTCAGAAGATTGGAAAAAAGCGATAGTGATAGGGAAGAGCAGAGGGACTGCGAAGAGCTAGCAAATGCTACATGCAGTTACTGATCAGAACATTGTATTAGGGGAGGAAAATGTGGAAGGTTCAGAAAACCAGAGCCCAATAAAGAACAATTTGCATTTCAGTTGCTGCAGGCCAGTTCACGCGATGACATGGAAGGTGATGAGTCGTGTGCCAGTGGCAGTTAGGAACCTAAAAGGAATCGGGGAGTGGTCGGGAAAGATTTTATTTTCACTATTAGTCCAAAGAGTCCAAGGGGCACAGAAACGGGCAGAAATCACGAGCAAAAGTGGAGTGACGCGCAGTCGTGGGGAGGTGTTTCCGAGAGTGTGTGAACAGCCTGCCATCGCGTGGACCTGAACCAACACCCCAAACTGGGGGGACAGTGTCCTAAAACGTACGGCTGACACTCAGAGGTGACCGAGACAGGAGGGACAGGGGAAAATGTTCAGTTAGGTCAGACACAGACACACGGGCAGAGCGTCTCCGAGGACTCAGATACGAACAGCCTGCAATGGCACAAAGCGCCGCGGCTCAGGATGAGGAAGTTAGACATGAATCCACACGGGAAAGGGGGGATGGGAGGCCATCGGCATTGCAATTCCATCTAAAACGCTGTTCAGAGCAGGCGACCCAGAGCGATGTCTAACCTTCTCCTGGCCTCCTTCAGGAGGAGTCAGCGGAGCTGAAAGCTGGCGGTGGTAGAAGGACTAACAGATTCTGAGCCTGCCCCGGGGCCAGCTCCTTGTTTTTTTTTTTTTTTTTTTGGCGGGGGGGGGGGGATAGTTGTTTTTTTCTTTTACTGGTTATAGGGCATGTGCACTCACCAGCGAGACAGAGAGAGACAGAGAGACAGAGGAAGACAGAAAGCAAGAAATCCCTCCCCAGGGTGGATGGTCACACTGCAATCCCTTCTCCATTCTCCTCTGGGGATCCTGGGCACACACACATGCCTGGCATGAGTTTTAGGCCTCCAGGTCCAGGACTTGAACCATGGTCAACCACGTGGGAGTCCAGCAACCTAACCATTACGCCATCTGCTGATTCCAAGGGCCAGCTCCTTTTACACAGCTCTCAGCAGCTACTCCGGGAATCCAGTGCTGCAGGAACCATTGTTTGCACCTCACAGGTGGAATCGGAGCTGCCCTCACTACCCCTCCCTCACTTCCTGGGGCCTCTACTCCAAATGGCACTTGCTCACACAGCCCTCCTTACCCTGGGGTCTGGGTTTCGCAGCACCTGCTTCCACCTGAGGTATCCTACGACGCGATTGCTTGCTTACTGCGCTCTCACTGGAATGTAAGTTTACTGCAGAATCCTCAGAGCCTGGAACATGCCTGATATTTCATAAGCTCCCAATAAATCCTTGTGATGCAATTATCCTCTCCCAGGCATGAGCATTTTCTTTTTGCTACCTGAGCGTAAACTCTACGTCCACCCACCAGGAGGTTGCCTACTCTGGAAAATCCGCACTTGAGAAACAAAGCCCGGGGCCCAGCTGCTGTGAGGCGGCCTCTAGCTATTGGAGTGCAGGCCAGAAGCCAGGAGCTGACTGCACTTTCAACTCCTGGCTGGTGGGCATGCGCAGGAGTGCCTAGGGCAGCAGGACTGTGATTAGTGTGGCCTGGGGGCACCACGGGGAGGGCGCTCCACTCTCTCACATGTATGCATGCATGTGCTCTATCATGAATAAATTTTAAAAGAATTATTTATTTATTTAATTCCACTTGTTATTGTTATTATTATTTTTGGCCGGAGAGAAATGGAGAGAGAGAAAGGGAAAGTGAGAAAGCAAGCCACCAGGTCCAGGACTCGAACTGTGGTCGGCCACGTGGGAACCCAGCGCCTTTATCCACCACGCCACTTGCCGGCCCATGAATAACTTAAAAAACGTATAAAACCAAACACCAAATAGAGGATAAGAACTCTTATAAGAAGTGAAGCTATCTTGCCAAAAATTTTTTCAGAATGTTAATTTACCTCCACTGGACAAGGCAAATGAGTGTCTATAAAGCCCTATTTTTATTAATAAAATCCCCTGCCTTCCCTAAATGTTAAACAAATGATAAATAAAGACTCTGAAGGAGAATCAAATCGCTGGAGTCCTTTGGGACCCACCTGCCTGGATCCAACCCTGTTAACCCACGCCAAGAGAGTGGGCCGGGGACATGCGACCACAGAAACCACCTGAAGAGTGAAGGAATCATGGGACCAGCAGTTGGCGTAATGGCTATGTCACTGAACTCCCATGTAGTCAACTGCAGTTCAAGTCCTGGACCCGGTGGCTTAAACTCACACTGGGCGCGTGTGTGTGTGTGTGCCCAAGATCCCGAGAGGAGAATGGAGGAGAAGGGATTGCGGCATGGCCATCCCCTCTGGGGGGTGATTTCTTGCTTTCTGTCTCTCTGTCTCCCTCTGGTCTTTCTGGTGAGCACATGTGCCCTATAGTAAAAAACAAAAACAAACAAACAAACAAACAAAAAAAACAACTCTCCCAAAAGAGAAAAGAAAACAAATGTGCAAAGAAAAATGATTAGATAATAGGAAAAATTCTGATTATTTGAAATTAGCAAATTATGGTTGCTTGTTTTTGGTGTGGTATCAGTGCTGTGGTTGCACCTAAGAATTTATCCTTTAGAGATAAATACTGGAATGCTTCAGATGAAATTACATGATGTTCAAAATTTGCTTTAAGACAATTCAAGAGGACAGAGACAAAACGGGGCTGGCCATGTACTGCTAACTGCTGAAGATGGCCATAGGGGACACGGAGTGCATTATCCTCTTCTTTTACTTTTGCTTCATTTGGAATGTCCTGTTGTAATGAGTTAAAATAAAGAAGAAGAAGAAAAAAAAACAGGTCTGTGATATAAAAGAATCCCAACTTCGCTTTCTATCCACCTGATCTTGTCATGTGACCAGGAAGACACACAGAATTTGTCAGGCACTGGAGTGGTATTTTGACACCACGGGGTTTGCTAGGGGTTCTCCTAGGGAGGACATTTTAGGCCAAAAAGCGAATGGTTTAGGAATGAGAGTTGCTTTACTGCTGGAAAAAGAGAACTTGCTGATTCTCCAGCAAAGGTAAGATCATGAACTAGGATGGCAACACTCTTTGGACAGCAAGGAATTATTATAAAACAACATGGTAACGCATTCAGTGCACGTGAATCAGGAACATGCATCTTTGATTTCCTTCAAAATACACAAGTCTAAAACTTAAGGGAAAAATGTCTCCCTACACACGTGGTGAACTGAAATCCTTCGAAAGATGTTAACGGTGTTTGAAGCCGATGGCGCTGGCCTTGCCCCTCCCCGGGTCTGGCCCCTGCTCCCGTTGGAGCAGGACTTCCCCACCTCGCTCTGCGTCCTCCGTACACTCCGCCGCCCTCTCTCCAGGTCCAAAGCAGGACAAGAAAGGTCTGGAAACAACAGCTTTATTTTCCTTTTCTATTTTGATGAGGAACAAATCTTTTGAGACTCAGTTGGGGAAAATGTTTGCTGGCAAATCCATAAAGCTCACCCTGTTGGACTGAGATTCGAACATGTTGGGAGTCATTATGGTGAAAACGAAGTGAGGTGGGGATGGAGGCCAGGGTGATCTCCCATGCTCCACTCGCTCTAGTCACCTCAACCTTCCCGTGTGCATCTCTGTTAGCCTTATGCTTAAAAAATAGAAAAAGTCTCGCAGGTTATGTAGCTCACGGCCACACTGAGCCCAAGGCTGGCTGAAGTCCACAGGGGAAAGGAGCCTCTAAGGGGTGTGTACAAAGCCTCCACCGAGGGAGGGGGAAGGAGACGGAGCAGCCAGACGTCCAGTGGGTGATACACAGCACAAACCCAAGCAAGCGGTATTGTCACCTGAAAGCCCAGGAAGTCTCCTTGGCTTCCATGTAAGGCTCTCTTTGGTCTGTGAGCTCCAAAGTGAAAGTTCTTTTTTATTTCTTTTTTATTTTTATAATTTGATTACCAGAGAGAGACAGAGAGAGACGGAAAGTGAGAGATTGCCCTCCAGAGGGGATGACCACACTACAGTCCCTCGTGCTTCACTCTCCTCTTGGGATTTTGGGCTCACATGTGCGTGCGTGCGCGCGCGTGCACACACACACACACACACACACACACACATGCACGCTCGGTGTGTATTTCAAGCCACCAGGTCCAGGACTGGAACCACATGCTCGGCCAAGTGAGATCCAGCGCCTTAACCACGATGCCACCTGCTGGCCCCGGTGAATGCCCTTCCTGCATGAGGACACCGCAGTGTGTCAGAAGTGTGTTTTGGAGACCGATTGGAGTAAGTTCTGGGGAGACGGTGGGCGGTCGCGTCCTGGGTTACTAAGACACTGCATGTTCCGTGTCCCTGGTTCCTACCCCAGTTTTCAGGACGGAGGGACACAGGGAAGCCCTGTTGACACCCACTGCTCCCGGCAGCTTCTCTGGGAGACTGTACCCTTCCGTGCACCTGAAGGGTTCAAGCTGTGAACCTGGAATCGCTCCTTTTACTTTCCGAGTCCTCAACTCCAATGGGAATGAGCTGTCCCCGCTTAAATTCCTGTCTCTACAGGGGTCAGGAAGTAAAGTGTCATTTTCTCCCCAGATTCTGGCATGAACACCATTCATAGTGATTCCACTTATTCCAAAAATATTTATCTGGCTGCAAGCTAGGAGAAGAGCTGGCATGTCCCGACTTCCTCAGAAGTCGCACCGGCCAGCTGACATTTGTGAACAAAATCAATAGCCCCTTCACAGAAACCAAACCCTCACCCTCCTTATAAAGCTCTCAGTGTTCAGGACCGGCCGGAACAGGGGCGCGTGTGTTTACTTCGGTTTATCTTAATTCGGTGCTAGACTGTGCTGGAACGTGGGCACCGAGGCATCTTGGGCTTCCTCAAGAACTCTCCAGACACAGGAGGGACACAAGCGCCATGTGGGGAGAGTCCCAGGGAGGAGTGCTGGCTTTCATCAGCGGGTGTCAGGCAGCTTGAAGAGCCGGCCCCAGCTGCGAGGCCTTAACCACCGGGAACATGGTGGGCCTCGTAGGAATTGCCTGGGATGTTCAAGCACGGCCATGGTGGACCCCACCCCCAAAGAGCTGGGTTTAGTAGGTTTGATTTAGAGTCCAAGAATCTGCATTTTAAAACAAACCTAGCTCCCCAGTTTGGATGCAGGCGGTTCTCAGAACCTGTACTGTCCCAAGGTCGCCTGTGAGGGTCTGCCTGTTTGGGGCTGTGCACAGGTGCCACTCCACACTCTGGTTTTAAGCGTCTTCTGTCGAATTCACCCTCTGGTGGGCGAGACAACAGGAGATAATGGACATGTTTAAAGAAGGTGCCGGGGCCAGCAGGTGGTGTAGTAGTGAAGGGACTGGACTCCCACACAATGAACCGCGGTTCGAGTCCACGGTGGGAGCATGTGCATGCGTGCCCAAAATCCCAGGAGGAGCATGGAGGAGAAGGGATTGTGGTGTGGCCATCCCTTCCGGGGGCGAGTTCTCACTTTCCCTGTCTCTCCTTCTCTCTGGAGAGACACCTTATGGCAAAAACCTTTAAAAAAAAAGAAAAAGAAGGAAGTGCCTGGGGTCATAAACTGTAGACCCCTCAAGGCCAAACCAGGCATGCAGAAGTGACCTGCTGGAGGGACACTATGTTTTTATTTTTTATCTAGTTGAATTTGAATGCCTCCAGGCCATACACACATATGTGCACACACATGTATATTTATGTGTACGTGTGTATGTGTGTGTGTGTGTGTGTGTATATATATATACTATTTTTTTCCCCTGCAGCTGGCCAGAGACCTCACCACCTTCCTATGTCATAATTATGTCTGAATGGTTGTCATTTAAAGTAATTCCTGCCTGGCTCCTGTGGGCATTTGAGTTTGAGAACCCTGGGCCCCATGCTAAATTTAAACCCATTACTAGGTTAGCCCCAGTTTCCTAGCTGGTCCTTATGGGAATAGAACTTGGACTAAGAGGGCCTTGGTGTTGGAGAGAAAGAAACTCCAGGAGGGTCTCTGAGTCAGGAAAGCTTCCCCCAAGGCCAATACCCCGAAGCACGGACCATGGACGAGGGGTGCAGGACGCCTGGTGAATCCACGGAGCTCAGCCTGCCTTGGAGATCCCAGTGGTCCACGACTGTGCAGAGAAAGGTCTCTTCACCTCGGGGGCCGGCAGCCATCACCCAATAGGCTAGGCCCTGCTCCCAGGGACTACACCAACCCAGCAATCCCAATTCACTATGGTAAACTGTTGGTTTTTAAAGCTTTGGTGACAACCACAGCCATCCCCAAGTCTTTGGCCAGCACTATCTACCCTGCCTGAATAGCTTTCTTTTCCCACCCCATGATTCTGCCTAATTCCTCCCCACACTTTGAGAACTAGCTTAAACCCCCAACTTCTTCTTCTTCTCTTTTTTTTTTTTTTTTTTTTTTTTTGTTTGCTATAAAGTCATGCACTTGTCTGACAAAGAGAGAGGAAAATGAGAACTCACCCCCCAGGAGGGATGGCTATGCCACAATTCCCCTTGTATTCTCCTCTTGGGATTTTGTATATTCACTTGGCATGTATTTCGAGCCAGTGGGTCCGAGACTTGAACCACATAGTTGCCCAGATGGGATCCAGCCACCTTTACCACCACACCACCATCTGTTCCCCCCTTAACTTCTCTAGAAGCTTTCCTGGACCAATTTCACTAAAGTGGACAATTTCCACCTCCTCTCGAATCATCACCTGCTCTACTTCTGAAAGAGTCATCCCCAGGGCCAGCAGGTAGTGTGGTGGTTATGATGCTGAACTCTCACGCATGGTTGACTGCAGTTCGAGTCCAAGACCCAGTGACTAGAAAATCATGCCGGGCATGTGTGCATATGTGCCCAAAATTTTAGGAGGAGAATGGAAGAGTAGGGATTGAGGCATGGTCATCCCCCTGGGAGGCTGACTTCTCATTTTCCCTCTTACTATCTCTCTCTGGCATGCACACACGTCTATTGCAAAAACCTAAAAAGAGTCATCCCCTTCTGACTCAGATCACTGCTTACATTCCATAGACGTATACATATACATACACATTTCATCTCTTAGCTAGATTGTCAACTCCTTTTAGTTGGGTCCGGGCCTAATTTCTTACTGCCTGTACTCCCAAGCACACACCACAGCACCTGAAATGTGTGATTATCTCACTGATTAATTATCACCACACCATTAGGTAACAACTACAGATACGTCTTTCAAACCACCCCCAGCACCTGGAAGCCTCTAAGAAACTGATGTCAAATGGGTTTGGAAGACTGTCCTGCCGGCAACCTGGCGTCATGCTTTCTGTTGCTTCACATTTTAGAGACAATGCACTGTGTTGGGGCTCAGGGCACATCACCCCAAAATACAATAGAGGGAAAGCAGAGTATGCCACCATGACATACTGAACACTCTGAACTAAAAGAGATTGAGAACCAGCCAACACGAGAAAAGGTCTTCACCTCTCCATCAGATGCCCAAAATAAAGTATAAAACGCCTCTTTTTTAAGATAAATTTATAACTATAACGATAATTAAAACGCCTCTTTTTTAAGATAAATTTATAACTATAACGATAATTTCTGTTAGGTAAAGTATCTGTACCAGGAAAAGAGCGATTCCAGGCAACTTGTATCACTTGAGAGACTTTCCCTTGGCACAAAAGGGAACCTCTATTCACTACACACGTCCTCCTCTCTCCCTCTCATAATCTGTCTCCACCATTCCCAGAAGCCCCCAGCTATTCCTTTCTGTGCCTTAGGAGACTCTGTAAGCCTCAATCACCCGGCCATGTTCATGAGTCTCATACTTTTTTGGAACACTGTGTTAATTACATAGGTAATTAAAATGAACTTTTCCCCTGGTAATATGACCAGCCAAAGATTCTAGAAGGGTAGAAGGAAGCGAGATTTTTTTTCCTTTTCCCCTGTTTGTGTCCAGGTATTCAAAAGAAAAGTTGCCTATGATTCATCTATTTGTAGAAGAGAACATTGTTAAGCCAGTGTTCAATTAGGCTACAAAACTGAAAGTAACCAAATGGAAAGATTTCTACATAGCAACTATTGTAGGTTAAATGGTGGCTCCTCAAAAGATATGTCTACTTGAATCTGTGAATGTGACCTTATTTGGCAAAGAGTCTTACAGATGCAATTAAGTTAAGAATTTCAGGATAAGATCATCTTGGAATATCTAGGTAGGCCCTAAATCCAATGATAAATGTCCTCAGAAGAGGAGAAGAGATAAACAGATTAGAGAGGACACAGAGGTGATGGCCAAGGGAAGATGGAGGCAGAGACTGGAATGATGTCACAAGTTAAGAAACAACGCCTGGAGCCATGAGACACTGGATGGATGCCAGCGAGGAAGAATGGTTTCCACCACAGCCTGCGTAGTGTCGCGTCACCACCCATACCCGGATTTTAAGTTTCTGGCCTTTGGCCCTAAATCCAATAACAAGTGTCCTCAGAAGAGGAGAAGAAATAAACAGATTAGAGAGACACAGAGGTGATGGCCAAGGGAAGATGGAGGCAGAGATTAGAATGATGTCATAAGCCAAGAATGCCTGGAGCCATGAGACACTGGATGGATGCAAGTGAGGAAGAATCATTTCTGCCACAGCCTGCATAAAGAATGTGGTGTCACCCATACCTGGATTTGAAGTTTCTGGCCTTTGGAACTGTGAGAGGAAATTTTTCTGTTGTTTCATGACACCTCCTAACTCATGGTAACTTGTTACAGCACTCTAGGAGACTAATAAGGCAACTAACAAGGGGAACAGTTGGGGTGTGAGTGTGGGGTATTTGGGTGCTGGATTACAGAGATACCAACTTTAGCATCTCTCAGGAGAGGGGAAGGAGCTTCACAGTCCCAATTAGCTCTGCCACTGCATGTCTTTCTAGAAAAGCTTCCACAATATTATGACTAGAGATGTTCACAGCTCGGGCTTAACCAAATGCTTTCTCTTTGAATTTCTTTTCTTTTCTTTTTTTCTTTCTTCTTCTTCTTCTTTTTTTTTTTTTTTTTTTTTTTTTTTTTTTTTTTTTTTTTTTTTTTTTTTTTGCTATACGGTGTGTGTGCTTGCTAGAGAGACTGAGAGAGACAGGAAAGTGAGAAATCTACCTTGCGGGAGGGGAATGGTTATGCTGCGATCCCTTTTCCTCCATTCTTCTCTTGGAATTTTGGGAACACATGCACACAAGCCCAGTGTGTTTTAAGCCGTCAGGTCTGGACTTGAACTGATGTCAACTATGTGGGAGTCCAGCAACCATTATGCCATCTGCTGGCCCCCTCTTTCTTACCTAAGGTGAACTGGGGTTACATTCCGATGAAGTAAGACCAAATAATCCTGAAAAGTAGAGCCCTCAAAACAGATGACCAAGCTCCGAAGACCTAGCTCTCGTTATCAAGCATTTATTGAGCATCTGTGCTAGAAAGACTGGTTAGTCTAGCTAATTACAAAAGAGGCACCGGCTAGCACCACACGGTTGTGGCAGTACCATTATCTAACTATGACCCACCAGGTGTTTCTAACCTGGGCACACTGAACTCCAGCTAGACTCCCTGTTTTCATCTGCCCACTGACTCTAATTTACACAAAAGCCAGCTCTTGCTATTTTTACCTGCTAAGGAGAAATACATTTGTGTAAATGCTCCAAACACTGAAGCACACACAACAACACTTTTAATGTAATTGCTAGAAGCCATTTATATCAGTCTGCAATCCTCTTTCAGAGCTTACTAACAAAAGTAGCCAGGAAAATAGCCCTGTACATAGGTTGAGGGGGTGAGTCATTTCCTCCTCTAAAATGGACACGGGTCGTGTAGGAAAATATCTTTGTTTTTTAGAGATGCTTAGTGATGTGTTTAGGCATATAATGTTGTGATGACAGCAATTTACTCCAGGCCATTTCAGGCAAAAGAGAAATAGAATATATGAAGCAGATGTGGCGAGCGGTAGTCATCAGATCAGAGCAACCGGGGGTCGGGGACGTGTGATACAGCTCTGTCTATTTCCCATAGGCTTGAAAGTCACCAAAGAGAAAACCAAAATGGACACACACACTTTTATATGCTGCCTTTTACTGACGCGACCCCTCTTACAGGTCTGCAGACTGATCATTTCAGCCAAGGGCTGATGGCTGTTCACAGTTAGAAATACCAACAGAGGCTGCAGATCTGTACATGCGAGCTCTGTTCTCAGCTGCTCTTTGGTTCTATTTTTGGAAGGAAGAGAAGACACATCTATTGAGAAAAAGCAGAGTACCAAAAAAAAAAAAGAAAAAAAAAAAGAAAGAAAAAAAAAAGCATTGGCTCAGAAGCAGAAGAAAAATGTCTTGCTGGGACCGCAGGGCATTAGAGAGATGGGGATTTTCGTTAGGTCACAGACAGCTTCAGACTGCTGGCAGGGCGCCTGCCCAAGTGTATCGAGTGCATGTGGCATTTGCTCCCCTACACAGATGCACCAGCCGGAGAACTGCCTCCGGTCCCACCCCCAACATACGCGACACGCAGACACACAGGCACAGCGAGGAGAGGGACTCACAGTTCTGAGTACAGGAAGTGCAGGTTGCCCACATTGTCAATGTAGTTAGCAGGACTGAGCCAAGGTAGGACCAGCAACAGAAGCGCCTTCATCCTCCCAGCAGGGTGCCACGCTCTTCCTGGCCACCTCCTCTGTGTGTGTCAGCTGCAGGGCCCCAGCCCAGCCAAGCCCCTTTAAACCAATCTTGCCATGCCCCTACAATCAGTCGATCATAACGAATCAGACTCAGAGCCTTCGGATTAAGCCACGCTAATCAATCATGGGCCTGTGAGAGGATTATGCTCCTCTGATTCTCGGATGAGGAGATGTGAGAATGGAGGGACCCACCATGGTCGGCGAGAAGGCTTAGGCTGAGAGCAGGCAGGCTGATGCCCGGGGAAGGGACCAGCCCCTCCTGCAAGATGCGGACTGGCTCGTGGGAAGCAGCTGGTACGTTGACATCACCGTCCGGGAGCAGACAGGCTGGGAGCTCCACTGTGCTGGAAGAGGGCACAAGCGTGGCACATTCAGACCCCACGTGTGAACAAGCAAATCATCCAAAGCTGACCCACAGCTTGCTAAAGCAAGACGCTGCAAGAAATGAGCATCTTTGGAGCACAGCCTGGAGATGTGAACTCTGAGAGCCTTCAGACACTGCTCAGCAGAGGAGCGGTTTACCTGAGAGCCAACCCCGCCTCTCCAGGGCTGTGCCTGCATTGGATATGTTCAGAATAAGCACTTAAGACATGGTGCCTGTCACTATCCTGACGGCCCTGACCTAGGCGAGAGACGTGTCGAGCTCCTTGCTGATTTTGGAAATCGGCCCAATGCAAAAACAGGCCTGTGGAAATAACAGAGCCTGGTAGATACGGTTCCGCCTAAACAGTGTGCAGGCTGCTGTTCCGAGAAAGGAGTTTTCCATTCCTGCTTCTCCCCCAGTGACTTCAGCTCTGATTCAGCTATGCAACCCTGGGCATGTCACTTACGCTCCCGAGCTTCAGTCCCCTCACCTTTGAAATGGAGCTAGGAGGGCCTTACCTGCCAGGAGCAGCAGGGACTAGGTCACATCCTCTCTTCACTTTAGGGTCCGTGATGCTAGACCAGGCCACCCATCTTGACATGTCTAAGCTCTGGAATGCTCTAGAAGCCCCTAAGACTCCATCCCTTCTACTGCATGTCAACTTGAGGCCCAAATCTTAATAGAAATGGCTGAACAGGAAAATTACATTGATCACATGGAGGACAAGCAAGTGCTAGCAAACTACACTTGACAGGAAGACCGGAGAAGGCTGTGGAATGAGATCAATTAGGAAGACCTGTGCAGGAATTAGGGCTCCGGCATCAGAGAGCGGCCTTTACCTCAGGCGGGGCGAAAAGAGTTTAAATACAGTTTAAATGCTCTTAAACGTGCACAATTCTCTTCCACAGGTTAGGTCAGAGGGGCAACCTTGATAAAGCCTGACCTGTACTAATTCATAGTGTTGTGGAGACACACATCTGAATTCTATTCCTGTAAGGTTGGTATGCGAGAGTGAGTCAGAGAGGGGGAACGTGTACAAGGCAGCTAAGTCTGGTATTTAGGTGAAGTCAGGCAGGCTGGAGTTTGAACCCTAGCTCTGCCACATGCTAGCTGGGTGACTCTGGGAGTGCTGTGTGACCTCTCCGAACTTCCCCGTTCTCCTTGTAAGAGAAAAACAAAAACTCTGAGTGTGGCTATGAAGGCGGGATGAGATTATGCCTATAAAGAATGCAGGGTTGGGGGACCAGCAGTTAGAGTAATGGCTATGTCGCTGGACTCCCACGTAGTCGACCGCGGTTCGCATCCCGGTCCCGGTGGCTTAAAACTCACGCCGGGCGCGTGTGCGTGCGTGCCCAAGATCCCGAGAGAATGGAGGAGAAGGGATTGTGGCGTGACCATCCCCCCTGGGGGGTGATTTCTCACTTTCTGTCTTCTCTGTCTCTCTCTGTCTGTCTGGCGAGCGCACGTGCCCTATAGCAAAAAAACCTCTTCAAAAAAAAAGAATGCAGGGCTCCATGAGTGTTAGGGCTATTAATAGCCGTCACTGACAGGGGGCCAGCCGAGATGGTAGCCCAGAGCCTGTCTCCAAGAGGCTTTGTCATTCTCTTCATAGCCCTTTTTTTCTTTTTCTTGTTCTTTTTCTTTTCCTTTCCTTTCTTTCTTTTCTTTTTTTAGACTTTGGCTTTAGGGCATGTGTGCTAGCCAGAGAGAGAGAGATAGAGACAAAGACAGTAAGAGGGATAGTGAGAAACCACCCCCCTTAGGGGGAATGGCCACTCAGCAATCCCTTCCCCATTCTCCTCCAGGGATCTTGGACACGCATTCACATGTGCCAGCATGCTCTTCGAGCTACCAGGTCCAGGACTCGAACCGTGGTCGGCTATGTGGAGGTCCAGCGACATAACTGCTATGCCATCTGCTGGTCCCCGTTCCCTTCTTTCCCCTTGTGTTACACTATTGGGAAAGGACATGTTAGGTCTCATGAGGTGCCAGGACATACTCTTCTCGGATGCCCAGGGCCCACCGTGAGACCGCAGCTCCTAAGTGGCATGATGGAGTAATATAACGAAGGCTGCGGACTTTGTATTTGCATTGGGTTGCATTTGTAGTAATTTGGGACATGTCAGATAGCTTCTGACATTTGACCTGTCTTCCATGAAAAATGAAGGATGCCTCTCCCTTTACCACCTTGCATTTTTTTTTTTAATTTTTGCCATAGGTACATGTGCTCACCAGAGGGAAACAGAGACAGAGAGAGGGAAAGTGAGAAACCCCCCCACCCCCAGGAGGGACGGCCATGTTGTAGTCCTCCATTCCCCTCTCGGGTTTTGGGCACAAGTGCATATGTGTGCCTGGCATGATTTTCAAGCCACCAGGTCTGGGACTCAAACCAAGGAGTTGTCCATGTGAGATCCAGCATCTTAACCACCAAGTTACTTGCTGGACCCCCTCCTTGCATTCTAAGGGGGTAAAATTAATTTGCGAATATGACTGCAACACATCAATGAAACTATTATTTTCTGCTGTTGCTTTATGTCACCATTGAGCCACTGCTGGTTGCCTGTCTGGTATCTAATCTCCCTTCTCTCGTGAACAGAACCCAGCTTTTCAGGGTGGTCGTGTATTCAGCCTCTCTTGCAATGTGTGGCCATGAGCCAACGAGGCATAAGCCACAACTACTGGATGGGGCATCCCAGGAAGCTCCTTAAAGGAGAGTCTCAATGTGCACAGCGAATTTTCCCCGGCCTGGTTCTTGCTGTCTGGGACCTGCACGTGATGCTAGAGTGAGCAGCCATCTTAAAACAGTGAGGTGAGAAACCTGAGGATGAAAGCAAAACGAAACAGCGGAAGCAGCCTGGGTTCTGTGGCATCGTGACATTCCACCAGTCCTGGGCGTCCCACTCCCAGCTGTGTTACATGAGAAAGAGAAAACATCTACCTGGTTAAACCAACATAACTTGAATTTTCGGACGTGATCCTAATGAATACAACCCCGTAAGGGTACAATCTCACTCGCAAATGAGCGTGGATTTCGATGGCCTCCTTGCCAGTAAATAGCCCTCATCCTAACCCTGTGTCCACGCTTTGCCTGCCCGTCCTGTTTATCCTTCAACGCCATTGTACACGTTGCCCATGGCCTTCTGCTTTCTTGTTTTTTTGTTTTTTGTTTTTTGTTTTTTTTCTCTTTATGAACAGCGCTGAGGCAGGGGCCAAACAAAGTTGGGTTCGGAGTTAGGAAGTCCTAGTACGGAGGAAGGTCAAGGAACGCCTATTGTGAAGATATTCGGTCAGTCTGAAATGACCAACGTCTAGTGACACACCTGCTTCTCCACAGCTAACGCCCTCATCTTCTTTCTCCCTGAGTGAAGTCTTCCCCCACCTGTAGACAGGTGGCCGAGCTGCGCTGCACACCTACAGAAGAGAACCCCCGGCAGAGGTAAATGTCAACAGGGATTCAAAGAAGATCTCTGGAAAAGGAACTCCCAAGTTAATCAAGACTCTACTCCCAGAGAGCCCCCAGCCAGGTGTGTCCTGGGCCCACTGCATCACATTTTCATTCAGGGCTCTTTGCAAAATATTGAACAATGACCTCTTTATCCATGACTGTAAATACCTCAAGAGAGTCGCCTTGATTTTCTCCCGTTTTTAGAAAATAAGAGAGGACCTGAAGGGCAAATGAACCTGTCCTGAGAGACAATTCAATGTACATGTGCTTTCAACGTTTCTTCTTTCACCTTTGAAAGGTCGGTTCCCGGTTCCTCAGAGGCAGACGTCATGACTCATGGAGATTTTTCTTTTGTTCTTGGCCTGGTCTATTATGGACCCTTTATAAATACAGCTGGCCCTTGAAAACATGGAGGCAAAGGGTGCCTCCTGCACAGTTAGAAATCCTCGCATAACATTCGCCTCCCCCAAAACTGAATGGCTAAGAGCCTGCTGTTGACTGGAAGCTGACAGCAAGCAGCCGGTTAATACATATTTTGTATGTTATATGTAGTACATACTGCATTCTTACAATAAGGTAAGTAAGAGAAAAGGAAAAGAAAATAATAGGGAAGAGAAAAACTATCACGTACGGTGTTGATGGAAACCGTGAATTACTGTGGTCTGTTTACAATGCGAATCATCCAGGCCGTGTTGGAAAATACCCATGGGTAAGGGGACTCACACAGCCTGAACCAGTGTGGTATAGGGGTCAACTGAATGAGGTGGGCTTGAAAAAAGTTCATGGAAAATGGCGTGGGATGCAAGGTAGAAAAAATAAAGGACATCCAGACAGGCTGCGGGAATGTCCTCCAAAGCCCGCCCGCCCACCATTCAACCTTTCCTTGCACATGCCCAGTGACAGGAAGATCACTATTTTTCAAGACTTCTTGCATTAGTTCAAATCAATGTGTGGATTTCTAAAAGAACAGACAGAAAACAGGAGCGTTCTGGTGGCCTAAATAAAATAATAATAATAATAACTCACCTGAAGCATGAGCAAAGGAAGAGCAGACTGACAAGAACATTTACTGGGGACCGGAGGAGGAAGAAAGCCAGGCAACAGAATACCAGTGTGGTAGGCTGAGTAATACCCCCCACAAAGATATGCCCTAATCCTTGGAACCTCCGAATATGTGACCTTACGTGGCAAGAGGGACTTTGCAGATGTGATTAAATTAAGGATCTTGAGGCCTACCCACGATGGCAAAGGCAGTAGGGTATAAAAAAGAAAAAGAAAAAAAAAAGAACTATGAGAAAACTATGCATGTATTTCAACTATTATTATTTTTGTTATTATTATTATTATTTAGGTTTTTGCCATAGGGTACGTGAGCTCACCAGAGAGACGGAGACAGAGCCAGAGAGAAAGAAAGTGGGAAACCACCTCTGGAGGTGGATGGCCACACTGCAATTCATTCTCCTTTATTCCCCTCTTGGGATTTTGGGCACACACACACACGCACCTGGCGTGATCTGCAAGCTACTGGGTCCAGCACTCAAACCACAGTCAGCGATGTAGGAGTCCAGCACCTTAACCTCTATGCCATGACTCAAATCTACTATTGGTCAAAGGGTAAAAAGTTTCAATCAAGAGGAAAATGTTCTAGAGACCTATTGTACAACATGGTGACTACAGATAATAACAATGCAGCGTATATTTGAAAACTGCTAAGTAGTAGATTGAAGTGTTTACATCACCAAAAATGCTAAGTATGTGACATAATGCCTGTTAAACAGCTGACGTAGCCATTCCGCCACATACACGCATTTCACAACAGTGCTGAACACCATAAACACCTACAATTTTTATCTGCCAATTTAAAAAATAGTAAACACTTAAAAAGCTATTTTGTTTACGTGTACATTTATGGAGCTAAGTGATATTAAAGACACACAGAAATGTAATACTTTATGAATGAAGGTTACACGTTAGCACATACGTATGACAACACTCCCATGGGAACAGCTAACAACCTGGAGGCTTCACAATGAAAAGCAAGGAGAACACTTGCCTCTGGGTAACCTCTAAGTTTTCCTAGTTTAAGGAATTTCAAAGGTATTAACTACATAGTCTTCTTAACATCTCTTCTAAGGGGAGGAAGAGTGGCGTACTGGCCTGTCACAGGCCAGAGAGGGATCCAGAGTTAGGTGCTGGAGTGGCCAATAAAATGCCCAGAGGCGGGACCAGCAGGTGGTGTGGTGGTTAAAGTACTGTACACTCCCACATGGCTGATCACGGTTCGAGTCCTGAACCTGGTGCCTTGCTTTCTCACTTTCTCTCTCTGTCTCTCTCTCTCTCTGTGTCTTTCTCTGATCAACTTAAAAATAAATGAATGAATAAATAAAATTAAATAAATAATTCTTTTTAAAAAAAATTGCCCAGAGGGCGGGAGAGGAGGGAGTGTATATTAAGCATTTGATGACTCACGTATACGTTATATTTTTGGAAATGTTGGTTTCAACCTACTTAGGAAGCTGAAGTGTGGAGAGGTTCAAGAGAGGTGTTGAGGCCCAGCGTCTCCTAGGTGTGGGAGCTTCCTCTCCTGGGAGTTGCAATGAGCGAAGGATGCTGAGGCCAGCTGCCAGAGATGGCTCGATTCCCACCAATCTGGGGCTCTTCCCTCACTGTTATTTTTCAGATGTGCATTTCATTATCAGCTGGGTGCTCACCAAGCCTTGATCTCGGCTTCCTTGTTTGAGGTGTGTGGGTCACTGGCTGTGTGGGCGGGTGAATGAATTACCGCTGCTGCTCTGGCGGCCGAAGTGCACTCATCTCTCTCCTGAAGACCCCCGGGGTCTCCAGGGGCCTCGTTCTCTCCCCTGTGTCTGCTCTGACCTCACCCTCAGAGCCAGGTGGCCATCTTACCCCTATTTTTAGGGATATTTTCAGCCACAAATCAGCCCTTGATAGGGGGATGAGCAGGAGTTGCTCTTTTCATTTTCTCTTCCAAGAGCACCTCCATTTCTTTCTTTCTCTCACTCTCCTTATTCCTGTGGTGGGCAGAAAAATGACCCCCAAGGATGTCCACCTCCTCATGCTCAGAACCTGTGGGTATGTCATTTCACACGGCAGAAAGGACCCTCTGATGTGATTAGATTAAGGGCCTAGAGAGGAGGAAACTCTGCTGGTTTATTTGGGTCAGCCCAAGGGAATCCTGAGTCTTTATAAGAGAAAGAGGGTCAGAGTCATTAACAGGAAGCAGAGGAGACAGAGAAGGTATGAGGAGGTATAGGAGGTATACATACATACACACACACACACACACATATAGAGAGAGAGAGATAGAGAGACAGAGACACAGAGAGAGAGACAGAGAGAAAAAGAGAGAGAGATTGAAATTGGAAAGTGCTGCAGGCTGGCTTTGAGGGTGGAAGAAGGCACCACATGCCAAAGACGTCAAGAAACTTCTAGAAGGTGGAAAAGATAAGATGAGGGATTCTCCCCTGGAGCCAAAGGAATATAGCTGTTAGAGTTCACATAATGGTTTGACCCCTCAGGGTTCATGCTTTGGAATTTGGTCCTGAATTTAATGGCATTAGGAGAGGGTAAGACTTTTTTAATATTTAACTTTATTATTATCTTAAAAATTTGTTATAGAGAACATGCACTCATCAGAGAGAGACAGAGAGAGAAAGAAAGAGAAGGAAAGTAAGAAAGCAAGTTGCAAGGTCAGGGACTCCAGCTGTGGTCGGCCACGTGGGAGTCCAGCGCCTTGACCACCACACCCCCTGCTGGCCCCGAGGGTGAGACTTTTCAGAGGTGAGGCTAGAGGGTGGTGATTGGATCGTGATGGTATCACCTCATGATCTATGAAGGCTGGTTTCCGAAGGATGATGGCTGCCTAGGTCTCACTCCCTCAGCACGCTCCTGCCATGTTCTCGACTGTGTCACTGTGTTGTGACATAGGTGGAAGGATGCCAACCTCAGGCCTTCGGACTTTCCAGCTTCCAGAACTGTGAGTCACACATGCCAGTTCCTTCTAAGTCACCCAGTCTTGGGTATGTCTGTAAGCAACACAATGCGGACTGTGACGGCAGCCCTGCCGACGCCCTGTGGTTAGTCCAGTGAAGCCAGTACGGTACTTCTTACCCCTAAACAGTGAGATAACAACGTTGTGACATTGTAAGTCACAAAGTTTGTGGTCATTTGCTAAAGAGCAGGGTATTAATCCGCTCCCCAACATAAATATACAGAGAACAGCAGGTCAGGACCCTGCGGACGTGGTGTGTGTGGCCAGGTGCTCACTCGGTCCTCAGGTTCCTCACCTGTCCTCAACAACATGGCCTCGATCTTGGCCCTGGCTTTAGACCTGTTGGCATCTTTCAGCACCTCACCTTTGACCCCAGGCCCACAATGCCCCTCATACTGTGGTAAAACTTTCAGCAAAGGTCACAGATAGACTCCCTTACCCCCTTCTCCTTTGGCCTCACCTTCTGAGGACTCACGGAGGTGGGCATCCTAAATAGTCCAAATGCCAGCTATAAAGACCTCACGTGGCAAAAGGAACCCAGGCTAAAAGCATCTGACTCCACACGTTGGGGAGAAATGAGTCCCCGGACATAAGGAACATGGAAGCCATGCACTAAGTGTGGTGCCAAGGCTGTGGCTTTGGAAGCAGACTTCCATATTTGAGAATCCACGCATGGCCTCAAAGACAAAGACTCAGATTCATGGCCTAAGGTATGTGACATTAAAAAAAAATGCCTGTACCTGCCTCTTGTTCTTGCCATGACAGGAACCAAGATAAACACCTGCTCCCAAATTGCCTCTTACGCAGTAGTTGTGGTCTATCATTCTCCTTGCACCAAGCACCGTAAACGTTCTAAGAGAATTTCTCACATGGAACAAGAGCGTTGCCCCTGAGGCGATCAGTGCAAAGAATGCCCAGGAACACAACCATGTGAGTGGGTGAGCTCGAGGCAGCCAGGCGGGGCCCACGGCAGCCACCAGCAGCAGCAATCACCCCGTAACTTGTCACCCGGGGGTGTGCCTCAGCTGCGAAGCTCGCAAAGCAAGGCACTTGGATGTCAAACATTTCCCTGAGTTCTTTTAAAACAGCTGAGAATATGTGACATCTTCCCAAAGAACAGCTGGGCCTTGTCAATTCCTGTACAGAGAAAATTCTAATAATCAGGGGGCAAACTGGGTGACATATTTTTAGTTCGTTAATGTTTTTCTTCCATGAGCAAGAGAAATAGAGTGAGAGAAGGCGACCCCCACAGGGTCCTCACACCCTGATCTGCCCCCAGCTTCAGTCAGCCCCAGGTCGGGGCCCCACACTCATGTTCCCCCTTTACTCAGGGAGGTTCCCAGACGCGAACCCAGTACCTTCCCAAGTGGATCAGCCTTGCAAAGCATGGTATTGCCACTATACCACTATCTAGCTCCTGGATGACATTAATTTTTTTTTTTTTTTTTTTTTTTTTTTTTGCTATAGGGCGCATGTGCTCACCAGAGATCTAGAGACAGAGCAACAGAAAGCAAGAAATCACCCCCAGGGTGGACGGCCATGCTGCAGTCCCTTCTCCTCCATTCTCTTCTCGGGATTTTGGGCATGCACGCACATGCACCCAGCAAGAGTTTGAAACCACCGGGTCTGGGACTCAAACTACAGTCGACTACGTGGGAGTTCAGTGACATAACCATTATGCCATCTGCTGATCCTGGCACTTTTTAAATTTTTTAGTGAAAAAATAAGCAATGCCCACCAGCAAATCTTTTTGGAGATCAAGAAGCTCAGAGAAAGCTGCCCTCAGCTGTTTCCAGCATCTTGCACTTCCAAACACATGCGTATGAAATAAGCCAGTCACAAAGGAGCCAGTGCTGTCCCTCGTGTATAAGAGGGACTAGACTGGCCAAACTTACAGCAGAAAGTATAATAGAATGCGAGTGGGAAAGGTTGGGTTGAATCAGGAGCTATTTTTCAATAGATCCAGAGTCTCAGTGTGAGAAAACGGGAAAGTTCTAGAGATGAATGGTGGTAACAGTTGCACGAAATGCAGAAGTCCCGAATATCCCCGACCTGCACACTTAAACATGGCTAACGGCCGCCAATTTATGCTCTGTCTATTTTACTACCGTGAAAAGCCATGCTATGCACGCACAGGCACACACCTACAACCCCACTGCGTGCTCTGCTCACAATGACCACAGCCCCCACATCCAGAACGGTCCTTATTTTGAACAGGTCCTTTCACTGGCTGCAAGGAAAAGACAGAGAAACAGTCACCTGGTAGAGCTCTCGGCACTGGAGGCCAAGCCGGGGAGCCCCTGCAGGGCTTCCGGGCTCTGTCGGGAGGGCCTACCTGGTTTGGAAGTGCTGCTCCAGGTCACAGCGCTGCAGCACGGCAGAGCAGTGCTCCGTGAAAGGACAGGTCACCAGCAGCTTGTTGAGGAGCTTGCTGACCAGGATGCTGGACTTCTTGCAGTGCTGCAGGACCAGAGGCTTGCGGTCCACCGGGCAGAAGTCCTTCTCCACCAGGAAGTTGGTGAGGCACAGGGTGCAGTAGGTGTGGCCACACGGGGTGTCCAGGGGGTCCAGCAGGGCCTGCAGGCAGATGTGGCATATGAGGTCGTCGTCCACGTCTTCCTTGTACGTGTAGAAATGGTTTTCCTCGGGTGAGTGGACTTGGCCGCACACCACGCACAGGGGCTCGGGGCTGGGGTCGGGGTCATCTGGCTGGCTCATGGTCAGGGCAGCAGTATGACAGAGAACTCAGCAAAACGATACTCCACGGGGGCAAGTTGCGAGCTTCCGGAACCATCCACAAGCCTAAAATGAATAAGATGGGTCAGTTTTGCTTGGCATCCCAGGGCGACTCAGGCTTCCCGTGGACATGAGAAGTGCTGTCGGGGACAGGTGACTCGGGAGGCCATGGCTTGGTGTCCTTTCTGGAGTGACTGATGGGACTGTGCTATGTTTTTTGTTTGTTTGCTTGTATTTGTTTGTCTCTCTCACTGGAGAGAGACAGAGAGAGGGAAATTGAGAAAGCACTCCCAAAAGGAATGGTCATACCACCACAGTCCCTTCCCCTTCATTCTCCTCTCAGGATTCTGGCACGCACACACATGTACCCAGCATGTTTTTTAAGCCACCGTGTCCAGGGCTTGAACTGTGCAGTTGGACATGTGGGATCCAGCTAACCTTAATGACCAGGTCAATACTAGCCCCAAATAATGGAGTTTTTCAACATACTCAGTTTATATCTAGAAAGTCTCTTAGATAGTCACTCAATAAATATTTTTCAAGCACTAATTCTGAGGCAGGTAAAGTTGGATGTGGTCACTTCTGCATGAGATTTAAAAGATATGTCACTGCCTTGGGGCGCCCCTCCCAGTGGGAGGTAGACATGCACACAACTGATTAGAAGTCCAGGTAATCAAGATTCTAGGTCGGGACCAGCAAATGGTGTAGTGGTTAAGGTGCTGGACTCCTACATGGTCAACCATGGTTCGAGTCCTGGATCCAGCAGCTTGAAACTCACACTGGGCGTGTGTGTGTGTGTGTGTGTGTGTGTGTGTGTGCATGCGTGCCCAAAATCTCAAGAGGGGGGTGGAGGAGAAGGCATTGCGGCATGGCTAACCCCCTGGCTGGGTGATTTTCTTCCTTCCTTCCTTCCTTCCTTCCTTCCTTCCTTCCTTCCTTCCTTCCTTCCTTCCTTCCTTCCTTCCTTCCTTCCTTCCTTCCTTCCTTCCTTCCTTCCTTCCTTGCTCTTGCTCTTGCTCTTGCTCTCTCTCTTTCTTTCTCTTCCTTTCCTTTCCTTTCCTTTCCTTTCCTTTCCTTTCCTTTCCTTTCCTTTCCTTTCCTTTCTTCTTTTCTTATCTTTTCTTTTCTTTCTGTCTCTGTCTCTCTGGCAAGCGCATGCACTCTACAGCAAAAATCTCTCTCTCTCTTAAAAAAAAAAAAAAAAAAAGATTCTGGGTTAGCTCTCATGGCGATAAAGAGTCTCACCGACCCCTTTACCCAGACTCAACTTTCTTTTTCCAAAAGTAAATAAAAGACCTTAAGCTTTCCCCGAGAACAGAGACACGTGACTACCCTAACAGGGAACCACTCGCATTTGGAAATAGCATGGTGGTCATAAGGTGTATGTTTTTCACGTTCCAATAAAGCCTGAAGTTGTTTGTACAAACCAACCTTATCTTAAAAAGAAAATACACTGACTTCAAGCTTTCATTGAGTCAGCCTCCTTGTTTACATCTCTGGGCTGTGCTCATATGCTTGTAAGAGCACCGGTCAAGAGACTGAAGTGAAATGCCCGAGGTGAACACACTGAGAGCCCAGCACCTGCTGAGCATCAGGCGGGGCCACGGAACGCAAAGGTAGAGGGGCAGGAGCAGGGGGCGGGTTTCCAGCCGGATTTCATAGAAACCTTCACAGCTGCTCTTTGTCCTCAAGACGGATGGAAGGTTCTGGCATCTCGTAGGAAAGGCTTTAAGTGACACCAGGAACAGTTGAAAAATAAACACGAAAATGGAAATGGGCCACCCAAAGGATTATCATCTACTCTAGGGGAAAAAGTTGCACAGAACGCTGAACTGAACTCCAGCTACTATATTTTCTTCACTTGTCAGAGGGCACTTGTGCCCTGGGAGAGAGAGAGAGAGAGAAAGCGCTCCCCCGACAGAGCGTAATCACACCACAGTCCCATCAGGAGTTCTGGCATGCATGCACATGTGCCCAGCGTGTTTTTCTTTTAGAAAAATTTTTGCTATAGGGTCCATGCACTCATCAGAGAGACAGAGAGAGACAGAGACAAAGAGACAGAAAGTGAGAAATCATCCTTCTGGGGGAATAGCCACACCACAATCCCTTCTCCTCCATGCATACATGCCCGAAATGAGTTTTAAGCCGACAGGTCCAGCTGACCATAGTCGACTACGTGGGAGTCCAGCAACACAACCATTAAGCCACCTGCTGGTGCCCCCAGTGTGTTCTTCAGGCCCCTGGGGTCAGGATTCAGTCTGTGGTCAGCCATGTGGGTTCCAGCCACCGATGCTCGGTGCTGCACTACTGCACTACAGGGCCAACCCTAACGCCCAGATTTTAAGTCTCTCTTTAAGTATTCTGTGATATAGTCCCACAATCTCTGGTCTTACTACACTACAGGGAGCGTGTCTAAACAGGAATTTAGGTTGCAGTTCTGGGTTTTTCACTTAAAAAAAAAAAAACTTCGTGTTTCTAGCATTCCCTTATTAAAATGGTAGCATTTTTGGTTTTCAGACTGTGCTCTGGAAGGTGTCAATGCCAAGAGGTCTGACATGCAGTGAAGGTAGGAGGAGAGCAGGCGGAGGAGCTTCGTCCACGTCACCCCACCCCAGTGCCAGCTCTGCTTGTATTTCCTTGACACACCAGGCTCCCCGTAATACTGTTTGAAGAACTCCAGCTCAGAAAAAAGAAACTGCAAACTGCCAAATTAGACAGCACTAAGTCCTTTTCAGAAACACAGTTCTAGGCCAGCTGCAGTGGCGTGGCAGAAATGCGAAGCTCTGCAGCACGAGACCGAATGGGAAGCCCCGGGTTTGCATCCCGAGTCTCCCTGGACTACGAGGCACGTACGTGGGTGCCCGAGATCCGGGAGCGGGATGGTGGTGTGAAGGCCCTGGTGGGGATGCCTCTCTCTCCTTTCCCCACCCCTAACCATTCTCCAACTCTCTGTCTTCTTCTCTCATGGAAGAACTAAATTGATTAAGTAAAAATCAACAGCGTTCCATGACTCTGTGCTAATCGGGTGGGGATTTTGGTGGTTGGGTGTTTGGAGAAATCCTTTTTTTTTTTGATTTCTCATTTTCTTTTGAGCAGTTACTATGAGCTAGGCATGGTGCTAAGGACCTTATATATTTTGTGTTATTTAATCCTCTCACAAATCCCCACGATTACTATTAGCTTTTTTTTTTGGTTGACAAGGACGCTGAGGTATAGGGTGTAAGTAACTTGTCAGTTGGACGGAAAAGCCAGCAAACGAAGCAGAAAAGTCTGACTCAGAGAGTCTGCTCCCAACCACTCGGCTCCTTTGTCTTCCAGCTCCTTCCTTCCTTCCTTTTTTAGAATTATTTATCTAACTTTCTTTCTTCTTATTATTACTTACTTTTTAAATTTGCTATAGGACATGTGCACTCACCAGAGAGACAAAGAGAGAGGAGAAGTGAGGAAAACAAGCCACCGGGTCCAGGATTCAAACTGTGGTTGGCCTCATGGGAGTCCAGTGCCTTAACCACCATGCTACAAGCTGACCTCCCCAGCTTCTTTCTTGATCACGAATGTTCAGGATCTCAACAATGTCATAATTAGATATAATAGCCTAGGAAATTAGACAGCTTTAAATCTCTTTAGGTCCTGTTACAGATAGACACAGCAAAGATCTCTTCAGGAAAAGATTCCTGGACCTGACCGGGTGCAGAACTGCCCAAGACAGAATGAAGGGCCAGGGTAAGGAAAGGTGGCGGGGCTGAGCTCGACTCCAATCTGTCCTATGGAATAGAGCCTGTTTGAAAGTAGAAAAATTTTTGCTACGGGAAGCCCATAAAAACAGGAGAGTCCCTGGGACCAGCAGTTGGCATAATGGCTATGTTGCTGGACTCCTATGTAGCCGATCGCGGTTTGAGTCCCAGACCCAGTGGCTTAAACTCACGCCGGACGCGTGTGCGTGCATGTCCAAGATCCCGCGAGGAGAATGGAGGAGAAGGAGAAGGGATTGCGGTGTGGCCATCCCCCCCGAGGGGTGATTTCTCGCCTTCTACCTCTCTGTCTCTCTCTGTCTTTCTGGCGAGTGCACGCGCCCTATAGCAAAAATCTCTCCAAAAAAAAAAAAAAAAAGAGAGAAAAGAAAAAAAAAAAAAAAAAAAAAAAAAACAAGAGAGTCCCTGTGTCCCACCACTCCTTTCAATGCACCTGGGCTTTATAGATTACGGTCATCTGATGTTGCCTGAATAGGCCACAGACTCCACTGGAAAGACAGCTGTTCACATGTGGCCTATGGCATGCTGCATCAGTAATTTCATTTTCTTCTTATTGAGAGGACAAGATTTGACCCTAAACTTCTTTTAAATTGTTGCCTGAGTCACACTTTCCTATCAGAAGTAAGGAGATTCTATATTATTAAAAAGAATCCATCTTTGTCAAAAGACAGTGTGCATTGGCATTGTAACCTTGTCTAAGACGAAACAGTATGGCCTAGACTCTTGGAGTTTAAAGGAAGCCTTGAGTATAAAGGGCAACAAGAAACCAAGTAGCAAAATTAACAAAAAAGCAACCACCAACCAAGAAGAAGACTGGTTAGATGGCAGTGCAGTGATCAGACGGGATTCTCTACACACTTGGGAAGGTTCCCGGCTGGTGTCCAGAGACCTCCCTGAGGACATGGGCATGCACTTTGTGCCCATGATCCAACACGGGTGTAAGTTGGGGATGGGTCGTTTTGTCAAGAATGCTGTCTCTCTCACAGAAGAAATAAATAAAACAAACTTAAAAGAAAAATCTTAAGAATAAATAAATAAATGAAAAAGAAAGAAAGGAAGGAAGTCTTGAAAGATGGCGCTTAAAGGAAACAGGCCTTGTGACTTGTAAAGTAGATCATCCTTCATTCTGCCTTTGGAGAGCCCTAACAAGGGGCGGGAGTGCATATATGGTGCCAGTATGATCCGAAGAGCTTTTTAGATACGCTAATTCCTTAAGTGCTTTGATTATGGGAAGCAGATCCAATGTTCCTCTCCCAGGCTGAACAGCATTTCTTCGGGTGTCCAGACTGTGGGCCTGACCAAATCTCTCCTAGCTGCCTACACGCTGCCTGATTTATCTGTATCCCTGTCAGGATGCATGGGTAGAATAAGCCCCAGACTTCAGGAGGATGAAGTGGAAGATGGGCTGTCAGACAGCCGGAGGTTACCTCTGCTCTCATGGGAGCAACAGCCTAGCACCACTTTCCGGAAGAGAGCAGGGCAGAGGAGGCATGCAGGGAACGACTGGCCACACAGAGGCCAAAACGCTACCTATCACTTTATCCGCCTCTCCATCTGTCTGCCATCAGAAGGGAGTGAAGTAGACATGTAAAGACTTTAAGGGCAAAAACAGGGGCCAGCTCCATAGCCTAGGGTTTAAGGGAGCCAGATCCTACCTGCTTGGTTGTGGTTTGAATCCAGGCCCTGGGCTTGAAAAACATGCTGGGCACATGTGTGTGAATGCCCTAAATCCTGACAGGATGGAGAATGAATTACGTTGGGAGGTGCTTTCTCCCTCTGTCTCTTTGTCTCTCTCTGGTGAGCGCACATGTCCTCTGGCAATTAGGAATAAATAAATAGGGGCCAGCAGGTGGTGTAGTGGTTGAGGCGCTGGACTCCCATGTGCTCAGCTGTGGTTCGAGTCCCATACCTGGCAGCTTGAAACCTATGTCAGGCATGTGTGTGTATGTGACCAAAATCTCAAGAGGAGAATAGAGGAGAAGGGATTGTGGTGTGGTCAGCCTCCCGGGGGGGGGGGGGGGGGGGTGATTTCTCACTTTATCTCTCTAGCAAGCATATGCGCCCTAATAACAAAAATCTCTCAAAAATAAATAAATAAATAACAATAAAAGCAAAAAGAAAAGCTAGAATCACAGTTTAAAAAACGCTAAGACATTTCATGGCTTAGGGGGATCCATAGTATATAAACGAGGACAAATCTCCAGTGGCTAAACAGTTCAGTACTGGAATCCACAAATACGCTCAAACCCTGGAAAAAAAAGGTATGTGGAGAATCAGAGGCTCTTCTATTTGTTTGTAAGCATTCTTTTATTTTGATAAATCTCCGTCCAAATTGTACTAACAAAATAAATAACGCACACACACAAAGAGAAACGGAAACTATGTAAACAAATGGTAAACCTCAGAGATAATATTCCCCAGCCAGAGCACAAACACTGATTGTCACTGAAACCCACTAATAAATGAAAACATTAAGATGGTGACAGGCTCAGGACAGCTGATGGAGGGGCCGTGGAAAGAACTGGAAGCCTGAGGTTCCAGATGCTCCCCACTACTCCTCCCAAAAAGGACGTATTAGAAGGAACCAGCAGGTGGCATGGGAGTTAAAAGTCTGGACTCCCACATGGCTGATCATGGTCTAAGTCCCAGACCTGGCTGCTTGTTTTCCCACTTTCTCTCTCTCTGGTGAGCACACATGCCCTATAGCAAAAGTAAAATAATCTTAATAATAAATTGAATCAAATAATTCTTTTTTTTTTTTTAAGGGAAGTATTCAAGCAGGTTTACAAGTCACACTGGACCTCCATGGGTGTCCCCTGGTGGGGCTGGGGCATATGCTGGGAACACTTGCTTATGGAAAATTCCTCCTTTGCCATGATAAGTGTGCTCAGAAAACCCCACCAAAAACATTCCTAAGTAACAGCTACATTTATCCCACTGGAGCCGTGCTGAGCCATCACAGCCTGTGGCAAAAAGAAAGATGTGTGTCCTGATATACATGTTTTTGTGTAGTTTTCAATGATTAATTTTCCCCATATTATTAAGGTGGTTGAAAACACTTGGAAAATATAAAACATAGTTGTGTTAAAAGTTATATCATTTTAGTTTTAAATATTTTACGTATTTTAGTAAATATTTTACTAAAACAAAATTTTCTTTTTTTTTTTCTTTGGAGAGGTTTTCGCTATAGGGCGCGTGCGCACGCCAGACAGACAGAGAGAGACAGAGAGACAGAAAGCGAGAAATCACCCCCCAGGGGGGGATGGCCACACCGCAATCCCTTCTCCTCCATTCTCCTCTCGGGATCTTGGGCAAGTACGCACACGCGCCCAGCGTGAGTTTTAAGCCACTGGGAGTCCAGCGACATAGCAATTACGCTAACTGCTGGTTCCCCTAAAACAAAATTTTAAAAATAGAGGAGGAGAATCAAGGGGAAAAAGAAGCAAAACATTTAAAGGACACGAAAATGGAAAATTATGTTGATGATAACGTGCATGATCTTATCTTAAACTGGAACACAGTGTTTTCATCCTGAGAAAATTCATTTTGCAATCTGTAATGATATACAGTGATGGAATGTATAAAAAAATAGTTTTATTTTCTTGGCTTTGAAGGAAGCAAACTCAGCAATGTTTCCAACACCTACGTCTCTGCTCAGCTCCAGTCTGATGGAGGAAACTGCTGTGTTCGACAGCTCCACCTGACTCAGCGATGACCTGCATCATTTCTAAATAACTTCGGCAAAGTGATCCTGTCCTTTTAAAAATCCATACCTTCTGGGACTAGCAGTTGTCATAATGGCTATGTCGCTGAACTGCCATGTAGTCGACCACGGTTCAAGTCTTGGACTCGGTGGCTTAAACTCACGCCAGGTGCGTGTGCATGCGTGCCCAAGATCCCGAGAGGAGAATGGAGGAGAAGGGATTGTGGCGTGGCCATGCCCCCTGGGGGGTGATTTCTCGCTTTCTGTCTCTCTGTCTCTTATCTTTCAGGTGAGTGCATGCGCCCTACAGCAAAAACCTCTCCAAAAAAAAAAAAAAAAAAAAAAAAAGAAAGAAAAAAAATGTATATCTTCCACGCATGAGACAGAGAGAGAGCACGAGGGGTGCTGTAACCCCCTCCCCTCCAATCTCAGCCCTTCCCGGATCACGGGCATGAGTGCGCCAGGTGCGTTCAGACGTGAACTTGGAACCTTCCCATGAGGGTCAGCTTACGTAACGTTTTGTCTTACTCCTACACCACTGTTGGACCCTCGATCCTGTTTTAATTTCAATAATATTTCAATAATTTTTGTTCTTTTATGTACCATGGACTTGTTTACGTTTTGATTTTTTTTTCAAATATTGCATTGAAATGGTGATTACGAAGCCTTTTGGACCTTAAATTCTGCACACCAAGGCAAGTGCCCCATTTGTCTCACCTTAATCATGGTTCGGTCACTATTATTTCTAGAAACCCCAGGACAAAACATGGGGTATCAGAACCATGATCTGGCTCCGGTTCTGCTCCCCACCATTTCTGTGTGTCTTCATGTTTTCTTTTACCTGAGCTGGTCGCCAGCCAGGTACAATGATGAAACAGAAGAATTTCAAAGGCTCCACAGGTATGTCATTAAACTTTAACCAAGGTGTACACCGATTGTCGCTCCAGCTGATTATACTGGACAGAGAGTCCAGGTGAGCCATTGGCTGCTTGTGAGGCCAGAGGAACAACTTGCTTCCAATAACAGGAGGGGCATATTACCTACACCCCCCAAAGATCGCTCAACACCTGGGTCCTGTAAGGCACTTCACGGGAATATAAGGGAGCCCAGTCAGTGGTGAACGGTCCTCCCCCCGGTACACCACACAATGCAGCATTTTATGTACTGTGGGGGGCATTGCTGCTCATAGCTGTGTTTGCTTTGTAATTTTTTTTTTTAGAGAGATTTTTGCTATACGGTGCATGCTCTCACTGGAGAGAGAGAAAGTGAGAAATCATTCCCTTGTGGGGATGGCCAAGCCACAGTCTCTCCTCCTCCATTTTCCTCTAGGGATTTTGGGCACACCACGCACACATACTCCTGGCGTGAGTTTCGAGCCACTGGGTCTTGGGACTTGAACCATGGTTAACCATGTGAAAGTCCAGCGACTCAACCTCTAAGCCACCAGCTGGCCCCTGTTTTGTCATTCTTACTGAGTTAAAGTTGCTGAAAATCTTTTAATCCCTTCAACCAATGCTAGTATTTTACTTCAAATGCACGAAGGCTAACCCTATACCAGCTGATTTCTGAGGTAACTTTTAGCTTCAAGAACCTGAGTATGAGGCATTTTTGTTGTTGATGATGCTTTAACATTTTCATGGAGGTTTGTGGAGCAGATCCTTGCTTGGTTGTTTTCGAACTGGTCATTGGGGCCACACCTTAGTGCAAAGATCACAAAGTCAGGAACACCTTCCAGGACTGAACAGCATCGAAGTCAGGAACTCCTTCCTGGACTGAAGAGCAGACATGCTCCCAGGAAGGACCGAGCGGGTCAGTACCAGCCTCACAGGGCAGCTCCGTCTCTTCTGAAATAACCCATCCAACAGGCATCTGACTAACTCCCACCCTGGCCCTGGCTGTAACTCCAAAAACTGAGTACTGTGGAGAAGAACTGCCCGAGGTAGGGTAAATCATATCCTTTTCTATCAAACAGTAAATTTGCAATTACGCTTTAAATTTTAATAAATACCAACTCTGACCTACCATACACAAAAGGGTGGGCATGTGCTCTGAGGACTATTCCTTAGACTCATATGTAAGAACGAAGAACCAGGTGCTTTAGTGAACTATATGAAAGATCATGGGGCCAGCAGGTGGCGCAGTGGTTAAAGTGCTGGATTCCCAAGTGACTGACTGTGGTTCGAGTCCTGGACCTGGGGGCTTGAAACTTGCACCAGGAGCATGTGTGTGAGAGGAGAATACAGGAGAAGCGATTGCAGTGTGGCCTGCCCCCTGGGGGGGGGGGGTGATGATTTCTCACTTTCCATCTCTGTCTCTCTCTCTCTCTCTGGTGAACACAAGTGCATGATAGCAAAAGTCTCTCTCTAAAAACAAGAAAGAGCATGAAGGCAGTTGGAACATACATGAAAAGTAGGTAAAGCTTGTCACGCAAAGGAGAGCAACTGTCCTCAAACCAAGAGCCGAGGTTGGAAGTGGGGCTATGGTTGGGGACAAGTTAGTGGAAGAAGAAAGGGAGAAGGTGCTAAGAGCAGAGTTTGTGGCCTGCCCTGCTCCTGCTTTGATCTAATCAATGACTTGGAAGAGGGAGTAAGAGGCTCATGAATGAAATCTAATCTCAGGAGTGCTGCCAACATTAAAAGGACAGAAGAAAATGTAGATGGTCTCTAAAGAGGTCAGAGGTGTGTCAGGACTACCACAGAATGCTCTACGAGGAGACGGTGCAGCACCACTGGAGTCAATAACTGAGGATGCAGAAATTGGGAAAACAAGGGAAGTGGTTAAGTGAAGAGTCCCAAGTGGCTCGGCAACGAAACTGAAGGTTTAGAAGCTAGGGAAGGCCTTTCACAACCGGTATATGGAGGAGCTTTGCCTCTCTTGGCGGACTTTAGGACCTGCCCCCTGGGGGGGTCCTGGTACACCTTTCACACTTGGCTTTGTAAGAACTGCGGACCAGGGGACCAGCAGATGGCATAGTGGTTATATCACTGGGCTCCCATATGGCTGGCCACAGTTTGAGTCCTGACCCAGTGGCTTGAAAAATCACACTGAGTGCATGTGCGTGCGTGCCCAAGATCCTGGGAAGAGAATGGAGAAGGGATTGTGGCGCCTGGGGTGTGATTTCTCACTTTCCCTCTCACTGTCTCTGTCTCTATCTGACAAGTGCATGTGCCCTAAGCCAAAAACTTCTCAAACAAAAACGAATTCCAGATCAGAAAAGATGTCTTTCTGTTCCTAGTCTATAGACACGGTGAAAAAGAACTGATTCCCTAAAAACAATAAAAATGCCCTGTTCATGGAAGGAGTTGTTATAGGATTGTGGGAGGAGCTGACATCAGAAATAGATGGAAACTGGCATTTTTTACCCAAAGCTCAAAAGCAATTTCAGAAAATGTGTTATCAGTTTTCTCTAAAGAGTAATTTTCTAGTGGAGGGAAGGACAAGATGAAGAAAGATATGTGAGTTCTGACATGTTTGTGCTGCTTCAGTTCTGCAGGTGTTCACCAATTGCCTAGCCGGTGCCTGGTACTGATCTTCAGTTCTGTGGGAGCTCCCACTGGGAATTCAAGGTCATCTCCAAGGAGCTCACGTCTAATTGAAAACCAGCTCACACACAGGAAGAACTGTTGAGACACTGCAGGAGAATACACAACGGATGGGAAGGAGGATGGTTTCCCAAAAGAAGAGCCATGAACAGACTTTGGAAAACGGGCAAGAGAGCAGCGTAGTGTAGCCGAGAACAGCCTGGACAAGGCCATGGAATGGGTGGTCTTTAGGATGGATCAGAAGAGTAAATGGTATGTGGACAAAGAGGATGAAATCCAGTGAGCAAAAGAATCTGAGCAAATAAATGAATCAAGGATGAGTCGGATACACACTGGTATGAGTGTCCCACATGATGAGCTCTGTTTGAGGCTGTAAAATGATCCATTAATAGAAGTCATGTATTGGACTTGGAATTGGGAAAGGATCTTAGTCTTCTAAGTGGAGAAATCCTCTTTCAGTCATCCCTAAAGGATGATCTACCAGCTTCTGCTTAAAACACTTCCTATGAGTAAAAAGTGCATCAATTTTCAAGCAGTTGAGCTCCTCCCTCTTGTTACTCTGATCTTTGGCTCTTGCTCTGCCTTTCAATTTAATATATATCATGTTTACTCTCTCAGAACACGAGAGCTCTCCTCCATCCCCTACACAGTAATATTAAAGGCAAAATTAGTAGTCTCTCTTGTCTTTTCTTTTTGTCTCTGGTTCTTCCAACTGGATAGCCCAGGTGGTGGTCAAGGGTCTACTCAGGAAGACATCACATTTAAAGTCCCTTTGAAAGCATGGTGCCGGGAGTGAACACTTACCCTATTGTGATGTGGTGGACTCAGGAGTGAGTGGAGTGATCACTCCCTTAACTAGAATATTACTTGTCTACTAATCACGCTAAGATGGCTTTTGCGGATTTGTTTTAGTATGTGTGTGTGTGTATATATAGATGTGTATATATATATATATATATGTGTGTGTGTGTGTGTGTGTGTGTGTGTATATATATATATACATATACATATACACCTACACATATATACATACATATATCACTGTTGACTGGAAGAACTCAGTAGGTCTTTGGAGAAGAAGACCATACACACACACACACACACACACACACACATATATATATATATATATATATATATCACTGTTGACTGGAAGAACTCAGTAGGTTTTTGGAGTAGAAGACCCTACTATGTCTACGCCTTGACACAGAAACAAATAATAGAGATGGTAAAGGTTGCCAGTTCTAACTTGCCTGTACTTTGCCCAATATTCCAGCCTCCAAGTGGACAAGAAATCTCTCCTAGATACATCCTATGTTGGAGGGGTCTGTGTATGGGGATTTCAGTTTGTGGATAGGGTAGAATGATGGCTCCCTAAAAGATAAGTCCATGTCTCAGGACCAGCAGATGGTATAATGACTATGTTGCTGGACTCCCACGTAGTCAACTGAGGTTCAAGTCCCAGACCCAATGGCTTAAAATTCACACCAGGTGCATGAGCATGAGTTCCCAAAGGAGAATGGAGGAGAAAGAGAAGGGATTGTGGCATGGTCATCCCCCTTGGGGAATGATTTCTCGCTTTCTGTCTCTCTATTGAATGCACGTGCCCTATAACAAAAATCTCTCTCTAAAAAAAAGGAAAGATAAGTACATGTCTCAAAGAAAAATGGGCCTTGAAGATGTGATGTCTTTATGTTTATTGTCTTGGGATAAGATCAGTCTTACATTATCTGAGTAGGCCCTAAATCCATAGACAAGTGCTCTTATAAAAGATAAAAGAGAAGACACAAACCACAGAGAAGAAGGTGAATGAAGACAGGGACAGAGTTTAAAATTATGTAGGTACAAGCCAAGGAATGTCTGGAGCCACCAGAAAATAGAAGAGCAAGGGAAGCCTCTCTCCTGGAACCTTTGGAGGAAGATGGTCCTGCCAAAACCTGATTTCAAACTCTGACCTCCAGGACTGTGAGAGAATTAACTGAGTTCTCTTAAGTCACCATATTTATGAGAATTTGTTATGGCATCCCTAGGAGTCCAACATAGGGACTATGTGTGTCCAGGGGTACTCCCACAGGAACTGGGCAGACACCCCCAATGACCCACTCCGATGCTTCTCTACATGGTTTAGGGACATGGAAAATATTTCGAACTGGCAGTCCCTTAGACTGCTATATACTCAGGGACAGCAGTTCTACTCTAGCATAAAAATGTCATAATTTCCTTTTAACCCCTTAATAAATTAGAATACAGAGGTGTTCAGACATGACTGTTAGACATAATCTGCAAAGGTCATGGGGGGGGAGAAGGTCTATAAACAAAATGGCTGAATGTATGCATGTTGTGGAAGGCATGAATATGCCCATAATACTGAGCAAGGATTTGAAAACATAAGGTGACTCACGTGTTAATGTGAGCATGCAGGTGCCTAAACATGCCGTGTTCTATTTTTAAACAGTCACGTGACTGACAAAAGCAGTCATAAGCAAGTTATGCAAATCATCTAAACAGGCGGCAATGACATAGTTAGGCCCTGCCAGCCTGCATGTGCTGTTGCTGTACGTTGTGCCAACAGGCTATTAAAGAAAATGCTTGGAGAGTTTCCACTCTGCTGCTCATCAAGTCTTTTGTGTTCCTGTGACAAATACATCCATCAAACACAAGAAACAAATAAGAGTCACTTGAAAATTATGGTGGAATTTAAGTCTGCACATTCCGAGTCACGAATTAATGATCTTAAACAAAATTCCTGGTTCATTGGGGTTGAACCTACTAGCACTGTTAGAAGTGTATTGGTTAACCCACCATGTCAATGGATGTGGCTCCCTGGGGCAAGGACGAGTGCTTTTAGAAAGGAGAAGGGCAGAGGTGAAGAGAATAGGAATAAAGAAAAGGTTGTAAAAGCTGCATATCTCAGGTTGGCTCCACAGCCTAGTGGTTAAGGCAGTCAAATCCCACTCGTCCTCGCCCCAGGGAGCCACATTCGTTGACATGGTGGGTTAACCAATACACTTCTAACAGTGCTAGTAGGTTCAACCCCAATGAACCAGGAATTTTGTTTAATTAACTCATGACTTGGAATGTGTAGAATTAAATTCCACCATAATTTTCAAGTGACTCTTATTTGTTTCTTGTGTTTGATGGATGTATTTGTCACAGGGACACAAAAGACTTGATGAGCAGCAGAGTGGAAACTCTCCAAGCATTTTCTTTAATAGCCTGTTGGCACAATGTACAGCAACAGCACATGCAGGCCAACCACGCAGTTCAAGTCCTGGACCTGATAGCTTTGATAAGCAAGCAAGTGTGCATGTGTGTGTGTCCCAAATCCCAAAATGAGAGAGAGATGGAGACAGGATTGTGGCATGACCAGGTATCATGGGGAGAGGGTACTTTTTCTCCTCCCTCTAGGTCTTTCTCTGGAGAGTGCACATACTCTCGGGCAAACAAAGAAACAAACAAAAAAACGACACATCTCAAATTTCGAGATCATCTTGTCTGTCCCTTTCTTGAAGCAGGAATTCCTTTCCACCCCTCTTCGTTTGATATCATGAAAGATAAATAATTATTGTTACTATTTAATGAGCACTCTATACAAGATACTACACTGGGTACATGACACGTCAATCAGCCTCTAAAATAAGCCTATGAGGTCAGTAACATAGTCTTCCTTTTACAGATGAGCATAGACACTGCTGAAGAAACACAGATCCACTTTGCCATCCATTCAGCACACATACACCACACACGGACACACCAAACACCATCACCTTCAGTGACAAGGAACTCATACCCCGACAGGCAATCTACAACCTTTCTGGACAGCTTAAACCCATGGAATGTTCTTCCTCTTGATCTCAAGTGTGTGCGTAGCTAACCGGTAGATCAGCGAGGAGCTCTCAGGTCACACAGAACCAAGTGAGGTAGGAAGGCACAGCCAGCACAGGGAGTAGACAGGAGACAGCCAACACTCTCTGATCCTGGTTCCAGCTCAGTGCAGTGTTCTGTTTTCTTTTACAGTTTTCATGTCAACCCCTGATCTTTGAGAACAGTATGTAGTTAAATCCCACTAACTCAGAAACAGCGACACGGTCTTCCAAATAGTTCTGAGATGCCTTCGATACTTCAGAGGCCCTGTCAGAGGACAATCAATCTGCCACCCACGGAAAAGTGAATCTATGTCATGCCGGCACACAGATAGCAGGAATAGTTCTCTCCTGCCAGGAAGTCCGTGAGTAGGGAGGCAGGAAGGAGGCCGCAGTTTACAGCCTCTGCCGTGTCCTCTCTCTGGCATCGTCTCACAGAGAGCCCGCAGGCAAACTCCAAGCAGATTATATTTTCTCCAGTTTGAGGGAGAATTCAAATACTGAGTCATCGAAAAAGTCACGACACATTTTTGCAGAGAGAAACAGAATAGCACGTCATGACATTTCCAATGACCCGAGATAACATGGGGGCTCTGGGCTCATCCCTTAGCCTATTGGTTAAGGGAGTTTGGATCCCATATGGCCAACCACCGTCCAGATCCCAGCCTTGGCTGCTTAAAACACACACCAGGCATGTGCGCGTACACACCCAAATCCCCACAGGATGAAGAAATAGAAGAAACAGGATGATGGCGTGACCACGCCCCACTGTGGGGTACTTTCTCCTTCTCTCTCTCTCTCTCACTCTGTGTTTCTTGGCTGAAGAACACATGCACCCTCTGGCAACCAAAAGTATAAAATAAACATCGAGCCTAAAAGGAGACTCTGACCAAGGTCGAAAAGAAAAGGAGACTGTGAGGGGTGAAGCAGGATCCTGCTCTAGAAAGATCCGCCGCTCACCTGTACTATGGAGTCCTTCTGCCCACAGGCATGCGAAAGACCAGGCATCTCAACTGGCAGCTCCCCAACCCTGGAGCCAAGAGAAACAAGATCATCTCTGACAGGTTTGCCTTCCAAAACTCTGGGGGCCTTTGGGGAGTTGATTTCTTCCATGAACGGGAAACAACTGACAGGCATCTCCAACAGGGTCTCGCACCATGATCTACTCCCAGCCCTGAATCACAGACACGCACACGCCTGGCATGCTCAGGAAGGTTTCTAGATGAAGCCTGGAGCCTTGCCACGCGCACCACCGCACAGGACACCAGCCACGCAGGGCACCATGCTTTATCACCGCGTCACTGCCCGGCCCCTGGGAAGTCTGTCCACTCTCAGTCTTTGGCCCTCAACTTTACCGTTTTCATCATCCTTATATACAGGCCTAAGAAGTCGAACTGGGGGGACCAGCAGTTAGCGTAATGGCTATGTCGCTGGACTCCCATGTAGTCAACCGCAGTTCGAGTCCTGGACCCGGTGACTTAAACTCACGCCGGGCGCATGTGTGTGCGTGCCCAAGATCCCGAGAGGAGAATGGGGGAGAAGGGATTGCGGTGTGGCCATCGCCCCGGGGGGTGATTTCTCACTTTCTGTCTCTCTGTCTCTCTCTGTCTCTCTGGTGAGCGCACACGCCCTATAGCAAAAAACCTCTCAAAAGAAAAAAAAAAAAGTCGTCGAACTGGAACCAACACTACGAGGGTTCTTGGTACAACACTGCAACAACAGGAACGCTTGCCGGGCACGTCTAAATGGCATGCGCTCCTCGGGCGGCCGTTTCCATGATCTGCCGAGGACCGCACGGCGAGATGTAAACCCGAGTGGAGGCGGCGATGGACTGGAAAGAAAACACAAACACTCGAGTAGAGAGAAGCGGGAACCCGGGGGTCCGGGTGTCTCTGATGGGGAGAGCCGGGGCCCTGCACCATTTTCAGGTTGATTTCTCTATAGGACAAAAGGGGGTGGACAGAAACGAAAAGCCAGGTGTTTCCCTGTTACTGAGAGCTGTAAACATCTCGTGTCTTGTAGTTGCAGACTAGCCTCTTTTTGTCCCCCCGGCCCCCTCTGACTGATACACATTTCCTCTCTCCCTTCGTGGGACTTGTAGCACAGACCAAAGTCATGAAAAACCTTTACTCGTCTTTAAAACTGGCCATTGTTTGCCCAGGTCTGGCTGCCCCCTACAATTATCCTCACAACGGCAGGGAGTTGGGTGAGTACTCCATTTTCCAGATGATGGGACTGAGGCAAAGAACTACGAGGTAACTGATTCAGGCTCATACTTACATGGCAGGACTGGGTCTCAAACCCCGATCCGTCTGACTCTACTTACTACACACTCCTCGCAAGAAGATAACACGAGTGACTGCTCACTCGATGTCAGGTACCCTCCCAAACACTTCCCATATTCCAGCCCTTTTCATCTTCATGATGATCTTATTTTACAGCTGAGGTAACACAGGGTTATAAAACCTGCCCCAGGTAACACTGCGAGCATGTGGCGAGCCGGGTTTTGAACTCATGTAATCTACTGCCAGAGACCAGACCACTGTCTAAAGCAGTGGCACGGTTTCACCTCGAATAAAACAGATCAGATGAACGTGTCCTAGAGAGACACTGCCTGCTGCCTCCCGAGTCAGTCCGCCCTCCTCGCCTAGGGTCCAGTCACCTAGTGTCTGTTCTGAGGGCAGAGTGGCTTTGTGACGCACACCGTGTGAACACCCTCGTTTTGGAAAAAGGTAGACGAGCAAATAGATACACAAAGAGGTCGAGTTTCCCACCCCTCGCGTCTCCAAGCAAGCTAGGAGTTGGTTCAAGGTTGAAACCACTGACCTCCATCCCCTGACACCATGCTCTTGAATGATGAACGTTCATTTCATCCCCTTGGGGGTAGGGTGAGGCCTGCAGCACCTACCAGAGGCCTAAGAACACACCTGCTCTTATGAAATGATTCAAGGTCATGGAAGGACACAGGATGTTCCATTAGGAGGCCAGTCACATCCAGCGGATCACGAGCCTCCCTTCCACCACACGGTGCAGGCTCCAAACCAATGGCCTCCTCCTGCCATGGCTTGGCCCAGCGGCTCCCCCAGGCATGATGGGAGGAGACCCAGCGCCCCACCTGCCTTGGAGACAGCGTGACTGAAAACAGAACGGGCTCCTGCCAGGTCCGATTACCACAAACAACAGGACCTTTTCCCCAAAGGCAAGCCAGTGGAGAGCCACGGTTTGTAAATCCGCAGTGGGATGAGACCTGGAGGTGGGGAAGGAAGGAGTGACAGCAGTGGCCAGCAGCGCCCAAAAGCCCTGCCTGGGAGGCTGGCGGGGAGACTCTCTCTTGCTTAATGACATTGTTTAAGCATTCTCCTGTCTCCGGCCTGTTTTTCTTCTCCAAACTGTTAACACTGCAGTTAATTACTTACAATTAATTACAGTAAGAACTATCAGGGTTCCTAATGATTGCAGCCACGGAAGATCTTCTATCTTGGTGAGGCCAAAGTACCTCCTCCAAGTAACGAAAGGAAATTCCTTTAGTAAGGATGGACGTAGCTTTATTTGGCACCTGCTGAATACCAGGCATCGGTCACTAGACACTTCACACGTTGGTTTCCTCATTACTCCCAGGACTACCCCGAATGCTACACTAAATGGAGAATTTCCATGCACTTTGCATTTGTGGGTGACGAACAGGAGGGCAACGTCTAACAGGTTATTTCCTTGGAAACATATTTACCAGCTTCAATCTCAGAAAAGCAGCTGATGTGGGAATTGAGAACGAAGCGCCTGATTCAGGGATAGCTATCTCAGCCTTACCGATGAACACACTAAGGGCCAGAGATGCTAAGAAACCCACTCAAGGACGTAAATGAGAAGGTTATCCATTGAGCCATCAGGCCTTAGGTCCACTGGTACCAAAGGACAGGGTCACTACAGGACCTATGGACGGCACTTGTGTGCAAATTATCCGGCCTAGTGCATTCTGGGTGACGTGATGAGGACTTCATCTCTGTCATTACTCCTGCCTTTCTTACATGTAGGGATACAATGTCCATAGCTTTGTTCTTTTAAAAAATATATATTTATTAAAATTTATTTACTGTTATTATTTTTTTTAATTATTATTATTTTTAAAGTTGACCAGAGAGAGACACGGAGGTGAGAGGAGTGAGAAAGCACGGCACCAGATCTGGGACTCGAACTCTAGTCAGCCATGTGGGAGTCTGGCAACTCAACCACCATGCCACCCACTGGCTTTGTTCTTTTAATAGCCAGACACACTCACATAGAGTGATGAAATGATCTAATCATAATTAACTGCTGTGGGAAGAACTAATGAACTATGACAAACTAGAAGAAATGCAGTCTTGAAGAGGGGTTTGGGCATAATTTTACCTGGAAGATTCAGGATATGTGTTTTTTTTTTTTTTTTTTTTTTTTTTTTTTTAATCTTTCTGCTGACAAAGCTTCAGATCAAGTAAACATGTTAGTAAGGGACAAGCAGTAGCCCCCTTCCAAACTCACAAACTCGGGGAAAATAATAGACACCAAGGTCAGTTAAAAAGAAAGAATAATACAACCATCCAAGTGTTCAGGAAGAAATTGGCCGCAGGAGCAGGGGAGGGTTTTACTGCAAGGAAGCAACTGTCTGAAGCATAAGCATTCTCGGCATGTTTCGACTTAAGACTTTTAGGACCAGCAGTGGGCTTAATGGCTACGTCGCTAGACTCCCATGTATTGACCGTGGTTCGAGTCCCGGACCCCGTGGCTTAAACTCTCGCCAGGCACATGTGCGTGCGTGCCCAAGATCTCGAGAGGAAAATGGAGAAGGGATTGCGGCGTGGCCATCCTCCCTGGGGGGTGATTTCTCGCTTTCTGTCTCTCTGTCTCTCTCTGACTTTCTGGAGAGTTCACACGCCCTATAGCAAAAACCTCTCCAAAAACAAAAAGAATTTCCATGCACTTTGCATTTGTGAGTGACCAACAGAAGTGCAATGTCTTATAGCTTATTTCCTCGAAGACATATTTGCCCGCTTAAATCTCAGGAAAATAGCTGATGAGGGAATTCAGAATGAAGCGCCTGATTTATTGCTCTTCTCAAACTTTCCAGCCCCTCCCGGGAGGGAGTTGGTGTGGAAGCGGTTTCTTCCCTTTCTCTAACCACATACCAGGTGCAGAGTGTGGTGACGTGCGTATCCAGAACAGAAGCACAGGCTGGGTGATCAGGATTAAGGGACCAAGAATGGAGCCTAGGGGTAAAATTACTTTCCAAGTCAGGTCCTGGCAGGACGAGCTCCTCAGTATATTCGCTATTAAGAGGAAAAGAGACAGAAAAAGTGGAAGAATTTTAAAAAAGAAAGAAAGAAAGAAGAGAAAAGAAAAAGCAAACCCAAGTTACATTCTTGGGGCACCGAAGCATGGATCTTTACTTTAACCAAAGGTCACAGGCAGCCTATCCAGGTCTGAATGTAAACAGTTCTAATCCAGACTGCAAAGTCCTTTCAGAAGGAATGCCCAAGGAGCAAGGAAAATGGTAGACTGTCTCAAAGAAAGTGGGAGGAACAAAGCAGAGAGCTCCTGAGAAGGGGAAGGATCTCCAGGGGGAAACAAACAAGGATGTTTACACTGAAACTGTCTTTGGTGAAAGGAATGCAGCAGGGAAGGCAAAATAAAGCAAAAAAGAGTGAAAACAAGCAACTGAATTCAGGCAGTGCTGGCCTCCCAGCCCCCGTGAAACGGGCTGAGCAGGTCTGCTGCACCTTGGAGCTAAGTTTCAAAAACCATCTCCACTCCTCTCCTCTCTTCTCCAGGGTTTTGAAACATCAGATCAACTCTGCAGACAAGCAGAGAGGCTGGATTAATAATTAGGAGAAACAAAAGGAACTAAGCATCTGGCCTGGGCGACTTCAAGGCACCTCGAGAATGTCAAAAGTATCCCTCCAACTCTTCCCTCTTCAAACAGCTCCCTCTGGGGCACACGGAGGACTGAGCTAATCAGCTTACTTTTCCCACTCAAATGCCTTGTTCCTATCGCTTAGGGCCACGAGGCCCAAATACCAAGAGAAAGAAATGGAGGTTCAGCTCACCTCTTCCAGTGTCTGTCTGGGCCTTTCAAAGCAGCAACAGGGCAGCTCTCATCCCTGTGTGTGACCCGGCAGCTCCCTGGACAGCCGGGGCTGTGACCTGCCTCAACTTCGGTGTACAGGTGCCTGGAGGAAGGAGGCAGGCATTGGTCGGTCCAGAGCAGGAAATGTGTGACGTCAGGGAAGCCCGGACAGATAAAGCATTGCTGGGACCTTAGCGACTGAAACAGTCAGTAGGTCCCGCCCACCTGTCATTTACCTGAATACCTGTGAGCAGGTAGGTGGCGTCTCTTTGTGCACAAATGAATCAGTTAGAATAATTTGCCTAATGGAATTTACTTTCTTTCCTGAGCAGAGCACGTGGATAACCCCGTGTACAAATCTGAACTTACATGTGGCCCAGTTATTTCCCAGGGGCCCACCTACCCCAACCCCATAGTTGCCTACAAAGGAGTTAAAAGGGGAGTTTAAATATTGAAGTGTGAGCGTAATTTAGTGGGTACAAAAAGAGTGTGAGGATTGACTGCTTAGGTAGATCTGAGACTTACCCTCAAACGCCTTTTGAACGATATTCATTTGAAACCCAATTGCTTTTTCGTTACAATCTAATGACAAATTGAAAGTGGCAGCTCAAATTCATTTTTAAAAAATTAAAAATGATATTTGTCAGCAGTATCGAAGTCATGTTCAAACACTTAACCCTATCCTTACCCCCTGCCAACATTTTAATTCTTCGTTCAGGAATTTGTAAAATTCAGTCCTTCCTTCCTGGGCTGGCTTGACACTTAAGAGTCACAGGGCACTTAATTGGGGGCCTGCAATTAGGGCCGACTTCAATGATTCAGATTCCAATGACAGCGCAGTAATAAGGCCATGCCATCTGCAGGTTACTGTCAGGAGGGAGGAGTCAGAGCTATTTCTGCCCAGAGTGTGGCGTGACCCTGGGCAGGCGCTGGTCGCCTGAGCTCTTCAGCAGAAGAGGAAGGGGGACGCGCCCACCCAGCTCGCGGGAGCCGAGCGGCCGCTGGGGGGCGTCACGGCTGCCTGGCAAACCCTTTGGCATTTTCCAGGAACTGTCAACGACTTCGTCGTCGCCTTCAAACGGTGGCTTTTCTGTTCCCTGCGTCCAGCATCCCCGGACAACTGATCCACGCTCTGGGAATGTGCTCTGGGGGGAAATGAGGCTTTTCCTTCCCGGAGGGTAGCCTGCTTGCCCGAGAGATTTTCATTCCCTGGGGTAAACAAATGATGAAAATCCCAGTTTTCTACTATTTTTGCCTCCCTCTTCTCCCCCCCCCCCCCCCCCCCCCCCGCCTCATGCTACTGGATGCTCGCTGGCCCCCCACTACTCCGGGTTTTAGGGTTTGGTGGGTGGGCGCTGGGCAGGGGCAGGGGTGGAGAGACGGGAGGGGAGGAGAGAAGTCTGGATTCCCGGGGGCCGGCCCGGGGCTGGTTCGATCCTGTCACATAATAGCCGGCAGAGCGACCGGGGGCACGGAAACTCTAGCCGGCGGCGCGGGGCGGCGCAGCCTCCGGATACTTCACCTGCAGGAGAGCTGGCTCCGGGCCCCGAGCTCTGAGCCGCCCCGGGCAGGTCCGAGCTCCCTGTGCGCACCTGGGCACCTGGGGCGCTCGAGAGCGTTGGAAGGGCAAGGAGAAAAAAAAAGTAAAGCAAAACAAAACAAAAAACCCTATTCACCAAACACAGGTGGGTGTGTCAACCTCTTTATTATTTGGGGAAAAAATAAAAAGATGAAGGCAGCAAACCTCTTAGGTGCAAGGTTTTGAAAACAAAGTCCCAGACCACCAGTTTGATACTTAGTTGAGAAACATCATCAAAACAAAGGCTTCTCCTTCCCTCCGACAGGGCGTCCGTCCCCAGAAAGGAGGAAGGGCAGGCCGAGCCGCCAATCTGATGAATCACCTAGAAGGCCACGCCTCCATCAGTGCTCGTGAGAGCCCGCCCTCCGTGTGGTGTCAATCACGCCTCACCTTGAGCGAAGGGCGCCGGTGGACTTGGGAGCGGGGAAGCAGGCTTGATTGCCCTGTTTATGGCATCGGGTGTAGGGGTGGGGATTTGCAGGAAGTAACAGGGCATAAAGCTTCGCGGGAATGGCTCTAGATGTTGCGGTTTCACTTACTGTGTTAGCAAACACCGCCAACTGCATTTATGCTCGGATTAACTATTTATTTGTTTGTTTGTTTGTTTATTTATTTATTTGTTTGTTTGTTTGAGAGATTTTCGCTATAGGGCGCGTGCACTCGCCAGACAGAGAGAGACATAGAGACAGAAAGCGATAAATCACCCCTTGGGGGGATGGTCACGCTGCAATCCCTTCTCCTCCATTCTCCTCTCGGGATCTTGGGCACGCACGCACACGCGCCAGGCGTGAGTTTTAAGCCACCAGGTCCGGGACAGCGAACCGCAGTCGACTACGTGGGAGTCCAGCGACATAGCCATTACACTGCTGGTTCCTGGATTAACTATTTTTTTTCCTTGGATTTAGTTGATTTTACTTACAGCTTTTTTTTTTTTTTTTGTACGTTTCAAAGCATCCGGATTAACTTTTTAAAAAGAAAGAAAATTGAGAACAAGAATTAAACTGGGAGCGAAGTACACTTCCAAGCACAGTTATAAAAGAGAAGATTTTTAAAAATCGACTGTCTCACACAATCTACTATCTTCAGTGAGATGCTTTTTGGTACTTTCAGATTTAGAATACTCTTCCAAGGTTCAAAATATCAATATGGGTTTCTCCGTTACATTAGGACTGTCACGTTATCATAGAAGTGCTATTTCTAACCATGGAAGGGAAGAGGAAGATGACAGTCATAGACACTAGTATTGAATTTGTACTTCACAGGTGCTGCTGCTTGTTCTAAGCACCTTAGACATCAGCACTTTATGGCTGGAAAAACCAAGGCAGAGGGAAACAGAAGTCACCTTCAGACGACTCCCCCAGCGAGGGGTAGGACCATACCAGTTGTTAAGCACAGCTCACTGTTTAACCGCTGGAAAGAAAGGGGGTGGTGGCAGTGGAGGGTGTTCTGATTTCATGCTCACTGGACAATTTCCTGGGCACTAATTCAACTTCCAAGCTAGCCATCATTCAGAAGAAAGCGCCTTGTAGAAATAGCCCTGGGGAGTGTAGTTTCTAGGAAGGGATGTCTATAGTTGCAAATGAATTCGTAATTTGGTTTATACATTGCATATATAAGTATAGGACACACGTATGCTCTGCTACATGTATTTAGGAGGAAACACAGCGGAAAATCCATTTTCTGGTGCATATTCGAAATCCTCTTTTTAGGACCTGTCAAACCAACCCCCAAGCAGGAAAGCCAGCTTTGGAGCCCTCCAGAATGACTAGTCGTAATTCTCTATGACATCTTTTATGGGCCTTGCTCACTAAAACTTCAGCAGTCTATCCCTTTAGAATCTGAAAGTCTATAGAGCAGCTATAAAGACATAGGATTACGTACAGTTGGATAATATGAGACAATAAAAGTTAAGCTCCGTTATAAACCACTGTCAAGATGAATAGTTTAGGCCAGGGTTGGCAAATACAGACACATTCTGCCCCATCCCCTCCTCCCATACCATTCTCATTGTCCTTGTTAAAGGGCCATGAACTCACGTGCCCAGAAGTAACCTCGGAGTTGTCAAGATTTATTTAACTCCAGGCACGTTAGTCGTTGGCGTTAACCTTAGATCAAACCAGTTTTCATCTCTATTTTGATGTAAGTGACAGGCACGATCAGAAAGGAGGAAAGATAGGTGTTGGCTGGTGCCACTGGGGAAGACTTTCTGAAAAAAGGCACAAGAGTTGGACCTTGAAGGACTTGGGAGATACTGAGAGGGGGCCGACTAACCATTCCACGCAGGGCAGCAGTGTGCGTGGGGCAGGGCCCATCAGAGCCTATGTGGGCTGAGGAGAAACGTGTGGTCAGGGAAGAGAGGAATATGACGCAAGGAGATGTTCACCCTCTGGGGTGAACATTTGGACAGGCGAGGCAGGACCGGATTATGAAGAGCATTAAGGGCTTCACATCTTCACATCCCTGTTGTCTACTTTTCTTCTCCTGATTAAACAGCTCTAGAAAAGAAGAGGGCCAGCTGTGGCATGGGGGTTGAGGTAGCTGGGTCCCACGTGGCTGTGAGAGTCGCGATCTGAACCGGTGGTTTGTAAAACAGCCTGGGCCCAAAAGCCAGAGAGGAGAAATGGAGAAAGGATTGTGGTGTGACCATCTCCCCTGAGTGGTGGGGATGATCTCTCATTTTCCCTTTTTTTTTCCCTGTCTCTCTGGTGAGCACTTGCACACTATCGCAAAAAATAGAAAGGAGGAGGAGAAGGAGAAAGAAAATCCAGTTTCTTGGGCACAGAGTAATTTCTCAAGAGTGACAGTTTTTGGTGTTGAGCTACACCTCCATGGTATGCCATTTTGGCTAGCAGACGAGCTCCGTCCTGAGGAGCAAGCCTCCTTTGTGGTCAGTACATCTTGCAAACTTAGTTCTTTGGGGAGGCAGGTGGAAAGCATTAGAAAACTCTGTGAACTCAAGGTTGGGCCTGTCCTAGTTAACCAGCCTGCTCACTTGGGCTTTTTGATGAGTCTGAATTCTTTTATGGATCTTGACAGGGAACTCAAAGGAAGGAAGGAGGCTTGTTTTCAAAGCTTGCTTTCCAGATCGCCACGATGAAGGTTGGCATTCTCAAGGATTCCTTCTGGCAAGGAACCGATAGCCAAGACCAGGCCTCATGACTGGGCAGAATTACTTCGCCCTTGTTCTGCCTCCTTTTATTTTTTTTCATGGCATATTTGTAGAGTTGTCTAAGATGCCTGAGTACCACAACACGTGCGAATGTATTCCATCTGATTTCAATAAAAAGCATCTCTAGAAAAGCCTCCTCGACTATATAATTTCTTTTTTAATTTTTTAAAAGAATTATTTTATTTAACTTATTTATTGAGTTAGTTTAATTTGACCAGAGAGGGACAGAGAGAGAGAGAGAGAGCGCAAGCCTACAGGTCCTGGGACTCGAACAGCTGTCAGACATGTGGGAGTCCAGTGCCCTTAACCACCACGCCACCTGCTGGCCCCATGGCTATATAATTTCTAAAGGTGTTGAGCATGATGAGGTGGAACTGCTGTATACATTCCATCATAGTGGCCTCAATTCTTTTTTTTTTTTTTTTTAACCTCGTTCAGCTCCAGATCCTGTATCGGCCAATTATAAGTGCTTAGCATGATGCAAATGAGCAGACCCCAAAGGCAATTACGAGAAATAATAGTAATAGTCATTGTGATTACTATTACTCTGATGTGATAGATGCCACGGGGAAGAGATTCCATTTCTCTCACAAACTCACAAGCCCTGTGTTGCCTGGTTTGCACTTGAGCTTCTAGAATACCCTATGGATCTATAGTTTAGGAAGAGACACTTCTCTGATTTTAGGGGGAGAGGGAATATCTCAGAGAAATTAGAATTAGGTAAATTATTGTAGAGGGCACACATTTGAGAAAGTAGCTGTACAGACTTGTGACCGGCACACTCTTCTTTAGTAGAAAAAGTAATAAGGGCTTTATTGTTACTATTTCTGTAATTGTCACGAGGCTTATATCTTTTGACAGTCATAAATATCTTCATGTTTATATGGTCTCCATCCTTACATAAGGTTATTCTCATGCAATGTTGAGGTAGGAGTTGTCCCTATTTTGAAGGCTGTCCTGTCTTTGTTTCTTTCTTGGTTCCTCCATGCATGGCTACTCTAATTGACCCAATTCTACACATCAAAGATATAAAATGTCTCTGCTCCTTGTTGACATCGACCTCATCTGGGGGGCCCTCACATTCTTTTAACTTTATTGATTGATTTTCATTTGACTAGAGAAGTACAGAGCGAGAGCTGGGGTGAGGGAAGGGAGAGAGAAAGCAAGCCGACAGGTCTGGGACTTGAACCACAATTGGCCATGTAGGAGTCCAGCACTCTTAACCACCATACCACCTGCAGGCCTCGGGCCCACAACCTGGTAGCATCCTCCAGCATCTCTGACCTTCCCAATTAGAACCTCAGTGACATTCACCTCTATTCCTCTGGAGCTACCCATCCTCAAGGCCACCTCTTGGATGTTGTCATCACCTCAAAAATCTCAACAAGAATCTGAGAATTCAACTTTCTATTGCATCCTCTTTATCTACTAGGGTTTTTAACTCTCTGTCTTAAACTCAACCTTCTCTCAGACTCGACCTTCCTGAACTCCTGGGATTGCCCAAGCATATCCATTCCGTCCATTTCCACTTCAGGCCTGTTTCCTGGCCAGCATCTTCTATTTTCGAAGGACCTGGCCATGTCACCAGCCTTCTCTCTTCCTGTAAGTATGGGGAGAAGCGCCACTCTGTGTGTTTGCTCTGCAATGCCAGCTGTCCTTGTCATCTTCCTTGGCAATCTCTGGGCTGATGTTCCTGGCCCGGCCCTCTCCCGTCCTTCTCGGTAGCCATTCATGCTCAGTTCCTTTTCTGTGCCTGGCACATGCGCGATCTGACCCCTGCCTGCCAACCTTATCTGCATCACCTTTCCCCACCCAGAGTGCCACCTGCTCCCCAGCCCCCAAACGCTATTTAGGAAAGCACACTCTCTCATCCCCATTTCCACAGGGAAATGGTTTCCTAAGCCCACTCCCTCCACACTCCCCCTTTTACTCCCTCTGCCCTGGAAAGTCTGGACTGGCAGCATGCAAAAGCACACCCAGGAAAGGGCGGCTTTCAGTTTTCCATCTTGGGAGCGAGCCAGAGTCCTCCTGTCTTGTCCGTGCTCCGGACAGCCTTCTGTTTGGGATGGTGCCGTGCCCATTCTGCCCAGTCTGGTGCCTTCCGGTTCTGTTGCCCTTGTTCCAGGCTTGCTCTCCCATAGCAAGGTGATAGTTAGGCCTCCATAATCACTCTCTCAAATAATTCTCAAGTTATCCTGAACCCAGGTGAGAAAGAGGGCACTTTCTATTGGAGTCCTTCTTGGGTAACCCCAAACATCACTCTTTGGGGTTCCCTTAACAACCAGGTGGTCCCACTTCTAGGCTTATCCATGCGGCCCCATCCTAACATTTGTTCATTTACTATTGCTTGGATTGATGTTGTGTACTTTGCTGCTGTTTTCTTCCTATTTCTTTTTCTTTTCTTATTTATTTTTAGATTTTACTATAGGGAACGTGTGTTTGCTAGAGAGAGACAGAGAGAAAGCAAGAAATCACCCCACACACCGAGGGAGGATAGCCATGCCACAGTCCCTTCTCCCTTCTCCTCAGGATTTTGGCATGCACGCACACGAGCCCATTGTGAACTTCAAGCTGCCAGGTCCAGGACTCAAACCATGATAGGTCATATGGGAGTCTAGCTCCTTAATCACTATGCCACCACTAGCTGCTGCCAATGCTTTCTTACTGAATCCTGGCAGAAATCCCTCACTGTTGATGAGCTAATTGTCCTGAAGAGATGAAGACATAAGGTCTCTGAAAGGTCGAATCGCTTGTCCAACATGCCTGGCTGGTTACGGGTAGACCTGGCACTCAATCCCAGCCTGTCAGGTGTACAACTCCTTCAGGATGGGCAACCCCTAGTCCATCTCAGAGATCAGCTCAAATGCATCTCTTTTCTAGAACCTTCTCTGATGTTCCCAGGCAGATATTGGTGACTGTCCTGTGCTCTCTAGTCAACAATTATTTCATTTCATTTTGTTTATTTAAATAGTGAATTGTTTTCTATTTTATTCCATTTTATTTTTGCCAGAGGGTACATGTGCTCAACAGAGACAGAGAGAGATGGAGAGGGAGAAAGCACCCCTAGTGGGGTGTAGTCACACTGCAACCGCTTCTCCATTTCTTCATCCTGTCAAGATTTGGGCATGCACACACACAAGAGGCCAGGATTCAGACAGTGATCAGCCCTCTGAGATTCAGCTCCCTTAACCACTAGGCTATGGTGCTGGCCCTCTTTTATTTACTAAAACTTTACCTACTCACTTATTTCATGAGCAAGGCAGAAAGAGAGAGAGAGAGAGAGAGAGAGAGAGAGAGAGAGACAGACAGCAGCCCCAACAGAGCCCTGATGGTGTGATTTTCCCCAGTCTTCAGCTAATCGCGGTCATGGTACACACATACCTGGAAACATGGGGCGGTCTCTGGACTTGAACAGAGAAAGTTCCCAGGTGGGAGTGTCTCACCCAGCACTGCATTCTACCTCAGTGCCACCATCTGCTCCCAGCTACTTATTGACGGTAATTGTTGAAAGACCATCTCCTCTCTAACTGGCAAGGTAAGGAGCATGGCTTTTTATATATTTGCAGGATTCAGTCCACTGCCTTGCAGAGACATAGGAGGCCTTGATAAATATCAGGTAGAAGAACTAAGGGTGGATAAAAGATGGAAGAATGAATGAAGGAGTAGAGGGAATACGCACTGTTAAATTAAATCTTAAATCATTCCTCCCACTTCCTGAGTGTCAAGCTCTGTCCCCTTCGGAAAGGAAGCTGACTTTATCACATTTAAATTTCCTAACAACACACAGTAATAGTCTTTACATTAATTGCTCATTTATAATTTTCCTTGCGCGAACCTCCAATATGCTAGTCGATGGCAAAGATGAAAGAATCTCTGCGTTTAAGGAACGTGTAGTCAGCGGGAAGCAGAGTAGGCAGCAGCTGCAGGGTGGGTGGAGCGGTGATGGGGCGTGGGAGACCCTGTTGTATGAGAGCAGGGTCTCATTTGAGTTTCTCATTTAAAAGCTCCCCATTGTTAGAAATTACTTGCCGGTGTTTGCCCAGCTACTAAATGGCAGAGCCAGCATTCGAGTGTGATGCACTTGACTATAGAGCCCGTGAGCTTTCCAGGCCTACACCGCCGTGCCTAGGTCCTTAGAGAGAAGGGCCGGCCAGAGGAGCAGGCACGGGAAAACTGGGGCCTGACGTGCTGCTCCAGTCTGTGTGCGTCACCTCAGAGAACCTGGACCTCTGCTAGCTTACAACCGGCATGGATTTAGAGGGGCTCTGAGTGGGGAGAAAGGCGAGCTACAACTCAAGTGCAGCCTCCGTTTCACGCCCACGGGCAGAGCTGGCTGGCGCCTGGGGAAGGACTTGACGAGGACCTGTGCTCTGCAGGTGACAGTGGCATCTACAGATGGACAGGTGAATTTAAATCTCTTTAAGATAGAGTTGGCAGCTTAGTAAGCCTTTTTAAAATATCTCCCCGTAAGCTTCATTTATCATTATTATTTTTCTTCTTTTTTTAAGAACTATTTTATTTATTTATTTATTTATTTTTAAATTTGACCAGAGAGGGACAGAGTGAGAGAGAGAGAGAGGGAAAATGAGAAAGCAAGCCACCCAGTCTGGGAATCGAACTGCATGCAGTCAGCCATGTGGGAGTCCAGCACCTCAACCACCACCACACCCCCTGGTGGCTCCTCATAAGCTTTTAATGTGTTGTGTAATGTAAGTGACTTTTAATTCTGTGTTTGTATATTCCGTTCTCAGTGCAAAAGAACAAATGACCATTTTCCTCACGCCCTACACCGTGCGTACCCCAGCTGTTGTTCAGGGGAGTAGCTACTCTGTCCTGACCTCGGCTCCCAAGTCCTTTAAACCTTATCCCAAGGCAGTTGGAAGTTCATAATAACCAGTGATATAAGGTGCCTGGAGGTCACACAGACACACACGCGTGCGCGCGCGCGCACACACGATGACCCAATAGGGAATGGAGCGGGATAGGCAGAAGCAGCCTGTACTTGTGTTGCTCGCCTACTTGGGTGTGAGAAGCCCGGGGGAGCCAACATTCTAGGTGGGGAGTGTTGTTCTTCCCAATGAACTTTCACTTCCATCCAAGGAAGGGCAAGTCCTCAATAACAGGGACCCTGGCCAAAGAGCCCCTCCCTTTAGTTCTCCTAAGCCCAAGGCTGTAAGAAAGAGCAGATCATGACAAGCACTCACCACGAATGAGAAGAAGGCCTCTGGGTCAGTCTGACTGACGGGGTCTCAGCGTTTCTCGCATCATAAGCACATGAAGATACTCCTTCTTAACTTGGACTAGGAACTTGAACCGAGTGGCATCACTTCTCAGCCTTTCTTAGAGCTGCGTTCCTCATGGGCACCTGCCACTAGTCCATGCTGAGGGCCTGGACTTTCTGGTGTCATCGAGCTACAGTGAGGTGGAGTAGCAGACACAGATTCGGGCGATACCGAAGGAGGGCTTGTTCACGTCTGTTCCTGTAACTGGCCCCAGGAGCAGGCATCTCCTCCCAAAGTCAGTGTGGAAGCCGAACTTCCAGCCCAAGCTTAGATGATCACCGGGTAATGAATACTCTCCCTGCTGCCATCCTTTGCCCATTATCAGAGTGGGATGTTATTATCCTGAACCTTCTCTGGAAGGTTCCCCAGACCATCTCCTATTACTGAGTAGCTCCGCCACCCCTGGATTGGCAACTGCCATCGAGGAACTGGAGTACAGGTGAGAGAGCAGGAACTCATTCTTCCCGGGGTAGGGGGGTATCTGAGGAGAGTCTTATGTTTCATATTCAAATGCATTCATCTCAGCCAGTAAATATTTATGGAGGGCTAAGAGCTAGCAACAGTGTTATTAACGCATCCCAGATCTCCAAGTTCCTTGTTTGTGATGTCTTCATTTGAGTCTTTGTCAATATCTGCACCAGCCATCAGCCCGGGGTGGCCAGACTGGTCCTTCCAGTTGCACCTGCCCCCCTACTGTGGCATGGCTCCTCCTTTCCCACTTTTGCTGAGTCTGTCCAGGAGGTGGACTAGGAGTGCCATTTTGGCAAGTCTTATCTTGCCGCAGGTGTACTTGCACCCCCACACGGAGTGACTCTCACTAAAATGCCTCCCCAGGGCGACCAGTCCTAAGTGGTTTGGCAGCACCTGGACCAATACTGCTCTGTTCCACCCACCCTCCCATAAACTTGCAGCGGCTATGACAACTGCGGGCGTGACAAGCCAGGTACATCAGGGAATGCGCACTCTTCGAGGCCATGGTTCTGCAGGGTTTAGGAGGGGATAGCAGTCGTGGTAGGTGTGTCCCCTCCTCCTCTCTGCCCCGTGGGGCTGTTACACCAACTCCTTTGAATTTGAAGTGAGGAGAAGATCCATGAGGTTCCGGGTCTACCCTCACCTCATCTTCTCCAGGATCAAAGAACCAGGGACCACATGCCACGGGCCACACAGGTCAGTCCCAAGCTGCCCATCATCTCAAAGCCAAACTTTCCACACTGGTCACCTCAATTTCTGTCCTTGTCCCTTCTACTGCAAATCACCCCATTCTGCAAGAGTCTGTAATCCATATTCTACCTACCCTCCTCACCTTGGCTTAATTGATTAACTTCTCATTTGCCTCACTGTCACCAAATCTCATTAATTTCATAAACAGCACACACACACACACACACACACACACAAGTGGATTCTCATCGAGAAGCCTTAGGATTCTACTGGCATGCTGGGAAGAGGGACAGGGTAGGAAACGGGAACTAGGGTCCATCTAGGCACGCACCCAAAGTAATAGAAATAAAGTTTCCCTCTGCAGTGATGTGGGGATAGACCCAAACGCCGTGAGTGTGCCCTGTTGTCTGTGACCTTGACACCTTCATCGGAGTAGTCCAGGTCCTGTGAGCAACAGACACCAAGATGGGATTAAATGTGTAAGGGCTCAGTGAGGGGGATCAGCCGTGTGAGAAAAGTGGGGTGTGGGCTCGGAAAGGCTGGGGGGAGTCCGTCTACACGCAAGGTCAGATGCCAGGGAAGAAGAGGAGGAGGGACAGGGAGATGGAAGCCTCCTTGGGTCTAAGTCAGCCGTCAGAGTGGTCTCTTCCCTCAGAGACAGGCCTGCCTTGGGATCCTGTGGCACTCGATCCTTGGTGGGAGCAGCAGTAGGAGGGTGGCTTCATACAGAAAAAGACACACTATCTTTGGGCCTATTTTGTCTAAACTCCCCTTCCAGATGGATAGAGCGGTTAACTTTCTGACATAAGGTCCAAGTGCTCCTTCCCGCAGAGTTCAGGCCATTGCCTCCCTCCTCTTGCGTGGTAATGTCTCCACCCATCCCACTCGAACACACTGTGACTACCACGGCACCGCACTGTCCTTTGTTTGTGGTTCTACTACATTCTATGTCAACTTTGGAAATGGTTCCTTTAGTAAGCTATTTTCAAGTATTTGATTTAACAACGGCCCGGACTGACACATGGGGCCCAAAGGCACTCAGGAGCCTCTTCTTTTCTCCATGCTCAGAGTTCATAGAAAAGAACAGCAAAAGCCCTGCCCTTCCTTATGGCAGGGGAAGACAGAGGAAAGATTAGGGCTGGATAGCAGAGAGCTCAAGGAATTCAGACAAGAGCGAGCTCACCTCTGAGAACCGAGAACCGTCAGCCTGGATCACAAAACTGCAGCAGATTTGGCGTTCCCTAGCATAAGGCGTGGAAGCTGCCAGACCAGTTAAGTAAGACAGACTCAATTCTCTCTCAATATTAGAAGTCAATGAGGTCACGAGGCCCACCAGTTCAAAGGGGTGGAGGAATAGATTCTATCTGTTGAGTTTCATAGTTTCTGGTAAAAGTCTGCTGTGCTGTTTGTGGGGAAAAAAGCCCATTTCATCAAGAAAGGATGGGCCCAAGTTTATTAAAGGACAAAGAACTTTTTAGTGTGGCCAAGTGGAAAAAAATCAAGTACTGAAGACGAGAAAAATTCAAGGAAGCAGGATGAGCATTGAAAATCCAAAGGAAACAAAAGTTATAAGAAAACGTACAATTTGGAAATGTATTTCTTTAGCAATTTAAAGTTTAACTAAAAAGAAAATAATACTAGAGTAATACATTGAATTCACAAGCCATCTGCAAAACAGTGAAAAAACTTATATTAGCTCAATATAGCTCTTTGGACTCTATTAAAAAGTTCTGTAGAAAGAAATAAGAAATTGGCTAATTATTGAGACCAGCAGTTAGTGTAATGGCTATGCCGCTGGACTCCCTTGTAGTCGACTGCGGTTCGCATCCTGGACCTGGTGGCTTAAAACTCATGCCAGGCGCGAGTGCGTGCGTGCCCGAGCTTGCAAGAGGAGAATGGAGGAGAAGGGATTGTGGCGTGGCCATCCCCCCTGGGGGGTGATTTCTTGCTTTCTGTCTCTCTGTCTCTCTCTGTCTGTCTGGTGAGCGCACGCGCCCTATAGCAAAAACCTCTCAAAAAAAAGAAATTGGCTAATTATTTTTATTTATATAGCAATGATATAACATTTGTTATATGTTCATTTCTATTCTAAACACTTTATGAATATTAAATAATCTAATTTCACAACGCTATGAGGTAGATAGTGTTATTCACATTTTATAAATGTGCTCAAGGTCACATGGAAAAGTCAAAATTTGAAAGTAGGTATTTTCTTTTGTGCCCTTTTCCAAAACATAATGAATAAATAAAACCCTGTATTGCCTGTTACAGAGAATTTTTATTGTTTTTCTTATGTTTGCAGAACATTTATTAAGATGGATCATACACATGGCTACAATCAAAACTTCAACAAATTCAAAGGGCAAAGGCTTATTTTTTAAAAGAGGTTTTTGCCATAGGGCACACATGCTCACCAGAGAGAAGAGACAGAAACAGTGAGAGAGGAAATGAGAAATCCTCTGCCCCTCCCCGGGAATGGCCATGCCACAACCCCTTCTCCTCCAGTCTCCTCTTGGGATCTTGAGCATGCATGCCACACGCCCGGTATGAGTTTCAAGCCATCAGGTCTAGGACTCAAACTGTGGTAGATCCTGTGTGCGCCAGTGCCTTAGCCACTACGCCACGTGCTGGTCCCCAAAGGTAAAGATTTTGTAGTTTCTCTGCTCATGAGTCAGTAAAAAAAGAAAAAAAGAATTATTAAAGGTAACTACTTGAGAGTCAAGAAATGCTTTTAAAAAATTGGTCCAAAGAGAGACCACAGGTGGCATGGTGGTTAAGGTGCCAACTTCTACCATGACCCGCCACGGTTTGATCTAAAAATCACATCAGGCACATGGGCGTGCGTGCCCGGGATCCCACGAGGAGAATGGAAGAGAAGGGACTGCAGCGTCGCCATACCCCCGGGGCGTGATTTCTGACTTTCCCTCTCACTGTCTCTTCCTCTGTATCTCTTGTGAGCACGTGTGCCCTATAGGGGGAAAATTGGCTCAAAGAGGAGACCAAAGAGGACACAAAAAGGAGGACGTTAAACCATACTCTAGGATTCTGGGAAAACGGTATCTCAGAGCTTTTATGGAAAAAATACCTTCTTTGTGAAAGAATCAACATGAGGAATAAACTAAATCCTCTTCCAAAGGAATTAGAGAGAGAGAAAGAAAGAGTACTTATTAAAGGTAAAAGCTTAAATGAATGAAATAGAAAACAAAGAGTTAAAATATATGAATAAATTAAAAATCTTGTCATGTAAGAACATTTAAACATCCATATGTATATATCCATAAACAAGCTTGATTTCTTACAAAATAAAAAAATGAAAGATCTAGAAGCAGAAAGAATAGATATTAAAATGACTGAAAGTATTACAAGACATATATAAAACTCTATGGCAACAAATCTGAAAACTAGAATAAACATTGGAAAAGAAGAGGCAAAACTATCTATTTTTACAAATGATAGAATTGTAAACCTAGAAAACTCAAAGGAATCTAATAAAAATCTCCTGGAATTAAGAAGAGAATTTTGGCTTAATAAATGGATTCAGAAATATACAAAAATTTGGGAACCAGCAGTTAGCGTAATGGCTGTGTCACTGGACTCCCACGTAGTCGACCGCGGTTCACGTCCCAGACCCGGTGACTTAAAACTCACGCCGGGCGCATGTGCATGCGTGCCCAAGATCCCGAGAGGAGAATGGAGGAGAAGGGATTGCGGCATGACCATCCCCCTGGGGGGGTGATTTCTCGCTTTCTGTCTCTCTGTCTCTCTCTGTCTGTCTGGCGAGCGCACACGCCCTATAGCGAAACCCCCTCCCCCCCCCAAAAAAAGAAATATACAAAAATTTGTTTTTCTTTACTCTAGGAATAAGAAAAAAAATGAGAAAAGTTACCTAAAATAATTAAACACAAACCTGTAAGAAAAACTTAGAAATAACTCTAACAAAAATATAAATAAGTTACATGGTTATACTAAAATACATAAAAAGAAACAAACAAAATGGAAAAATGCACTATATTTTGGATGGAAGAGTCAATGCCATACAAACATTAAATTCCCCATAGTGTGTGTGTGTGTGTGTGTGTGTGTGTGTGTATTTAACCAAAAATCGCAACAAACTGGGTATTTTTTCTTTGCTTGTTTTTGGTAATTGGATAAAGTTATCTTTTTTTTTTTTTTTTTTTTTTTTTTTTCCAAATGAGGCTTTTGCTTTAGGGCATGTGCACTGAGAGGGAGGGGATCCACAGAGAGAGAAAGTGAGAAATCATCCCCCAGGGAGGATGGCCATGCCCCAATTCCTTCTCCTCCACTCTCATGGGATCCTGGGCACGCACCCCCATGCACCTACTAGGGTGAATTTCAAGCCCCAGGTCCGGGACTCTAAACATGATTGACCACGTGGGAGTCCAGAGACATAACCACTACACCATCTGCTGCCTCCCTGGATGAAGTTATCTTACAATTTCTAGAGAAAATAAATACAGGGGCCAGCATAATGATTAAGGTGGCTGGATCCCATATGGCCAACTCCATGGTTTGAGTCACAGACCTGGCAGCTTGAAACTCACACCAGGAACATGTGCGTGTGTGCCCACAATTCCAAAAGGAGAATCAAAAAGAGATTGCAGTGTGGCCATCCCCCCCAGGGGGTGACTTCTCAGTTCTCTCACTCTCTGTGTCTCTCCAGTGAGTGCACATTCCCTATGGCAAAAATCAAAAAAGAAAAAAGAAATAAAAGAAAGAAGACAAGTAGTTTTAGAAAAATAACTCCAGATGGGGGGCAGTTACTAGAACCCTCTGTAAATTAGTCATCATGGGCAAGTCGATGTCCTACTGGGTCCCGGTTTTCCTGCACATTCGAGGATACAGCACAAACACGTGAGGGAAAAGTACAAACGGCAAAGTAAAGCAGAGCTCTTGCGAGGAAATCCAGTGGGTGTCAGGTACTATAACGAGGGCAGGGAGATGGCCCCAATCATATCTAAGAAGCCAGAACTCTGGGAGGAAAGATAGATCTATCTCACTATAATAATGATGACTTTTAAGGTAAAGATAGTATAAAGGTACACTATAAAGTAATATAGACCATGATCAATTTAAAGAAATACACACACACATACACACACACACACCTCTACAAATATATATATATATATATATATATATATATATATATATATAAAAATGTGCTGGGTTTTGGGGAAAATTATGATGCATTTTTTGCATAGAAAAATATGTCATGACTTTCCTGATGACCTAATCTATCTACCTATCTATCTATTTACATATATATGTGTGTGTGTATATATATATACATATATATATATATATATATATGTATATATATATACAGTAGATTTAAGTGTTATGATATAAAAAGATTTATTATAACTTGACAAGAGAAACAATAACAAACAATAGGAAAATGGGCAAAGGCTATGAATCAGCAACAGATAGAGAAGTTCTAACGGCTAAAAGCGTGGAAGGATCCTCAAATTCAGCGAAAGTGAGGGACATGCGGACGTGTGAGCGGCCCCACCAGTGTATAAAACCTAAAGTTCTGCAGCACCCACTGCTGGCAGGGGTAGGAGGGAACATTCTCACTGAACGCGATGGCATGAGAAGCCACATGGCACTACATACTAAAGTTTAAAATACACGTACTCTTCAGGCTAGCACCCCCTTTCCTGAGCATCTCCCCATGGAAGTAAAGTTTTGTGAACGTAAGGTTTTATGTACAAGACTTTTTTGTTTACTTCCTTGTTTTTGTTTTCTTTTCCCTTTATGTTTTTCAGATTGTCTGTGAAAGCCAGACAGCAGCCCCAGTAACAGGCTGAATGTGTCACGACAGATCTACATAATGGAATAACACAGCTATTGAAAAAAGGGGGTGAGTTATGCCGATCGACAGGAAGAATTTTAGAAGGTATTGTTGACCAAATAAAGTGCAATGCCCAGAAAAATGTATAATATGGTTTTATTTTTATAAAAGAAACAATGGGGGCCAGCAGGTAGCTTGGTGGTTAAGGCACTGGACTCCCACGTGGCCAACTGCAGGTTGAGTCCCAGACCTGGTGGCTTCCTTTCCCATTTTTTCTTCCTCTCTCTTCTCTCGCAAGGGCACACATGCCCTATAGCTAAATTAAAAAAAAATAATAATAGCAAATAAAATTAAATAATTCTGTAATAAATAAATAGAAATAAAACAAATAATTATCAAAAAGCACCTGTGTGTTTATGTTTATGTATGTGTCTGATATAACCATGGGCAAAATAGGAAAGATAACATATAGATTTTTAATATGGGCTATGGGGAGGTGGGTAGATTCAGAATTAATATGTACAGGAGAGAAGAGAAAGCTCCAAGTCTGAAAAGGAAAATAAAGTAAAAGATTACCTACACATGTGCCTCTGGGTGAATTGCTCAAGCACATGCATGCATGCAAATGTGTGAATGTACCGTGTTCATACATGGCCAGTACAAGAGCTCTGTCTTACAGGTTACATCTTGCTTTTCAGGAAAATTTGCTGCTCCGTTTGTAACCCTGTCCCTACACATTCTCCAGGAAAGATTTCCAACTCAGGGATTCCCATACCTGTTCTAAGACTTCCCCTCCATGGTGTTATGGTTATGTGGCTGGACTCCCATGTAGTCAACCATGGTTTGAGTCCTGGACCCAGAGACTTAAAGATTCACAGCTGGGAGCAGTGTGAAGAAGAAGAGGTGAGAGCAACCCCCAGGGCCGACCAAAGCCTGTGTTCTGCTGCAGTCCCCACGTCCAGCGCCTATGTCCCACCGTGGTCGCCACCATGCCCAAGAGAAAGGCTGAAGGGGAGGCTAAAAGAGATAAAGCCAACTTGAAGGACAAACCACAGAGAAGATTTGCAAAATTGTCTGCGAAACCTGCTCCTCCAAAGCCAGAGCCCAAGCCTAAAAAGGCCCCTGCAAAGGAGGGAGAGAAGGTACCCACAGGGAAAAAAGGGAAAAGCTGATGCTGGCAAGGATGGGAACAACCCCACAGAGAGTGGAGATGCCAAAACAGACCAGACACAGAAAGCTGAAGGTGCTAGAGGAGCCAAGTGACTCGTATGCATTTGTGATAACTGTGTACTTTTGGTGACTGCACAGTTTGAAATACTATTTTTTATCAAGTTTTATAAAAATGCAGAATTTTGTTTTACCATTTTTTTTGAGAGGTTTTTCACTATAGGGCGCGTGCACTCTCCAGATAGACAGAGAGAGAGACAGAGAGACAGAAAGCAAGAAATCAACCCCCAGAGGGGATGGCCACACTGCAATCCCTTCTCCTCCATTCTCCTCTCGGGATCTTGGGCATGCACGCACATGCGCCCGGCGTAGGTTTTAAGCCACCGGGTCCGGGACGTGAACCGCAGTCGACTACATGGGAATCCAGCGACATAGCCATTACGTTAACTGCTGGTTCCCTGTTTTACCATTTTTTTTAAAAGCTATGTTTTTAACACACAGAACACTTCATTGTCGTTTTTTGGGTGAGGGGCATTTGTACTGATAGAATGTCTCTGAAGCTGGATTGATTTGAACAACATCTTTCCCTTCTAGTTTTGAGAGACTTCCTCTTCACTCCCAGGAGGAATTCCCTGACACACAGAGCCACCTTGGCACAGATGCCTTGTGGTGTGGCAAGTCCTTTCCCTCTCCGCTTTCAGCATAGACTTCATTCCCTTAAACCGCTACCTGTGGGGACCTGACCACAGGAAATTGGTTATGCCAGTATGTCAGGCAATCTGGACTTTCCAATGACACTGAGATGGCATCCTTCAAAAGAGCAGCAGGGGACCAGCAGTTAGTGTAATGGCTATGTCGCTGGACTCCCACGTAGTCGACCGCGGTACGAGTCCCGGACCTGGCGGCTTAAACTCACGCCGGACGCGTGTGCGTGCGTGCCCAAGATCCCGAGAGAAGAATGGAGGAGAAGGGATTGCGGTGTGGCCATCCCCCCTGGGGGGTGATTTCTCGCTTTCTATCTCTCTGTCTCTCTCTGTCTGTCTGGTGAGCGCACGCGCCCTATAGCAAAAACCTCTCCAAAAAGAGAGGAAAAAAAAAAAAACAAAAACAGCAGTTCCTTTTCTAAATTGTTGGGTCTTCAGGTTGATAATTCTGCCATTTTCATTTCCCGAAAGTCAGGGTCGGCTAGTGAAAAGCTGTTAAACAACATGCTAAATGTGAAATGTCAACCCTCACTCTAAACTTCCCCTGTTCAGAGCATCAAGTGAAGACTTCATTGGGTTTTATAGTGGCTTTCTGACTTTGGTAGTCCATTGAGAAAGGGAGTTTGAAAGTTGTTGTGTACTGTTAAGGATCGTCTACACATGTCCTGCCTGAAATACCATGACCTGAAATACTTAACTGGATACAGCTAAAAAAAAAAAAAAATCACAGCTGGGCACATGTGCGTGTGTGCCCAAGATCCTGAGAGGAGAATGGAGGAGAAGAGATTTGGGCATGGTCACCCGCCCCAGGGGGTGATTTCTCGCTTCTTTTCTCTCTCTCTCTGTCTCTCTGGTGAGCACACGCGTCCTATAGCAGAAATCTCTCATAAATAAATAAAAGACTTCCCCTCCCACGACACAGCGTTTCATCTCAGAAGGAGCGCTCAGGAAGTCTGCCCCGCGCCCTGGAAGTGGCTATCCCCTCGGGATTTCTAGCTCCACCTCCTCCTGCCTACACTTCCCTTTGTGGTAACTTTCCTAGACTAAGAAAATCAGGCATTTTAGGCAAACTTTCTTCCCTACCCACTCTAGAGAAGCCGGAGGATAAAGGATCCTACCACACGTACATGGGAGAATGACCAACCACTCTAGGTCAGAGGTCTTAGAATTTTAGAGCTGTCTAACTAGCGATGTTCTAGGGTCAAGTAAAAATAAAACACAGCCAGCCAGGACGCTCGCTGGAGATCCCTCCTCAGTCCACGCCACGCGGGGCCCAGGAGCCCGTCTCCTCCTTGCTGCTGATGGGAGGTTGCTGGTTGTACGCTCCGAGCTCACATCTGCCTGCCTCCTTGGCCTCCTCGTGGCGGTGCAATTTCCTTCACTTCAAAGGAGGCTCCAGGTGCAGGGACTCTAGGGGTGGGGCGTGGCCTCAGATTCTGGCTCCTTTTCTGTGTTTAAACATGTACTCTCTTCATCTAGTCCCAAGTTGATTTTGGGAGCTATTCCTAAATTCATTCCACTGCTTTTGAACTCTGAGAGTGAGAGAGAAATGTAGTTTTTCTCTTTCCTCAAGTCATTGACCCTAGTTTTGTCATGACATTTCCATTAATTTACTGCAGAAAGAAATGGGAGGGAGAGCTGCATGTGCCACAGAGGAGAGCAGGCCATGGCGGGATGGGTCGTTTACAGGTTCTGGAAGATTCCGTGTAATAATGGCCTCCAATGACTTGTGGGGAAATAAACATTCATCGTTGTAAGCCAGGCACTTTCGGAGTGGGGTGCGACGCTGCTGTAGTCCCCAGATGCTGTGGCCAGCTCTGACTGCCCTGTGACGCTGCTTCTCCCGACAAGAGCAGGGACTGCTTGTCACTCCTGGGGGCCGAGCTGGGATGGCGTTGGGACACCAGGAGTTCCAGAGCCCATTATAGAGGCTCTGCAGCTTCCACTCTTGCCACCTTGAGACCATTGGGCTGTAGGAGAATGAGAGGCTCTGGGAAGAGGATGGAGGCTCCAGCCTCGACTCCCAGACGTGCGAGGAAGGCCATCCTACACATTCCACTAAAGGCAGCCTCTCGAGTGATGGCAGGTAAAACCCGGAGCACGATGGCCCAGTCAGCCCGCGGAACGGTGCGAAATAACACGTGTTGCTGTTCGCCACTGAGTTTCCAAGTGGTTTACAACTCAGCAATACCTGGGTGATACAGCAGCTTGGACGTTTTAACTCAGTATCTCGCTTTTCTCTGTTTTCTCTAGTTTTCTGTGTATAATGAGGCACTTTTTTCTATTTTTTGCTTAAAAACCTGGAGAACCATTCCCCACACAGACACACTCCTGGGTAGCGTACACTTAAAAGCTTGCAGGAGAAAGAAGATTGCGGAAGTGAGCACAGGTCTTCTCCCTCTTCCTCGGTGGCCTGCATCCAGGACAGTTTGGTATGATCAGAGGGAGGGAGCATAGGTGGCCAAGTCCAGCTTCTCACGGGACCTGTGTTGCCACCTTCCCTCATTGTTTTAGTACTGAGATGTGTCACCAAATGAACAGTCTGGCTGGGTTTGGCTTCCCTAGCAGCTCTGCAGGCACTGCCCTGGGCCTCACGTTTCCGCATAGAATGCTCTCCAAGTCCCCAGCCTAGTGGAGGACAGGTCCTCTCAGCTGCTGGAGGACTGACCAGGAGGCCAAGAGCGTGGTGCTTGTAGAGGGATTAGAGGTAGCTGCAGCGGCTACATGGACTACCTTAGCAAGATGCCAGCCGTTATTTCATGCACTTTATATAAACTAATTTAGTAAATGAGCTACTCAGCATTTCTGTGGGGAAACTGAGGCACAGGTGAGTTCATTGATTTCCCCTAACTAACACAGCCAAAGGGCGGAGCCTGGGCTCTCAGCCAGCACTCTGGCTTTAACGTGGCCAGCTGTGAGTGAGAGGTTTAAACTGCAACGTGTTAAATACGTCCTTTACAAACGTTCCCTAACTAGCAATCACCCATCACTTACAATCTCCAGGTCCCAGCGGTGCTGCAGCAGTAACAGAACTGGACCCACATGGGAGAGCTTTTGGGTTTTCATCCTGGGACCTCCCTGGGCACGCTGGACACATACGTGTGCATGTTCCAGGCTGGCTGAGATGGGTGGTAGGTCACGGCATGAAGACCTCTCTCCCTCTCTGATGGAAGAAATAAATAAATAAACTTAAAAAAATTTATAGTATCCCAAGATTTTTAAATATCACTTGTACTTTTCATTCCCAGTATTACTGAGAACATGTCTATGCTTGTGCTAGTTACTTTAGAAAGTTCTAGAACATATAATTGAGAATACTGTATACTATAATACTATATAGTATGTATAATATTATATATACACCCACACACACACACGCACATATATATCGTCATATATATATATATATATATATATATGTGTGTGTGTGTGTGTGTGTGTGCGTGTGTGTGTATATATGTATATATATGAGTGAATCTTGGCTCTAAAGAGACTTACAACTATTTCTTTTATTTTTTTTTTGGAGATATTTTTGCTATAGGGTGTGTGCGCTCACCAGAAAGACAGAGACAGAGAGACAGAAAACGAGAAATCACTCCTGGGGGGATGGCCACGCTGCAATCCCTTCTCCTCCATTCCTTTTTCGGGATCTTGGACGCGCACGCACACACGCCCAGCGTGAGTTTAAGCCACTGGGTCTGGGACTCGAACCACGGTTGACTACATGGGAGTTCAGCGACATAGCCTTTACGTTAACTGCTGGCCCCAGACTTAACACTATTTCGAAGACACAAGATTTATACAATAAAATGACCAAAGAGTACGACAGGGTGTAATAATAGTACAAAGAAGGGCAAGCCAGTTCTGAGACCTCACCTCTTTCAGAGAAGAATCTGAGTGATATTTCCAATCTTCCTTCCTTCTCGGAGCAAAACCACAGCTTTCGTTCTGGGATGCTCCGGCACGAAAAGATGGTTCAATAGGCCAGACTAGCCAGTGTTAGGACCTAGAATAATCTCCAGAAAAGAAAATTTACTTTGGGATTTAAGATAATCAAAACTGATTACTTCTCAAGAGGCTTAGAAACCCAAAGTTGTAAACACAGCTGGGGAAGCACTTGAAAGTGGGTCCGTAAAAACTCCAGTGAAGACTCTGTCCGGCCTCCGACACGGATGCTGCACGACGTACATGAGTCTATGGAAAAGCGGTAAATAGTTTTTATATGGCCTTGTTGGTGAAGAGAAAAGAGGAATGTTTGGAGGCATGCCCCCCCATACCCACTATGTGTGTAATGGAATTAACTTTCTTGTTTTGTTGAAGTAAAGGCCACAGGATTACATCCAGCCCAGCTACCAGCCATTAAATTGTAACAGGGAATGTTATATAACTAAACCTATAAAAATTGGATATATTTTCTCAAAATGTAGAATGCCAATAGAATTACAATTGACTGGATGAAAAAATAAATGCTATATCACTTGTTGACCAGTAGTCAACAATGGAATTTGAGCCAATTTTCCATAACTTTATTTATTTATTTATTTTAATTTGACGAGAGAGAGAGAGAGAAAGGGAAATTGAGAAAGCAAACCACCAGGTCCAGGACTTGAACCGTGGTTGGCCATGTAAGAGTCCGGTGCCTTTAATCACCACGCCACCTGCGGGCTCCAACATCTACTTTGTAACAATGATTCTCTCTGGTAATGCGATTAGGAATGTTGATTATTTACTTTTCTTTATTTATTGGTGTTTTGAAATTTTTTTCAAAATAACATCTTTTTTTTTTTAAATCATCAAAAGATAATTGAAGATTTTAAAAAAGCAATCAACCTACTTGACTTTCTTATTGATAGACCTTCTACCATTTAAATAAATTACTCCTAACTACTTTGCCTACCAAAGACTTCCTTGTCTTTGGCTTGTTTTTCAGTGATTTCCTTTCCAGGAGAGTCCTTTTGATTAGTTTACACTGATATCTAGAAAGAAATACGTGTCAAGGTTAAAAATATTTTGATGTAGGATTTGAGCCTTGGGAAAATATTACTCGGATGAGGAAAAAAAATTATGTCTTAAAAATTTCTTTTTCAGATGACTTGCTGTGTAGTTCATTAGTAAAAGATACAAAAAGTACTTTCTAAAATAATAGTGGCCCAGAACCTTGCTCTCCGAGATAACAAGGCTCTGTTTGTGCAGGTGGCCTTCTACTCGCAGAACAAAAACTGGAAGCATCCATTGAATTGCCCTGTTTACACGTGTCGAGCCATGCCCATGGAACCGAGCTAATCGGCCCTGCGTACAGAGCCCTTTATGTGGAGGAAAAGAGCCGCCTCGGCTTCACAAACCCCCAGATGTGCACACTTTTCATGCGTCTCCACAGAGCCACAACCGACTGGGGAGGACCTCAAAGGCAGCCAGGCCAACAGGAAGATAATGCGAGCCACGGCTGCGAGCCGCACACAGAACCCTTCAATTTCTAGTAGCCACATTCACAAAAGAAAAAATAAATAATTAAATGTAGCTAAAATTGTACCATTTAACGAAATGTATCTAAAATAGTACCATTTCAATACTAAAAATGTGTTTAGATATTTTACGTTCTTCCCCCTGCCCCCAGACTAAGTCTTTGAATCCCAGTGTGTGTTTTACACTTCCGCCACAACGCACATTGGACCTGCCACGTTTAAAGAATTCAAGATGCACACGAGGCTAGACGCTGCCTGATTGCTCAGTGAGATTCTTAGGACGAAACTGTTCTTACCACCAAGTGGGTCTTCACTTATTTTTTCACATTGAGGTATCATTCACATACAATGACATTCCTACTTTAAAGCACACAGCTCTGTAGGTTTAGTATATATTCCCAAGACTGTGAACTCATTGCCACTGTCTAGTCCTAGAAGATGTTCATCATCCCTAAAGCAAAGTCCATAACATTAGTAGTCATACCCATTCTCTTCTTTCCTCAGCCCTGGCATCCTCTAATCTGCTTTCTGTCCTATGGATTTGCATATTTGGAGTACTTCATGTGAATGGAGTCGTGTAGGGCCAGGCAGTGGCACAGGACAATGCAGCTGGACCCACACAGGAAAGGTCCTGGGTTCGTAGCCAGGGTTTCCCTGGGTTTGCTGGGTGTATACATGGACACACGTCTATGAGAGGGGATGGCTGACGCTGGAGACACATTGCAGCATAAAGACACGGACGAGAGTGCTATTTCCCCCTCTCTCTCATAAAAGAAATAAGTAAACTTTAATGTGTAAAAAAAAGGAGGCCAGTAGGTGGTGTGGTGATTAAAGGTGCTGGATTCCCACATGGCCGACCACGGTTCAAGTCCTGGACCTGGCAGCTTGCTTTCTCACTTTCTCTCTCTCTCTCTCTCTCTCTCTGTTTCTGGTCAAATTAAAAAAAATAATAATAATAAATGCAATGAAATAAATAAATAATTCTTCTGAAATATTTTTATGAAAGGAATATTAAAAATAAAATACGGGGAGCAGCAGGTGGCATAGTAGTTAAGGCTCTGGACTCTCACCTGGCCTTACTGTGGTTTGAGTCCCAGACCTGGTGTCTTGAAAAATAACACCAGGCACATGTGCATGAGTGCCCAAAATCCTAGGAAGAGAATGGAGGAGAAGGGATTGCAACATGGCCATTCCTATGGGATGTGATTTCTCACTTTCCTTCTCACTGTCTCTCTCTGGCAAGTACTTTCACCTCATGACATAACCTTAAAAAAAAAAAAAAGGAATAATGTAATAGGTGGGCTTTTGTGTTGGATTTCTTCATTTAATGTAATGTTTCAAAATTTTACCCATGTTATTAGCAGATATCAGTACTTCATTCCTTTTTATGACTGAATGATATTTCATTGAATGATATTCCGTTGAATGGATATACCATATTCTGTTTAGCTATTCATCAATTAGTGGGTCTTTGAGTTCCTTCAATTTTTTGTTTACTATAAAAAATGTTTCTATGAATATTCACATAGGAATTCTTGTGACAGTACATGTTTTCTCCTACTGAGTGTACATCTTCGAGTGAAATTCCTGGGTCTTATAGTCATTTTATGTTTCACTTTCTGATGAAGCATTGATGGTTTCCTAAAGTGGCTGCACTATTTTGCATACTCATCGGCAAACTATGATGGTTCCAATTTCTCCACAGCCTCACCAACACTTGCTACTGTGTGACAAACCCACAGTCAACTGATATTTTCACTAATTATGAAATTATAAAAAACGTGGTTACAAAAATGCAGCAGAAGTTGTGATCATCTTACTTATTTAAAAGATTAGGGTTTAAACTCACATTTCCCCAGTGTATTTGTAAAGAAATACATTGTGTTTTCCAGGAGTACTTTTGTAGTTTGAGGTCTTAGGTTTAGATCTTTGATCCACCTTGATTTGATTTTTGTCAAAGGTGAGAGGTAGGGGTTCAGATTCATCTTTCTGCAAGTGGAAATCCAGTTTTTCCAGCACCATTTGTTGAAGAGGTCTTCCTTTTCCCACTGGATTGACTGGTACCGTACCCCTTGTCAAAAATCAGTTGACTGTATATTTGGGAATTTATTTCTGGGGACTCTATTCTGTTCCGTTGGTCCACATGTCTGTTTCTGTGCCAGTACCATGCTGTTTTGATTACCACAGCTTTTTAGTATATTTTTGGGTCAGGGAGGGAGATGCCGCCCACTCCACTCTTATTGTGCAGAATTGCCTTGGCAATACGGGGTCTTTTATGATTCCAGACAAACTTTATGATTGTCTTATCTAGATCTGTGAAGAATATGTCTGGTACTTTGATTGGCATTGCATTAAATATGTAGATTAATTTGAATAGAATTGCCATTTTGATTATATTAATTCTTCCAATCCAGGAACATGGGATATCCTTCCACTTTTTTGTGTCATTTTCAATTTCTTTTTTTAGCTTCTCATGTTTTCCTTGTGGAGGTTTTTAACTTCTTTGGTTAGATTTATCCCTAAGTATCTTATACTTTTTGTGGCTATGGTAAATGGAATAACTTTTTTTCAGTTCTATCTCAGTCTGTCTGTTGTTCATATATATAGAAATGCTATAGATTTCTGTATATTGATTTTGTATCCTGCAACTTTACTGTATTCATGTATTACTTCCAGAAATTTTTTCATGGAAACCATTGGGTCTTCTATGTATACAATCATGTCATCAGTGAATAGAGAGAGTTTAACTTCTTCTTTTCCTATTTGAATAACTTTTATTTTTTCCCCTTTTCTGATTGCATTGCCTAGAACTTCCAGTAAAATTGCTCCTGGAAAACACTGGGGGGAACTCTGGGAGACACTGGAGTAGGGAAAGACTTCTTAAATAAAACCCCCAAAGCACAGTCGATAATCCCCATCAGACTAAGAAGTTTCTGCATGGCAAAAGTCATGAAATTAGTGTGAATTGACAGCCTTCAGAATGGGAAAATATTTTTGTAAACTATGTGTCAGATAAGGGACTGATAACCAGACTTCACAAGGAACTCAAGCAGCTGTTTTGAAAAAGTCACTCTCTAAAGATGACATGCTAATAGCTAAAACGCATATGAAAAAATGCTTAACATCCCTCATTGTAAGGGAAATGCAGAACAAAACAACAATGAGATACCACCTAACCCCAATCAGAATGACTAAGATGAAAAAAGCAAAAATGATAAGTGCTGGTGGGGGTGTGGTGAAAGGGGAACTCTCTTACACTGAGGGTGGGAATGTAAATTGGTCCAGCCATTGTGGAGAACAATTTGGAGATTCCTCAAAAATCTACAAATAGAACTACCATATGATCCACCACTCCTTGGTATCTACCTAAAGGACAGAAGAATACTTAATCAGAAAAGTTCTTGGACATCGATGTTTATTGCAGCACTATTCACAATTGCTAAGTCATGGAACCAACCCAAATGCCCATGAACAGATGAATGGATAGAAAAACTGTGGCATGTATACTCTATGGAATACTATTTAGCCATGAAAAACAACATGCTTTTGACAGAAAGTGGAAAATGTGGAAGATTTACTGCTGAGTGAAGCAAATCAGGCTATGAAGGAGAGACATTGTATGTCCTCACTTAATATATACTGAGTGCCTGCACTCTACGACTGAAACTGATTGACTAAAGGATATAGAAACACAGTATATGGTTGTAAATACCAGATATAGTATGTGTGAAAGAGTAGGGTCTGAGGAAGGACATTTAGAAGAAAAATAGGGAGGCAAAGCATTAATGGGACAAAAACTGTGGTATTAACTATTGAAGATATTTTATAGTTTTATCAACTGGACTAGGGAGAAATGTTCATCTGCTAAAATATTCATTTTGTAAGCTAAATAATGTTATTGAATGTATATAAGAAAATGAAATAAAAAATGAAAAAAGGCAAAAAGAAAAAAAAAGAAATACATTGTGGTTTGTTGAAAAGCCGTTTTTACTCTGTGACATCAGAAAAGAAGTAATAATTAATGCCTTAGTAATAATTAATACTTAATTGCAATTACCAAGTGTCTTATATATATTAGCTCGTTGAATTCTTTGGCCCTAGGGGGTAGGTACTTTTCTATTATTTTCACTTCATGGATGTGTAGATGTATAGTCTGAGTCCTGGAGAGGTTAAGTAGTTTTTTTCAGATTCCGTAGCTTAGAGTCTATGCCTTTAGTAACTAATCTACTTGACTTCATTGTTAACATCCTTGTAGGAAGCAACTGGTCTTCTCTAGACTAGCGGTTGTCAAAGCATGGTCCCCAAATCAGCAGCGTTTATAATACTTGTGAGCATATTAGAAATGCAAAGTCTCTTGGGGCCAGCAGGTGACGTAGTGCTTGGGGCTTTGGACTCCTACATGGCCGACTACAGTTCAAGTCCTGGGCCTGGCAGTTAGCTTTCTCACTTTCCCTATTTCTCTCTCTCTCTCTCTCTCTGGTAAACGCACATGCCATATAGCAAATTAAAAATAACAATAATGGTAGTAATGACAGTAGATTAAAAAAAAGAAAGAAAGAAATGCCAACTCTCAGGCCCCAGCCCTAGACTTGCTGAGTTATAAAACCTGAGGGTGGGATCCAACACCACGTTTTAACAGAATCACCTGGAGAGGTGATTCTGAAGACAGCCACTGATCGAAAGCAAGCATAGCATGTGACCAATTGAAAGCAAGCATAGCATGTGACCAAAGTCTAAGGAAAAATTGTGAGTCAGACAGCGCTAGGTGTTGGGTGCATTCAGGTTGAAGATTCAAAGTGAAAGAGACAAAATTGACCTCCCGGGACTCAGAATCCCGGAGCTTTGGCAGGTGAGTCAGCACTAACTCACAGGGTGACACGCGCTAAATCAAGGTACACGCTTGATGCTTTACCAGGGAGGCTTTCTCACCCTTCTCCTTGCCAATCAACTTGGAAAGCCAACATCAGTTTCAAGATATCCAAGTCTGTTACTCTGGTTACTTTCATGAGAGAATTCACAGCCTGGTTTATCCACAGCCTCTGCTCACGGCGCCTTCATCTCCCCTGTAGCTCCTGGGTTTTCAGTTGGCACAGAGAACACACCCACATCATGTGTGAGCTTCTGAGAAAGGCAGAATTTCAGAGTTCCCTTCTGACCTACTGGATCAAAATCTGCTTTTATTTTTAGAGAAAGATTTTTTTATTTTTTTTACTTAGGGTATGTGTGCCTGCCAGAGAGACAGAGGGACAAAGTGAGAAACCAGGCCCCAGGGAGGATGGTCATGCCTCAATCCCTTCTCCTCCGTTCTTCATTCAGGATTTTGGCACGCACGCACACATGCCTGGTGTTAAGTTTCAAGCTGTTAGGTCTGGGACTCGAACTGCAGTCAGATGTGTGGGAGTCCAGTGCCTTAACTGCTATGCCACCTGCTGGCCCCCAGGATCTGCACTTTAGCAAGAGGTGGGTGACCTGCGGCACTGCTCCAGCTACTGCAAAGGAGCCACAGTTCTCCAAAACTGCTGTTTGATATTCTCTGGGCAGCACCTGCTGCAAGGAATGTTCCTCCCTCCTTCGCCTTCCCAGACCTTCAGAGAAGGCGGGCTCGCCTCCAGGACGTCGCGTTGGCTGTGGTCAATTGCTTACCTATGTGTTCTCAGTACTAGAATGAGAGCTTTTCTAGGGCAGGGAGACCACTCTGTTTTTCTCTGTAATTTGCAGGGATTCAGGACCTACTTGCTTCCTTATAACAATAGATTCTCAGTCAATATTCATGTGATGAAATAGTGGGTAGATGAATGAGATATACAGGTGCCCAACGTAGATGTCACATCCGCAGTGACTTTTGCTGAAGGACTTATATCCTACTCTGCCGTTCTCACATAACTCTAGTCAGTCGTCTCATTTGTCAGAATCAGAATCAGACAAAGTTAAGGCTTGAGGAGACTGGGAAGTGGCTAGGGGTTTAAAAGAAAATCTAGTCTACATTTAAAAAGCTTACATTAGGGTTTCTTCTATTTTGGCTTTTAAATCCTACCTTGAGGGACCAGCAGATGGTGTAGTGGCTATGTTGCTGGACTCCCACATAGTTGACCGCAGTTCGAGTCCCGGACTGGCAGCTTAAAACACTGGATGTGTGTGCAAGTGTGCCCAAGATCCAGAGAAGAGAATGGAGGAGAAGGGACAGCGGCATGGTTATCCTCCCAGGGGGGTGATTTCCTGCTTTCTGTCTCTCGGTTTTCTCTGTTGAGTGCATGTGCCCTATAGCAAAAATCTCTCTCTCTGTCTCTCTGTCTCTCTCTCTCTAAAAAAAAAAAAAAAAAAAAAATCCTACCTTGAAAGGCAGAGGCAGCAGCATAAAACGAGCCTGGGCTGAGCTGGGCTCTGAGTCTCAGTGCCTTGTTGATAAGCAGTGAATTGCTTCGGGCCTTTCATTTCACCTGTCTGGACTCCATCTTTTTATTAATAAGTTAAGGCGGCTCAGCCACCATGGTGCAGGCAGTAGGGCACTGGTACATGATGTTTGAAACCATGGTTCGAAACCAGGCAAGTTACACCAATGATAAGTTTTTCTTGTTTGCATAGATACCTTTTAAAAACATCATTTATTGCATATTTAGTGTTTCATGAGAAGGAAACTGTTGAATGGAATCTGTTCTGGAAAGATGTAGGTATACTGAATTTTGATCAAGAAGGTTGGCATTTGCAATCAATCCAACTTTGTTCTGAGTGATTAAGTTCTTTGGAAAACCTATTGACTTCTCAAAGAATGCATGGATCAGAAAATACTGACAATTTTCAAACCACCAGCCTTGCATTTTAATGCCCCGGTGTCGCAGGAGTGAACAGTAAAGCACTGTTGACACACACTGGGCCCACTCATCACACATGAAGCATGTCGACCTGCCGGCGTGGAGAGACCACAGCTCCCCTTGTTCCCTCCGGTACTCCGCTACCCCGGGGCTAGCAATGAACCATTATCTCTGACGCTGACATCTGAAGAGAGAATCTGAATGCCAGGAAGGAAGTTTCCCAAATCAGTATAAAAAAAAAAAACAAGATCCTTTTATTGCAACAGGATACAGGAAAGAAAACAAAGGAGGAAGCTCATGAGAGGGAAAAGATTTAAAGTATAAACGAAAAATACTTCTGAGAAAAATGAGATATCCTCATCGCAGAGCAGTTACTTGCATTTACAGAGCAAGCTCTCATAGCTGTGGGACAAAGGCTGACCCAGGAAGATTGTCAGAGGACTTTAAAATCGGACCTACGAGACTGGAAGCCAATAGCATTTTCCTTCACAATTCTATTTTTCTTAGAAGTTAAACATCATTCTTCGAGAGGGAAGTTTTAACGTGTTTTGCCCAGAATACAGTTGGATAAGGAAGGTGGAGACAGCCTGTTCTTTCATTAGCCGGGGATTAGGGAAAATAGGGCCTGGTGCTATTCAGTCACAAAGGACTCTAATAACTTACTCTAACTCAGGGCAAGATGAGATTTCAAACTCGTGTGCTGAGGGCATTGCTCAGGATTCGTCTTCCTTTTCTGATCACATGGTACGGCTGGAATATGTTTGGGCTAAACTCATCTTGGTTCTCGCAAAGGATGAGAGCGTTTGGCTCCAATTGAGAGAGCTTTGACTCCATATAGCATGAATGAAGACGAGTCCAGAGCATTTTTTATAGAAGGCATGCAGGTTTTGTAGTTTTGTCAACAGATGTGACTTAGTGGTAGGAAGACAGTGATAATGAAATAAAATCTATTTTAACCAATTTTCAATTGAACTGACATGGGCCAGCGATGGTGATACAGCAGAAATGCAACACTCTGTGATGCTGGACGCACATGGGGCAGCCCCAGGTTCATGGCCAGAGGCCTCCTTGTTCGTGCTGAGTGTCCATATGTGTGTCTGTGATCCAGGCTGGATGAGACTGGGGATGGATCATGGCGTGAAGACTCTGTTGAGGGTGCCTGACTTTTTCTCTCTCCCTTTCCCTCTTCTCTCATGAAAGAAACAAAATAATTTTTTTAAAAAAAAATGTAGTCCTTGTATAACCCTCACACAAACAACCCAATGAGGTAGCTCTATTATCATTCCCATTTTATAGAAGAGGATAGTGAAGCTGAGAACAGTTAAATAGCTTGCTCAAGGTCCACAGCTAATGAGTGAGTAGCAAGACCAGAATTCCAGCATAGATCTGCCCACATCTGGAGCAGATCTGTTTTGTTTCTAAGTTCTGTTTCTAAGTTTTGAACTGCTTTTAGCTAGAAATATTACCTTGTACCGAAATATCTACATACACAGTCTTCTTCACAGGAATATAGATTGTGATGATTTCCAAGCTGTCTGTGTAACCTAAGCTCTTAACACCATCCTTTCCACTGGGCTCTGAGAAACTGGGCTCTCAGTTTCTCCTTCTGTGAGCTCCTTCCGGCTCTCCCTCTTACTTGCTCCCTCTTCTCAACACATACATGCTCAGGTTTCCTGTCTTTTGAATAATTCTTACTTGAATTTTTGTACCTTTTAGTCATTATCTTACTTCTCTTTCTCACAACAAATAGTCTCTTTAGTTTCAACTTCATGGTCCAGTGCCTCAACCCCCATGTCACCTGCTGGCCCCCACTTCTCTATTTTTGAGGTAAATATTTTTTCAACTGTAGGCATAACATATATAAAAATAAACTCAAAATGGACCATTGGCCTAAATTTAATAGCAAAAGCTATAAAACCCTTGGGGAAAACATAATAGTAAATCTTCATGACCTTAAATTAGGCAATGACTCTTTAGCAATGACACTGAGAGACAAATAATGAAGGACAAAATAGATAGTCTTCATCAAAATTAAAAACTTTTGAGTTTCAAAGGATACCATCAACAAAATGAAAAGACAGCCTATGGAATGTAAGAACATTCACAAATACTATATCAGCTACATGATTTAGAATATATAAAACTCACACAGCTTGTCAACTAAACAAACAAGCCAATAAAAAATGAGCAAAGAATTTGAAAAAGCATTTCTCTAAGGAAGATATACAATAGCTTATAAACACATGAAAAGATGTTCAACATCTTAGACATTAGTTAAAGAAATGTAAATCAAAACCACAGAGAAATATTCACTCACACCAGGACCGGCAGATGGCATAATGGTTACATCACTGGATTCCCACAGGCTGACCGCAGTTTGAATCCCGGCCCCAGAGGCTTGAAACTCACACCAGGTGTGTGGTGCATGTGTGCCTAAAATTTTGAGAGGAAAATGGAGGAGAAGGGATTGTGGCATGGCCATCCCCCCAGGGTATGATTTCTCGCTTTTTGTCTCTATGTCTCTCTCTGTTTCTCTGGTGAGCACATGAACCCTATAGCAAAAATCTCTCTAAAAAAGGAAAAAAAAATCACTCACATCAACTAAGATGCTAAAATCAAAAAGACAATAACAAGTGTTGGCTCACAATGAGCTATCACTTCCACCTATTAGGATGGCTACTTTAAAAACCGAGAAACAAAGACAGAAAATATCAAGTGCTGTCCAGGATATGGAGATATTAAAACCCTTGTGTGTTGCTGATGAAAATATTGAACAGTGCAACCAACACACTGTGGGAAATAGTATGGGGATTTCTCTAAAAAATTAAGATAAAACTATGAAATGATCTAGCAATTTCATTTCTGAGTATGTACCCAAAAGAATTAAAAGAAGAAACTCACACAAATATATTATGGGGTTTGGAAAATGGTGCAGCCACTTTTGAGTTTGTCAGTTTCTCAAAATATTCGTCAGTAATGCCCAATAATTTACCCCTCAGTGTGTGTGTGTGTGTGTGTGCATGCACTTACTCACAACACTTGCACACAAATGTTCATAGCATTCTTCATAAAAGCCACACACCAAAATGGCCTACATTTCCATCAGTTGATGGATGGAGCAATAAAAATTGTACATCCATGTAACAGAATCATTTTTTTTTTTTTTTGAGAGGTTTTTGCTATAGGGCGTGTGCGCTCGCCAGAGAGACAGAGAGACAGAAAGTGAGAAATCACCCCCCCAGGGGGGATGGCCATGCCGCAATCCCTTCTCCTCCATTCTCCTCTCGGGATCTTGGGCACTCACGCACACGCGCCTGGCGTGAGTTTAAGCCACCGGGTCCGGGACTCGAACAGCGGTCGACTATATGGGATTCCAGCGACATAGCCATTACGCTAACTGCTGCTCCCAACAGAATCTTATTCACCAAAGAAAGAAATAAATACCAAGATACGCTACAACATTGATGAACCCTGAAAACAGTGCCCAGTGAAAAAGTCTGCCAGGAAAGGTCACATGTCATATAACTCCAAGAAATACCCACAATAGGTAAGTCTGTAAAGACAGAAAAGTTGGCGCTTAATAGCGGGGTAGAATGGGGAAGGGCTGTGAATGGCTCCAGGATTTCTTTCTGAGGTGATGAAAATATTCTGCCCTTTGGTAGTGATGATAGTTGTATGAACCTGTAAATATACTAAAATCCTCGGCGTTGTACACTTCGTAAGCGTATGTTTTATGGTATGTGATTTATTACTCAGTAACGCTTTTAAAAAAGAAAATCAATAGCAGTTCGTCAGTAGCACAGAAGTAAAACACTGTACGTTGTGAGGAGTCCACCTGGGATGTTTCCCAGTTTAAGTCTGGAGACCTCCCTGAGGGCACAGGGTACACATTTGCCCATGAGCTGGGGCTAGCTGAAGGTGGGGGTGGGGTTACGGAATGAAGACCCTTTTGGGGGTACTGTTTCTCTCTCTGTCTCTCTTGCTTATGGAAGAAATTAACATCATATATATATATATATATATATACACACACACACACACACACACACATACACACACATATAATTTGTATGTATATTTAAAATTATATAATAAATATATACATATTCAAATATGTATAAAATATTATATATTTTTTTTCTGCCTACAAGTTAGTATTTATTTCCTCCTTTTATTTACCAAGTCTTTGCTGAACATGCTTCAAGCCAAAGACTGGACTCAGTGCCGGCAGAGCAAGATTTTTGAAAAGCTCACCTGGCTTCAGTGTGGAGACCAGATTGGAGAGGCATCAGAAGCCATATGGACAGCTGGAAACTTGGGAGCCAATACAGAGCATCAGATCTCTTCTCAATCAAGAGTCATTTCTTTACATTCTTTCTGCTATAAATAGGCAAAGCAAAGAAAGGAAACGAGCTCTCCTTCAGCCCTTTTGTGATCCAGAGAAAGCTCCAAGGTTTCTTGGGGGCTTTGGAAAAGAGCTTTATGATCATAAAAACCAAAGACTTAAGTATTAAGTTTACTTTTGAAATCTAATCAAAACCATACTGTGCACCCATCTCTGCCTAGAGTCTGAAATGGAAATTGAAGTGAGAAGCAGAGCAAGCAGTTTGGTAAGACCGAACCTATATTTCTTATATGTCTTTGACAAAAAACACTACATTATAAAGGAAGACTGACCAAGGATCCGAGGTCAGCTCAGTTGTACAAGGGTGTCAGGTGGGAATGCTGCGTGCTCCTGCAGGAGCCGTCCTGTCCCTGTCAGCTTCTGTAGTCCCAAGCGCTCTGGGCTGTAATGGGCTGAGGTACAGGACGATTCAGGCGTTGTACCCAGTTTTGGCCTCAGAGGCTAGTGGTATCTTCAGGGAGAAGGAAAGCTTAGGCGGTGTAGGAAGACTTCCCTAGAGAGTGTCATGGGGACCACGTTTGATGCTTTTGACCACCTGGGAGCTTCCCCAGCCATTTAATTCTCTCATCATGGTCTTTGAAGATACGGGGTGATCCTCAGGATGTACTCTTCTTCCTTCCTAATGCAAACTGCTCATTAACCTTTATAGCAAAAGCCCAGTCCAGTATTGGCAACTGGACTCTAACAGAGTTGAGCAATCTTGCTGGAAGTTTACTTTGCTTCTGTACACTTGGGTTGATGCTTACGTTATTTCTTTGAAACTTCCTATGGATGGTGAGCTTTTATGTTGAAAGTGATTCAACCACAAGTCAACAAGATTTTCTTGTTTGAGTAAACTGATGTCCCCCTCAACTCCAAGAAAATGAAATAATCCCGAACCAAATTCTTTTGACCTAAAGAAAATTAAAGTAACCAAGTAATTATGGAATGACAGCCAGGAGTGAAGTAATTTCTCTCCTCTTTCTGCTCCGAGGGAGGTCGGTCTGGAGTGAGCGCATCTCGGAAGATGGGTGCCATGAACCGTTCACACCGAATGCTCTGAGCTGCATCAGAGCTGTTAAGACCCCCACATCCCGCCATTGCTGCTCCTTGGGAAAGGTCTAGAAGTTCCTGGTTTAGGAGTAACACACCTTCCTTGTTAATCAGTCCTCCTGCACTTCCCCGGGGAGACTGGAGGATGAATGTTCAAAGCTAGTGGTTAGCTCTGGGTCAAGGGGACCCAAGATTTACCCAATTCAGATTTTACATGTTCCTGAGGAAAACAGCATTTAGGAAGCCAGCAGAGGACAAAATCGTGGCTATCAGTTGATAACACTCCAACTAGAAGGCGTTTTTCTTTAGTGCCTCTTCAAGTGAGAGTGAAAATTAAATTTACTAGAAACTGAATCAACTCTAGAATTTCTATTTGACAGAAGGTGGCCAAGAGGTTGGAATATTGATGTCAAGTTGTAGGCTTTTCTTGAACTTGTGTCACAATGTGGCAAGCAGACAGGTTTAGAATAGGCTAAGGCCCACCTCCTCCGTGCCCCTAGCCATCTTCCCATGTGTCCAGGAACAGAAATAGGACAGAAGTCAGAATAATGGCTTCATGGCCCTTGAGACCCAGAAACAGACCCAGTGTAGACTGGCTCTACCAAAAAAATGCAGCTCTCAGTGCTAAGATCTCACTCCGGCTCTTTCTGCTCCTGTTTCAGTCCATCCTTCACAAAACCTCCCAGACAATGCCAAAGCTTGGTATCACTCCAAGTCCTGGAAAGAAAGTGTCTTGTAGGGACCAGCAATTGGCGTAATGGCTGTGTTGCTGAACTCCCATGTAGTTGACCACGATTCGAGTTCCGGACCTGATGGCTTAAAATTCACATGTGCCCATCATGCCCAAGATCCAGAGAGGAAAATGGAGGGTAAAGGATTGGCCATCCCTCTTGGGGGGTGATTTCTCACTTTCTGTCTCTGTCTCTCTCTCTCTCTTTCTGGCGAGTGCATGTGCCCTATAGTAAAAACCTCTCCAAAAGAAGAAGGGGAAGGGGAAGGGGAAGGGGAAGGAGAAGGAGAAGAAGAAGAAAGAAAGTGTGTTGTACAGATGCAGACTAGGGCATTCAAATGGCTTGTCTACACTACAAGCCATAGCCTGCCCAAAGATGCAACGAACCAGTGACAAAGCCATTTGTCTCAGGGTTGAAGAGACAAAATCCAGCTGGAGGTAAGGGAGAGGCTCAGACTTGGGAGATGAGGAGAGACACCCATTCTCCATGTTCAGCAATCATCAGGTGACCCAGGGTGGCAGGGTGCTCAATCTGCACCTCTTCCCAGCAGGCGTCACCTGGAAAGCACTGAAGCCAATGCCCCTGACTTGGATAGAGCTCTTTGTTTTGTGTTTTGTTATGTAACAGGCACACTTGATTTGATTTTTAAAATAGATGATACCATTAAAAAAAGAAAAGGAATCTCTGCGGGCATGCACAAAAAAAGACCACAAACATATCTATTCTTTTTTCCTGAAAAATACCATTCTATTGAAAAGTCAAAATCTACACAGTGCATGTACAACTAAGTTTTCTATTATGTTTAACTATTCTGGGGGGGATCTTCAATAATAATTAGAAACTTAAGTATAGGAGGCCAACTGGTGGCATGGTGGTGAGGGTGGCTGATCCCACACGGCCAACTGCACAGTTCGAGTCTCAGAATCAGCGGCTTGAAAAATATGCCAGGTGCATGTGTGTGTGCACCCAAAATCCCAAGAGGAAAATGGAAGAGAAAGGATTGCAATGTGTTCATCCCCCTAGGGGGTGCTTTCTTACTCTCCCCACCCCACCTCTTCCTGGTGAGTGCATGTATCCTATAGCCAAATTAAAAAACACACAGAGAGAAAAACATAAGTAAAAAGTTTCTTGATTAAAAAAAGGGTAATAACTATATGATTTTTTCTTTATCCTGAGCTATATATTATCCAGAAGCTCCTGCTTAAAACAAAGACTTTCAAATCAGTAACAAAACACGAAAACATTTGGTCACTCAGAATTAGGTGCTTATACGGTGGGTCCTTATCATCCGTGGGTTCTAGAGATGTGGATTTGGCTAGTGACTAAAATTTATTGCAACCCCCAAATCAATGCTCATGGTGCTTTTGTGGGCATGTGTGGACATGCTTAGAGCAGCAAAAACGTAATTTACCCAACACACACATTCTCGGCTGGGGTTGAACAAGGCATTTGCCTTCTAGTTTCAGCTTTCCTCGTATGAACAAGTGACCTTTCTGTGGTCTATTTAGTGCTACATTTAAAAAATATTTTTTGTGCCTTTCCTTGGTGATTTCTCTGCTTAAAATGGCTCCCAAGCATTGTGCTGAAATGCCACCCTGCGTTTCTAAGTGCAAGAAGACTGTGCTGCGCCTTAGAGAGCAAGTTCAGGTTTTAGAGAAGCTTCGTTCAGGCCCGGGTTGTAGTGCTGTTGGCGGTGAGTGCTGTGCTAGTGAATCAGCTATACCTATTTTAAAAAGGTGTCATTTACTTATTTATATATGTTTTAGTTTGCTATGGGGCACATGAACTTGTGTGTGTGTGTGTGTGTGTGTGTGTGTGTGAGAGAGAGAGAGAGAGAGAGAGAGAGAGAGAAATTAACCCCCAGGGAAGAAGATGGCCACACCACAGTCCTGTCTCCTCTATTCTCTTCTATGGATTTTGGGCATGCATGCACATACACCGAGTGTGTTTTTCAATCCACAGCCATTAGGTCTGGAACTGAACCATAAAGTTGGCCACGTGGGACTGAATTTCCTTTAGCTTCACATCATTTGCTGGCCCATACGTCAGGTGTCTTTCAGTACAAACACCCATTAGGCATGGATTTGGATTGAGTGGCTGATGAGCCTATAGTGACCACAGGCTCACAGAAAGCTAAGTGTAATTGCTCTAGGAATGATGGCTCAGAAATTGCCGACTCAGTGTTCCCCGTGACTATAGAGAACTACCTTGAATATGAAGAATTGACTACTTGCTTTTTTTTTTTTTTTTTTTTTTTTTTTTTTTTTGCTATAGGGTGCGTGCGCTTGCCGGAAAGACAGAGAGAGACAGAAAGACAGAAAGCGAGAAATCACCCCCCAGGGGGGACAGCCACACCGCAATCCCTTCTCTTCCATTCTCCTCTCAGGATCTTGGGCATGCACGCACATGCGCCCGACATGAGTTTAAGCCACCAGGTCCGGGACTTGAACCGCGGTCGACTACGTGGGAGTCCAGCGACATAGCCATTACGCTAACTGCTGGTCCCATGAATTGACTACTTGCTTTTAGAAGTTGGAAAGAGGAGCCAGGACAGAGTTGAGAACCAGCCATCCTCGGGGTGGGTCAGGACCTACTGGTTTCAGAAGCTAGCACAGGTAAGTCAGTCCATGTCAACTAACAGGGGACTAGCCAGAACTTTGCAGTAACTTTGCAGTAACTGCACTGGGCCAGAAGTGCAGTTGTATGGGCCGGGTCAGTGCAGAGCGGTGTCCAGGGGGATAGGTCGGGAAGGAGGGTGGAGGACCAAGGAATCAAGGCTGCAGCTATGCGGAGATGACAAGGTACCAGTAGTTGGTCTTCTCTGGGCCTTGCACCTTGTGAGGGTGAAGGTTAAGAGTGTAGAGAAATGATGCAGGAGCCTAAACTTTCTAGCCAGGGAAATTAATTCTGGGTTTAATCTCATTATGATAATCCCTTCCTTCATCTACCATTTCTGGGAAGAGAAAGGAGTCTCTTGATGGTCCTCCAAAAAGAGAAACCATCCGAAGAAGACCTGAAGAAACAAAATGATTCAAGAAAAATCTATCCCATTTTACCTCAGATAGGAGTTATAATTGAAGTGGCTGCTTGTTGTCAAAGAAAGAGCAAGAGTCTCTCCTTTCATCCCTGCTGCCACTCACTGTCCATGGAGGCCTCTTTTCTTTTCCCTGGAACTCGGATGCCAATCCAGTTCCTGATCTCTCTAACCTGACATGCTTCCCCATGGCTCAATTTTAACACGTTCTAAGTCAGTGGTTATTCATCTTCTTCATCTTGGCTGCACATTAGAAGCATATGGGGATGGGACCAGCAGATGACGTAATGGTTACGTCGCTGGACTCCCATGTAATCAACAGTGGTTCAAGTCCCAGACCTGGCGACTTAAAACACACTGGGTGCGTGTGTGTGCATGCCCCAAATCCCAAGAGAATAATGGAAGAGAAGGGATTGCAGTGTGGCCATTCCTTGTAGGGGGTGATTTCTCGCTTTCTGTTTCTCTTTCTTTCTGTCTCTTTGGCAAGCGCATGCATCCTATAGCAAAAATCTCTTAAAACAAACAAACAAACAAACAAACAAAGAAACATATGGGGAATTTAAAAATATTCAATGTTGGGGTCAGCATGTGGTGTGGTGGTTAAGGTGCTGGATTCCCACATGGCCAACCATGGTTCGAGTTCTGGACCCAGTGACTTGAAAATCGCACACAAAATAAATAAATGTTTTAAAAAAATAATACTAAGTTGTCAAACCCCACGTAAGACTAATCTAAATAGAATCCCTAAGGGATAGAACCTAAGCATGTTTTTATTTTCTCTTTAAATATTTATTATAATTTATGCTTTACACATAATTATTATACACTTTTGTAAGGCTACAGAAGTCTTTAAAAGTGTGCATACAGTGTGCAATAAACAAATAGAAGACACAAACATATTCACCACCATCAACATTTAGTATTATATTATGCTGTGAACATTTGAAACCCACTTAATGGCTATTCTGCAAGTATGTACTGACTTTTGTAAGACATTCTTTACTGTGAGATACAATTCTAAAAAAAAGCATATTTATTAAAAGTCAGGCAACAAAAGGTCTCATAAATTAACAAAGGTAATCTTTTTATTTTTTTGGAGAGGTTTTTGCTATAGGGTGTGTGTGCTCGCCAGAAAGAGAGAGAGAGACAGAGAGACAGAAAGTGAGAAACCACCCCCAGGGGGGATGACCATGTCACAATCCCTTCTCCTCCATTCTCCTCTTGGGATCTTGGGCACGCACGCATACGCACTGGTGTGAGTTTAAGCCACCGGGTACAGAATTTGAACCGCGGTCGACTACATGGGAGTCTAGCGACGACATAGCCAGTATGCCAACTGCTGGTCCCACAAAGGTTATCTTAACAGAGCCAGTGAAAGAAGAATTTGTAATATCCATGTACCGGACCATGGGAGATAAGAGTTTATCATCTGAAAAAAATCTTTGGCTATCAGTCATTAGTCCAATTAGAGATTAGTAAAATTGTACATAATGATGGCTCATTAGGGAGAGACGGAGAAACACTTTCACTCACACATTATGAGTTCTTGTAAGACCATAGTACTGTACTGTGCATGAAAGAAATACAAAGCAAAACAAAACAAAATTGGAAAGAGATGTTCAAAAGTGAAGACATGGTAAAGCCAGTGCTTTGGTGATTTATAGGCTTTACAAAGTTCTTGATTTTAGTCTTTTAACAATTCATTCCAAAGCAAGACTCAGGTACTTGGAACCTTTTAGACTTTTCCTCGATTATTTAGTTTTATACAATGAGTAATGGTTATAATAAATATATAAACTGAAACCTGTGGAGACAACTGTCTATCAAATAATTGGTGAATTTATATTTAAACCTGTGTGTGCATAAAATAGTTGCATCTAAATCTTTAGCGTTTCGGTTGGGAAATTTAGTCCCAACATTCAATGTTATTATCAACATGTGCGGACTAATCCTTTTTTCCTAGCTGTTTTATGATCTCTTACTTTTATTTGTCTCTGTTTAGCTTTCCTGGGGTAGTAGTCCCTTAAGTATTTCCCAAGGAGCCAGTTTTGTTTGGTAAATTATTTTAACAGTTGATTATCTGGGGATCATTTAATTTCTCCTTCCCATCTGAAGCATAATCTTGCCAGGTATAGTACTCCTGGCTAAAATTGCTTTCAAAGTTTTAAATATGCCTTTCCTTTTTTTTCTTGCCTGCTTTGTTTCTGTTGAGAGCTCCCGTGGTAGTCTAGTGGGTAAGCTTTGTGAGTAACTTGGTGTTTCTCTCTTGCTATTTTTAGAATATTGTCTTTGATTTTTACCAACCTGGCATAGGAGAAGATCTTTTCATGTTATACCTAGTTAGTGTCCTTGGTATTTTCTGAATCTGGACGTTCACGTGCCTCTCTAAATTTAGAAAGTTTTTTACTAATATATTATGAAAGGTGTTTTCTATTCCTTTACCTGTATCTTCATCTTCTGAAATACCTATGATGCGGATATTTGGTCTAGGATTTCTCATATATTGTCTTCATTTTTAATGGTTATTCTTCTATCCTTTTTAGTTCCTTGGAGGTTTTGTCTTCAAGGTCAAAGATTCCTTCTTCTGTGTGGTCTAATCTGCTGTTGATATTTTTGAGGGAGCTTTTGATTTCCTGCATCATATTCTTTGTCTCCAAAAATTCTGTTTGATTATTTTTTGAGAGACTTTATCTCTCTCTCTCTCTCTCTCTCTTTTTAAGAGTGATTTTTGCTATAGGGCATGGCACTCGCAGGAGAGACAGAGATACATAAAACAAGAAATCAGCCCCCGGGGGGGATGGCCACACTGCAGTACCTTCTCCCTGACTCTTGGGATTTGGGGAACATACGTGCATGTGTAAGTTTCAAGCTGCCAGGTCCGGGACTTGAACCACAGTCAGGCAAATGGGAGTCCAGTGCCTTAACACTATCCCACCTGCTGGCTCTCAGCATGTTTATCTCTTTTAGAGTTCCTCCTGTAAGTCATGGAAGGGTTTTCTCATCCCCTGGAATTGGTTGTGTTTTCTCTTCCATCTAGTTGAGTTTTGTGACAATGAATATTCCGAATTCTTTTTCTGACAGTTCTGTGATCTCTTGTGTTTTAGCCATTATTGGTGAGGCATTATTGTCCTTTGGGGGAGGATATTTCCTGATTTTCTATTATTTCTTGAGATTCTGATTTTTAGTCATCTGATGAATAGTTATGTCTTCCTACTTCTTCAGAGTGTGGTTCTGTGGCTGTGTGCTCCGGCACTTCTCTGTGCTAGGTGTAAGCTCTGTGCCAACTTCCTTCCTCTGCTGTGAGTGGGAGCGTGGAATCCATAGTAGGAGTTTGGGGTTCAGGTTTTCAGAAGGGAATTTCTTTTCTTTTACTGCTAAGGGAATTATGGGAAAAGAATTTCTCTAGAGTCTCCTATTTTCAAATGTTTGACTCTTGTATACCCAAACCTAACTGCTCAGTGAGGACAGAGGTTGAGCTGACCGGTAAAATGAGAAAAGTTAGTGTGTCACATAGACCAGAGAGCCCCTCCTCCTCCACAGCAGGCTGGGAAGGGGTCTCTGCTGATAAGTTCAAACCAAGTGACTTGGCTTCGGCCTGCCTGTTGGTCCTTCTGTCTCTGGGATTGCAGGAACCAGGTATTGGTTCTTGAAGGCCAGAGAACTCTTCCTCCCTCTAATCATGGGTATTTTTTAAAAAATGCTCCATGGGACCAGCAGATGGAGTAATGGCTACGTTGCTGGACTCCCACGTAGTCGACTGCAGTTTGAGTCCCAGAACCGGTGGCTTAAACTCACACCAGGCGTCTGTGTGCATGCCCAAGATCCCAAGAGGAGAATGGAGAAGGAATTGCAATGTGGCTATCCCCCCCCAGGGGGGTGATTTCTTGCTTTCTGTCTATCTCTCTCTGTCTTTCTGGAGAGCGCATGTGTCCTATAGCAAAAACCTCTCAAAAAAAAAAAAAAAAAAAAAAAAAAAAAAAAAAAAAAAAAAAGGGCTGGTGCATCCTCCCGCCAAGTGCTCTGAGTGGCTCTGAGCGCTGTGTCGCAGCTGTCTGCGTCTCCGGAAACCTGCCTTCTGCTAAACATCCGATCCCCCCGGTATGTTAAACCCTTAGCCCTCTCTCCCCCCATCCTTCTCCACTTTGACCAAAGAGGACAACCATAGACAAGGACTGACTGACAGGAGGGACAAAAGTTCAGCCTCTTTTATTTATTTATTTTGAGATTTTTGTTATAGGGCACATGTGCCCACCAGAGAGACAGCGAGAAATCATTCCCAAGGGGAGATGGCCATGCCACAATCCCTTTTCCTCCATTCTCCTCTTGGGGTCTTGGGTGTGCATGCACATACACCCAGTGTGAGGTTTAAGCCACCCCATCTGGGACTCAAACCACAGTGGACTACGTGCGAGTCCAGCATGTAACAATTCCACCATCTGCTGGTCTCAAAAATTCAGCTTTCTAGCCTCAAGGCAGGATGAATTCTGAGGTGCAGGCCATGTTTTCTTCAGCTCCCTTTAGAGGAGCTCAGCCTATATCTTTATTTTAAATTTCCCCAGTCCTATCCTACTGCTTTCACTCCCCTTCTCCTGAGAGCACTTTCTCAAGAAATCCTTTGTATAAGAACTCTTGTCTTGGGGCCAGCTGATGGCATAGTGGTTTTGTCACTGGACTCCCACATGGCTGACCACGGTTCAAGTACCAGACCCGGAGACTTGAAACTCTCACAGATGCATGTGTGTGTGAGTGAAATCCTGGGAAGAGAATGGAGGTAAAAGGATTGCCTTGTGGTCATCCCCCTTGAGGGGTGACTTCTCACTTTCTGTCTCTGGTGAGAACACAGCCCTAGAGTCTCAGGCTCCACTTCTAGATAACCTGTCCTTAAGGCAAGTAGTGATTAGATAGCGTGTAGTGATGGGGAGGGTGGGTGGAAGGGACCTGGACTTTGGAGTCAGGTATGGCTGGATCTAGTCCCAACTTCATCATTTACTAGCGCTTGAATCTGTCAAGTTACTAGACTTTAAGACTTTTATTTTCTTCTCTGTATAACTCGAGATGGCCACACGTTCCTTGCAAGGATGTTATGATAATCACAATAAATACAACCAGGGGAAATATGTGAGAATCCATAGCACAGAGTAGAGGTTCAGTAACGTCAGCTTCCCTTCCTCCTGGGACTTTGAAAGCACCTCCCTCTTGGTCTGGTTCTCTCCTGCCTTCTTTAGTCTGTCATGCACAATGATTTTTTAGTCTCTCCATTTCTCTTTCTCTTTCTTTCCTTTTATCTATTGATTTTGTTTTTATTGCCAGATGGGAGAGAGAAAGCATACATGACACAGCATCCCCTAGTGGGGTGTGATTATGCTGCAATTCGTTTTCCAAATTGGGGCATGCACATACGTGTGTCTGGTGTATTTTTCAAGCTGACATGGCTAGGGTTTGAACCACAGTCAGACATGTGGGATCCAGCTCCCAAAGCATAATGCTTAACCACTGTGCTATGGGGCTGGACCCTCTTTCTTCCCCTTTATATATTCTTGTTAACTAGCTTCTTTCCCCAGGGTTTCTTCATCTCATTTTTTGCATTGCTCTTCACTTTCTCTGGCCATGATAAATAGAAAAATGCGTAGCAATCCTCAGAAACACAGATCCTTGTTCTGTGGGACACAGCCAAGGAAGCTGCCAAGATGTTATCAGTTTTTGCCAGCTCAGCAGAACTAGGTTGGGTTCGTTTTTGCAAATAGGACTCAGGGGTCTGGTTTGTGGCTTTTCCTGAAGTAGTGTTGAGCCAGGGAAAGATACACTGTTTTCTTCACAAGATGAAAATAAAGGCCATTAAAACCCAATCATACTAGCGCTTGACAAAGAACCCTCATCAATCTTCCTCCTCTGAGCCCAATGATGGCCCAGAAGGGAGCTGACCCTCCCAGTCAAGACATGAGACCGGAGTGTACAGGCTTGGCCGCAAACCGGCTGTGGGACTTGGGGAAGATTGCATAACCTCCTCGGGGTCCAGTTTCTCCATCACCAGAAAGACCCTGCAATAAAATATGTGCCAGCTCCTTCACAGGGGACCTCCTAGAAGTCATGAAATATTATTTGGGAAGTACTGAAACCCAGAGCAGAAGCTGAGAACAATGTATTTTGTTATTAGTATTCTTGTTAAATAACACTATGAGACCATCGCAAACCAACTCACCAGGGCATGAAGTATGTTCTAGAAAGGGGGAAATTGGAAAGGCATACATTGGCTTTGAACACCCATCCCAGCTACTCAGCTGGTTATTGTTATTGTTATCATGAGCCCAGGGGAACAGGCTGAGATAATTAACACTTTCCCTCTGCCCAACTCAGTTCCCCAGCCTTCTTCCTGCATTGGTATTCCATTTCCTTTGGGATACTCCTTCTCTACTCCCTGGATTTAGTGGGGATGTAGGCAGCTCGCCACCTCCCATGTGTAAAGCGTGGGCATGTGACTCAGGCTCCGTGGACCACAGTTTACTGCTCTCTGGTCACAGGGAATGGACCAAAGGGGACCTGATTCATTATGTCAACTGGATTCCTTCCAGGATGTTTGGGGAAGGTGGTAGGTGGGTAGCATTCTCTGCCTTTTTGAAAATAAGCTGTTCAGAGAAGGCCCACCACCCATGTTTCCCATCACATGAGCAGGGATAGGAAGAACATAACCAGGAGACCATGAAGCAGAACACTGCAGGCACCAGACGTGGAGAGAGAAAGCACCAGCAATGTCTGAACCAGATTTACTCTTCTGGATGGAGCTGTTTTGTGAGCCAATGGAATCCCTCTTTTTCTTTAGTTAGATTCAAGGTTGTCTCACATGATTCACTACAAAGTTTATAGAAAGAAATCATTGAGGGACCAGCAGTTAGTGTCATGGCTATGTTGCTGGACTCCCATGTAGTCGACCATGGTTCAAGTCCCAGACCTGGTGGCTTAAACTCACGCCGGGCGCGTGTGCGTGTGTGCCCAAGATCCTGAGAGGAGAATGGAGGAGAGAGATTGTGGCATGGCCATCCCCCTTGGGGGGTGATTTCTCGCTTCTGTCTCTCTGTCTCTCTCTGTCTCTCTGGTGAGTGCATGCGCCCTATAGCAGAAACCTCTCCAAAAAAAAAGAAAAGAAAGAAATCATTGAAAAATATAATTTTCCATTTAAATAGGTGTTCTTCCTCAAGTATCTTCTACCAAAGAATATTTGTGATTTGAATAGAATGAGTCTATTCCAATTGTTTAATGTTATTAGGAAGAGAAAGAGGACTTATACATTATATATGATTCAATGTAAAAAATGTCTATTGAGGAGGGCATGATTTGACTAATATTCTATCCAACTCATTAAAAATAGCCATCTTAGGACAGTTGGTGGCATGGATGCCACATGAGTGACTGAGTAGTTGGAAGCCTGGACTCGGTGGCTTGAAAAATATGCCACAATGGGGGCCGGCAGGTCATGTGGTGGTTGAGGTGCTGGAGTCTCACATGGCTGATCACAGTTCAAGTCCCAAACCTGGCAGGTTTCTTTCTCACTCTCCCTTTCTCTCTGTCTGTCTCTCTCTGGTCAGAATTGAAGAATAATGATAATAAATAAAAATTAAAACTAAATAAATCTTGAAAAGAAAACTATGTTGGGCACACGTGCAAGCATGCCAAAATTCCCAAGAGGAGAATAAGAAAGAAGGTATTGTGGCATGGCCATTCCTCCTGGGGAGTGATTTCTCATTCCACGCTCCACCCCCACTGCAGTCTCTCTCTGGCAAATGCAGGCACCCTATAGCAAACACTTCAAAACAAAACAAAACAAAACAAAAGGCGAAGACATCCTATGTACAGACATAGTACCACCTTTATATTTTGGGGGTCCCAGGCTTCCGCCTGTGCTTCTCCTCCCGAGGAGGCTGTGTCTGTGTGATGCAAGTTTCCATTTCTCACATCTGTTTCACATGTGCATACATACGAGGCACATGCTCGTGTGTGTATGAGTACGTCTCGTTCTAAGTGCAGCTGGGGAGATATTTAAAGCTGCAAATATTTACTAAGTGTGCTTAATACAGGGATGTGGGCTGATGCGGCCAGTGATGGGGCATGGGAGCCTCAGGCCCCACTTGGGCCCCATCACTAATCCCTCATGACCTTGAGCGAGTCCACTGGAGTCTTCCTGTTCCAGCGCTCTGTGACGTAGTGGCGATACTGCTCCGTGTGGACCTGTGCTTCCAGCACAGTAACATGGAGGACAGTGCCTGCTATTCCGAGTGGGAATCAAAGAGGAATTTCAGGGGGAACCAGCAGTTAGCATAATGGCTATGTCTCTGGACTTCCACGTAGTCGACCGCGGTTCGCGTCCCGGACCCGGTGGCTTAAAACTCAAGCCGGGCGCGTGTGCGTGCGTGCCCAAGATCCCGAGAGGAGAATGGAGGAGAAGGGATTGCGGTGTGACCATCCCCCCGGGGGGTGATTTCTCGCTTTCTGTCTCTCTGTCTCTGTCTGTCTGGTGAGCGCACGCACCCTATAGCAAAAACCTCTCCAAAAAAAAAAAAAAAAAAAAGAAAAAAGAGGAATCTCAGGGAGGCTGCATGTCATTCCTTTTCCTTTTCTTTTCTTTCTTTTCTTTCTTTCTTTCTTTCTTTCTTTCTTTCTTTCTTTCTTTCTTTCTTTCTTTCTTTCTTCTTCTTCTTTTTTAGGGAGGGGAAGTGGTTGAGCAAAAAGGAGTGTCCTTGTAGGGTAAGGGAAAACACAACTTCATTGTCTCAAAATCAATCAACCAATCAATCAATCAAATGAGCACTCACCCGCTTATGCCCGTCACTGTGGTAGAACATAACGCAGTAACGTGGCCAGCTTCGAAAGGATCCCGGAGGGGCGGTGGCAGGGGTATTGCACGGCATCACGGGGACTCTGGCTGGAGCTGCTTCTTGCCCTTAGAGTAGAGAAAGGGGGGTTTGAGAAAGCAGGACTAGGTGGCAAGCCGCTTCTCTCCCTTCCTCTTGCGATCTTAACCATTCACCGTCAAGCGTCGGGTTCAGTGACTGTAAAAGGAAGGGGAGATGCCCCGTATTCAAGCGTGTCAACGTCTCTGCCACCCAGAAGCAGCTGAGGAACCCTGGCTTTCTCTCCTCTTCCCTTTATTCACTTAGTGTGGATAAGATTTGGCAATAGGGCAGCAGATAAAGCCACCTCCATATTTTCCTATCACGGAGCAAACCCTCAGCAGCCTTCCAGCCCGGCACGCCCAAGGAGCTGATCCCCTCATCTGCCATATTTAGACTGTGCTGAAATTCCTTGGCCTTCTATCAAGGAACAAACAAAACATACACGAGGAAGCATGGTCATGGTCTGCAGTTTAAAACATCTGCTTGGGGTGAAGGTGTCATACACTTTCTTTTGTGCACAGAACCTAGTTAACCTGCCCCTGCTCTCTGGAGAAGCAGAAAGCGTGACCAAGGTGATGATCAGGAGATGCAGATGGAAGGACACTGGGCCGCTTCAGGTAAGGGAGGCCCAGTCGCTTTCTCAGCTGTCTCACTCGCCTTCTACCTATGAGAAGACAGAGCATAGGAAGAGGCAGTGCTAGCAGAACAAATTCAGCTTGCAATGGAAAGGAGTCTGATAATGCGAGTTAGAGAATCCCAATATTGGGCCACATGCAACCGAAGAGCCATGGCATTCTGGCCATGGAGAAAAGACTGCTCTGGTCCCCAAGAGACTTCTGTTCTGCTTTTCTCAAAACCATGATTATCAGATTCTTTTCGGAATTTCTTTCCAATGGCTACACACACACACACACACACACACACACACACACAGAGTAGGATATATATATATATATATGAATTTGTATCAACCATTGCTTGAAAAGAATATGATTGGAGTCACAGGGAGTGGAGCTCTTAAGAAATTTCTGAGTAACTTCAAAAGTGAAAGGCAGGGACCGGCAGTTAGCATAATGGCTATGCCTCTGGACTCCCACGTAGTCGACCGCAGTTCGTGTCCCGGACCCAGGGGCTTAAAACTCACGCTGGGCGCGTGTGCGTGCATGCGTGCCCAAGATCCCGAGAGAAGAATGGAGGAGAAGGGACTGCGGCATGGCCATCCCCCCTGGGAGGTGATTTCTTGCTTTCTGTCTCTCTGTCTCTCTCTGTGTGTCTGGCGAGCACACGCGCCCTATAGCAAAAACCTCTCCAAAAATAAAAAAAAATAAGTGAAAGGCAGATCTATCTCAGGAGCACAGAAATACTCACAGTCAAGATAATAATTCCTTAATTTGCAAATGCTTTGCACCACCAATACCCTTTCATATGTTATTCACTGTTTGATAGGAACCCCATGAAGTGGCAGCACTGCCCAATCCTCACAGCACCACGAGGTAGGTATCATCATTATGGTATTTCAGCACTTCCGAGATGCCAAAGGGTGGAACATGCACCTTATGTTATGCACCACCCAGAGAAAAAACAGCATCCTGACATTGAATCACGACACGCCAGTAATTGTAAAATAAAACAGACAGAACCATGCAATTTCAGAGATGTCAAAACAGGAAGGAATGAGTGTCGTAGAACTGGTGAAATACGGACTTTCCCTTTGATGTAGGAGGACATCGTGCCGTGCTCCGGCCGGGCTATTGATGGAAACTGGGGCCACCGCTGAAACCACTTGACTCCACCCCGATGGAGTGCACTCAACCAGGCCCAACAATTTTGAAGTTGATTTTGGAAGCCAGAGAAGACTCCCACCTCAGATACCTGAAACTACCACTTTGGAAGGAAACGATTCATTTCCATTATGAATAGAGAGATGGCAGTCATTATAGCAGGGTTCTTAACTAGAAAAACAAACTATTTTTGCAAGGAAATATGACATGGCCACTGTCCCCTGGCTTCAAGATATGTTACATTAATGCAATCTAACTACCCTCTGTGCTTTTTTTTGTGGGTTCCAGCTTTGCAAATTCTTCTGTTCACTAAAATGTATTTGTAACCCCAAATCAACGCTCTGGGCGTGTTTACAGTCCTTCGCTGTCCTGTACGGAGCAGTGAAAAATCCAAGACGCAAACGCACAGGTTTCCAGCTGTGGCCCAACAGCACGGTACCCTGCTTTTTTGTGTTGGCTTGCAAAGTGTCACCAAGTGCCTTTTTGGCAGTCTATTCGGTGCCACAGTTTTGGCATTTTTGTGTGGTTTTCGCTGGTGATTTTGCTGTTTTAAAATGACTCCCCAGTCTGGAGCAAAAGTGGTGTCTAATTCCTAAGAACAAGTGGGATGAGAAGCACCTCACGGAGAAAATATGTGGCTGGTGAGCTTAGTTCGGGAGACTTAAGGAGCTGTGGGCCACGAGCTCAGTGTTAATGGGTCCTGAACATGCAGTGAGGAAGGCGCCTCTAGACAGAAATGTTCATAGAAAGGTTGTGTAGTGATCCGTTTATAAACATGTTATGATCAGAGGCTTGCAGAACGGAATTCCTGCTACCAAGAATTGACTGGGGTGTTAAAGCGTCCAAAGGATTATTTATCCTATTGCCAGCTGTCAGGGCATTCAGGTCTCAGGACTGCAAACCCAGTGGAGAAGTCAAGTGAGGGGAATAACCAAGACTTATATCTATATACACGTATTAAGTAGACAAAAATGAATGCCAGTGACAAGATCTAGAAGGAAACACAGAAAATAGAATAACACTGGTGATGGGCGTATAGATATTTTTTTATTTAAAGAATAATTTTTTAAATTTAACTTTATCTGTTATTTATTTATTTAAATTTGACCAGAGAGGGACAGATGAAGTGGGGGAGAGTGAGAAAGCAAGCCACCAGGTCCAGGACTCGAACCATGGTCGGCCACATGGGAGTCTAGTGCCCTTAACCACCATGCCACCTGGTGGCCCCATTTTTTTTTAACGTGTGTTTTGTTTGCTTACTATAAGGCACGTGCACTCACAAGAGAGAGAAGGAGGGAGAGAAAGTGAAAAATCAGCCCCCTGGTGTGTGTGGGTGTGTGTGTGTGTGGGTGACCACACTGCAATTTCTTTACTTGCATTCTCCTCTCAAGAGTCCAGGCATGCCTGCACATGTGTCCGGGGTGTTTTTTCATGCTGCTGGGTCTGGGACTCGAACCATAATCAGCCATATGAGATCTAGCTGCCGTAAGCTGTACACCACTTGCTGACCCCAGGAATCCAGGTTTTTTAACATCCTTTGTCAACATTTCTAATTGTTGGGACTTCAGAGATTTAGATGTTCAGTACAAGAAAGATGGTGCAGACGGTGAGGAAGCAGCATCTAAGGAGAAGGTATGGAAAAGCTGCCCACGTTGCCCATGGTCTTTCTTCCCCTGGAGGTCTCCTTGGTTCTGGAACAGGCTGACTTGGTTTAGAAGAAGCACAGAGCCCTGCAAAGACTTAGGGTTCTCTACAAAAAGCCTGCAGGGACAGAATGAAAAGAGGAGGGAGTGGAGAAGACGAACCTGTGGCCCTGGGGCTTCTCTGCTGTGAGTGGGGCACCGGCAAGAACGCTGACACTCACCTATCCCTCCTTGCTAAAAGGAAATAGAAAAGGTCACAAGCCCCCCCTCTTTTATTAAAAAAATTTACTTATTTACTTAATTATTACTATTTTAAAATTTGCTATAGGACACGTGTGCTCACCAGAAAGAGAGCAAGCCACCAGGTTTGGGACTCGAACTGTGGTCAGCCATGTGGGAGTTTAGCGCCTTTATCACCACACCACCTGCCGGCCCCACAAGCTCTTTGTTGTAAGCCTTAATGTGACATTAACAATAAAGAGCCACCAGTTGCAGGGGACCACTGTGCATCTACAGCCCTGAAAAAGACAGCAGTTTAGGGGAACCCTGGAAATAACCAATGGGACCCGCTGTTATGGAACAAGCAAGCTTTGCTCTTTGGCAACAATGTCCCAAGATAGCTTACAACACACAGAGCAAGTGGAGGGCCTCAGAAGGAGGTTTGTTTCCTTGTGGCCCGTGATTGATTTTCCATAAAAGGGTGCACTGGCTAATTCTCACAAGAGGTTTTGAAAATGAAGCTAGGGTTTCAGGTTCGACTCCCAGGAGCTGCTTTCATCTGGACAGCCTTTGTTTGCCCCAGACTGGTCGGCAGTCCTTCCGGGGCCTTCCTCAATCCCTGGCGGCGGCTGAGGCCCAGCCGTTGTTGAGGATGAAAAGGTCCTGGAAGCCGGCTGCTCTAATTGCGGCTCGCACCTGCAGCCCCCGAGCCGGGGCGGCTGGGCGCCGGGCTCTGCTCTCTGTGTGGGTCTCTGTGTGTGCATTTTCTTTCCTCAATGGACACTGGGACATCGCACAGTTTTTTTGGCCTGCGTCTGCTGGAGGGGATCCAGGCTGCTCAGCCACTTTCCCTGTTCTGGGGAAGTGGGGTGGGGGAGGCCCTCTGTACTCGTTAAGGAGGGGCTTTTAGCCAGGCAAATACATCCAGTGGATTTTGATCTAATCTCTTCTGGCCCCAAGAGGGAACTTAACCAGATAAAAGGTGCCCTTCAGAGAGTGAGAGGGCACCACAGCCGGGCTCTCACTCCCGCCTCCATAAGCTGATGCATGTTTTATGAGTTTCTGGCACTTCACTTCGGTAATGTTCTCCAGGCAGTGCTAAAGGGACAGCTACAACCTACAGGGCCTCAGGAGGGAGAGGAGAAACCGCCCTGGGGCTCAAGGCTGCGGCTCTGCTCACGGCCCACGACCCCCAGGCGTCCATCTGATGCACAGATTTTTTTTTTAAGTTCCTCTTTTTAAGTTAAGAACGCTATTAATAATAGGTCCGAGGGAATTTTAAAACGTTTGTGGAAAGTTTATTTTTACAAAGTTTGTACAAGTTTATTTTGGTGCAAAGATAATTTTGAAATCCATGTAGTTTGTTCATAATGTGCATTTCCATAAACTTTTGGAAGGCCCACGGTATGCCACGGTGGTTTTGATGGCTTTTCCCTTAATAACCAATGACGTCCAGTGACTTTTCCATGGGTTTACTTGTAACCTGTAACCCTTTTTTCCTTGGCAAAGTGACGACTCAGTCTTTTGACTATTTTAGAAATTGATTTAATTCTGTTTTCTCACGATTGAGCTTTGAAATGTCATTCTATATTCTCCTGGGGATTTTTTTTTTTTTTGGATATATTTTTACTATAAGGCACATGCATTCACCTAAGAGACAGAGAGAGACAGAGAGACAAAAAGTGAGAAATTACCCCTCAGGGGGGATGGCTACACCACAATCACTTCTCCATTCTCCTCTGGGAATTTTGGGCATGCACGCACACATGCCTGGTGTGAGTTTCAAGCCACTGGGCCTGTGACTCGAACTGCAATCAGCCACATGGGAATCTAGCACTTTAACTACTGTATCACCTGCTGGCTCCCATGTTTTTTTTTTTTTAAGAATTATTTTTTATTTAATTGTATTCATTGTCATTACATTATCTTTAATTTTTTTGATATTGGCCAGAAAGATAGAAGGAGAGAAGGAAAGTGAGAAAGCAAGTTGCCAGGTCTCGGACTCCAACTGCAGTCAACCACGTGGGAGTCCAGCCACCTTAACCACCACACCACCTGCTGGCCCTGATTTTTTTTTTTTAAAGAATTATCCAAGGATGTAAGACATTGAGTAGAAACTCTTCTTGGAATTTTTAGTACCAATCAGAGCATGTAAGGTACTCCGGGGCCCAGGGCCTTTAGCTCTGGCTCATGCCCTCCCTGCATGCCTACTTATGCCTTCCGGAAAGGAAGCAGGGCATATCAGAAGGCAAGACAGGCCCAGACCACTTCTGCTTTTGAGGCTCTTGAGATGTTAAAAATGAACAAAATCTCGGGACCAGCAGTTGGCGTAATGGCTATGTCGCTGGATTCCCATGTAGTCCACCGTGGTTCGAGTCTCGGACCCGGTGGCTTAAACTCAACACCGGGCACATGTGCCCAAGATCCTGAGAGGAGAATGGAGGAGAGGGGATTGCAGTGTGGCCATCGCCCCGGGGGGTGATTTCTCACTTTCTGTCTCTCTGTCTCTCTCTGTCTTTCTGGAGAGTGCACACGCCCTATAGTGAAAACCTCTAAAAAAAAAAAACCAAAAAAAACCAAAAAAAAACCCCAAAAAACCGAAATCTCAAAATAGACATAAAAATATGATGTATTTTAAATGTATATACGGAACAGATTAGTACTTTTGAACCTACATTAAAAACTCAGTTGGGCCAGCCAGTTGACGTGGTGGTTAAGATGGCGGGATCCCACATGGCCAGCTATGCAGTTTGAGTCCCAGACCCGAAGCTTGAAAAATGCACCAGGTGTATGTGTACACGTGCAAGATCCTGAGAGGAAAATGAACGGACTGCGGCCTGACCCTACCGGCTGGGGGTGATTTTTCCCTCTCTCTCTCTTTCCCTCTCTCTTTATTCTCTCTACTTGTGCATGCCCTAAAACAAATTTAAAAAAAGATTCAATGCATATGTGACATTTGCAATGATGTGAAGATTTTAAATTTGAGGGCTGATGTGGGACCTGGAAATTTCTCTCCTTGCCCTTGGCCATCTTGTGACAAGCCATGAATGGCCCGCACCAGCCTGGGATCTTCTCAGGACCCCACATACCCCCCCCCCCCCCAGGCCTTATTTGGCATATTTACTCATTAACCCTTTATGTTGGGATCAAATGAATGCTGTGGAGATGGCCATGGAAGGAAGGACCACTTCCTAGATGTACACAGAGGCCCTGCTAGCATGGAACCCTTGGGAAGGCCAGTCATGACCCTTTGGCCTCTTGGAGGGACTCTTTGCTCCACCCACCTGCAAGCTGGTAGAACCCGAGTCTTCCTTTGGGTTGGTAAGAGCCTTGGCCTTGTCACTTAGTCTGAGGTAAGCATGGTGCCCTGCCTGTGACAGAGGTCTCTCCTCCTGAATTCCCAGAGACCTCTCAGTCACTCCAATGGAAGCTCCGCTCTCTGGGAGTTTTGCTATCACCCCTGTGGAACTGTAACCCCTCTTTGTCTCTGCATGTCTCTAGCGTGCTGGTTCTCCACGTGGGGCAATTTTGAGAGTGGTCTCGTTTTTGTTTGTTACAATTTTTTGGGGGGAGTGCTATTGGCATCTGACGGTGGAGGTGAGGGTTGTTGGTAAACATCCTACAATGTACAAGACATCCCCCTCAACAAAGAATAATCCCGTTCAAAATGCCGGGAATGGTGAGATCGTGAAACCTTGAACTTCATGATTTAACTAGCTGTCAACCTGAGCGGACAGAGTGCAACTGGTGTAGTCTGAGAAAGGGCTTCTCTGTTCATGAATCAGACCTTTGCCACGGAGGACAGAGATGGGTCTCCCAGCGGAGAGGACTGGAGGGCCGGCTGCCAGATCTCTCACTGAGAACGTCACCTCTCCCTCACCTCCCTCCTCCTCCTGTAAGGAGCTTTGGAGTGTGACAGATCTGGTTTCAAACTCAGGTCCTGCTAGTTGGTGACTTTGGGAAAATTTCTGAATCTATTTATTTATGTATTTTAAGATTTTTGCCATAGGACACGTGTGCTCGCTGGAGGGAGAGACAGAGACAGACAGTGAGGGGGAAAGTGAGAAATCACCCCCTACAGGGGGCAACCATGCTGCAACCCCTTCTACATTCTCTTCTTGGGATTTTGGCCATGCATTCACCTGTGCCTGGTGTGACTTTCAAGCTTCCAGGTCCAGGACCCGAACCACAGTCAGCCATGTAGGAGTCCAGCGCCTTTAACCACCAAACCACCTATGGGCCTCTCTAAAGCTGTTTAAACCTCAGGGTTTTTTTTTTTTTCTTTTTTCTCACCTGAGAAGTGAAAATAACAATAGGCCTTCTTAAAATTATGAGAATTAGGGACCAGCAGTTAGCGTAATGGCTATGTCGCTGGACTCCCACGTAGTCGACCGTGGTTCGCGTCCCGAACTCGGTGGCTTAAAACTCACACCGGGCACGTGTGCATGCGTGCCCAAGATCCCGAAAGGAGAATGGAGGAGAAGGGATTGCGGCGTGGCCATCCCCCCTGGGGGGTGACTTCTCGCTTTCTGTCTCTCTGTCTCTCTCTGTCTGTCTGGCGAGTGCATGCGGCCTATAGCAAAAACCTCTCAAAAAAAAATTATGAGAATTAAACAAGAGAAGTGGAACTGTGCAGAACTGGGTAATCTGGCACTTGGGAAGAACTTAGTAAAAATGACCGTGATCATCATTATCCTGTGACCTGAACACCTGCAGAGCTGCCAGCTGTGTTTCTTAGTCCCCACCTTTGTCATCTTTCGGTGACAAGCTTTTATTAGTCTACAAACTATTTACTCTACAATCCTCAATAGTGCTAGATAGCCCCACCTCTCCAAAACCAAACCCACCGGGTCGGTCGAACTAACTGTGATCAGTTCTTCGTCTTAGTGATTTAAGTATGCGTGTTCCTGTGTTGGTACAAGGCTGCTCAGGGGCTTATGGTCCACGGTAAGACATTGACACAGTGAGATTTGTTGGAAAAGTCAGCCCTACCTGGGGCTGTCTTAGCAAATCCTGAGAACCTATGGGCTGCCTCATTGCAGGCCTCAGTGGGATTCCATGTCAGGTGACTTGGCGAGCATCGGCTGGGGTGGGTTACCTGGCACCAGGACGGCCTGGCTGCCAGATGGCTCCGCAGACTGTGAAACTCATGCTGGAGGGACCTCAGGATATTTCTGGAAGGTCATTGTTACAAACCCAGAGAACCAGTTCTGTGAGGTTGTCTCAAAGGGCACGTTAGTCAGAGTAACAGAGAGGTGTGGCTATGGGCTGGAGGAAGTCGGGGTAAGGATTACAAGCAGCACAGCCAAAATGCTCTTCTCGGTTTTCACCAGAAGGCGGGAGAAGTCCTGCCCAGCCCTGGCCCTCAGACAACTCCTTATTCTTGCCAACAAGAGAGCGAGTTCACAAAATCTCCAGGGAGCCAACCGATAGTGCGGGTGATATGGCTCAGTCTGGCAGCATCTGAGCCGAAAAATAAGGGCAGAGACTCTGGCTGGATTACGGTTCTGCCTGTGTGTCTTCGCCTAGGACAGGAGCGCGTTTGAAGGTACAAATATGCTCCACACCCAGGATGCACGGTGGCGCCAAACGCAGCGAGGAATCCAGGGGAGGGACTCTGGCAACGGAACTCTCCAGAGGCTTAGGAGACTAGAGCCATGAAAGCTGCCCAGGAACATTCTAGAAGACAGCTTAGATTTCCCGGCCTGTAGTCGCCAGCCCAGGAGGGAGGCAGAGCCGTCTGTGCAGAGTATAAGGGAACATGTTGTAATTTCCTCCCCAGGTGACTGTTCTCAGCATTACGACGTCGGCCTGCACTAACGTTGGTGCTTCCTCCCTGGGGCTACTCTAGAGAAGGGCAGCGGGATCTGCCTGCTCCCATCAACAGGCCAAGGGCCACAGAAACTGCCTAGCGTGCCTGGAAGAGAGACATGCTGCAAAGAGCTGCTGCTTACATATAACAGCTTGTATATAATTCTGTGGAGCACAGAGGCATGTGTAATATTCACTGTCTACCCGGATGGGAGACGGTAGTGCCGCAGGAAAGGCAGCTTCGATGTGAGTTTAAGCCGCCAGGTCTGGGACTTGAACCGCGGTCAACTACATGAGAGTCCAGAGACATAGCCATTACACCAACTGCTGGTCCCCATGTTTAATTTCTTGATGACCCACGTACTGTTTTCCACTCCAGTAGCTGCACCCATCTGCATTCCCATCGCTGGTACACAGAGTTCCAGGTTCTCCACGTCCTCGACAACACCTGTTCATTTTGTATGTTTGTTTGTTTGCTACAGGGTGTGTGCACTTGACAGAGAGTCAGAGAGCGAGAGAAAGGAAAGTGAGAAATCACCCCCCAGGTGCAATGGCTGGGCTGCAATCCCTTCTCCTCCATTCTCCTCTCAGGACTTTGTGCGCATGAGCCGATGTGCCTGGGGGTGATTTTCCAGCTGCTGGGCCTGAGACTTGAACCACTCAGTCAGCCATGTGGGATCCAGCAGCCTTAATCTGCATCACCTACTGGCCCTAACACTTGTTTTTGTGTGTGTGCGGTGGTGGGAAGGAGTGTCTTGAGTGGCCACGCAATGGGTGTGAGATGGTATCTTACAGTTTTGATTTGCATCACCCTAGGGATTAGTGACCGTGAGCATGTTTTCATGTGCTCATCGGCCATTTGTATAGCTTCTTCAGAGAAATGTCTATTCAAGTTCTTTGACCTTTTTTTTAAAGGGGCAGCTTATTTTTGATTGTTGTTGAGCTGTGGGAGTTCTTTATATATTCTGGATATGAACCGCTCATCGGCCGTCTGCCTTGCAAAGGTTTCCTGTCAGTCTGTGGGCTGCGTTTTCACTCTGTGCATCGTGTCCTTTGGCACAGAGGCATTTCCGTTTTGAGGTATTATCGGCATTTTCGAGCTCCCACTTTGTCTCTTCTGGCTCTGAGGGATGTGGACCAGCGGAAGGGAGGGGTACTTGACAGTTCCGACAGTGGGGACTAGAAGGCCACTCCTAGCAGGGCACAGTGAGCAGAAGCCAGCAGGAGGGAGGAGGCCTCCATCGCAGGTGGGGCAGTACCGGGGCTTCTGAGGCGGAAACAGTGAAAAGATTATAGCATCCCCCAACATGTCGAAAGGAAAACGGCAGGAGCCCCGAAAATAAGTCCAAAGAGTTCTGGCTCTCCACAAGATAATGACTTCAGGCTAGCCGGTGACGTGGTAGTTAAGGTAGGTGGATCCCACATGGCTGACAGCACGGTTTGAGTCCCGGACCCAGCAGTTTAAAGAAACAAGCAGGTGTGTTGTTCTGTGCCCAGAATTTTGAAAGGATGGAGAAACGGAGGAGAAGGGATTGCAGAGTAGCCATCCCCCATGAAGAAAGCTTTCTCAGTTTCTCTCTCTCTCTCTGTCTCTCTCCAGTGAGTGCACTCACCCTCTGGCTAAATAAATAAATAAAACAAAACCACTTCAGAGTTCTTCTTAAAATGCCCAAATCTATTATTTAAAATTGTTCTTTTTAAATTAGTTGATTATAGGCTTTTGGAGCCTCTGCTTTGCCAGTACTCTAACCTGTTTTCAGTCTGCCCGTTGGGAATCGTATCACCTAATTTTCATCCTATACTTTTTGCATGCCGGCATTTTTGCTTGCACTGTGTAAAAGCACGAATTTAATTATAATGGTCTCATGAGGTGAGTACTATTATAACCTCTAGTTTTACTGTGTAGAAAACTGAGGCCCAGGACAGTAACTTGCCAAAAAACAGCTATAGTAAGTCACAGAGCCAGGATTTGAACCCAGTTCTAGAATTGGCAACAGAATCTCTTGTCCTAAAGTCAAAAACCCAACCGTAGCAGCCTGGTGTGCATGGCTGCCTCTGCCGTGACCAGCCTGCACCCCCTGCACCCTCCAGCACAGCCCTCCTCACCCCTTCTCTGCCGACCCTGGTGCCAGCACACCCAGTTAGCTCCCCAAAGCCACCACCCACGCTCCCTCCCACCAGCACACCCGCCACTCCCTCTGCCTCTGTCTTGCCTGGTGCATCCCTGCCCGCTCAGGATCCCTCCCCTCAGGTCCTCCTTGCCTCACGTCTGGGTGAGGCAAGGCTGTCGAGATGCCTATCATTGCCCTTGGCCACACAATTGTGACTGACTGCCTGTCGGCCTCCCACAGCGCACTGAGTGTCTCCTGAGGGCAGAGACAAGGTTTTAAATCTCTAGCCCCAAACTAGTCAAGCACCTGGTATCTGTTGCTGAATAAAGAAATGAAGGAAAGTCTAGACTAGAAGTTGGCAGAGTAGAAAAAAGAGTAGCGACTGCCCAAATAGCAGTCTTGGCCCTGGAGCTGCAGTACTGCCCTGAGCAGATAGGGGGCGGTGTCCACGCCTCACTCTCAGGTCCATGGAGGTGGGAGCAGTGCTGAGGGGAGTGGATGACATGACAGAAGCTCACTCCTCAGAGCCTGGTGGTTGGTGGCTGGACCCCACATGCCGGCTGCAAGGCCCGAGTCCAGAACCCAGCTGCTTGGGAAACATACTGGCTGTGCCCCGAGTCCCGAAAGGAGTGAGAGATGGAGAAGGGACTGTGCTGTGACCCCGCCCATGGTGGGGAGTAGGGTGCTTTCTCACTTTCTCTTTCTCTCTCTTTTTCCCTCCCTGGCAAGCACACATGCCCCCTGGCAAAATGAAAAAAATACAGAGATATAGAAAGATGGGATTGTTAACATTTTTACACGTGTACATAAAATAGAAGATGAAGCTGGATTCAAAATCACCTCTGTGTAACCCTTCTTAGTGCTCTGTGCCACCTCCCTATAGCCCCTGGGCATCTGCTGGGAAATCTCTTCCCCCTGCGCCCTGATAGACTGCCCAGAACCCCAACCGCAGCCCTACAGATTTGGCAGTCTCTCTGTCACCCAGGTCACTTGTCCCACCGATACTGTTAGTCATACACAACTAACTCACCGTGTCTGTGAGTGTGAGGTGGGCTCCCTTTCTGTGTTCCCAGCATGTCCCTCAGGGCCAGCCACATGGTCACCACCAGTTGTATTCATCATGGACTCGCAAGGGACCAGCATGGGCTTGGCACGTTTGCTCTCATGTAAACCCTAAGACAGCTCTGTAAGAGACGTGCTGCATCATCCTCACTCCCATATCAGAAACAGCACAGAGGGGTTAGCCCAGGCCCCCGGACACAGGGTGATGGGGGTGCAACATCGGGATTCACACACAGATGACAGAGCGCCCCGTCAGTGCTGGTCACGCTCTGCTCTGCTGCCCCGTCCAGTCGGGGGGAGTTGTGCTGCCCTGAAACGCTCCTCCAGTCCAAGTCCCCACTTTATTCTGAGACCCTCTGGAGAGTCCCCTGCCGCCACTCTGTACCCCTCTGGTTCCCTCCCTGGGCAGAATGCTTGCACTGTGCCCCGATGTAGGACCCAGTGCTGGGTGCCAAGAATGTAGTTTTTCTTTTTTTAAAAGAATTATTTTTTAAATAATTATTTTATTTAACTTTAGTTATTTATTTAAATTAAATCAGAGAGGGACAGAGTGAGGGAGTGAAGGAGAGAGAGAGGGAAAGTGAGAAAGCAAGCAGCCAGGTCCAGGACTCCAATCATGGTCGGCCATGTGGGAGTCCAGCACCTTTAACCACCACGCCACCTGCCAGCCCCGACAATTATTTAATTTTATTCATCATCATTATTATTTAAAAAAAAAAAAATCTCTACAGGGCATGTGTGCTCATCAGAGAGATACTCGGAGAGAGAGAAGGGAAGTGAGAAAGCAAGCGGTGAGGTCTGGGACTCAAACCATGGTCAGCCATGTGGGAGTCCAGCGCCTTAACCATCATGCCACTTGCTAGTCCCCAGAATGTAATTTTTGACATTTGTTGAATTGGATCTAACACCTAGGAATGAAATAAACAGCAATAAATGACAAAGTGGTATATCACATCGCACACTGCGGTTCTCTATCTTGATTTTCCACGAGAGGTTCAATTTCTTTCTTTCCCTTCCTTCCTTCCTTCCTTCCTTCCTTCCTTCCTTCCTTCCTTCCTTCCTTCCTTCCTTCCTTCCTTCCTCTGTCTTTCTCTTGCTTTCTCTTCCTTCCTTCCTTCCTTCCTTCCTTCCTTCCTTCCTTCCTTCCTTCCTTCCTTTCTATTTCTTTCTTCTTTCTTTCTTTTTCCTTTTTCTCTTCCTTTTCTCTTCCTTTTCTCTTCTTCTTCTCTTCTCTTCTCTTCTCTTCTCTTCTCTTCTCTTCTCTTCTCTTCTCTTCTCTTCTCTTCTCCTCTTTTTTCTTTTTGTTTTAGCGATAGGCTGCACATACTTGTCCGAGAGACAGACAGAAAGAGAGACAGAAAGCAAGAAATCATCCCCCCGGGGGGACGTTCACACTGTAATCCCTTCTCCTCCATTCTCCTCTCGGGATCTTGGGCACGCATGTACATGCATCTGGCTTGAGTTTCAAGCTACCAGGTCCAGCACTTGAACCACGGTCGACCACGTGAAAGTCCAGTGCCTTAACTATTACGTCACCTGCTGGCTCCAAGAGTTCTAATTTCTAAAATGCCATCCTTTCATCAGATCATTTGTCAGAATATATGACCAAGAAAGTAGCCCGGAATTTGGTTTGGAAAGTAGGGTTGCCCTTTTACTAAAAGATGCAGACGGGATGTGCCGTCAGTCACACACAGCCTACACACCTGTGGGGAAGTCCATACTCTGGATCCATTTCTCCGGATCTGTGTTTTGAATACTGAGGATGAATACTGTTATACGAATCTAGTTCCTGTTCATGGAGTCACTGACATTTTCACTCACAAGTTTCACAAGTCGTTTTCATTTCTAAAAGTAAAGTCAGGTTGATATAAAGACCAGCACAGAAAAAAATCACGCCAAAGTGAACGCATGTCCTAGGTATTTTTTTTTTTTTTTTTTTTTTTTTTTTTTTTGCTATAGGGCACGTGTGCTCGCCAGACAGACACAGAGAGAGAGACAGAAAGCAAGAAATCACCCCCCGGGGGTATGGCCACGCCGCAATCCCTTCTCCTCCATTCTCCCCTCCGGATCCTGGGCACGCACGCACACGTGCCCGGCGTGAGTTTCAAGCCACCGGGTCCAGGACTTGAACCACGGTTGACTACGTGGGAGCCCAGCGACATAGCCATTACGCCAACTGCTGGTCCCTGTCCTAGGTATTTTGAAAAGGACATCCCTAGATATTTCTATCTTCCAGGGATGGGGTGGGAGACTTGGCAGGGGCAAAGTTTCCTCAAACTACCTGAGAGAAACCTGGCCCTCTTACCTTTGCTGCATTGCAGGTCGGTTCCCAGCTGTGTGACGTCTTAGGGCTCTTGGGGGACAGTCCTCATGGGAGTTGAGCTGGCTTGGCTCAGCAGGAGCTCAGGGAAATTCTCTTTCTCTTTCCTGTGTCTTGTCTTCCAGAAGAAAACTCTGCACCTTTGTGCACTCAGGGGTTAATCAGTCCGTCCCCTGCCCCTTCTGCAAGGCTGTGGACAGAGCAGATCCATAAACCCAGCCTCGGGGGGGCTCCCAGGAGAGCAGTCCCACTGAGCAGCACTTATTAACGTCAGGGACAAATGACAAATGGCTCTGGTTTGGATGGGGCTGAGGCTTCCTTGAACTTCCCTCTGCTCTGGCCAAAAGTCAGAATCCTTTTGTTCACCTTTCGGGCTGCCAAGTCAGCCCTCCCCACCCCTGGATGTTGTTTTCCTGCAGGCAATGGGAAAATGAGCTTGGAGCCAGGGCAGGGAAATTAACAAGGAAATAAACACAGGGTCACTGCACCTCCAGGCCTTCACTGGGCCTGGGACATCCCATGCTGGGGCCAGTTTCTAAGTAGGCAGGGGTTACTCACTGGACAAGCCTTAGGATCCCGGGCATCTATGTGAATATGCACTGAAATCTATGCCAGGCAAATTAAGCAATGTCAACTTTTTCCAAAACTTTTCCAAACTTTTCAAAGATTTTTCCATAGGCAGTGGTTGCTTATCACTGAACATTGGCTATTGTTTGTAGACAGAGAAGAAGAAAGCAAAGTTATAGCTGACACTTTTTTTTAAGACTTTTAACTCTAACAGTACATAATTATTGTTTCTGTTTTTAGAGAAATTTTTGCTATTGGGAGCATGAGCTCACCAGAGAGACAGATAGAGACAGAGAGACAGAAAGTGAGAATTCATCCCCCGAGGGGGGATGGCCATGCCACAATCCCTTCTCCATTCTCCTCTTGGGATCTTGGGCACGCACGCACATGTGCCCAGCATGAGTTTTAAGCTGCCAGGTCTGGGACTCAAATCGCTGTTGACTACATGGGAGTCTAGCAATGTAACCATTATGCCATCTGCTGGTCCCAGAGTTATTGTTTCAATAGAGGTTTCTTCTGCTCACCCTTTGACATCACCTTCATTAGCCACAGTGTCTTTGCCAACGTTTATTTGGTCCTGACCATCTGCTAGGACCTGTGCTGATAACCTGACCTGTGTTATTTCATTTGGTTCTCAACAGGATTCTGTAAGTATTGTTCCTCTTATATAGATGAAGAAATTGAGGATTAGAGAGATGGCCACTCCTGCAAAGTGACCCAGTTAGTTAAAAATTTAAACGTTGTATTTCTAGATGTGTGCTTTTCTGAGTTTTGCATTTCCCTCTGGTAGGCTTAAGCATTTTTGTGGGCTGACAGCTCTCATGATGGCCAAAGACTTTACTGCAATAAACTCTTAGCTCTGGGACTAGAATTCTAAACAGAAGCATGGATTGTTAGTTCGCTTTCCCCACTTAACTGTAGGGATGGGAATCAGTCTTTCATTTAAAAAAAATTATTTATTTAATGTTATTTATTCATTCATTTATTTTAATTTGAAGAGAGAGAGAGAGAGAGAAAGACAGCAAGCCTCCAGGTCCGGGACTTGAACTGTAGTTGGCCATGTGGGAGTGTCCAATGCCTTAACCACCACACTACCTGTTGGACCCAGTCTTTCATTTTTTATACAAACACTGATTGATTGTGATTTTCAGGTAACCAGGTCCGGGACTCCAATTAAGGCTGGCTATATGCGAATCTAGTGCAGACATCACCATGCCACCTTCTGGCCCCAAGAACTGGTTTATCTTACCCACAACCTGCACAAATGGCACATGGAACCCAGACTTCCACAGGCCTGTAATGGCAGGTGGGGCTGCTGGCCGGGGTGTCTCTGGATGTCCTCGCGATTCGTATTTACTGGGTTTCTGTGTGCATTTTGGTCGTGGTCTGATGGCTGGCTTGTCCTTTGAACTTTCGGAGCCTAACTGTTAGAAACTTCATTTTATCCATAATCCATGGAGTGAAGGAGATGAAGCGCCCAGCTTGGAAGTGTCTGCTCCAGGCGGAGAAATCAGCATGTGTTTTCAATCTTCAGGTCACTCTATGACTTTTTCAGTTTCCTTGTCCTCATCTCTTCTTACAATTGTTAGCAATTAGCTGTCCTGTCCCATAGCGGGTACCCAGGGCCGCAGGCCACTGGCCACTGGCCACTGGTCAAAGAAAAGCAAACCTGTTAGTTAGGAGACCGAGCCACGCCCTTCGTGGGGCTGAGTTGTCCCTTACGAACACAGGCTACAGGCGTTGTGACATGGGGGAGGGCTTGCTCACCCCGTCCCCCTGGGTTTGGTTTCACAGAGCCTTGGAGTATTTTGCTCCAGGGCCACATAAGCCTTTAAACTTGAGGTTGGTCAGGTTTGTATTCATAACAGAGACTAAAGACTTATTTGCTGGAGTTACAGCAACCAAAAGGAGGATTGGGAAGAGTTTAGGTATCATTTTATTTTTCTTTCCCAGTGGTTTACGGCTAGGCATTCTCCAGACAAGTTTACAGACGCCGGTCTCGGAGTTCTCGGGTGAGAAAAGGCGATTTGTAACAGTCCAAATGGGCCTTTTCTCATTATTGCGTGAAATGGAAAACCAAAACGCTGGGAAGGGGCTGATATGGAGGCGCGATCTGCTTCACTCTCCCACCAAGGAGCGATGGTACTAGATTCGGGACTGTCAGAAGCTTTGGGGGTTTTCCATTCAGAAAGGGAAGGTAATAGGTTTTACTTCTCCTTCTCCTGTGAGCATCTGGGCAGGGCTGACTGTTTTGGTCCCATTCTGGGGTGGACAACAAACACACATACCTAAAAAAAAATCCAAAAACGGTTTCTGCATGATCATGTCACCAAGACGGCTGACAGTTTGAAACTGGAAACAGCAGTCCCGAGTGAAAAACAGGACGTATTAATTTAGCCTTACAAATGTGTCCTTTCCAAAGCCAAAATTACTCACCCCCTGGCAGCGAGGAGAAGCGTGTCAAACTCCATGGCTTTTGTGTGTCGTTTTCATCGGCTGTGGGGCTTTCAGGTAAGCGGCAGACTCCCACTCCAGACGTGATCAACACCCTAATGGTTACTGGGAGGCAAACGGAGCTTCACCCCAGGAGGACAGATGGCCCATTTTTAGTGTCCCAGAGAAGTGACGTGCCCTGTTAGAAGAGGTCAGACTTGTTTGTTTTGGGTGCCTTTTGAGCGAGGGGTATTAAAACTGGGAAATGTAAAGTGAGAGAGGGACCATTTCCGTCTGGAAACTATGGTAAAGACACCAGAACCAGACCCGGTCTTCTTTCAGGCCCACCTTCACTGTCACCAGATGCTCAGGTAGGAAAGTGACTCTCCCTGGACAGGAGGTAGGAGATGGCTCCTCGGAGCCGTTATGGACTGACTGCTTTCTTTCCCCCTTCTCTGCTTATCACTGGGTTTGGGAGCCACACCCACAGAGCGGGGTGGTGCTGAGGAGCCCATAGCCTCGCCCCGAGGTTCAGGTGCCGGTTCTGAACCCATGGTCCTCATATTTCCACTTCTGGCTCAGGCCCCTTGTTGGATTTCTAACTGCCCTCGCAGTGTCGCACCGCCATCTGAAACTCCACACGCGAAGGCCAGCTCTTCGTGCCCCTCCGCCCACTTCCCCCTTGACGAATGACTCACCCACCCGTGCTCTAGCTAGAAGTCACCCTTAGCACTCCCTCAAGCCCCGTATCCAAATCCATGAGTGTGTTCTGTCCATTCTACTTCCCACACTTCCACTTCTTTTTTCTTTTTCTTAAGAGAGATTTTTGCTATAGGGCATGTGTGCTTGCCGAGAGTCAGAGAGAGACAGAGAGAGATAGAAAGCAACAAAGAGACAGAAAGCGAGAAATCACTCCCCTAGGGGGTAAGGCCATGGTGCAATCCCTTCTCCATTCTTCTTTTGGGATCTTGGGAATGCACACACATGTGTCTTGTGTGAGTTTTAAGCTGCTGGGTCCAGGACTCGAACCATGGTTGACTATGTGGGAGTCCAGTGACGTAACCATTACACCATCTGCTGGTCCCTCTTTTTTTTCTTTTTAATTGCCAGAGGGGAGAGAGGGAGAGAGAAAATACCCCCTAATGGGGCACAGCCACACCACAATCCTCTTTCTTACATTTCTCCATCCTGTCAGGATTTGGAACATGCATGCACACGTGTCTGTGTATCTTCAAGCTGCCAGAGCCAGGATTTGACCTGCAGTCAGCCCTGAGGGACCTGGCTTTCTATGCACAGTGCTTAATTGCTACACTGTGGGGCGGCCACTCCACCTCCAAAATTTCTAGCAACCCCAACCACTGCCCACTATATCCACTACAATGACCTGACCCTCCATCCACTCCCACTTGAATTTCCACAGGAGTCCCAGCAAGTCTCATGGCTTCTCCCTTTTCTCCAGTTCTACTACCAGATTCTCCACGTTCTCACTGGACACACCTTTAAAGAACACAGGTTATGCCAGGAGGCTGTCCGAAAGCCTCCGAGCCCTCGGCTGCACTTGGGTGGAAACCCAAAACCCTAACATGACCCACTAGGTTGCCCTAACGTGTCCCCACTCACCCTTCCAGGATTACCCCCATCCAATCCTCCCTCTGTGCTCTCTGGCCGCACTTAGCTGTTGGCAGTTCCTCGCACACCCCCACTTTTCCCCATCTCATCGGCTTCGCTGTTCCTGGGCTGGTCCGTTCCAGCCTCCTTCTTCACACACACACACACACACACACACACACACACACAGACTCATTTTCTCTCTCGTCCTGCCTAACTCTTTCTCATCTTTCAGGCCTCAGCTCAACTTAAATGTCACTTCCCACAGACACCCCGCCCGCTCCCTTCCCCATTTCGTGGTAGTGCTGGGTATGATTTGTAGGCATATTACTTATTCGCCCATTTGCTTAACCTGGAACGTACGATTTAACTAGCCCTACCCACCCCTCCACCCACAGTTAGGTTTCCTTCTCTAAAGGCAAGAGTGGAATCTGTTTTGTTCAGAACTGTGTGGACGGGGCCTGATATATAATAGGCTCCAAATTTTAAAGACAATATTGAATGTAGGGATGACTGAGAAAAAAAGGAAAAAAAAAAAAAAACCCTCTTCTCTCAACGAAGGTCACTTAAGAAGCATGAGTTTCTGAATGGCTGTTGAGAGGTACTCAGCGCGTTTTCCTTAGATGGAGACGTCGTTTGCTCTGCAGATGAGAATTAGCGGATCCGTGTGGTCTTCGGGAAGCTACCTCGTGGAGTCCTCAGTCCCAGGAATCTCTTTCCACTGCTGCTGGGAGTGTTGTTCCCCGGCTGAGGGACAGGGCTGAGGGGATCCAGGGGGTGGACGCCATTCTAATATATTCCTGGTTTTCCATGTTAGAGGTTGTCATTTATTCCCCGTGAAAACCCGAGGGCACAGTGGAAATCGTATTGTTCTAAAACTGCTTGGTGGCCAGCTTTGGGAAACCAGACACCATTCAGATGGAGGACATCAGTTTATGGGGGAAAATGTGTTCCAAACTCTAACAACCAACATATCCCCTAACGTCTCTGGGAACAAAAACTGTAAGGGCCGTGTTTGCCTGTTTCGTGTTTCATATGAATTTGCAAAAATGTGGTGATTCACCCCGAGCCGCACCCTCCCTGACTCTCATCCTAACTGGGGTCTTGGTTAGCACGCGTTGGACAACGCCGAGAATGCCTACGAGAGCATTTATTCACACGGGGCTGAACTGTATTTCTCTGTGCTGAGGCAAAGCCAGGAACTACTCATTTTCTTGTCCATATTAGGAAGGGACTTCCGATCCACCAGGAAGCAGCACTATGGAACGTCTTCTCGCCCCGCTTGAGCTCTTGAGTTGCTTCTCCCAACAGGAAGAGTAATGACTAGTCTGATTGGTGAGCTCAAGAGTCTTGAGTTAGCTGATTGGTGAGGCCGGGAGCTCCTAACCACTCTGATTGGTGAGATCAGGAGGGCGTGTCTCCCCATCCTGGGACTGGGCTGCTGCATTGAAAAAGCAAGGGTCTCCTCCTTTCCACCTCTGGGGTCTTCTGGGCTGAAAACGGTCGTGGAGGGGATTCCAGATGAGCGTCTAGTTTGCCTGTTTTAAGCAAGCCACACGTGGAACAGGGATGTGGGGCTGCTGAGACAAGTCTCTGGCCTCTGCTTCCCTATTCTTTGGGGTCTCTCTTTGATCTGTGGGGTAGTAAGACTCTTGTGGGTCGGCACTAGCAGATGGCTTAGCAGTTATGTCTTTACGTAGCTGGACTCTCACATGGTAGACCTCGGTTTGAATCCTGGACCTGGTGGTTTGAAAATCACGCTAGCTGGAGCCGACCGTTGCTGTAGCATTTAGGTCGCTGGACTCGCACAGATTGACTGTGGTTGGAGTCCTGGATCCAGTGGCTTGAAAATTACGTGGAGGGTATGTGCCTGTGTGCCAAGATCCTGGGAGGAGAATGGAGGAGGAGGGATTACAGGTGTGACCATTGTCCCTGGGGAGTGATTGCTCACTTTTCCTCTCACTGTATCTGTCTGTTTCGCTCTCAGGCCAGCACACACGCTCAGGCAAAATTTCTTTTAAAAGAAAAAGAAAGAAAAAAAATCATGCTGGGTATGCCCAAGATTTCTGGAGGAGAATAGAGGAGTAGGGATTTAAGTGTGGCCATCCCACTTAAAGTGATAATTTCTCACTTCCCATCTCACCATCTCTGTCTCTCTCTCCAGTGAGTTCATGCACCCTAAGCAAAAACCCTTTATTAAAAAGAGAACTCCCATGGGTCATTCTGAGAGGGCAGGATAAAGTTGAGTCATTTTCAGTCGAGTTCCCCAGAAAGCTGTGGAACATTTCAGATCCTCACTGGTCTGCTCTTTCTTCTCTTCGTGGGCTCTCCATTCCCCAACCCCCAACTTCAAGAAAGTCCATGGTACTTAGGATTGCTTCTTTTGTAAAAAAATCTTTGCTCTACCATGTACAAAACACTTAAGAAAATACATCTTACACTGGATGTAAGAGAGTGGATAAATCAATTGTTTGCTTACTTTGTAAAGATGGCGTTAAAAATCTTTCTACATCCTAGGTTTTTCAAGGAAATGTAGGCAAACTCCCTCAGGAATTTTACTCTGAGTAGCTATGCCATTAAGTCAACCCAACTGAACACACACCCGTGCGTCCGATCTCTGTCACTAGGAATTCTATTCTATTCTCTTGTCATCACTCTACTAGTTTCAGTGTTTTCAGGAAAATTAAGCTTGCAATTTCTGGGAAATGTCACTCTTTTCCTATTTACACACCTAAGGTGCCTCCACTGATTCTTGAAGGGATTTTTTTTTTTTTTAGACAAATGTGAGGCGAAAAGTAATGAGAATAAATAAAATGAATGGTTGCATCAAGAAAAAATCAGATTTTCTTGGTAATGCTGCTAGGTTTTTATTTAGAGTAGGTAGGAGAACACAGACTTCAACTCTTCCATTATATTACAAATTAAAAAAAAAAATGGAGGGCCCAGCAGGTGGCATGGTGTTAGGGTTCTGGATCCCACTTGGCTGACTGTGGTTTGAACCCCAGAACTAATGGTCTGAAAAGCATGACGGGCTGCTTGTGTGTGTATACCCTGAATCATCAGAGATGTGAAAGAGAAGGGATTGTGGTGTGGCCACCCCCAGCCCAGGGGGTGATTCTCACCCTTTCTTTCTCTCCAGCAAGTCCATGTGTCCTAGAGCAAAAATGTTAAAAAAAAAAAAATCAACAAAAAATTTTTTTTGCACAGTGTGGCTCATAAGGGTTAGGAAAGAGTCATCTTCACACTGCGATTCTTTATTTGATGTCTTTTCTTATTTTTTAAGTAAAACACTTTTCATTTTGAAGTGAAAGTAGCTTCTTCATGGCTCTGGGCAGTCCCCTGAGATGAAATCCTGTAGTTTTGGGGACAGCCATGGAGAAGAAACCAAGCTGTCAGCCATTAGGCAAAGGCTGTAGCCTCCTCTAGGATTTTGTTTTCAGCCCTGAGGACACTGCCAGCACTTAATAAATAAATAAAGCAGCAATAATAACTATCATAAATAAAAAGAGCAGTCGCAGAGGCTCTCCAGACTTTTATTCTCCAGGAAAATATTCATGAAGTTATATCAGACTTTGGAAAAACCTCAAGATACTGTAATGATACTTATCTCTATTTTTAGGAGACAAAAGCCCTTAGACTCCTTACTTTGAAAAGGCTTCATCAATTGCACTGATTAATCGATCGGGTCATTGCAAAGACAAAGCAACTGGAAAACATATAGGAGCGTTTTCCTTTTAAATCCGGAGTTCTCTGCACTGGTTCAGACAGCTGGAGCCCATTTTGTGTTTGTTTTTTCAAACAGATTCTTCGTGTTCTAAACCAGATCCAGCTGTATGCACTAATTGTATTTCAGGGACTGGGTTGCATGTTGTCTTTTTGGGAAAATCTCATTTAAAAGGAAAACGGATGCTTACATCTCGCTGTGGTTGTGTTACTACTTTGGTCTGAATGTTATACTTCTGCCAAGAGTGCACTTCTTGCTCAGCCAGGCCTGAGCTGAGGTTCTGGGCACACTGTGCAGAAGGGGCAGGGCAGCCGGGTGGATGGCCTCCAAAGGCGCGAGTGGGCACCGCCGTTGCCACCCAACTTGCTCCTAAGTATAGTACAGATACTTTGAAGTAGCAAGAGAAATGATTTTCTGTTTAAAAAAATGATAGAAGTAAAATATTCTCAGTGAAAAACTAAACCAAGTCTGAAGATAAAAGGCTTCACAGTGGGCCAGCCAGTGGCGTGGTGGGTAAGGCAGCTGGATCCCACATGGCTGACTGTGCAGTTTGAGTCCCACTGATGGCTTAAGATCATGCTTGGTGTGTGTGCATCTGTGTCCAAAATCCCGAGAGGAAAATGGAGGGGAAGACCATCCCCACTGGGAGGTGATTTCTCACTCCCTCTCTCCCACCCACTGCCTAGTGAACACAAACACCCTATAGCAGATTAATTTAAAATGAAAGCTACATTAAACGATGCCAGTTGCCTGCCCTTTTTGTACCTAATAACACACTCTCACACTCAACATGTATATCCTTCTTCCCAGGCTCTAGGAACTATCCGTCCCTGTGACGATTCTTACACCCATACCTCTGTCTATCTATGTCACAAATGATGTGTAGCTTGTATTTGTTGTCTAATGTTTCATAACAAATCATTCTAAAGTTTAGTGGCTTAAGAAAACCTTAATTGGGACGAGCAGATGGCATAATAGTTTTGTTGCTGGACTCCTACATAGTTGACCGCGGTTCAAATCCCAGACCTGGTGGCTTAAAACTCACACTGGGCTCATGTGTACCCCCAGAGTCCCAAGAGGAGAGTGGAGAAGAAGGGATTGCGGTACATCCCTGCTGTGCAATTTGGGTGATTTCTCACTTTTTGTCTCTCTGTCTCTCCAGCAAGTACAGTGCCCTCTAGCAAAAATCTTTCCAAAAAAAAAAAAAAAAAAGACAACCCTAATCATTAACTGTCTTTCACAGTTTTCTGTGGATTGAGAATTCAGGTTTACTAAGTGGGATCTTTAGAAAGACCCACATGTGGGCTACAGAATTTGAAGATCTGACCAGGTCTGTAGGATCCATTTCCAAGGAGGCTCCCTCTGTGGCTGATCTGTTGCTGCTGGTTGCTGGCAAATGATTGAGGATTTCTTCATGCATTCCGCCCCGTGGACTGCTTGAACATCCTCCTGGAATAGTGCCCGACTTCCAAGAGCATGGGGAGGAGAGGCCACACTCATGATGCCTAGCCTTGGGAGCTGCACGCCCTTACCCCCACCATGTGCTACTGTGCACGGGCTAGCCCTGGCTCAGTGTGGAGGGGAACATGGGAAAACAGGAATGCCCGTGGAGTGAGCATGACTGAGGCCACATTGGAGGTAGCTACCACACCGCTCCCGTTAAGAGGCAGAGTCCAGTTACCTCTCTACTCCTTGAATGTCGGCAAGCCTTGCAGTGTGCTCCAACCAATAGAAACTGGTGGAGATGAGGTGGGAATTCTGGAGCCTCAGCAGGACTGGCCTTCTCTGCTCTCACCCTCGTGGAGTGCAGCTGCCATGCGAGCAAACCTGGACGAGCCTCCTTGAAGATGAGAGACCAGGTGGAGGACGACCAGGCGAGCGCGTCTCAGCTGTCCTTGCTCAGGGACATACACTAGCGGGCCCAGCCAACTCCACGTCCAGCAGAGCTGATGTCCTAGCTGAGGCCAACCCAAATGGCCAGCCCATGGTACCATGAATGAGAAAATGACGGTTGCTCTAAGGCATGGACCTTTGGGGACTGTTTGTTACATAGCAACAGCTAGATTACAATATAACAAGTCATGTTCTAAATGGTATTGCTTTTATACCAAATAATATACTTGCCCTTGTATTTTAAAAAGTTCTAATGTGGACATTTCATCATATAGCAACTCTATAATCATTTAATAAATTTACTGGTAGTGGCATTTGGAAGGCAATTGTGGTCGTCATTCTACCTGTTTCTCGTTGTAGAGTGGAGTTGCCAAGAAAGGTGATTAAAGGTGACTTCAAATATTTGATGTGTCAACTTGCACTTCAAAATGTGCCAATTTCCATCCCTCTGACAATGTTGTACAATTTTAAAGCGAAATCCTTAAGGCTCATGTATGCCCTCTTCCTGAATTTGCCTGGTTCGAAGCCAGGAGCCGGGAGCAGAGCTGTGGTGTGGTCTAGGACTGTGTGGGCCGAGTACTTTCTCTTAAGCTCTTCAGAGAACAGACCAGAGGACTCTGACAATCCTGAGGGTGAGACTGTGAGATCCCCCAGACGAAAGCTTAGAGGAGGTGAGCAGAGAATACAGACACTTTTTCTATCCCTGAGAGCTCTTTAAGAAATAAATGAGATAGATAGGCTGCAAACTAGAAACTTTTTAAAAAGTGTGGTGATAATCAGCTGTAAGTGTAAGGACTAAAGATAACAATAAGTGGTTAGGGTCCGAACAAACATCACACTAGGGCTTAAATCTAACTCATCAGTGAATTGTTCTAGGTGGAAACACTGGACGAGCCCAGCTCCAAGAGGCCCTCTGAGACTCTGTATGCAAACAGTAATGATGCCTAACACTTGCCATGAGGCGGATACCGCTGGAAGGGTTTTCCATCCATTGTTGCATCACATTCACCAGCAAATGCAAAAACTAAAGCATGGGGAGGCCAGCGAATTTCCTCCGGTTTACAGCGGGGGTAAGGAGCGGGCCAGTGCTTCGGCTAGTTTGACCCCAGAGCTCTGATCGCAGGACTTCTGTGTGTGGACCTGCTGGCTGCTTCCTTCCATCACTTCCTTTCTGGAAGGGGCTGGAGACGCAGTCATGTCTTAGTCTCCCCAGCAGCTAGAATGTGCATATTGGTAACGGGACCCTGGGAAGTCCACTGGTAGACTTCCAGAGAAGACTTCTTTTCCAAATAAAAGAAGGTACCTAGGGACCAGCAGATGGTGTAATGATTATGTCGCTGGACTCCCATGTAGTTGACCTTGGACCTTGGTTCAAGCCCTGGACCTGCTGGCTTAAAACTCACACCAGGGACCTGCACAGGCATGCCCAAAAATCCTGAGAGGAGAAAGGATTGTGGTGTGGCCATCCCCCCTAGGGGTGACTTCTCATTTTCTGTCTCTTTGGCAAGCACACACACCCTATAGCAAAAATCTCTAAAAAAAAAAAAAAAAAAAAAAAAAAGGAGGTGTCTAGAAAGAAACTCATCCTGTACCATATACTGTGGGCACGTCAACGCATTGCTTAGGACATGGCCATCATTTTGCACCTGCACTGCCAGCCTTGAGGTTGCAGAGTGGAGAGATGGAAAGACTCTGTTCCGGATGCTGGTGCGGACCTGCGGGTCTGATCCCAGCCCAGCCTGCCTGTCTCCCAACTTCTTGTTTACAGGATTATTACATTTCTTTTAGGTTTAAAACCACTTTTAATGGCCATTCTGCTACTTGTAGGTGAGAGCGACCTAACCAGAACATTATCACTTTACGTTGCCTCCCAGAAAATTTAATAGCTCTAATCTGGACATTTTGAAATCGCATTTTAAGTGGAACTAAGAAGCCCTAAAAGAAGACTATGGAGCAAAAATTCCACTTATCACAATCAGACTCCTGCTTAATTCTGCTCTTCACACTGCAAACGCAGAAAAGGTCATGAATGACATTTCATCCTTTTAAAAATCACTCCAAATAAAAAGGGAAAGAAGCCAGTTCATTTTTTTAAGGAGGAGTAACTCTAGTTTTTTTTTTTTTTTTTTTTTTTTTTTTGGAGAGGTTTTTGCTATAGGGCGCGTGCACTTGCCAGACAGACAGAGAGAGATAGAGAGATAGAAAGCGAGAAATCACCCCCCCCGGGGGCATGGCCACGCCGCAATCCCTTCTCCATTCTCCTCTCAGGATCCTGGGCACGCACGCACACATGCCCGGCGTGAGTTTAAGCCACCGGGTTCTGGACTTGAACCGCAGTCAGCTACGTGGGAGTCCAGCGACATAGGCATTACTCTAACGGCTGGTCCCAAAGGAGGAGTAACTCTAGTTTTAAACAGTGCTTTCTAACTTACCTGGCTGTGCAAAAGCCCAGTACTCACCACTGAAGTGAGGGAGGATCGGAAATACGAATTGGAAGTGCCCGCCCACTAAGGGGCAGGAGACGTGCTCTTGGCCCTGACCAGCTCGCAGCACAGCCTGGGCATCTCGGCATCCACAGTCATGTGATCCAATCCTCATCATCCATCCATCTACCTTGCTACCTCCCTCCTCCATCCGTCTGTCTGTCTTACTGGAGAACACAGACTAACACAGTGGCCCAGCCACATGGACGCAAAAATTCACCCCCACAGGAGCAAGGACGACTGCGGCCTCCAGTAGCCCCGTCTTTGGATCCACAACATCACACAAGGGCACGCCTCCCTGGGGCTTCTCCTGCCCATGGCTGGTGCAGCTGGAGTACTGAGGCCAGGCCGTCCCTGCCCAGGCTGGACTTCTCCAACAGCCAGAGCTCACCTGGGTGTCCCCATCAGCCTGGCAGATTCCGAGCTGTCCTCCAGGCAGAAGCTCTTCGCCCAATCCCCCTTCACCTTGCGCTTCCTTCTTAGGCTTTATGCTTTCACTGAAGCAATGGAATCAAATCTCTGGCCTTCTAGTGCAGAGGGTGAAGCGGGGGAATGCTTCCTGTCAGCTGTGTACGGATTTTAGAATTTCAGAGCCCAGGACAGGAAGCCAAGCAAGTCATGCAAACATGTGGGTGAATAGTGCCAGACCAGACACGCCGGACAGAGCCAAACATGTGGCAAACGAGAGCAGATGAAATTTCTTCCCAAATGGTGGATTATTATTTTGTACAACTAACATCAAAAAATTATCTTTATTATCTTTGTTCTTAGAGGAAAAAAGTGACATTGGCCAGAATTTTTGAGGAGTGCATTTACCCACTTTCATGTGTTTTTTTTTTTTTTTTGTCTTTCTATATTAGTTTTATCAAATTAAAAAATTAAAACATCCTCATCAAAGAAAACATTTCAACAATCCATAAGTGGTCATAAGAAAAAATAAAAGTCTCCTGATGTTCCCCACTTTTGGTTCTTGCACTCTGTGGCTCTCCTGTCACACGTGCAGAAATAGCTACAGCCAGTCATCTGACATGTGCTCTTCCGAACCTTTTTCTAAGCACACAGAAAGAGAATAGGCCATTTTATGGGACCAGCAGATGGCATAACGGTTATGTCGTTGGACTCCCACGAAGTCAACCACAGTTTGAGTCTCGGACCCTGTGGCTTAAAACTCATGCTGGGCATGTGTGTGCATGCCCAAAATCCCAAGAGAAGACTGGAGAAGAAGAAATTGCAGGGTGGTCATTCTGTCTGGGGGGTGATTTCTCACTTTCTGCTCTCTCTCTGTCTCCCTAGTGAATATATGCACCCTATAGCAAAAAATCTCTTTCTCTCTCTCCAAAAAAGAATTAAAAAAAAAGAATAAGCCATTTTAAAAGAAAAATCCATTGCCCCATATTGGGGTGATTGATACTTTGTGTTCTTTCTCTTAAACATCTCAGAAAGATGCAAGGTAGGAGATAGCCTTAGGCTTAAGACTTTGTGTTCTTGTGATCTCTCCAGACATCCATACCTGGCTTTAATTAATTTAAAATGCCATGGTCCCATGTGGCAGTGGCTACCATATTGAACAGTACAGGCCTATGGAAAGCAACCTTTGTTTAGGCAACCCCCATGGAGGAACCTGATGGGAAGAGCCACGAACCCAAGCTCCCTCTACCTGGGTTTTCTTTTCAGGGCTCCAGGCTTGATCCATTGGCTAATTTGGACTCTTCAGACTATAACCTTTAGGCATTGACTATCAAAAATACCACATTCTTTGGAAGTCAGGATAGAGAAGGAGAATCGAGTTGGTCTCCAGTAGCTACTTTTCTCTTGAAATAAAGCAAAATATAAACTCTCTATAACCATAGGTCAGGAAATTGATAGAGTCTATTTCTTTGCATTTATAAGGACGATCTTGGTGTGCACAAAGAGATCAGCTGTGAGGGCCAGCAGTCACCATCGGGTTCATCTGAGGGCCAAACTCCTGTCCGCTGAAGCTCTCCTGACTCACACTTCCCCACTACTCTTCACTAGGAAGCTGTACAATGAAGAGAATGCACCTAATTCTGACACTCTGAGGATAAGACGAGGCATAAATAAAACTTGAATTCCATTACACAATTTTTTTTTTTTGGAAAGGTTTTTTTTTTTTTTTTTTTTTTTTTTTTTTTTTTTTTTTTTTTTTTTTTTTTTTTTTTCCCTATAGGGCACATGCATAAAAGCAGAGAGACAGAGAGACAGAAAGCAAGAAATCACCCCCTGGGGGGATGGCCATGCCACAATCTCTTCTCCTCCATTCTCCTCTCGGGATCTTGGGCACACATGCACATGTGCCTGGCGTGAGTTTAAGCCACCGGGTCCAGGACTCGAACTACTGTTGACTACATTGGAGTCCAGCGACATAGCCATTACACCAACTGCTAGTCCCCCATCACAAATTTTTAGTGATCAGGCCAGACCCCCTTCCCAAGACATTCTCTTTAAGCCTAGGTTTTTTTTTTAATCTTTAAAATGGGAATGATAATATCTTCTTCACATGGTTATAGAGAAGATGAAATGAGATACTTGTATCAACTTGAAGAAGACCAAGAGTAAGACCCCTAGATGGCCGACTGACTTCTCCCCCAAGGTCTCTGAATCAGCATACTGATTTCCAGGGTATGGTCCTTAGCTTTATAAATCCAGAGTTTGGATTATTAGTTCATTTAGATAAGACCTCTGGTGGGTATTGGTGAATACATTCCTATTATCAAAACTCACTAGAGACTGAAGTATAAACCAGAATGTATTTTCATAAACAGAAAAACTATACCTTGTCTTGCTGATGAGTAATCTGTGGGGAAGGTAATTCACAAGGAGAAAATTCCTGGGAGAGCTGGAAATAGACCCAGGATTTTGCTGGGTGAACTTCGTGGTTGATGTTGTCTCACCACGATAGCCTGGGGTTAGCCATCGTCCCTTTGAGGGATAGGGCTGCTCATGCGCTGGGTGGTAGAGTGTGTGGGTCAAGGCAGCCTGTACCCTGCATAATGCCTGGGTGAGCAAAGCCTGCTTCTGACTCGTCCCACTTCCTGCAACCACACTGCTCAGGCGTGCTCAGACTTGGGTAGATTAACGCTTCTCATTGGGGGGCCGCAGGGCTTTCACTTAAATCAACCAAGATAGAGCATGAGTTCTATTGGAGGTTGATAGGTTTTTATCATAAAATATGGAGTGCCACAGTCAAAAAAAGCTTAGAAAATGCTGAGTTAAACAAACTAAATACTTAAAAACGGTCAGAATTCTCAAAGGCTTTGACTATAAATTGTATCTACCTTGTACATTCTGTTCCAGCTCCTTAAAAAGGAGTACTCACTAATCCTCTATTCAGTGAATAAAGGAGACTCTCAATCTTTCTATGTAAGGAAGCAGGACAAGTAGCTTAACCTCTCAGTGTCCAGTTTCGTTTCTTTCTTTCTTTCTTTCTTTTTTTTTTTTTTTTTTTTTTTTTTTTTGGAGAGGCTTTTGCTATAGGGCACGTGCGCTCGCCAGACAGAGAGAGACATAGAGACAGAAAGTGAGAAATCACCCCCCAGGGGGGATGGCTACGCCACAATCCCTTCTCCTCCATTCTCCTCTCGGGATCTTGGGCACGCATGCACATGTGCCCGGCGTGAGTTTAAGCCACCGGGTCTGGGACTCGAACGCAGTCGACTATGTGGGAGTCCAGCAACATAGCCATTACGCTAACTACTGGTCCCTCTGTGTCCAGTTTCTTATCTGCAGATGGGTAGTATCTGCCTTATAGGGTCCTTATGAAGAATAAGGAAGCTATATGTAACGTGCTTAGAACAGGGCTCAGCAGGCGGCATGGTGGTTAAGACACTGGACTCCCACATGGTTGACTGTAGTTCAAGTCCTGGATCCAGTGGCTTGAAATCACACTTGGATCATGTGTGCGCGCCCAAAATCCCAAGAGGAGAATGGAGGAGAAGAGATTGCGGCATGGCCATCCCCCTGGGGGGTGATTTCTCACTTTCTTTCTCTCTGTTTGACTAGTGCACATGCCTGTGGCAAACATCCAAAATAAATAAATAAAAAGGAAATAAAAAGACAAAGTGCTTACAATAGTGCATGGCACAAAGTGAACCTCAGGTGTTTGCTTTTATTATTAGAAAACTGGATTTTGTAGTTATTACTTTCATCACTTTTTATAATTTTACTACATATCTGTGCACTTACATGTAGCTCCATTTTCTGTGTTTTAAAACTGAATAAAGGAAATCATACTGAATCCGTTGATTTGCAATTTACTTTCCACCTGAACATTGTGAGATTCATCCCTATTGATACACGCATTTCCAGCGTATTCGCTTTCACTGACCCGTAGTAGTCCGTTGTATAAATCACTACAACTTAATTCTCTCTTCTGTCTTTATTAGCCATTTAGGTTGCTTCTAGTCTTGGCTATTATAAATAATTGTATTAAAATATTTTTATACACACACACACACACACACACACACATACCTGGATGATTTTTTTCTCAATTTGAATTTTCACAGAGTATTCATATTATTGCACTCTTATGGAGATAATTATTATAGGTCATATAACATACTGAGCACAGGAGGCCTGGCTCGGAGAAGGTGCCCTATTACCTCATTCTTTCCTCTTCCTAATCAAAGCATCTACTCTACTGAGAACAGGAAGTGGGAAAAGGCAGCAGGTCATGCTTCCAAACAGCCTCACGACCTTGAGGCAAGTTGTTTATTCTTTGGACCTCAGTTTCCTCCTTTGGAAAATGAGTGGTTCTCTCTCAGGTTCTCTCCAGACCTCAGGTTTTTTTTTTTAATGTAGCTTTATATAGATGCTACAGAATCTACGAGAGCGTTAGAGCAAAGAACGTACTCAATAAGTACTTGTTGATTGAAAGGGGGCCAAAGGGACAAGATGCACTTTTCCAAAGCTGCTCCTTGAGTGCCAGAACAGAGCGTTCCTGAAAAGGAGCGGAAGAGGAGAAGACTAATATCAAGCTTTTGGGAAACCTTCAAGCAACAGGGAAAGTCCCCCCAAGCAAAAATTGGCTAGATGACCTGAGGAGCAATATCAGGAAATTGCACAATTTTGTAGGAACCAGATTAAAATGCTAACGGAAGGAGACATTCCACATCCAAGAGACGTGAAGCAAAAGGCCAGAGTCCGCTGTGGCTCAGGGTGAGGTAATGTAGAAAGGCAACGGGCCGTGAGCGTCTTCGCCGCCATGAAAGGTCTGCTCTCGTTAGAAATTTTTAAAAATAAGACAGAAGGTCTTCCACCAGGAGGCAAAATGTTCCAGTGTCTCCATCTGCAATTTCTCTAACCCTGCGTTTCCCCCAGTCACCCTCCTGTGGCGTATCGTACCATTCCTTCCCGTATTCTCTCTCTGCATACGCGAAGAGACAGGAAAGGGATTTTTGGGTGTAGGGATGCAGTCAAGTGTCCTGGGGGTGCCCCAGAGAAGCCTTGAGGGGTAAGGAGTCACCGTGTCCCTCTCATCTGCACCGAGTGAACCAGCGCCTGGGGATGAAACGGTGGTACAGAGGGAAGCAGACAGCAGAGAGAAGGGACAACTCAAGATACTGACATGAGTATACAAAGAGTCTTCAAAAAGCTCACAGAAAATGCATATTGTGAAAAACAACGCATGCATTTAAAAATGGTTTTGCACTAAAATAGACTCATGCCTTAATCCCACTTTCCAAGAACTTTTTTTTTTGAGAGTTTTTTTTTGCTATAGGGTGCGTGTGCTTGCCAGACAGACAGAGAGAGACAGAGAGACAGAAAGCGAGAAATCACCCCTGGGGGGATGGCCACGCCGCAATCCTTTCTCCTCCATTCTCCTCTCGGGATCTTGGGCACGCACTCACACGTACCCGGCGTGAGTTTTAAGCCACCAGGTCCGGGACGCGAACCGCAGTCGACTACGTGGGAGTCCAGCGACATAGCCATTACGCTAACTGCTGGCCCCTCCAAGAACTTTTTGAAGCTTCCCAATCCCCATACCAGAATACCAGAACTGTGGCTGGGACTGCTGGGTGTCTCCTAATGTCTGTTTTCCTTTCTGAATAGAAATTTAAGCTAGGCACACAGAAGTTCAGTCCAAGAACCTATTTCCCAGGCTGCTTTGCTGTTAGATGTGGCCATGTGACTGGGATCTGGCCAATAGAATTTGAGCAGAAGTGATGTGTGTGACTTTCTTGCCAGGCTTTTGAAGGACAGAACTGGGTCCCCCTCTTTTCTTCCCCGCTTTCTGGCTGGAATGTGGATGTGGTGGTGACAGCTTTAGCAGCTCTCTCGGGCCGTGTTATAGACTGAATTGTGTACTCAGCACGTTCATGTGTTGAAACCCAACTACCAACGTTTGGAGATAGGGCCTCTAAGTGGGTGATTAAGGTTATATAAAGTCCTAAGGGTGGGGCTTTATTCCAACAGGGCTGGTGTCCTGTAAGAAGGTAAAGAGGCACCAGGAAAGTGGACATTGTGAGAAGGTGGCCTTTTACAAGCAGAGATGAGAAGCCTTCCTGCTGGCTGGCATCTTGATCTTAGACTTCTACCTCTAGAGCTGTGCAAGCATAACTTTCTGTTGCTGAAGCCACTACATCTGTGGTATCCTGTCAGCCTAATACAGACATGAGATAAAAGTCACATATTGAGGATGACAGGACAATGAGTCAGAAAGAGCCTGGGTTCAGGGTGGTGATGAAAGAGCCATTCCAGACCTGCATTCTCTTCCTGAACGTCTACATGAGCACACACAAACTTCGACCAAGTCACTGCTATTCTGGGGTCTTTATTTTTGGAGAGGTTTTTGCTACAGGGCACGTGCGCTCGACAGACAGACAGAGAGAGAGACAGAGAGACAGAAAGCGAGAAATCACCCCCCAGAGGGGATGGCCACGCCGCAATCTCTTCTCCTCCATTCTCCTCTTGGGATCTTGGGCACGCACGCACATGCGCCCGGCGTGAGTTTAAGCCACTGGGTCTGGGACTCGAACCGCGGTCGAATACGTGGGAGTCCAGCGACATAGCCATTACGCTAACTGCTGGTCCCCTGTGGTCTTTACTAAAGCCTCAGAGTTTGTATCCAAACTATTTCAGCAACCTGAATAAAGAAGGATTGTTGGTCAAAGGGAAACATTCCTATTTTGTCTATTTGTAATTCGTTATGGTGTTTGACTTAACTGTATGGGAATGTCAGTTAATTCATCCATAGTGAAGTAAATTAAAAAATTATTTATGTAATTCCATTTGTTATTATTATTATTTTAAAATTTGACCAGAGTCAGGGAGAGAGAGAAAAGGAAAGTGAGAAAGCAAGCCACCAGGTCCGGGACTCGAACCACAGTTGGCTATGTGAGACTCCAGTGCCTTTAACCACCATGCCACCTGCTGGCCCCCAAGTAAATTATTTTTAAACATAATCTTTGTGTCTTACAGCTGAAGTGAGAGCTTTAATTGGGTATTGATTGCATAAATAATTCTTTGAACTAAGATGATCACTACCAAAATATATGCTCTTCAAACTGGTATTCCCACAGGACTGTCTGGTACTCTCTTGTAGCTAACTGCTCTTCCATGTAATGGAGAGGAGATGGTACTGGGACTTCCGAATCTGCCTGGAAAAAGATACCCAGTGTGTTTGTAATCCTTATGATTAGTTGGTTCATACATCCTCAAGAAATGAAGCAGAGAGATGAAAATCATGATCTACAACCATTTTCACCAGAAGCATCTGAAAAATAATTTATGATTGTAAAAAGGATTTTGTGGTTAGACTGAATTCATCGTATTGGTTGGTTATCTTGATAAAGAACTCAGGGTTTGAATCCGTTTCTCTTTATTCAGACAGAGTCTAAAATTTATCCTTAAACTTTCCTAAAAGCAACAATGTTAATGTTATTGAAATAGCCTGTTAAAGTTGATAGAAGGGATATGTTGGGATAATTGATGTTGTGGTGTGTGGAAACCTCTCCTCCATCACAATTCTGAAAAATGGCCTGGCCGCCCGTGAGGTATTTACACAGCGCACATGTGAGTGTATATACAATCCTCTGCACACTCTTTGTAAGGCCTCATCGTAATTGAGGCTACCTCGGTGACACTTGCTATTGCTCTGCATTTGGCCCGGTTTCTTCCCTTCTGGTTTATACTAACCATCCCACCCGTTACAGATGTATGGAAGCCAGTCCTCCAACTGTTACTGCTGCTCCCACGATGGATTGCAATGTATTTGCTGAGTGTTTTAAGGACTCACAAAATCAAGAGTAAACGTTCAATTTTCAGTCCTGGAGTGTGGGAACCTGACCTCCGACACACAGACCATCTCTTATCCCTCCAACTCAAAGGTACTCCTTTCCTTCCTTTTTTTAAGAACATGGTTATTAAGCATCTATTACATGCCAGATGTGGTATTAGCCTCTTTTGAATATATTGTCTCATGGAAACAATTAATACTCGGGACCAGCAGTTAGCATAATGGCTATGTTGCTGAACTCCCACGTAGTCGACTGCGGTTCGTGTCTCGGACCCGGTGGCTTAAAACTCATGCTGGGCGCAGTATGGGAAGAGAGGATGGGGGAAAAAAAAAAAGCAAAACATACAGAAGACAAGAAATGGAAGATCATTTGCTGACAATAACATGTTTGTTGATGTGCTTGATTGAGACAATATATAGTGTACTTTGGATGGAAAATCTCATTTTGTATGCTGTAATGATGTACAGTGAATGAATGCAAATAAATAAATTGAAATTAAAAAAAAAAGAATACTGTAAAAAAAAAAAAAAAAAAAAAAACTCATGCTGGGCGCGTGTGCGTGCATGCCCAAGATCCCGAGAGGAGAATGGAGGAGAAGGGATTGCGGTGTGGCCATCCCCCCTGGGGGGTGATTTCTCGCTTTCTGTCTCTCTGTCTCTCTCTGTCTTTCTGGCGAGTGCATGTGCTTTATAGCAAAAACCTCTTCAAAAAAAAAAAAAAAAAAAAAAAAAAAAGAGAGAGGAAAAAAAAAAAAACAATACTCTAGGGATAAACCGCTGGTATTGTCTATCCACTATCCCAAACTCTCTTCTTCCTTACCAATAGAACCTGGAAGTTGTTTGTTCAATTTAATTATTTGTTTATTTTAATTTAACCAGAGAGGGAGAGGGAAAGTGAGAAAGCAAGCCTCCAGTCCAGGACTTGCACCACAATTGGCCATGTAGTGGTCCAATGCCTTAATCACATGCCACCTGCTGCTCCTTCTATGAACTTTTTGAAGTCTTCTTGTACTTGCTTTCCCACCTTCCCTTGAGGCTAGATGGGACTGTGTGACGAGCTAGCCAATTAGTGGAAGTGGGCTACAGGGGAGGAGGTGATCCTGGAATTGCATTGCTTTCCTGAAAAAGGGGACAATGACAGCTGGTATTATCTCATCTTCTTCCTGCCTGAAACCTCGATGTGATGGCTGGAGCTGTGGCAACTATTGTACAATGGTGAAGATGTCAGCCCTAATATCACTGAGCTGCTGAACTTAAGTTCAAGTTCCAGAATGTGTGTTGTTATATGGGAATAAAACGAACAATGCCTTCTTGTTTAAACCGATATAGTCGCGTTTTAATTATTTGCAGTAATGTGATTTTAATTGATAGAACTCACAATTATTTTTTAGTTTTAATTCTGCTTATTCTATCTTTTGTTCTTCTTGTCCTCATCTTCTTTTTTAAAAAATCTATTTATTGCTTCCATGAGTCAAAGAAAGGAGAGAGAGAGATAGAAAGAGAGAGAGAGATGGCACCCCCAACAAGTTCCCAATGTCATGATCCACCCCCCAGCCCTCAGTCTACCACAGAACATGGGCAGGCACATGCCCAACATAATCAAGAGGGACACCAGATTTGAGATATAAACTTTCCCATGTGGGATTGCCTCACAGAGCTTTGCATTTTACCTCTGCACCACCACCTGGACTCTCGTCCCCATCATTATTGTATTTTCAATCCATTTGTTTCTCCTCTTAGCTCTGTTTATCTCCATCCCTCTCCCATCCAGTATTTCCATGTTTTAAAATCTTGCTGTAGGGCGTGTGTACTCACAGGAGGGAAACTGAGGGGTGGCAGGGAGAGTGAGAAAGCACTCCCAGGGGGCTTGGCTACACGGCACCCCTTCTCCATCATTCTCCTTTAGGGATTTTGGGCATGCATGTGCATATGCCTAGTACATTTTTCAAGCCACCAGGTCTGGGACTCAAACCACTTATTCAGGCATGTGGAATCTAGCCACCTTAACCATCCTGCCACCAGCTGGCTTGTATTTCTACCTCTTCTCATTTTCTTTCTGAGTCGTTTCCTCCACCTCTGTTTCCTCCTGGAGTCTATTTAATGCCCGTTCATTCATTGTATAAGGAAATCTGACTCAGTACAGAGAACACAGTGATGTGGCTTTGGTGTCATTGTGGTCAACCTTACTTATGTTATTCTAAGTCCCCTACCCCCACCACATACACATATACCTAGAAGGCTGTGGTAAGATAAGAACAGAGTTTTCCTTAGGTCTGTGAAAAATATCCTAAGAAGAGTAGTTATTTTCATGGCCTATAAATGTCCCCAGAATTTTGCTGCTGGTTGCCTACACCATAGTCATTCCTTCATTCTTTCTTGCTCGAAGAACTTTGATATTTTTCAGTTTACAGTTGAGGCTATTTGTGCAATAAAATGAAACATGCCCCCTGCCCCAGTCACAAAGAATAGTCTGTAACTATTCAATGGCTTATTGTATTCCATTTCCCTTTCTGGCAAATGGTCAATTACCCATCTGTTCACGTATGCGGTTCATCTTTTCCATTAGCTCCTTAAAGTACTACTAATGATTTTAAAGACATTTTGTGATGATTTTAACATCTCTAAGCTTGTTCTGTTTATTGCTTTATCTCTTAACAACGAGACTTTCTTCCCCTTTACTTTTTTTTTTTTTTGGTCTCATAATTTCTAACTGAATACTAGGCATTGTGTTTGAAGAACAGTAGGTACTGAGGCAAATGGCATTTGCGCCCAGAAACAGGCAATGCCTCTTCTTCTGTCAGGCCATTAGTGTGGGGAAGCTGTACTGGGTTTGGGTTTTGTTGTTGCTATCGTTACTTTCAATGCACCACAGGCTTCACATTCTCCTAGTAGTATGTTGTCTTTAGCTTTCGTTTGACAATGCTATTTAAATTGCTGCACACCATCTCTCCACAATACCAATTCTGCTTACGCTAATCTATTTTCCCCATATCACACTTATCACATCTACCTTATCATATACTAACATACTATGCCATTTACTTATTTACTGTCTTTTGTTTATTTCCCATCTCTCATTGTTAAACTGCCTTCGTTAGACTATCTCCCTCTACTACTAACCTTGACTAAACTCCAAAAGTAGAGAAATGTTACCACTTTCTACATACCTATAACTTCACCTGGGAGATAGTAGGTGATCACATGAGTGTTCATTGAATAAATGAATGAATGTTTATGGCAGTATTATTTGTGGATGGGGTTGTTGAAAGCAATCTGCATATCCATCACTGAGACAGCGGAGAGTGAATGTTGAGGTTTGGGTCATGATCTATACCATAATATGCAAAAATTAAAACGCACACACACACACACAAGAATATTATTCACTTGGCGAACAATATGCACACAAAGATGTATATTTATCATACTAAATGGAGGTGGTGGGGAAAGGCACTGGGAGTGTGTAAAGGAGAAAAAGAGAAGTAATAAAGAAAGGAAGAAGGAAGAAAAAAATGAAAGGGACTTCCCCAAGACAAATTAAAATAATGTGTAATGAACTGAGGAATGTGAGTTAGTTTAATACTGGACATATGAGATTTAAAAAAATGCACTTCAAAACTTTTGTAATTCAAATTGCTCTTTGCCTCTGTGAATCAGAGCAGAGGTTTACCTTGACTTCACTCCTCAGGTGGGGAACGCGAAGTCGAAGCTGAATGAGTGGCACAGGAGCTCCAACGAGAAGACCCGAGACCACGATGGTCTGCACCTGATTAAGGGGAATGCGATGCCCCCGTCTATGAATAATTTATAGCATAGCTGTGAGCGGAGTCAGGCACTCTGCAGTGTACGTCTTCAAGCTCTCCAGCTTATCCCACTACTGGCAGGCTTTCTGTCTCTAGCATTCACTGTTTCTTTCCCTCTCGCTTAAATCCTCTACAAATAAAGTTTTCAATCCAAGGACTAAATTCTCATTTAACTTCCTTTTCAGTGCTTAAGGTCAACTGTGGGCTCTTTGAAAGGTTATGAAATTACTTACATAATAAAACAATATAAAATCCCAAAGTAAAGAAGCCAGTCACTGAGTGGAAGGGCTTCAGTCCCATGTGGTTCGTATATTCTGGAGTTTTCCTGGAATCAAGCTTCATATTTCTCTGTACAGGAGACATACACGTATTTATTATGAAAGTCTCCAGTTTGGATCTGCTTGGGACAAACATTTTGTTCCTAATAACACTGGGCAGGTCCTTACCTTGTCCAGTTTGGTTATCTTTAACTCTCCAAACCCTAGAGATGCATCAGGACAGGGGTGGTGACAGAGGGGCAGCTCACCTCTCTGTGCTGTGTAGAAAATGAGAGCCCAACCTGGGCTGGGCGCTTCAACCTGTGCATAGCTGTGCTCAAGACATGTCTGAGCATGGGGAGATGGGGCTGGACCCTTAAACAGAAACAACCAGAAAAGCTGCTGGTGAGCTCTTACAGTAGATTGCAAACCTGAGGCCATATTGAATAGAAAGTCTTGGGAGGGTAAAACTGGCGGAGGAAACACACTTGTCTGAAGAGAAAGAATGGGGTTGAAAGATCTCAGGTATTTCTTTTCCCCTCATATGGTACTTACAAAGCAAGTCTTCCTGAGGTTTTCAAAATAAATGGGACAGAAACAGATGGATTATATTTTCTCAGAAACTCAAATGTCTTTGACAATGAAGTGGAAACTGCCCTGAATACACACCAGAGGTGACCTTAAGTCTCCCAACCTTCCATACACATTTTAAGCTATTTTGCTAAGTTTAAAAAGTAAGTAGATTTATAGACATGCATATGTTCAAGTGATAAATAACAACAAAGAATGGGTTTGTAACCCTCCAAGGAAAATTTTCCTCAGTGTAGCAGGTCTGGCCAATGCCCTAGGCACCCAAAGCCTGGTGGGAATTCCCAGGAACTGTGAGTTATTGTGGGGACCTTCTTTCCCTTGATCTCATGACCGTTTCTCCAGTGAGGGTAAAATATGTGCCTCTTAGGACAGAGGGAGAGTTCCAGAAGAGAGGAATGAAGAGAGGTCACTTGTTCATCAGAAACCATTTGTTCATGCATTCATTGATTTAGCCACCAAATATTTATCCAAGTCTTAACATACGTCAAGCACTTCATTTCATGTTGTGTGATGTGAAGTGTATTAGTCAGCTGTGGCTGCTGTAACAAAATACTGCAAACTGGGTCATAGAAACGAGAAATATATTATCAGACAGAGATGGAGGCCAGAAGGCCAAGATCAAGAGTTGGCACAGTTAGTTCCTTCTGAGAGATATAAGGCAGAGTTTGTTCCATGCCTCTCCACTAGCTGTTGGCGGTTTGCTGGGAATCCTTGGCTTATAGAAATGTTAGCCTCTTACCAGTCTCCATCTTCACAAGGCATCCCCCTGTGTGCAGATCTCACTCCAGAATTTCCTTTTTCATAAGGACAGTAGTCACAATGGAAGTAGGGTCCACATTCATATTGTAAATACCCTCTCTCCAACTATGATCACAGCTGAGGTATTGGGAGTGAGGACATCAATGTATGAATGGGGCACACAGTTCAATCCAGACAAGTATTAACCAGTAGTATCAGACTGGTTGCCTAGCACCCACCCTTATTTACATTTAATCTTTGTACATTTTTTTTTTTTTTTGGAGAGGTTTTTGCTATAGGGCGCGTGCGCTCGCCAGACAGACAGAGAGAGACAGAGAGATAGAAAGCAGGAAATCACCCCCCAGGGGGGATGGCCACGCCGCAATCCCTTCTCCATTCTCCTCTCGGGATCTTGGGCACGCACGCACACGCGCCCGGCGTGAGTTTAAGCCGCCGGGTCCGGGACTCGAACCGCGGTCGACTACGTGGGAGTCCAGTGACACAGCCATTACGCTAACTGCTGGTCCCAATCTTTGTACATTTTTACAGCACAGGATATGGGTTCTCAAAGCACAAATGCATTGCATAACAAGCAAGTCACAGATACTACTGTACACAATAACTTTTCATTTTTTTTAAGAGAGATTTTTAGTATAGGGTGTGTGCACTCACTGGAGAGACAGAAAAACAGAATGTGAGAAATCGCCCCCTGGGGGGATGGCCATGCTTCGGTCCCTTCTCCTCCATTCTCTTGGGATCTTGGGCACGCATACACACACACACACACACACACACACACACACACACCTGGTATGTTTCAAGCCACTGGTACAGGACTTGAACTGTGATTGACTATGTGGGAGTCCAGAGACATGACCATTACACCATCTTCTGGTCCCAACTTTACATTCTTGAGATTGCTAAAAAAATTATTTTTTTCTGAATCCCACTCTCCCACCCCCAACTGTCCACCCTGTCCTATACAGTCTCTGGTATCTACATTTGCTGTCTTAGCTATTGTATCTTTTAATCACTCAGGGTCTGCCATAAAGTGCAGACATTTAGTCGACATTGAACAGGGACATATAAGTCTGTCTTTCATTGTCTGGCTTGCTTCACTTAGCATTAAATCTTCTATAGTCATCCACTTTGTGTCATATGACAGGAATTTTTTTTTTTTTTGACCTGGCCAAGTAGTATTTCATAGTGTATATGTGCCACATTTTTTTCAATCCAGTCATTCATTCTTGGGTACTTAGGTTGATTTTAGAAATTGTGAATAATGCTGCAATAAACATGTGTGTGCAAGTGTCTTTCTGAATGAATGTTTTTCTAGCCCTAGGGTAAATACCCAGGAGTGGTATTGCTGGGTGATATAGGAGTTCTATTTGTAAATATTTGAGGAACTTCCATATTGTTGTCCACAGTGGTTGCACTAATTTACATCCCCACCAACCGTGCTGGAGAGTTCTTCCTTCACCCAACCTTACCAGCACTTGTTCTTTATTTTTTTGATCATAGCTATCCTGATGGGGTTAAATGGTATCTCATTGAGACTTTGGTTTGCATTTCCCTTATGAACATAAAGACTCAAACTATAAAACTACTTGTGGAAAACATAGGGGAAACTCTTGAAAACATCAGAATAGGCAAAGATTTCTCAAAGAAGACTCCTGAAGCACAGGCAATAATTCTAGAAATAGAAGAGTGAGACTACATCAAGTGGAAAAGCTTCTTCTCAGCAAAGGAAGCAATAATCAGAGTGAAGAGCTAAGCCTCAGAATAGGAGAGAATATTCACAAACTATGCTTCAGATAATGAACTGATAGCCAGAACCTACAGGGAGCTCAAGCAGCTTGCCCACAAAACAAAACAAAAAAACAAACAAAACAAAATAAATCAATTAAAAAGTGGGCAAAGGAGCTGAACAGACAACTCTCCAAGGAAGATATATGAGTGGCCAAAAGGCATATGAAAAAATCTTGAATATCTCTTATCATAAGGGAAATGTGTATGCCCCTTTTATCCATCCGTTGAAGCTACAAGAGTGTAGTTTTTCTCCACAGTCCTCTTTTCCCAAGCCTGGGAGCCAGAAGCCTCCAGAAATGCCTCAGGAAGTAGAAATTTGATGTAGGGAGTATATTTGGGCTGGAGGCATTCCTTTAGTAGCTCTCCAAGAGAGGATGGTAAAGAATCAACCCCTAATTTGAGCAGAAAATGAATGGTTGCATGGAACCCCTATTCCTCTTCAATGACAGATGTGCAATGCTCCAAGTATTCTAGGTGGCCACCATTATTTTTCACTATGTAATGTAAAACATTTAACAGACAAAAATATGTAATGTTCTCTGTTGAAAAAAGCTCTGTAATTTTTGTTTTATAAAACTTAAAAAAATTTTAAGATAAAATAAAAGCCAAATACACTTTTGGCTCTTTTTAAAAAATTTTATTTATTTTACATTCATTCACTGTATATCATTACAGCATACAAAATGAATTTCCCCATCCATAATACACTGTAGATTTTACCATACATATTATCTTCAACAGGTAACTTCCCATGCTGTGTTTCTTGTATGTTTTACTTCTTTTTTTCCCCTTGATTCCCTCCTGTTCACCATTTCCCACCCTCCTCCCACACTGTCTCTTGTATCCACAGTTGTTCTCCATGCTTTTATACCATTCAATCTTTCAGTTTCTGCCTTAGAGTGCAGACATTCAGTATATATTAAGTGGGGACAAATAATGCCTCTCTTTCATAGTCTGGCTTGCTTCACTTAACAGTAAATATTCCAGATTTGTCCATTTTCTATAAAATGCTAGTGTCTCATTGTTTTTTTTTCTTGCTGAACAGTATTCTGTAGTGTATACATGCCACAGGTTTTTAATCATTCGTCTGTTTGTGGACATTTGGGTTGGTTCCATGTCTTAGGAATTGTATCTATATATTTGACATCCATGTTAAAAATATATATATATATTATATATATATACTTTATATATATATAAATTATATATTTATATATCTATAATATATATATAAATTGTATATATTTATATATAAAAATATAAATATAAATTATATATATATTATATATATATAATTTGAATATAGTTTTCTTTTTTTTTTTTTTTTTTTTTGAGAGGTTTTTGTTATAGGGCGCGTGCGCTCGCCAGACAGGCAGAGAGAGACAGAGAGATAGAAAGCAGGAAATCACCCCCCAGGGGGGATGGCCACACCGCAATCCCTTCTCCTCCATTCTCCTCTCGGGATCTTGGGCACGCACGCACACGCGCCCGGCGTGAGTTTAAGCCGCCGGGTCCGGGACTCGAACCGCGGTCGACTATGTGGGAGTCCAGCGACATAGCCATTACGCTAACTGCTGGTCCCATATAGTTTTCTTTCTTTCTAATCAAAAATTATAGCTTGGTCTGGGGAAACCAAGATGAGCTTAACGAAATTATTGTTACTGAATGGAAAGGAAAATATTTTAAAATATTATTTTCAGATTTTTTTTAGCTAACATTAAACATTGTATCATATTCACAGAGTCAGAGAATCAGGGAAGTTTCGGGTTGAAAATGTCTTTAGAAAATATTTCATCGAGCCTTCTTACTGAACTCAGGGAGCAGTTAGCCTGCGGAGAAGGCGTATTCAAGGAGCCAGCCAGCTAATGTTCTTGGAGGTACTTTCCATAGTCAGTCTTGCTTTTCCACGTGGCAACTGAGTGGTGAGCTGGGATGTGAACACAGGGACGGTGGCTTGAGAGCTTGACTTGTGACCCCCATCTAACAGCTGGTTTCTCACAGAGGGAGTTTACAGTTGGGCCTCCTGGTCCCAGTCCAACTTTCCTCCACCATCCCACCCACTTCCTACCTTGCCTTCTCCAGCCACGCTAGGCACACAGTTGCTAGAATGATCTCTGTCAAGTGCAACCCTAATTATAACACGCTTTTTCTGCTTACAAACCTGCAGTCATTTTCTCTTGCCTACTGACATGGGCACAAATTCCTCACACGGTATTGAACACCCATGGCAAAAAATTCCCACGTGCCCTTACATGCACTACTAAACACTTCACCAAATGTGGCTACAAGCTCGTTGAAGACAGGCCTACCTCTTCGCCTTTGCCCAAGATTTTCTCCTGGAATGCCCTTCCTATGTGTCCTTTATAATAGTCTAAAATCCCCCCCCCCCCCGTGTATCTTTCCTTGTGTTTTTAACAGGTGTGATTCTCTGTCAGAGGCTGCTGATGGCCTATCAGTCCCACCCTCCCTTTCATCTTTCAGAAATAGAATCTCTGGGTTTTAGCTGGGCATGTAGTGCCTTAGAGTAACATTTCCCAGGGCCCATCACAACTTGGCCATGTGATCAGTCCTGGCCAAGGGTCCGTAGGCAGAAGCAATGTGTGCCTGACTGGGTCACCCTCCCGAGGAGGAAGGGTGTGCTCCCTCCTCCTTATCCCCTTTCCTGCTGGATGAAATGCAGATGTGGTTGGAAGCTGCATAGTCTTCAGCCATGTAGGTAAAGGCAGCACAGAAGAGACGGTGTGGCTCAGTGGAAGGTGCCTGGGTCCCAACATGATGGAGTGATCACGCAGCCCGGGCCCGCCTCTGCTTGGGCCATCCTGGGTGAGGGGGAGCCCTGGCCCACCTCTGCTTGGGCCATCCTGGGTGAGGGGGAGAAGTCTCCATTGTGTTTGAATCACTGCTTCTTTTGCTTTTAACTCATGATAGAGCATACATGTATGCATGAGAAGAAGAGACAGAAAAGTATCCTCCACAGATCCCGGCCATGCTATCATCCTTTTCTCCAGTCCTTTAGACCACCAGCATCCTGAGCACAACTACACACACCCAGCACATTCTCTGTCTGACCTGGCTGGGGACTTGAACCACGGATGGTGGGCGGCCTCTAGTTCCACAGTCTGGCACACTACTGGCCACACCAAGAGACTGGGCCTGGTTTTGGTAGTTCTTGGCTCTTTGCGAATGCTTCCTTCTGTGACCACCTGTAGCTTTCTGCATTTTCCTAAGGGCTGTCTTAATTTTTTAGAAAAATTTTGTTTATTTATTTCTATTTATTTTAATTTGACCAGAGAGGAACAGAGTAAGAGAGAGTGTGAGAGAGAGAGAATGAGAAAGCAAGCCACCATGTCTGGGACTCGAACCGTGGTCAGCCATGTGGGAGTCCAGCACCCCTTACCATCACCCCACCTTCCGACCTGGTCTTTCTTAAATTTACCGCATAGCAAAGTTTATGTGCTACACACAGCCGTGGCTTTGAGATCTAGCTCTACCGCTCCTCAGCCAGGGACCTGAACTAGTTGCTCAGTCTCTGCGCTTTCGTTTCCTTACCCATAAACACCGGGGACAATGCATGGAGTAACTTTCCACTATTCTAAGCTACTGCTCCGGGGTGATTTTCATTAGGTTGTGGGGACCTCGTGAGTCACTTCTCTCCACTATAGGAAAATACCAACCACAGAAACCAAAGCGTTCACATCTGCTCCTCAGGCCCCCTCTCCCACGAGGCGGGCTGGAAATGCTGACACATCCCCCAGCTCTCTCTCTGCTGCCATCTGGGCAGACCATCGCCCCTCTGTTTGTAGACACAAGGCCATGATTCACCCTTCCTCACTCCAACTCCTTGCATGAAGAGATGATTATAACTCCACGTTCCCAGCTCGTTCTTCACACACTCAAAGATGCTCAGAGTTACAAGGCACTTGAGGGTTGTGCGGTCCAGTCTTCCCTGTATGGGAAGTGCAGGGGGCCCTCCCCAGCCTGTCTCACTGGTGGGCATCGTGTCCCTGCTGGATGTCCCCACCTGTCACAAGGCAGCCTGTTCTCTTTTCAACAGCACAGTCATTATAAATATTTTCCTGACATTCTTATTTTGACCCATTTTCTGGAAGGCTCATCGCTGAGGAATTTTAATTCCGAGCACTGGATGGAATCACTCAGTGGCTGTGCTTTGCAAAGGCTCATCTAATCCCTTCTAGACTACGTCCTCCACGCCGTCAGTATGGGCAACTTAACGGTCCCCCTTCTACCATGTCACACGCGGCGAGTGGTTTCCAAGTATTACTGCTCATCCCCACTAATAATAGTGTTTTCAGTCTGCTATCGGGTGCATATGATTATTGGAGAGAGACAAAAAAGAAGGAAAGTGAAAAAGAACCACCCAGTGGATGTGGCCATGTCACAATCCCTTCTCCCCCATTCTCCTCTCAGGATTTTGGGCATGCAAGCATACACATCCAGTGTGCTTTGCAAGCCACCAGGTCTGGGACTCAGATTACACAGCTGCTATGTGGGAGCCAGCCCCCTTAATTACCATGCCACTGGCTGGCCCAAATGAATACTTTCTGAGCATGCATCTGCTAACATATCCATTTTTATTTATGTAACAATATATGTACTACTGTACTATTGTATTACAAAATCATTAAGACACATAAACATAGATATGAAAGACCGGAAAAACACAAGTTCAAATATTTTCAGCACTCGTCCCCCGGGACCACCTTACACCTCTCCTGGGCTGTGCACCTTCCTGTGGAAACCACTGAGCGGTCCATGATGCTTTCCTCGCCAGCACGTGAGCACTGTGTGAGGGCAGGCTCCTAGTTCCCAGCTGTGCTCCAGTACTGGGAACGCTGCTGGGCACAGGGGACCCACTGTGGAAATGTCTGAATCCGTGAGTGATTCCCACCTTTATTTCTAGCATAGACTCCTCATTTCCATCTGTCTACCGGGCAGCTTCACCTGCATCTCCCTAGGTGGTTCAAACCCAATGCATGCCAAGCTGAGCTCTTCAGCATCCCAACCTGCCGTGTCTCCCTGGGCCGAACCCTCATCATTAGCTTCTCACTGCCTGCTGCACACCTGCCCCTGTGGCTCACCAGGCTGGAGTTAAACCCACACCTGGACTGAGCCATCTCACTGTAGATCAAGGACCCCAGATCGTGGGTGGCGCCCGCCATTGCCTGGCAAGGAAACACATGGGCTACCCAGCGTCCTCTGCTTACTCGTAGCCACGTGCCTCCTTCTCCCCTCCTCCCCAATTTCCACACGCTTCTACTCCCTCCCTCTCAGCTGAATATTTCGCTAAGAAAATAAAAACAAGTGGAGAAACTCCTCCTGGGAGGACCAAATACCTGAATCCCTGTGTCCCACCTTTCCTCCTCTCAGTGAGTGGGCTGGTTTCCACCCCGAAGGCCACCCCTGCCCTTGCACACCGTGTCCGTCCCTCCTGCTCGCTAGAGATTCCACTCCTACAATTTACCTGTTGCTCATGCAGCATTCATTTCCCTCTTTCACTGAATCATGCCCATTTCCACAAAATAAAATCCCTTTTTATTCCCTTTCAGGTCTCACCTCATTTCTTGTATTCTCTCAGTGCCAATATTTTTTGTTCTTTTTTTTTTTTTTGATAGATTTTTTGCTATAGGACACGTGTGCTTGCTGGAGAGACAGAGAGACAGAAAGTGAGAAATCACTCCCCGGGGAAGATGGCCACACTACAATCCTTTCTTCTCCATTCTACTCTTGGAATTTTGGGCACACACGCACATGCGCCCAGCATGAATTTTAAGCTGCCAGGGACTCAAATCATAATTGACTACGTGGGAGTCCAGTGACATAACCATTAGGCCACCTGCTGGTCTCAGTGCCAATATATTTGGATGAGTCCTTTGCTTTCTTAGTGTCCAATCTTTCTTGGACTTGGTCACCACCACTTTGTCAAAATCGCTCCTGTCAAAGTTGCCAGCAACCTCCATCTTACAGTGGCCAGTCGATCCAGCCTCACTTTACTGGAACTCTCAGCAGTGTTCTGCAAGGAAGATTACTTTCTCCTCGAAACAGTTTCTTCACTCAGCGTTTGGGATGTTACCTTCTGGACGTTTTCCCACAGCAGGTCCTTCTCAGCCTCTTTCACTGATGCTCCTCCTTTTCCACTTGCCTACTCTATCCCGAGTGGTCGAGGTTCAGTCCGGGACCACCCTCTCTTTCCTATGCACATTCAGCTCTCCGCTCACCGCATCCAATCTCATAATGTCAGATATCTTCAGATTTTATCTCATCCCAAACTTTATGCAGCAACTCCAGGCCTGTGAATCTGGCTGCATCCCCATTCTTCCTCTTGGGTGTTTAGGAGGCTTTCCAAGTGGAATGTGTCTGAAACAAACTTTTTTTTTTTTTTTTTTTTTTTTTTTTTTTTTTTTTTTTCCTCGCTATAGGGCGCGTGCGCTTGCCAGACAGACAGAGAGAGACATAGAGACAGAAAGCGAGAAATCACCCCCCATGGGGGATGGTCACGCCGCAATCCCTTCTCCTCCATTCTCCTCTAGGGATCTTGGGCACGCACGCACACGCGCACACGCGCCCGGCGTGAGTTTTTTAAGCCACTGGGTCTGGGACGCGAACCGTGGTTGACTACATGGGAGTCCAGCGACATAGCCATTACGCTAACTGCTGGTTCCCTGAAACAAACTTTTGATCCCCACCTTCTGAAAACCTATTCTTCCTCAAGCTCGGTAATAAGCACCAAAATTATTCACCTGTTTCCTCAGGTGAAGAGCCTAAGAGTGATTTTTGATTCCCGTTTACCCACACATCCAATCCACCTGCAAGTCCTGGTCTCGCTATCCTCAAAAAGCTAAAAGGCTACCCACTGCTCAGTGCTTTCACGGCTGCCACTCAAGTCTCAGTCGCCATCTTCTTCTGCCTGGTGTACTGCTTTCATTTTTCTATGAATTTGTAGAAATTTTTCTCTACCTGAAGACAAAATGATTTAAAAGCAACAGAAAAGCAAAAGTCAAATTATGTCTCTCCATGGGGCCAGTAGGTGGCATAGTGGTTAAGGTGCTGGACTCCCAATGGCTGATCAAGTCTAGGACCTAGCAGTTTGAAAATCACACTGGGTGCATGTGCATGTATGCCCAAAAATCCCAGGAGGAGAATGGGGGGAAAGGGATTGCGGCATGGCCATCCCCCACCACCCATCTCTCTTGCATGAGTGCATGCACCCTGTGACAAAAACGTTAAGGAAAAAAAAAATTATTTCTCTCTCTTGTTCAAAACTACCCAGTAGCTTCCCACCACCCTGAGAATGAAGCCCAGACGTGACCATCATGGCAGACGGGGCTGCAAGAACCCAGCTCCTGCCTCCCTCCTCCACCCCGCTACTCCTGACCTTCTCACGGCTCTCCAAACAAGACCCGCTTGTTTCAGTCACAGTGTCCTCCTGTGCTCACTGTTCCCTCTGCCTACGTATCTTCTCCCCAGATCTTCTCACGGCTTTCTCCTCTGGTCTCTGCTCTAATATCACCTCCTCAGAGAATTCTCTGACCCCTGCATAAATAAGCACTGTGCTTCATCCTTTTATTATGCTTCAATGTCATCATGAAGTCTGTCACTCTGGGAAGCATGCTCTCCCTTTACTTACGGCTAGTCTCCACCACTGGAATGCGAGCACCCCCAAGCAGGGCGTTTTCCAATGTGTCCAAAGCTATATTCCAGTGCCTACGTTAGTGCCTGGTTCAGAGCAGGTGCCCATGAACATGTGCCGAATGAATCGACACATTTACCTCGATTACCCAGAAAGACACCTGGCAGAGCCATCTCACTTCCGCTCAAGCCAGCTGCCCTCCTTCCACAGGGACCTCCAGCCCGTTAGTCCACTGTCCCAGTATCTCTGAACCCTCCGCTCTCTCGGCCCTGCTGCGGGCCTTCAGCACCACTCAGCCGTTCTCCTGCTTCCACTGATGCTGGTCTTCTGGTCTCCAACACCCAGGGTTCCTACAAGTCTTTTCCAACAGGACTTCCACAGAAGTCTGCTTACAACACAAATCCAGCCTCCTGCAGCCCCCCATCACGTGATAAAGACAGGGGGTGTGCCATAGCTTGATATGAGCTGGAACCGGCCTATGTTCTAGTCTGCTTTCATGCCCCTGCCCTCTTCAGCATATCCTCTGTACTGGACTATTTGCAGGTCCTAAATAGAATATATCATACCCTTTATCTGAGCACTCCCTCCTGTTTCCTTAAACCTGACTACGTGATACCCTTTGAGATCACACTCAGAAACACTTCCTTGAGCCAACCTTTTCTATTTCTTTTTTTTTTTTTTTTTTTTTTTTTTCTGAGAGGTTTTTGCTATAGGGCTTGTGCACTCGCCAGAAAGACAGAGAGAGACGGAGAGACAGAAAGCGAGAAATCACGCCCCAGGGGGGATGGCCACACCACAATCCCTTCTCCTTCATTCTCCTCTCGGGAACTTGGGCACGCACGTACACGTACCCAGCGTGAGTTTAAGCCACCGGGTCTGGGACTCGAACCGCGGTCAGCTACGTGGGAGTCCAGCGACATAGCCATTACGCTAACTGCTGGTCCCAGCCTTTCCTGTTTCTATAAGCAGAGGAGATTCTTTGTGCTCTCCAAAACCATATCTTCGTAGCATTATCTGTTTTACATCCATGTCTTATTCAGTCACTTATTTACTTATTCAGAAAAAAAGTTTCATTCTAGGCACAATGCTAGGCTCTAGGGAAACAGCTGAATAGAAAACAGACCAAAAAAAATCTGTACCCAAGAAGCTCAGAGCACAGTAGGCATTCAAAGGCACTGAAGCTGCAGCTTCTGAAGTCGGCTGGTTTGCTTTTCTAGGGCCTGGTTTTGCGGGATTCTGTTTCCAGCGGGCAAGTTTTATTTTCTGTTTTTCCTAATGGAATAACCTCTAGGCCACATTCTAGGACAGCGTGGGTGTTTGCACAAGGGCTCATCTACCCAAAGTCAGACTGTGAAACTGTGTTCTCGGTGACCTAATGACCTAGGCACTTACGAAACATGCATTTCAAAAAAACAAACAAACAAAACTACTAAAAATGATAGACTTCTCCAAGGTGGACTTCCTTAGGTAAGCACCCCAACACCCCAGGTGCATCTTGGAGTGCAGCTGGAGCTCGTTCCAAACCCACGTCACATCTCTGACTGTCGAAACTCATCTTCCCGATTACAACGTTAAAATCCAGGAAATAAAGGACATTTTTAAAAATTCAAAAATAACGTGTGGATAAGGTAGTTGGGAAGTCTTCATCAACAGGTGACTTTATTTATTAATTCCTTTATTTATTTTTAATTAAGAGAAATGCATAAGGGGACGTTGGGGGGCCAGGTAGTAGTTTCTTAAACTCCTTGTAAAATTGAGTGGTTATATGGGCTCCCAGTGGTCAGGCTTCGGTGAGATATCATCTCACTGACTATGGTTAATGGGTTCTGCCACCCCGCGGGGTAAGTATGGTTAATATCCCTAAAATGCCTAGCACCAAGCTGACCATAGAGGGATGCTCAAAAAATATTCCTCCCATTAAGTTAAGTGAAAACTGAGGCACAGAAAGAGGCTCGCTCATGTGGGCTAACGACAGAAGTCGACCTGCTAGAAACGGAGTGGGCTCATGGTCCCTAGAGGCCGGAAGGAAGGCTCATGGTGGGAGAGGAGACGAGGCTGTTAACAGACACAAAACCTCAGTTAGATAAGAGGAATGTGCTCTAGTTCTACAGCCCAGCGGGGTAACTATGGTTAATAATAACTTCCTGCATATTTCAGAAGAGACTTTTGAATGTGCCCAACACGAAGTAAGCTAAGTGTTTGAGATGGATAGATAACTCACACTGATCTGATCATTCTGCATTGCTCTATGTACTGAAAAATCACACTTCATACAATTCATACTGTGTCAATTTATTTACTTATTTATTTACGTTTTTGCTAACGGGTGCATGCACTTGCCAAAGAGAAACTGAAAGAGAAAGAGAGAGAGACAGAGATATTAAGAAATCACCTCCCGAATCAGGGAAGATGGCCACACCACCATCCCTGCTCTTCAGTCTCCTCTTGGGATTTTGAGCACACACGCCCGGAGCGATTTTTAAGCCACCAGGTCTGGGATTCAAACCATGCAGCTGGCCATGTAGGATACAGCACCTTAGCCTCCATGCCACCTGCTGGTCCCAATATGTATCAATTTAAATAAGAGAAAGAAAACCACCTCTGTCTTTTAGTACTTCTGGCTGTTTGCCAGAGCTCAAATGCTCAGGGCTGACTGGGCGTCTCGCTATGACAAGATCATTTCCCTTCTCTGGTAACATCATGGACCCCTTCCTTCATAATAATATGAATATCACCATCATTTTGGATATAACTTTAAATACTTCAACATTGTATTTTAAATTTTACTTAAGGCAAAATTTAATAATTTTCATTGACCTTAAACATTTCATTGTTTTCAGATGTGTGACAAAAACGAAAACATTTTTTAACTCTAAAAGTTTATTTCTTTTTCTGCTTCTTTTAAAACAAATTCAAGAATTTCTGTGGCCCCTAAAAGCATCGTGGGCCCTAGGCAGGAGGCCTTGTGGACACGTGATGCCAGGAGAAACACGTGATACCATGGGGCCTTGTGGACACGTGATGCTAGAAGAAACAATAAACTAAAGAACAAAGCGAGCAGCTCCAAGCTGCCGGAGCAGGGGTCTCCCCTCCATGGCCATTTACTCATCCCCCAGTGGGATTTTCTGGCTCCTCAGCCTTTCATTCCCTCCCAGAGGGCTGCTGAGGGAAGACATGACATAAGAGTTGTCCCTTGAAACTTAGAAAACCAAAAGCAGCCCGTGACAGGGCTGCTAAACTCTGGCTAATGTGAAACAAAACAAAGGACTTGTCTAACAAGAAAACGAAATATCCCCACCCATGCACACCCACTCTGGTGCGAGCCCTGCCCCCAGGGTCATGGGTAACGATGCTGCCAGACCCCGGCACTGCGAGGAGACCACCTGCACTGCAAACTCAACCTCGGGGGCCTCCTGACAGGTCCAGAGCAGCATGTCACTGCTCACGGGGCAAACAAAGCTGAACAACTTGGCCTGCTTTGCGGGCAGGGGAGTCCAGGAGCACAGGGCTTATTTAAAAGAGACTCATGTCTTCCAGTGGGGTCACCCCAGCCACTCCTCCTACAGACGGGGTACATGCAGCACCTCTAGAGAGCACTGTGAATGAATGCCCCAGTGGTGTGACGGCATAGACCAGAGCTTCCAGAACCTTCTTCTCAACCTTCCCAAAGGTCTCTGGGGGCCTCAACTCACCCTAGAAGATAAGCCCTGGTGAATCCCTGCTAATAGTCCTAACTAAGTTATTTTCCCACTTTTCTGGGATAGAAGAGATGAGAAAATGATGAAAATAGGTCTCTCTATTGTTAACTCATCTTGTCTTTCAATTTCAGTTCCTTTTTAAAATGATCTGTTTGTAGGATGGTCACTCATTCATTCATTTATTCAACAAATGTTAACTGAAGCCTTGACACTGAGATAGAGCAGTGAATAAAATAAAGATCTCTACCTCTGTGGAGTCAACATTCTAGAGGGACAAGACACAATGACACAATCCCAACATTCATCATCTCTGTGGTGGCAGTGACTTAATATGGTCATCCCCTGTGCCACTGAAGGAAGAAAGTGCTGCTCACTAACTGGTGCCAGCTACAGGTGTATCCTGATTTCATGTATGCTAAAATGCAACTTACAATAGCTATGAATGGAAAATAGGTGACATAATGTATTAGAAGGTGGCTATGAGGGACCAGCAGGTAGTGTGGTGGTGAAGGCACTAGACTCCCACACAGCTGACCACGGCTTGAGTCCTGGACCCAGCAGTTCACATGAAATACAATTTCACGTCAGGTGAGTGGGCCTGTATGTCCAAAATCTGGAGAGGAGAAGGGATTGCGGTGTGGCCATTCCCCCCGGGGTTGGGGGCGGTGCTGATTTCTCACTTTCTGTCTCTCACTGTCTCTCTGGAGACAAGCACACACACCCTACAGCAAAATATCTCAACAAAAAAAAATAAAAGAAAAAAGAAGAAGGTAGCTATAAAAAGAGTGGAACAGGCAGAGGCTTGAAAGGGGAAGAGGAGACATTGAACAGACTTGAAGGACGCCATTCAGTTCATGGAACTTTTTTTTTTAATTAGAGGTTTTTGCCTTAGGGCATGTGCGCTACGGTGGCAGGGGGAGACAGAGACAGTGAGAGGGAAAGTGAAAAATCACTCTCCGGGGCCGATGGCCATGCAGCGATCCTTTCTCCATTCTCCTCCTGGGATCTTGAGTATATACGCACACATGCCCACTGTGATTTTCAAGTCACTGGGTCCGGAACTTGAACCATGGTAGGTCATGTGGGAGTCCAGCAATGTAACTGCTATGCCATCTGCTAGTCCCAATGAAACTATTTTTTTAAAAATAAAAAACAGCTTTATTGAAGTACAATTTGTAACATCCTTTTAAATGTACAGCTCAAAATTTTTACATGCAGTAGCCTGCCAGTCATCTCACAACGTGACTTCACAGGGATGAGCTCCCAGGAGTCATACGTTTGAAACTACAAAAGCAGGCTGGCCCCATAGCCTACTGGTTAAAGAAGTTGGATCCCACATGGCTGACTGCAGATCAAATCCCAGCCCCAGTGGTTTGAAAAAATGCCGAGCTGTGTGCATGTGGTGCCTAAAATTCCAACAGGATGGGGAAATGGAGGAGATGGGATTACACATGACTACACCTCATGGTGTAGGGGGTACTTTCTCCCTCTCCCTCTTTCTCTGTCTCTCTCTGCACACTCATGCATCCTCTGGCAATTTTAAATAAATAAATCCACAAAAGAAAATCTAGGAGAAAAGGCACATATGCCTCCTCTCTGGGCCTAGGTCACTCACATTCTGCTTGGAAATAAACCACATTAATTATTAATTATTAATTTTTAGAGTTGGTTATTTTTCCATTGACAAGATGGCAACCACGAAGGGATAAGAGCTGAACCGCAGATCTTCTGAGAGGACGCTTCAAACCTGGTGCCTGGTACCAGCAGTGGGCCTTTTGTGCTCTCTCCAGCTCCAAGCTTCTCCTTGGGGGAGATTCAGGCCCCTAGAAAACCTCTAAAGATGCATCTCATTTTTGTACGAGCTAATCTGGTATATCAATTTATGTAAGGATCATTGTCAATTGTATTTTTTTTTGCATATATTTGGTACTAATATGTTCAAATCATGAATTTATGAGATTAATGTTCTTGAAATGACACAGTGCCTTCCTAGCACTGTGGGACCCGACTACTAGGGATGAGTCTTCCTAGCACCATGGGACCTGTCAATTGTGTGGCATACACATGCATTCAGAGGAATGATTTTTGGCCAACGAGAGGACTGTGGACAGAAGTCTGACTGCTTTTCCCTAGTTTTGCAAAGTCCTTTCCAGAAGGCCTGGGGAGAGTCACACCCACAAACAGTAACAAACCATTTTTTCCCCATTTAACGGTTACCCCAGTTAGCAAAGTCCAATCCCTGCTCTGCATCATATAAATAAAACTCACTCTAAAACTTACCTTTTAAATTGGGTGACTATTTGTAAATAACCAAGCCTTTTGTCTGTAGGAATTTTTCCTGTATGACTTCCCTGCTCATAAATAAAAAAAATAAAAATAAACTAGTGCAAGTGCAAAGGCTAATGCTAAATGCAAATGCTAATGCAAACGCTAACGCAAACGCTAACGCTAGCATTAACGTAAAACGCTAATGTAAACGCTAACGTTAACGCTAGTTTTAACGCAAATGCTAACGCTAACGTAAAACGTAAACGCAAACACAAACACTAACGTAAACACTAATGCTAGTGCTAACGTAAACGCTAACGCTAGGGTTAACCCTGATGCTAACGCTAATGTAAATACAAACGCTAATGCAAACGCTAGGGTTAACGTTAACACAAACACTGACGCTAAGCAAACACTGCCGCTAAAACGAATCTTTTTTCCTTGTCATTTTTTTCTTTTTTAAAATTATCATACTCTTGTTTATATTACATATAATCTTTAAAAGTTTTTAGAAACTAAATAATCAGTCATATAAGCAAAATGCAACATATATTTGACAGTAATATCACACATCAACATGATGTCCTGATTAGAAAAGGAAAAGACAGACCTGACCACCCCCCCAAGTTTCCAAGCTTTTTTACTCCTATGTGTTTAATAGGACGTATGTGTTCTATGAAGACCCCACACCTGACTTTGTTTCCCTAGCCTCTTCCAATTGATAAATTCTGTGAGAGTCTGAAAGATGCTTTAGCCTTCTCTGGGCGTGGTGGTGCTCCCCTTATGGAGAGAGTCTTTAGCCTTATGTTTTTTCCCCACACCTGTAGCTAGCTTCTCTCCATTAGAAAAGAAGATCATGGGATTCCCTCTTGATGGGCTTATCACCAAGGGATACATCTGGCTCAGTATGTCTAAGCCCGTATAGATTTGTTACCTGATTCTTACTGTCTGTAACACATCAACGTATCTATGGAATGTCATAAAATATACATAGGTAGTGTCACCTTGTATTATAAGTAAAGATGCTCATTTTGGGTGGCTCAAGTTGTGGCACAAGTTGCTTGGGCTACTTAGGTTCAGGCTGCCTGTGTCCACTGTTAAAAAAAGAAAGAAAGAAAGAAAGAAAGAAAGAAAGAAAGGGAGGGAGGGAGGGAGGGAAAGAAAGAAAGTCTACTAAGTCAAGGTGCAAAAGACCTTGATATTTGTGTCAAGGTGCCCTACTCTGGAACATTTATGGGATAAATACTGAAAATTAGTAACAGACTATTTCCTTATTGAGTTTTGCTTTTCTGCTTTCCTGGAATATATTCATAAAGCCAAATACGGCAAATTTATACTGGTAAATCACATTCTGTCAAATTATATTATTTCTTTTTTTGGAGAGATTTTCGCTATAGGATGCATGAGCTCACCAGAAAGACAGAGAGAGACAGAGAGACAGAAAGCGAGAAATCACCCCCCCCGGGGGGATGGCCACACCGCAATCCCTTCTCCTCCATTCTCCTCTTGGGATGTTGGGCACGCACACACATGCGCCCAGTGTGAGTTTAAGCCGTCAGGTCCAGGACTCAAACCATGGTCGACTACATGGCAGTCCAGCGACAAAGCCATTATGCTAACTGCTGGTCCCTCAAATTACATTATTTCTTTATACTCCACAGGGATATTTCAATGACTATTTCAGAAGATGAGAACTCAAAGAAAATAATGCAATGTTTAAATCCTTAAGAAGTCTTTTTTATTTTCATGTTTCACAATTTTTTAGAGAATTTTTTGCTATGCACATGCCAGAGAGACAGAGACAGAAAGTGAGAAATCATCCCCCAGGGGTGGGTGGTATGGCCACACCACAATCCCTTCCCCTCCATTCTCCTCTCAGGATCTTGGACATGCAAGCACATGTGTCCAGTATGAGTTTTTTTTTTTTTTTTTTTTTTTTTTTTGAGAGGTTTTTGCTATAGGGCGCATGCGCTCACCAGGCAGACAGAAAGAGACAGAGAGATAGAAAGCGAGAAATCACCTCCCGGGGGGATGGCCATGCCTCAATCCCTTCTCCTCCCTTCTCCTCTCGGGATCTTGGGCACGCACGCACACGCGTCCGGTGTGAGTTTAAGCCACCGGGTCCAGGACGCGAACCGCGGTCGACTATGTGGGAGTCCAGCGACATAGCCATTACACTAACTGCTGGTCCCCCCCGTATGAGTTTTAAGCTGCCATGTCTGAGACTCAAACCACAGTCAGCCATGTGGGAGTCCAGCGATGTAACCACTATGCCATCTTCTGGTCCCCATGTTTCACAATTTTAATAGAATATTCCATCTATTCTGTACAAATTGAGAACTCCGTATTTGGTTACGAATATGTTATAAGGTAAGGCTGAGCCCTCTCTGTATGCCTGGTCACAGTGTAGACACAGCAGTCACCGGCTGTCACACACTTGAAAACCTTACTCTCCAGCTGACAGTTGGATACACCAAACCCAGGGCTTTTAAGACAGAGTGAATGGTGGGACCCAGAAATGGGAGTTACAGAGAAGCAAGACCTGACGCTCACACACTGAATTAAAAAAGCCTTCTTGACACCCACTGCAGCACATTGAGCTCCATAGAGACAGCGCTGGAGCAAGTGAGAGCCAGACAGCACAGGACGACTCTGCCTCGTGGAGGAAAGGTAACTAACCACGGGCAAAGGAGATCATAAGAAGCTGAGAGGCAAAATGCCATCAAATGCAAGAATTTATTTTAAACAAATACATTTTGAAATTTATTTTGTCAATTTTTTTGAATGAACTAAATGCAATGTTTGTTAAAAAAGAAAAAAATGGAGAGTAGTTATCTGCAAATGCTCGCAGGGGCTTGCTCCAAAATCTTAAAAGCATCTGCTGTGCCTAAAGACCCCTATGGGGGCTTGTGAAAGATTCCAAAGAGGGGGACCAGCAGATGGCATAATGGTTATGTCCCTGGACTTCCATGTAGTCAACCACAGTTCGAGTCACAGACCCAGCGGCTTAAAACTCACACTGGGTGCATGTGCATGTGTGCCCAAAATCCTGAGAGGAGAATAAAGGAGAAGGGATTGCGGTGTGGACATCCTCCAGAGTGGCCATCCTCCCGGTGGGGTGATTTCTCACTTTGGGGCTTTCTGTCTTTCTGTCTTGCTGGCATGCACAGACCTTATAGCAAAAATCTCCCTAAGAAGAAAGAGAAAGAAAGAAGAAAGAAAGAATGAGAGAAAGAAATGAAGGAAGAAAGGTAGGTTCTAAAAAGCATCACTTCTCTCCACACTGCAAGCACCACGGAGCATATGACCCAGATGGTAGAGAAGTTTGAACAGGAGCCACCTTACCAATTTATCAGCAGGGCACCTATGAAATAATAGTGGTGTATAGCTGAAAGGACCACAAAGATTAGACTTAAGGAGTTTCTAGGTAGTCCAGATTTAGAACTTCTTTTAGGTTGTGGTAGGAACGCTCGCTGTGAGAGCTACCCCACACAGTGAGTGGGGGCGCAGGCTGTGGGCCGGAGCTCCAGAACTGGCCCGTCTCCCACAGCTGCGACTTCCCACTCTCGGAGCAGCGACCCTGTGTCCCCGACCCGGCCCTGGCGGGAACCGCTCTACCGTGCTGCTTGTACAGCTTCGACTTTCCGTCTCCTCGATTCCTCAGAAAAGCGCAGTCACGCAGTATTTGCCCTCCCACGACCGGCTGGTGTCACTCCGCGTTATCCCCCCAGTCTCATCCCTGGCAGCACGCTGTGGGTTTTCTTTTTCCAGGCTCAGTACTCTGCCGCCATCCGAGCACACCCCCTTTCCTCTTACCCAGCCGCCCCTCGTGAACATCGGCTTGTTCCCACCATCAGCGATCGTGCCTAATGCAGCAATAAACCTGGAAGCGCAGATATCCCTTTGAGTCCTGATTTTAATTCTTTTTGATAAATATTCAGAAGTGGGATGTCTGGATCATATAGTATGTTTATTTTTAAAGAACTATTTATTTTTTTGGGGGGTGGTTACTGTTATTTTTGCTATAGGGCACAAGAGATCACCACAGAGAGACAAAGTGAGAAAGCAAGCCACCAGGTCTAGGACTCGAACCCCGCTCAGCCATGTGGGAGTCCAGCGCTTCAACCACTACGCTACCTGCTGGCCCCGGGCTATGTCTATTTATAATTTGGGGATGAACCTCCACACTGCTTTCTGTAGTTGCCGCACCATTTTACCTGGCCACCAGGGGTGTACCGGGGCTGCCCTGTCTTCACAGCCTTGCCGGTCCTCATGGCTCTTCACTAGGATCCCCCCTGACACGTTTATCTCCACGTATGATGTCTCGTGGTGGCTTCGAGTGCATTTCCCTGCTGCGTGGTGATGTTGAGTGCCTTTCGCGTGCCTATTAGAATGGCGACTCTTGGTGGAGCAGCATAAATCATTTGTTCAGTACCGCGCCCCCTGTCCCCGCCATTAAAGCGTCTGACATATAGTACCGGAATTATCAGTGAGTGAGCTCTGTGTCACACACTTCACAAATATTATTTCTGAATGCTTTTCTAAAGCTCAGAGGTAGGCATGTTTATGTCCATTTTATGAAGGATGAAACTCAGAAACGTTCAGCAACTTGCCTCTGGTCACACAGCCAGGCAAGGAGGACACAGGACCTGAACCCAGGTCTCTCTGATGTGAACACACAGACCCTTCCTGCACATCATGTTAGCTTCTCCGCTCCTGCCATTGAATATCCTTTTAGTGCAAAAACCCAGTGGCAACAAGACACACCAGGCAAGCAGGGCTTCTGGATGAAAAGCAGACGCCAGAATGAAACCTCCGGGAAGAACACCCAACCCAGGCCTGGGAGATGCCGTTTTGCAGAGCTGCAGACAGCTTGGTTTGTCACCTCAGAGCTCAGCTTCGTGTGCCTTCACTTGAAAATCTACTGTTTGACTGCCTTGAGATTCCCGGCTGCCCAAGATGATTTTTATAGAAACCTTTTCCCTTATTAGACAGTTTAACTCAAACTGGCAGCACAACTGTTAAAAATAAACTTTCTTTGATATTTTGCAAAGCGTAAGGCCAAATAACAAAGGACGTGGAACTCTACCACAGTCTTTCTGGGACTTAGTAAAACGTCCTATGTATAGAAAAACAACTTGAGTAAAACCTGCTAAGCCAATATTGGCTTAATTCAAAATTACACCTAATTTGAAACAACTGCTTTTTCCTCGGCAAATGGGCTACTCTATTGTTCTTTAATAAAAATAACAGAAAGTTCAGATTCAAAGTCAAGTTTTCCTCGAGGAACGTTCTGTTTTACATTAACGAGGCTCTGCTGGGAGCCTCTCATGCTGGGCTGGGTCTCTGTCTCTGCCCCTAGGAGGGAGGATTACTTGTGGTCAGCAAGGCCCTTAAAGACTTGAACAATTAAACTTAGAATAGACCGACTCTGGGGCAATCTGAGCAGAAATTTGAATTCTCTCTTTTTTTTTTTTTTTGGAGAGGTTTTTGCTATAAGGGCGTGTGCACTCGCCAGACAGACAGAGAGAGACAGAGAGACAGAAAGCGAGAAATCACCCCCCAGGGGGGATGGCCACGCCGCAATCCCTTCTCCTCCATTCTCCTCTCGGGATCTTGGGCATGCACACACACGCGCCCGGTGTGAATTTAAGCCACCGGGTCTGGGACTCAAACCACGGTCGACTACATGGGAGTCCAGCAACATAGCCATTATGCTAACTGCTGATCCCAGAAATTTGAATTCTCAAGATTCAAAAGCTTTCGTTGCTTTGCCTCACTCATAACCTGCTCAGAGGAAAGCCCGGTATGGACCCGATGTACCAAAAATCCATTCTTTCTTTTTAAATCAAGGCAGCATATTCCATTGTGTGAGTATCTCAAAGTTTATCCATTTTTCTGTGGGTGGGCATGTACGCTGCTTCTAACTGCAAGAGGTTGTAAGTGAAGTAGCAGCTTCTAGCTGGGGGCCAGGGGAGCAGGGTGTGATGGTGGTGCTGTGGACTGAATCGGGTTTCCCCTAAATGCTTGTGGAGAAGCCCTCAGCCCCCTTGTGACTGTGTTTGGAGATAGGGCCTTTATGGAAGTAATTAAGGCTAAACGGGGTCATAGGTTAGGGCTCTGATCTGGTCGGATTAGTGTCCTTTTAGAAATAGACACCAGACAGGTTGCTCCTTCTCTCCACGTGCAAAAGCAGAGGTTGTGTGAAGACACGGCTTGAAGGCAGCCACCTGCAAACCAGGAAGTGCGCCTCCCCGGAGCCCAGCAGTGCTGCACCCTGGTCTGGGACAGCCAGCGTCCAGAACCGGAAGGAATCAATTTCTGTTGTCCAAAGCACCCAGAACGTGGGATTTCGTCTGGCTGCATTGAAGTTAAAGTTATCGACTAGAAAGGGACAGGAAGGGACTTTTCGTACAAGGGTGTTGGGAATATCCTATATCTTGATCTGAGTAGTAGTTACGCGGGTGGCTAATACACAAACATGTTTATCAAGCTGTCCAGTGAAGATGTGTTCATTTTCATGTTTTGTTTGTTTTAAACGTAAAAAGAAAAAAGGCCGCCTTACTCTCGTGCTTCCCAATGGAATCTGTGTTTCAAAAAGATAACGTGGTCTTCAAGCCTGTGAGCATCAAGGACCGCTAGAAAGGAAATGACCATTATTGATCTCCTACATATTGATACATGCTTTTGCATGTAATGAGTCACTCAGGGATTGCGTAATTTGCTCAGATCAAGCAGTGACCAAATGCAGATCCGGTTTTAGACCCGTCCTTTGCGGAGTTCAGAGCCACTCCCTGTCCCTTCTGCACTAGATCTGACAGTGCAGCTGCTCAGCCTGGGGAACGCTCAGGAAGGACACCCTGGAGTGTCCCCAGGCTGCAGAGCGCCTGAGAGACCCTGGGTCGGGAGGGCAGCTCGGGGGCACGCTGCCTGAGTCACCATCTCCGAGGAACGACTGTCCTTATGTGCTTCTTACACTTTGGTCATCCCGCCCCTAGAGAGGGCGCTGCAGAGAGGGTGACTGTTGGGAGCAGGCGGCCCGGAAACTAACAGCTCCCAGGGCGAGCCACACAAACAGCTGGGCAGCCGTGCCAAGAACAACAGGAAGCGTGCAGCCGCGCCCCTGCTGGCTGCAGCCCTGGCCTGGAGAACCGGGTTACTGGCTCCAAGGGGCCTCTGCAGATGCTACATAAACAAGACCTCCATTGACTGCAGCTCTGGGCCGGCCCCTGCCCTGCGGTGCCTCTGCCGCCCCTGGGGTCCCCAGGCTCGCTGCTTCCCTCCCGCCCTGCGTATGCGCTCACCCTCCAGGCGGCTTCCTCCCGGATGGAAAGGCAGGCTCTCCCTGGAGGTCAGACACAGGCATCCCTTGAAGACCTGTGAGGGCCCCTGGCTGAGGATCCTGTCTCCCCTCACCAGGGTCAGCAGAGGGACCCATTCTCTCTCCTTTTTCTCTCTTTCTCTCTGTCTCTTTCCTGCTCTGCGTTGGATGTCGTTTGAGCCAGGTCCTAAGAGCAAGCTCTCCAGGTAAGAGGACACGACTCCTCAGGGTTTCTACTTCCTCGATTCAATGACTGAATCCTCCTTCTGACTCCTCTGAACTCCTACAAGTTTCTCAACCCGGTTTGCACTTCAGCTCATGCTGCAAAAAACCTCCTTGGTGGATGCCTGGAGAGTCCCAGATCGAGCCCCAGCACGAGGCCAGTGTGGGCTGTACTCCTTGAACATCGGCCCCTGAAAGCAATGACCCTCTCTTCCTGTGGCTGCTCGCATGTTCCCAGAACCTTAGCTCACAAAAATAACACACACGGGAACCAGCAGTTAGCGTAATGGCTATGTCGCTGGACTCCCACGTAGTCGACCGCGGTTTGCGTCCCAGACCCAGTGGCTTGAAACTCACGCCGGGCGCGTGTGCGTGCATGCCCAAGATCCCGAGAGGAGAATGGAGAAGGGATTGCAGCGTGACCATCCCTCTTGGGGGGGTGATTTCTCGCTTTCTGTCTCTATGTCTCTCTCTGTCTGTCTGGCAAGTGCACGTGCCCTATAGCGAAAACCTCTCAAAAAAAAAAAAAAAAAAAAAAAGAGAAAAAATAACACACACAACACCCACAACTGAAACATATTTATGTGAATTACTTACTGCAGGTCTCATACCATCCTAATCATTTGATGCAGCTTCTTTTGCATCTCATTGAACAGTCCCAGGAGATTGGTACAATTATTACCTTCCGGTGACAGAAGAGTAAGCTTCAGTTTAGAAGAATGATAGAACTTGTCAAAAATGGGGTACAAGCGAGACACGCACCTAATCTGCAGGGCAGATTTTGTGTCTTCGTCATCGAATCGCGTGTCCAGGAGAAGGTAGGACTTTTAGCGCCATGGTCTTCTGTTCAAATCCAAGCTAGTATAACTGTTATCAATATCATTAAACATATCACTGATCAATAAATTGTCCAGCCAGTATTTCTGGCAAGATGCTATTTGAGTCTATACCAGAAAAATTTAAGAATAAAAATGTGTGTTGTGCTGTGCACTCCGGAAATTTAGCTCAAGCTCAGATTCTGTCCACAGGGGCACTTTGGTTATGAGAAGACTCTGGATTTCCCCGGGTCGGAGATCCTCAAGCAGGTCTCCAGCCTAGAACTAGAAGTTCGAAAGCTCTAGAGGGAAGAAAGGACAAGCCATGGTGAGAGTGGTGAGGCTCCCCAGGACAAGAGGATGCCTGGAAAAGACCAGCACTGAGGCCGGGGTCGAGGGCCAGCCCATGGCAACTCGGTGGGGGTGAATGGAGCCTGGGAACCCTGATATCTGGGGCCTTTGGTTTGGACCTGACTCTCGTCAGTCTGGGGCCTTCCAGGAGGCTGGTTGTAGAATGACCCCTATGCCCGCTGCAGGGCTGAGGCAGTGCTGGCCTCAATCATGTCCCATGGATCTCTAGAAGAAAGCCCTACTTCTGCGTGTGCCCATTGCTTTGTCCATGTCTTTCACCCATTCATTCCAGAAACAGTTTTGGGACATCCACTATGTGCTCATAAGAGGCACTGAGGTTGCAGGGATGGATTTTTTGTTTTGTTTTGTTTTATGAGAGATTTTTACTATAGGGTGCAGTAAACTCACTGGAAAGACAGAGAGAGACAGAAAGTGAGAAATCATCTCCCAGCGAGGATGGCCACACCATAATTTCTTCTCCTCCATTCTCCTCTTGGGGTTTTGGGCATGTACATACACGCACCCAATGTGAGTTTCAGGCTGCTGGACTCAAACTGAGGTTGACCACGTGGGAGTCCAATGCCTTAACCACCACGCCACCTGCTGGCCCTGCAGGGATGGATGCTGAGAGTCGTAGGATACAGTCCTTGCCTCCTTAGCATTCCAGCTCCGATGCAGTAGACGGAGGAAAGGTGACCAGGGAGCCCCGGAGAGAACTGCAGGCTCTGAAAGGCCGGGTGCAGGCCCTGACTCGCGTGCCCTAGGGACATATGAGGGTGCCCAGTGGTGCCTGTGCACAGGGAAGGACAGAAGCTTCCAGAGGAGAGTGTTCAGGAGATTTGAGTCTCCCCCCACTAGAGTACCACGCCTGACCTCTCCCTGCCCCTTTGTTCATCTCCCCACGGGGAGGAATGACTTATCTGATTGGCGAGTCACTGCAGAAGGAACTGGGACAGGGTGACTCAGCTCCTTCCCGGTGGGGGTCATTCCCTTCTGCACCCGGGACCGTACACTCTACGGAGGCCAGCTGTTGCCGGGAAGGTGCTGCTTGCTGCTTGTGGCTGAGTGAGTGAGTTCAGGGTGGAGGAGACATGGGAAAACCCGCTATGATGTACGGAAAGCCACGCTCTGCAGCCCCGCTTTGGTCCATCTGTGTATTCTGATCCCCACTTCTGACTTCTGAAACCGGGCAGACAGGAGCCATTTATTGGACTCCCTAGAACCCCAGCACAGATGGTGCTTGTGTGTAGCCTGGGAGGACATCGGTGAGCAGACACAGGGTGGACGCCCGCTCTGGCTCTGCTGAGAGTACACTACATCCCCTGTGCTGCACTGAGATCCGAGTGACCCTGAGCTCAGTGGAGAAAGAGGCACATGCTCAGGGACTCCCTGCCCAGCCCGCTCTGCAGCTTCCTACAGCCCTGCTCTGTAGCACGAGAGGAAAAGAGCACACAGACAAGAAAAGCCAGTTGTGTGGGCCTTTTGGAAGGGCTGGTAGCATGACGCTGGTGTCATGAATGCCCTTTGGCCCAAGCCTGGAGTCCCCGCCGATGTCCTGAGAGGGGCTCAGCATAGCTGCATGCCCTCCTTGACTGGGAAGGGCCCCTTTTGGAAATGCGTTCTGGCTTGCTTTTCTGGAACACCTTTGCCCTCCTGTTTCTCAGACTTGCTGACTTCCTGTGGAGCAGAACGTGGGCTCACATTTGTCCCCAGAAGAATCTGCCGTAGCCATGTTATCCTGTGACTCTCAGGAGGCAGGTCAGGATTACTGCCTCTTTTTTTCAGAGGACAGATTACCGTGCAAAAAGGGATCTAAGGTGGGGTGGGGGGAAGGGGTGAGCAAAAAAGGCTGGCAAAAACCCAGAGGGCTTCACCTATACAGCCCTCAGTGTTCTCACACCAACAATGTCCTTTCCTCATTCCTTCTGTGGGCTGGTTTCTAATTGGCTGGGTTTTTTTCTCCTGTAGTTTGACACCAAAAGCTTCAAAGTAGCTAATCTCCCAGCAGAGGGAGCTATATTAAACGAGTTCTCCAAGCTGAGGGGGAGATTAAAGCCAGCCAGGCAGGTGGGCCTGTGTATTCTTTGGAAGCTCAGTCTATTAATGGGGTGGTTACCTATTCAAAAGCTCAGAGCCAGAACAAAGCTTATGCAAGGTGATATCCTGGGTTTTGTGGGCTGCCCTAGGTTGCACATCTTGCTTCCATCAGCAGAGCTTGGTTTTGGCTCACTATGACAGCCCTGCTGCAGTTAGACTGGCCTGGAGATCCCAACGGCAGGCCCTGGTTCCAACATGGTGAGGGCGATGGGCAATTCTGCTGACGTTGCACTCACACACAGGCACCATTGCTCACGTTCTGGGTCTCCGGAGATCGATCCTATGTCAGAGAAACCTATAACTCAGAGCGTTTAGTGACAGGCTTTAAGGGCACTGGCCAGGAAGGAAATGCAGTTAAAGGAGAATCTTGCAGAAATGTTTGGAGTTTATGGTCCCCTATTCATCTAGTTCTCGGTGGGGCCTTGGACTAGGCTAAGTTAAAGTCCTAGGCAGTTCTAGGTATGGTAAAACTTTTATTGCACAAATCTCTGTGACTAAGACAATTATGAAATGTATCAAATATCAAGAACAAACAGTATGTCTTTGCGGGTATGTGTGTTTGGTTTTGTCAGAATACGAGTTACCAAAAACTGATGGGGGGCAATGAAAGATATCTACGGCAGACAAAAGAGAGCTAGTGAAGCTAACATCTCTGAGGGCTTGGCAGTGGCCCACAGGCTGAAAATACAAGCAAACCTGTTGGGAAATATGAAGGGCACAAGGTGGAACACAAGGAGACTTGGCCATGTGTTTCCTAGGACTGCCGTAACGAAATACCACAGACTGAGTGACTTAAACAACAGGCATTTATCTTCTCACAGCGCTGAAGGTTAGAAGCCCAAGACCAAAGTGCCAGTTGGTTTCTCGTGAAGCCTTTCTGCTTGGCATGTAGATAGCCACCCACTCTCTGCCTCTTTGTGGTCGTACCTCTCTGTACACACACCGCTCCTCTCTTTCTCTGTCTATAAGGACACCACTCATATTGGATTAGAACTCTACTAATGGCCTCCATATTAGTCAAGGTTGACTAGAGAGACAGAGCCAATAGGATATATATATAGAGAGAAATAAGAGGAGATTTATTGGGGTGATCAACTCATGGAATTATAGCAGCTTAAGTCCCATAGTAGGCTGTCTGCAAACTTGAGGTCCTGGGTTTCTGGTAGCATAGTTTTGTACAAGTCCCAAGGCCTCAGAAGAAGGGAAACAGATGATAAGTCATAGCCTGAGGCCAAAAGTCCAAGAACCCTGAAGACCACTGGTGTAAATCCTGGAGAATGGAAGAAGATGAGCCTTAGTTCTGCTGCCTAAGGCTGTGGTAGTCTATCTTGTGTCTTCTCAAAAGAGACCCATTTGTCTTCTGCGCTTATTCTCTCTAGGACACTTGTTGAGTGGACGTGCTCACGCACACTGAGAATGGATCTTCCCCTTCTGGTCTACTCAGACTTCCATGTGAGTATTCTACATGAGGTATTTCTTAGTCCAGTCAAGCTGACACCCACAACTAACCTTCACAGTGTCATTTTAACTTCATCACATCTTTAAAGATCTAAAGGTTAGGTCTTGAACGTGAATTCAGTAGTGGGGGGTGTGCACCAATCAGCTCATCACACCCTGTGCCTATGAGGACAAGGAAACTGTGCTGATGACAGTGGGTAATGCTTGTTTTTGTAACTGATAGTCCTTAGGGCTTAACACAATAAAAAATGTAGCTCTCAGGGAACCAGCAGTTAGCATAATGGCTATGTCGCTGGACTCCCACGTAGTCGACCGCGGTTTGCGTCCCAGACCCGGTGGCTTGAAACTCACGCCGGGCGCGTGTGCATGCGTGCCCAAGATCCTGAGAGGAGAATGGAGGAGAAGGGATTGCGACGTGACCATCTCCCCTGGGGGGAGACTTCTCACTTTCTGTCTCTGTCTCTCTCTGTCTGGCGAGCACACGCGCCCTATAGCGAAAACCTCTCCAAAAAAAAATGTAGCTCTCACATCAAAGTCTATGCTGATCATTTCGAGGCTGAACAAAACACAGCCTTTAAGGACCTTGCTTCCATCTTCAGCATGTGCTGTGTCCAAGGACACTTTAAAATGAGAAGTTGGGTAGAAAAATGGAGAAGGCACCCTACTCCAATGGCCTTGACCCAGAAGTGGCATATCACTTCCACTGACATTGCACCAGCCAGGGTTCGTCTTACACACTCGCCTAGATGAAAGGGACCGGGGAAATGCAGTTTGTGTCTAAGCCTAGAAAGGGTGAGTTGCAAGTCTAAAGGTGGATGAGTTGTTCTGGGGAACTGGTGCGCAGGTACTAGAGAGTCAAGCAAGTATGCCTGAAAATAAGAGCATTAAGGGACCCTTTGATGTTCTCAGAGTTGATGGGTCTAGGTTTTGAGTGATGCTCCCCAACCTTTTTCATGTCAGGACACACACACAAAAAGGATAGTCCTTGTACCGGAGATTAGACGGTTCATGAGGCTATGGCAGCCTAGAGGTGATGGTCAGAAGCGCCCTTCCACTCCAGGTAGCTACCTGACTACTGTGAGGGCTGAGGACCACATGCCAGTAGCCTGTTTGAACATCCCAGTGTACTTCAGCTTAGAGGTGGGAAAGCCGGGGTCCAGAGAACAACGCATTCTGCGAAGACCAAACCTACTGTTGCCATCATGGGGGAAAACGCAGATGAAAGCCAGGTGCTGTAAAAGCCAGGGAAGCAGAACTGTCTTGAGGATTCTGCAAGATTATTAAGTGCTGGGGCCACAGACTTTCCTTCATCTGGAGTCCACATTCGATGTGGGGAGGTCCCGCTAGTGAGCAGAACTAGTTGGACTATCAATTATATTTGTAGCAACCCTTTCTTCTCTCTCTTGAGAATTAGCTGGAGAAGAATTACAAAGGAAACTCAGATGCGCACATGATTATCCATCAAAAGATACACTGAGGAGAAGTAAACAGAACACAGGTTCTTGAATATTTTAACATGGGTTCAAGATTTTAAAGTGTATACATGTGGTCTCTGATTTGGTTTAAATCACACCCACTTTGAATTAACAAATAGCCTCATCTATAAATAGCTTAGTTAATATAATATCTCAGCTATAAACAATTAATTTTACAAATCATAGTAAAGTGTAATTAGATCATAACGTGGTAGAGAGGCTGAAGGCCAATTAGAAAGCTCACGTGTGTCTGATAAATACTCCACTGATAGAAATCAACTGGCATCCTGTGATTATGGTACATCAGCAAAACTTTGCATTATATTTTAAATTTCTCTTTTTTTTCTTTCTTTCATAGTGAGAGAGACATAGAAAGAGAGGCAAACCCTCTCAACAGGGCCTTCATGCCATAATCCACCCCAGCTTCAGCCAGTCCTGGGGGGCGTGCATGTGCCTGCCGTGTCCACAGAGGTCTCTGGGTGTGAACCAGAACCTTCCATGGGGGTCATCCTCACAGGTCACTGCGTCATCACTGTGACACCACCCAACCCAGTCTCTGCAGTGTTTCTATCCCCAGACATCTGAACCGGCAAACATCAGATAGCACTTAGAACTGATTTACAGTGTAGTTTAAGATGAAATATCAATAGTATTTTTGTCCCCAAACCAGCTCTTTCAGAGTTTTCTGGCTTTCCACCAAGTTCTGAGAATTACATTGAAGAAATCTTTTATTAAGATTTTTAAAAGCAAACAAATAACTTTCAGGGTAATATCCAAGTCCTGTGTCACTTCCTTTTACCATTTTCATCAAATACGGGAACATTTAACCACACAGGAAGAAGTTGGTGGATTTGGAAAGTTGCTAACTTCTCTCATTTAAATCAATCCACATTAAACACAAACTGTTATTTTATTAGCAGGCGAAGAATAAATGTAACTTCTGCTAGTGGGCTAGGGAAGACAAGTTGGTTTCTTCTAGCCTACTGATCCTTGAATAATGAGTAGTCCTGATCGAAACTGAAGGAGAGAGAGGCTGGCAGCTGGTGTGGTAGCACTGGACTCCCACATGGCCAACCATGGTTCAAGTCCTGGACCTGCTGGCTTGCCTTCTCACTTTCCCTCTCTCTCTCACTCTGTCCCTCTATGGTCAAATTAAAATAAATAAATAAATAAAGTTAGATAAAATAATGCTTAAAAAGAAAGGAAGAAGGAAAGAAAGAAAGAGAAAGAGAAAGAAAGAAAGGAAAGCTGAAGGAGAGAAAGATTTCCTGAGATTGGGTAGGACCAAATCATTCATGTATCAAATCCCTGCTACCCACAAAATCTGGCCTCAAAGCATTGCTGTCTCTCTAGGTCTGTGCACCACTAGATGGGCATGTGATCATTTTAAATGGTATAAAAATAAACTACTTAACTTTGGGGCTGGCAGGTGGCGTGGTGGTTAAGAACACTGGATTCCCATATGGTTCACTGAGGTTCAAGTCCCAGACCTAGCACCTTGCTTTCTCATCCCCCGCCCCCGTCCCTCTCTGGTCAAATTAAATAAATAAATAAATAAATAAATAAATAAATAAATAAATAAATTTTAAATAAAAATAAATGCCTTAATTCTAAGGGAATATATTTATATTACTGTATGTTTACAGGAATAGACCCAGCATAAAGAAACCATGATTTCATCAATAATATCACTTAAAATGAGACTAAATATTTAAATTATAATATAAGAAATGCAATCTAAAAATTTAAGTGTGGTTGATCCTGGTTATTTACCAATTTGTATTTGTAAAGGTGCCTACCAATTAAACTTATTTGTGACTCCAAAGTCAACACTGGTGGCACTTCCACTGTCATTCACAGACACAGGGGTAATGGTCACATCACCCATATACTCAGCTGAAGCCTGACAAGGCAACACTCTAGCTGTTACTTTCAGCTCTCATACTAAAAGCAAGGGTCCATAAGTAAGTGGTCTTTTTAGTGCTGCAGTTTTTGTATTTGTGTGCTTTTTGTTGGTGATTTAGCTGGTTCACATGGCCCCCAGTGTCCCACTGAAGTGCCAGCTAGTGTTCCTAAACCCAAGAAGGCTGAGCTCTGCCTTGCAGAAAATACAGGTATTAGACAAGTTTCATTCAGGCGAGACTTAGAGGGCCATGGGCCATGAATTTAACAGCAATGAGTCAATGATGTGTATTGAATAAGGTGTCTTCCCACAGAAACACACCTAAACCAAGGTTATGTATGAGAGGGGATGTCACCAGAATGCACAGGAACCTAACCCTGTACCTAACCCTGTACCTGAGTGATGGCTCAGTATTTGCTAACTGAGTGTTTTGGGGAACTTTCTAGAACATCACTAGAGTGAACGATGACCTGACATGGATAGCCCGAGAGGTGGTTGTGGTAGACACAAGATGAACCACCCTGATCTCCCTTCAGGAAGGCCTTGCTGCCCAGCCAGGTGAGACTGACCTCTTACTGTCAGCTCCTCAGCTCAGAGAGCCACCCAACCCAAGGCCCTGCCCTTCTCTGGTCTCAGTCTCCTGAATGGAGTCCAGACTGTCCCTCTCCCAGGCCAGGGGCCAAAGCTTTGTGGGGCCTCCATTGTCATCCAGCTTCTCCCTCTGCCCCATCCTGCTGCCTCCCCATTCTTTCCACAGGCCCTAATCCCTCACACACATCTCACATCTCAACCTTCAGTTCAGCTTTGGTTTCTGAAGAAGCCAACTGGCCATGGTGGTCCTCAGATGTGGGGAGATACAGAGAAACACTTTGCTGAGATCCTCCCTCCTTCTTCTCCTGCCCTCCACAGATGTCCACTTACTCGCTCTGACGTTCTTGGTTCTGGACTCTTGATCTTCATCCACTCTAAGGCACCCACCCCTAGCCTGGGGCCACTACTTACAGCTGTGAAGTTTGGGTCCCATATCTGCTCTACTCACCAGATAATAGGTCCTGGCAAGAGGGTGTGTTGTTTAGGAAAAAGGGTGCCTGCCTGATCCCAACCCACTGCCTGAAGCTGTATGGCCAGCCAAGACCATGCTGTCTCTCCTCTCCCCATCCCTCAGAGTCCTGGATCCTTCCTCTTCTTGCCCCTGCTCTCTGGCCCTCAGCTCTCCTGAGCATGCTGGCCTTTGCCTTCACCTCCTGCCTTGGAACCTTCCATTGTGTGGGCTCCTCACTTCTTCCTCACATCCCTTCTTCCTCTAAGAGGAAGCTCTCATGGGCTCAAACCAAACCCCACTTCCATTTCTAAGCCTTCTGGAAAGATTCCCCCTTCAAATACAGTGCTCATACCAGGAAGCCCCCTGGGAGGGACCTCCCATTTGAGCTTCCTCCTAGCCCCTGGGGTCAGTGTGTGCTCTGCACATGGAAATGAAGACCATGAGCCATCTCACTGGGATGCACTTCCAAATAGCTTAGAGGAATTTATGAAGACCATAGCTCGTGCTTGCTGGGACTTACTACATGTCAAATGCTCTAAGTGCTTTCTATATTTTATTTTATTTAATCCTCTTAACACCCCCTAAGAGGTTAGTATTAATATTCCTATCTAACAAGTGAGGAAACACAGGCTTAGAGAGGGTAAGTTATTCACCTCAAACCTAGGGAGAAGCAGTAAGGGGTTTCGGATGCAGTTGTCTGGCTCCAGAACTGGAGTGAGCGCTCTCGTGGTAGAATGCCAGCACCTTGCTGTGACAGCAGGTGAGAGGGACAGGCCTCAGGAGGGGTGAGGGGGGTGGTGCTCTCTCTCCATTACAAGGATTCGGCTCAAGACAAGAACTGAGGCAGGATGAAGACCTGAGCAATGGAGGCCGGCTGGCTTCGTTTCAATCACGTGCCTAATAATTTGTCATCATTTAAAGCCCATTTCCTCTGCACCTGCATACGAAATGCGTGCAGGGGCCGATGCTGTAAAGAACCACTCGGATCTTCCGTTTTGCTCCTTCTCAACTCCTGCGCCCACTTCGGCCATACCACAGTCTGTGGGGCTCACGGCCTCCAGGGGTGGGGAAGGTGGGAATGAGGAAGAATGAGGCTGACCACTTCCTGAGTGCTTGGTTTCTTGAAATATCAGGGCAGGAGATGCAAGAAATGGTTAAAATCAGATTAAAAACTGAACTGTGGGTTTCGGTTGTAATTGGTGTCATTTTATCTGGGAGAAATAATGACCATCGATAGCTTCTGATGGGGGGACAGTGTTGTCACCCTGAGACGAGCGTTCAGAGGGACACGGGTCTCCTGCTCACACTCTCGGGGGGAGCTATGGTGGATCGGTAGTGAGCAACATGATGCTTCTTTTATATTGCTGCGATGTTTGTCAGAAGACCAGGTTCGCTGAATAACCTGATTTATTTAGGTTATGATTTGCTAGTCTATCAATTAAGACAGAACGGGGATGTCATCGGCATTCCAAGCTTAAACCAAATACCCCAAAGTTTTCTATTTGCCCATTTGGCAAGCTGGGTGCTAGGGCTTTTGGGGTCATTCTCCTCCTCTTCTAGCTATCACTCTTGAATAATCAACGTGCTGATTCAGCTG